>OZ035993.1:21625104-22825104 GCA_964035005.1 Erebia palarica | reverse complement strand
ACTTAAAGGTAAAGACATTACCCTCTTTCTGGTGCACTTGAGTAAAACTAGCAACTTATTTAGGGATATCATGTGACTGATTGTACTAAATCAAATTGGTATTTAGTACTACCTCGTTGGTCTAGTTTTTTTGACTAGAAATTCTCAGTACTAGCCCAGAGTTAGGAAAATGCTGATATTACTTTTGTCCAATACCCAATTCTGTTTGTCGTCATTAGTAGTTAACACCATCATATTAATATTAAAAATGTGGAAGTGTGTTTCTTGGTTTGTCCTTTAATCACGCCGCAACGGAGCAACACACCTGATTTTTTGCTTGAGTATAGTTGAGGATCTGGAGAGTGACACAAACTGCTGTCTAACCCAAAAAATAAATGGGTTTCCATGGTAATTAAAAAAACTTATTCCATGTGGACAAAGTCGCGGGCATCAGCTAGTAAGACGTAATTATTATTATCATACATTCCTTCTTCTTTCTTTCTGCTGGGCAGGTTTCCGCACTTAAACTTCCAGTTGGAATGCTGTTGTACGTTAATTGATCATCATATTATATTATATTCAACATATTCAACAAGTCATAGTTAGAAAAATTAAAAAACACGACTGCCTTGCCAAAAAACTAACTAAAAAGTAAAAATCTAAATTAATCTAGTTAAATTAGAATCTTAGGTATTCACATTTTTATTAAATGATATTTTTTATGAATCACTGGATATTGAAATATAGCGTTATATATTTTTTAAATCTATTCATCATTTTCTAGATGATGATTATATAGTTAATCTTATTTTTAAATAAGTTAATATTTTTTTCAAATTTAGTCTTTAATGCCATACCTTCCATGCCACAAAAAGCCATGCTTACCCAATCAATTTTTTTTTAAATTTTACCAGCTTACATCACCCGGAATAAGCTAGGGATTCTAACGATACCGCATTTATCAAAATCGGTTCAGGCGTATAAAAGTTATGGGGGAATATACAAACTCACATACATACAGACATGCATACATACATGAACCCTGAAAACAATATACTCCTTTTTTCAGGCAGTCATATAAAAAGTGTACAGTGCTAGAGATTGTCTAATCTACAAAATGAGATTTCCTTTGTGATATGGAGACCTCAACAGCTATTTTTGTAGTATGTAAATAATAAACAAGCTTATATTCCACAGGAAGCGACGACCTAGGTTCATTATTCGCTTCAGCGGAGCAATTCTCTACTCTACTAGAAGAGACTGCGTCAAACAAAAAGCAAGGATCAAGCCAAGCTGTGTCAAACGCTGATAATGCAAGCACAAAACAACTAGCATGGGAGGAAAATAGGGACAGATGGATCAAAGGGTATAACAAGAAAATCCTTGGCCACAAAGGGAATAATAAAAAGTTTAAAAAGAAAAACTTCAAAGACAATCCAAACAAAATGGCGGATTGGAAAAAAGGTGGGAAGCGAAAAGGCCGCGACGTTGGTGGTGCTGGCGGGAAAAAGAGAAAACTGTAACTGTGCTGTGCTATAAATATGCAAATAAATATTGACCCTAATTGTATATTATTTTTTGGTTTTTATTCTCCTTGGTTTTTATTTATCCTTTTGTTATAATAATTACGAATCTAAAATATGTACATAATAAAGTACCTAACTAATGTAGAGCAGCTAAAAGTATAAGTAGCCTATAAGTTGCTCTGATATATCCATCGATACATATGTAGGTACTAGATGGGCCCTTTCATAGAAAAAAATTGAGCGTCCGACTAGTACAGCGCACTCCACACCCGATAGCCCTGTCCTTATCCCCGCCATAGCGCTGTCCCGCTTTTCAGGCTAGATGGCGTTAGTAATAGGCCTATTACACCGCACTTTTCACCGGGCCCTGTAGGCAGATTCAGTGTAGTGTAATAACGTTCAGGGGGGAAGGGTCCCTGTTTAGGGAGAACGGGTGGTCCCGGTCTCCCTTACTGCCTGATCGCTCTGCAGACCGGGTAGTGTAATAACATTCAGGGCGGCTAGGGACCTCAGTTGTCGCACGACCAGCCTATAGAGTAGTTGTCCCTATGGCTCGCGCGTGCATTTTGTCAATACATCGTGTGCTAAACTATAATATAGAATAGTATATATATAACTATACTATAGAATAGTATAGTAATTTACTATACTATATGAACTACTAGCTACTGCCCGTGACTTCGCCCGCGTGTATTCAGGTTTTTTTGGTTCCCGCGGGAACTCTTTAATTTTCCGGAATAAAAAGTGGCCTATGTCCTTCTCCGGGACGTAACCTACCGCCTGTACCAAATTTCATCAAAATTGTTTGAATAGATAGGCCTTGAAATCGTAGCATATACTAATATTATTAACGCGATCCACGCGGACAATGTCGCGGGGTTTATAATATTAGTATGGATACTACATTTTTGCATTGATAGCATGGGTGCCATAATCAGTAAACGATAATGAACATACAAAGATACACGTCCAACTCTCTTGACGTTCTCGTTCATACTTAGTTAGGGCACGGAAGTCAGTGCAGTGTAATAGGCCTATAAATTAGGTCCACACATGACCCATGAACCTATAAAAAAAGGAACCTTTTTTTATAGGTTCATGGGTCCACATTCATTGTTTGACAGGGCCCGTCTATGTAAATTGAGGTTGTTGGAAATATCAGCTTAGAAATGCTTAGAAGTTTATTTTTGCTGTTTTAGAAATGAGCCATTTGTAACAAATATGCTTTTCCGAACCACTAAGTTTAATATTCCATTAAAAACACCTTGAAAGCTGCAATGTGCAAATAGATTTTATTTTTCTTTTCACAATGCTTCCAATACTAATTATAATAATACGATAAACTATAATAAATTAAAGTTAATAATATAGTGCGAGATCCAAAGTAAAAGCTAGGGCATTCGATATACATTTTGTAGGTAGGTACTACTGCAGCTTAGCGATTTATAATAAAAGCTAACCTTTATAAAATAATGTTTCCCCGGCTCTATCAATTTGACCTTGACTCTGAAGTTACGGCGCAAGCAATGCGCAGGTGGCGCTGTCCATTCGATTTCTTGTCATTACAATAAAAGTGAAAAATAAACATTAAATCCATAGAAATAGTGTATATTTTTGATTGCATTGGCACAAGTTTGACAGCTACCTATTTGTACAGTCGACCTTACAAGTGCTGTTCCAAACTGCTATTTTATGCGCAAGCAATTCTCATCTTATAACTAAGTAAACAACCTGTTGTGCGCAGTAAATAAATATAAAAGTTTTATTATTAAACGAATTAGATAATACTCATTTGGTTTGTAAAAGTAATAAAGGCTAAATGACACTCTAAATCAGTTTACTTTCCCATTTTCTCGGTTTGATACTGCTAACGAGAAACTTACTAGCCGACGCCAATCGTTTGTTTGTTGACATTAGTACGTCAAGTAGTTGTCTCGTGAAACGCGTAGGGTGCCGCAACTCTTATTTAAAACGCTAAATAACCATACTTAGACATAAAATAAACCCATAGTGAGGATAATCTTTTGTGTACTTCACATTAATGGACCTATTTATGAATACCTAACTTAGTGCTTGTGCAAAATCAAAAAGAGCGGGCAAAATCAGTGCGAGTGGCGATTCATACACTTCTATTTATAGCCAGACTTATGGCGCGATGTTTTCGTACATAGAAACGTATATTAGCGTTTCATAAAAAGGATTCTTATTGGATTTTTTCGACGGAAACAACAACGTTTGTACTCTATTCTATAACTTTTTATTTTTGGTTGCATAGAAAATCCAGCCGCCTATACTAGTTTGACAGCTCACAGTTACACACATATAAAGGGTTAAGATGCGCATGTGTGCACAAATCGGGCAGTGATGTGAAATTCTTGCGCTTATCGATTTGTTAGATAATTTCAAGGCCTCGCACATCGCAGAGTATCTTGATACTTTTTTTTAAAATTAATACTTTTTTTAAATTAATTAATACGATATAAGGATGCTTGAATATCATTGTTAAGGTTACTGGTACTTTATTACTTGCTGATTAATCATAAAATGGAGTCCCCTCAGATTAATTTAAAAGATGATGACGCGACCCGTAGCGGGTCTACTACAAGTTCTAATCAGCTCTTTATGGCTGAAAGCTTCGATTTCCCAGATGATACATTCCGTATGAGTTTAGATTATATATCTGAGATTGGAGAAAATGTTACGATAGGAGAAAGAGATCCATCTATCGATAATGTAACTAACAATATGGTTACTGAACGACAAACGCCTTGCAATACCCCTTTAGAGGTTGGGAAAGCTCCTACGATGACTCCCACAAAGGTATTGCTTATAACCACTGAGAAAGTAGAACAAACAAATTTATTTATTGATAATACAACTGACAAAATTGTTACTGAGCCACATACACCTTACAATACTCCTTTGGAGTGTGATATAACTCTTACACCGACAAAAAAGACTGCAACAAAAAAGTTATTGCCTGTAAATATTGATACAGTAGAAGAAGCAGATATATCTACTGAGGACAACATGCTGACTGAGACAAAATCACCTTGTAATACTTTTATAATAGAGGGTGATAAAACTCTTACTTCGACAAATATAACAACCCCAACAAAACTAACGTCTTCAGCTATCAGTATTGAAACTCCGAAACACATAGACGACACAAAAGGAAGCGCTACCAAACCGCACAATTTACTAAAGCTATCATTATCCAAAAATATGGATGATGGATTCGTCAAACCCTCTCCAATCGCGGAAGTTATGTCTCCCGCCAAAATGTTGCAATTCGAAGTTGACATAACGAACAGCGCTACACCGACTATGAAGAGGGCTGCAATAGATTTTAACTTTTTCAACCAAAACAACTTTGAAGAATACTTCGTTGATGTACCAAGCCCACAAGGCAAAGAGATAATTGAAGAAAAAGACGCTAAAGTTTTCAAAGAAACACCGGTTATCGTCAAGGCGAATACAGTTCGACATGAAATTGGATATGGTAAGTAATTTTAGTAATGTAATTTTTTATTTAATGTACCTACCTACGTATACGAATGTAATGGAATATTTCAATTACTCGTCGACGTCGTCGTCAACAGACAGACGTCCACGGTTGGGCAAAGTTCTCTTGTTGTTGTTGACTTCCACACGCGGTGGCACAATCATATTATTTGTAGCATTTCTTAAGGACAAACTTTGCATAGAAGCAATCGACTTTGGGTCTAGCGTCCCACGTGATAGTATATTAACAAATACTGTTTAATACATACTGTATTTAATTTATATACCTATGAAATGTAAATTCTTGTTTTTTTAAAAGAGAAACTGCTGAGTTTCTTGCCGGTTCTTCTCAGTAAACCCTTCTTTCTGTACCAGTGGTAGAGTCAAATCATGACGTAACATAAGAGACACTTGTATGCCATACATGTTATTAATGGATTGAGTATTGAACGATGCACTTGAGCAATGCACTGCTCGGCATTGCTCAAGAGCGGCTAAAATAAATAGATCTCGAGTCCACAACTCCCGCAGACTCGCTTGATGTCGTCCGTCCACCCAGTAGGGTCTACCAACGCTGTGCTGTGCTACGCTGCACATTACGTACCTACGGTAATGGCGACCCCTTGGGAGTTGGGAGCCTAACATCCATCGTTTCTTTGAACTATGTGCCCCGCCCTCTGACACGTCGAGCTATGTCGGGTTTCTTTACTTCTTTCTTATTTAGGTAACACATCCCAGGTGTAAATATTATTGGAAATTTCGCACACTTATAGAAGTCATGACAATGCGATAATTTGAGACTATGGTCTGTTATTCTCGCCGTCATCAATTTTTGTCCGTGAGTCATGGCCTTTTTTCTCAGAAATATCAATGAATTTTATTTTCCTATTTGCTACAAAAACGTTTTTTTTATTATTTATTGGAAGGCAGATGGGAAACTTTATTAGTGATTACTGCCGCACCAATACATAGGCTTTCTCGGAAATTGTTTATCTGTCCCTATAATAACTCTACTTATATCAAAGTTTAGTAGGAACTGGAAATACCGTTAAATATTTATAAACCAGCGGATTTTTTTTATCTTTATAGCAGCTATGTTTTTCGAATACATATTTTGGTGCTTTTATTTTTGGGAAAATGGGCTTGCATTTGACGACAATCATTCTTAGTGTAAAGCAATAGTCCAGGTTGGAACACGCTTGCCTAGAAGAAGCCTATTCTCTCTTGCTTGGAAGATCCATAGGCTATACAATGTTACGAAACGGACGCCGGAAGGGCATTCCATTCCACACCTTAGAAGTTCGTATAAGATTTTTTTGCCAAAAATGTTTTGTACGAGTTGATTGGACGTCAACCACTTATGGATGCCAACGCCATCGGTTTCTAATCGCTTCTATGGTGAAGGACGATCAAGGTTTCTAAGTTCCTAAGCATACTCGCCAAAAAATCAGACCGACAAGCATGCAACATTGCGTAGGTGATGAGCGATTTCGCCTGCGTAAGTGGTTGTCTTGTTATTGATCTTGATCCATATAAAGCACCTCATCTGCCTTAAAATCTGGTAAAACTCCTAGCTCAGATGCCGTTCAACAGATTTTGATTAAACTTAAAGCTGCATCGCGTGTAGCTACAGATAATGTTAAATGCGAAAGTCTCGCTTAAAATTCAGCCGGCTTACAATATTTTAGAGTGAAAACAAACCGAGAAATAGATAAGTTACAAATCATCTTGTTTCCTCCTACGAATGATTCCGTTGAGAAACTTAAGTAGGAATTTGTAGTTGTAGCGTGTATCATTTCTAAACAGGAAAAACCTTGATTAATATTTAAATAATTACCATTACGTATGTGTACATATTTTGATATGGGAATCTGTTTTGCTTCATAGGTAAGATACTCGGTCAACGGTAGGTTTAGCGTTTAGTTTGCAATTTCGCGAGTTAGATTATAATCTAACGGTTTTTACAATCTTACGGTGACATATATACGAATATATATCTTACAGTTCCTAACTATCGGTATAGTCTATTAACCTTGCCTTGCCTTGTCTTGTCTTGTCTTGTCTTTGGAGTCACGAAGAAAAATGCAATTCTGAGCAATCTAATTGACTCGTATTATGAGCGCCCTATGAGTTACCTACTTTTTATTATCCGAGAACATCAAACAAAGTGCTCTCAATTATTTCTAGAGACAATCTAACAATCAAACAATCTATGTCCGCACGTAGACGTATGCATCTCGGGCATGATCTAGTAATAGAAAAAGAACGCGGAACTCTCGGGAGAACTCCAAAGACCGATGGAGGTAATCAACAACGATAGTCGGTATAATTGGATAGTTAATACACTAGCGGCACGCTATGATGGCCGGTTTGACACATTACAATAGTGATGTGGAATGTCAATTTATTCTCGAACAAAAAACAATTAAGTTTTGTTTTTGTACCTGATTAAATAAGTTTAATAAAACAAAAATGTATATGTTTATTTAATTTATTTGAACGAACTGAATATTTGAACGAAAATGAATATACATACTTTATATGCACACAAGAAACATATGAATACAAAAGATACCAAAAAAGGTGCCACAAAAGGCCATAATTAATCAGATTCGTCCATACTACTATTTTCACTGTCGTCACTGCTATCAACCTTTTCCCAGTAAACTTTTCTCCATTCATGTCTTCATGATAGTCTCCAGTGGTTTTTGACGCAAAAGCCATGAGAGAACCTTCGACAAACCCGTTGATGGTTCCGGCGTGACAAATTATAAGTCGCGATCCTTTTCCTACAGGAACTTTGGAAGTAGATGCTGCTGTGTCATCGTTCCAAGAACGGCCTACAGTATGGTTAGCATTAAGCCATGTTTCATCCAAGAACACAACATTTTGCCAATTTTTGATTTCTTTCACTTGCCGTAAAAAAGTATACCTTGCCATCGCTATATCAAATCTTTCCATCAATATTTTGCGTTTGTTACATTTTTTGTATCGAAATCCAATGGTCTTCAAAATCTTCGTTAAAGAATTTCTTCAGTGAATGCACCAACTTTTTTCTTGTTGGATACTCCTTCTGTAAATAGTAGCCGTAAACATGTCTTCGGATAGCATCGGCATCAAAGCTATCGATGCCTACGACTGGTTTTGCTCGTTTTCTTCCAATATTAAGCGCATCAGCTACGCGTTCAACCACTGACGTTATAGGTAAAATTGGCCCTCCATTTTGAGCTTCACGATCAAATTGTTCAAAACCTAAAACTACATTCGATAAAATTTATGAATCTCTGCACATCACTATCGTCAATAAAGTAATACAATTATTTCCTTCAAAGTCGTTATCAATTAATACGGAACTTCATGAGAAACTACATTCGATAAAATTTATGAATCTCTGCACATCACTATCGTCAATAAAGTAATACAATTATTTCCTTCAAAGTCGTTATCAATTAATACGGAACTTCATGAGCGGACAAACGTCAAACCGGCCATCATAGCGTGCCGCTAGTTTAGTTAATGACACCTTATCGTATGTCTATTATTAGATATACAATTTTATTGTTTTATTTGTATAGGATGTGTTGCTAACTGAGTTAATTTTAGCACTGCTACGATGATTAATAAACTCGTGCTAGCATAGAATACTTAATAGTACCTGAGCTAGTATTTGCTTAACAGTTCCAAATGAATATTTATGCACTGTTTTCATATTTTTATTAACTCACTTCGAAAACTGACTGTTTTTTCTTGTATGTATGTTACGCAATCATTCTGCCATTTTGATGATTCTTTTTTTGTTTGGTTGATCATACTGCAGAGGTCCCATATATATATTTTATCAAAATTGATTTAGCGCTTTTTAAGAAAATCAACAAGAAACAAAATATAAACCCAGATAGTGCTTATTACTTTTTAGTTTAAGTTGGTAGTTACAGTATAGTTTTGAAGTCGGTTTTTGTTTTACATGAAAGCGAATAATTAGTAGGTGTTCATAGAATACTTTTTAATTTTTCAAACAAGTATCCAATATCAATATTTTACAGTCCTTTTCCATTGATATAGCTAACGGAATTTTCGATGTATGAAAATGTCGGACATTCATGCAAACTTTCATCCCCTAGCCTACCAGCCTAAATTAAGCCTGAATTGAACTTCCAAAAATCCTTTCTTACTGAGAGACTATAGTCCCACAAACTTTGACCCGGTGCTCAAAATTGGAACTAATTTGTATGCCTGTTAGGTTTTTGTTTTATTTTATTTTTCATGCTAGTAATTTCTTTTGTTTTTTTTTATTTAAGTACTTTTTTGTTTGTTTGTTTTTTTGTTTTACTAGCGACGCTGACACCGGGTCAGATAAGTTTTTCAGACTATAGGTTATGAAAGGAACAGCTGTCTATATCTAGTGGTTTAGGCGGATCGGTGATTTTTACAATCACCAATTTTCAAAAATTATAGACGAGCGAATTTTTGGAGTTTCAAGTATGAAGTAGTGGATAAATATACGCGACAACTCTAGATCTAAAATACCTATACAGAAATAGTATTCAATATTCATTATCGTTGTGCATACTATGAATTTTAAATACCCTTAGCTATAAAAATTCTTTGTTAACTAATTTAGGTATCTGTCTGGCATTTGAAACTTCTTTGGCTTCTTGCAATGTTATCACTAGGTCATTAGGTATTTCACACTATCATAGTATAGTAGTGATTAAGCAAGCTCACCGTATACATAAGTATAATAGTAAAGCTAGCTTGCTAGTTGCTGCCTAGCTATTATTTATTAAATCATGTGTGTTTGTCGGTTTGTCCTTCAATCACGCCGCAACACGCCGTACTAAATATAAACATCTTATAGATTGAGTAGTCAATGATCAGCAACGGGTCTGACGTTCTTTGTTATGCAAAGAAAAGCCCCCAAATTAATTAAAAAGGCAGATGATAATTATTTATATTCATCAGAATTAGAATTAAATTTCATTTAGTTCTAACTCTGGTGATGGGCAACTCACTTGGCCTAAAATAATGAAATTTTGCGGAGGAACTACTTTTATAACGGAGGTGAGCACTATGCAAAAACATCCCCGTAGCGGTGTAAACTTTAAGACTAAAGCGTGTATGGGAAATAGTTTAGTTTTGAAGTACATCACATAGAATTTAATATTTAATAGCTTCTGTTTAAATATATGATTTATTTAAATTTCACATAGGACAACTTGGGCCATTTATAAAGACTCAAGACTCTAACACTCCTACAAACACATAAAAGTTAGTGTATGTTCTGATAATAGTGGCTGTTTCCGTTTCCTAAAGCAGTGGTTGCTTTTCAGCAGTACATACTATAGGTACATAGATTTATTTCTAGCTCGAACATATGATTGAAAAAAAATAAAAAAAAATTGAAAAATCATTTTTCCTGTTAACTTTGTTTACTCGAAAAAGGAAGAGTACCTGTCTTGTTCAAGTGGACGTTAAAATCTAATACCTACTGCTGATCGAGGTCTAGACCTTGACCAGTATAACGCTAGTCCTACATCGGGGGCCGCGGCCAATGCTGTGAATCTACCTACCTTTAATTTTATTTAATGTTAATTATTGCGTATACAATCAATGATAAAATAGCTAAAAACATTAGCACAGCATTGGCGTAGATATGCAGTGCAATTCGATATATGACAAAGTATTTAGCAATAGTAAATTGAAACCACCTGAGGACAGAAGATATTTTCAATAGGTACTTATCAACTTCGCAAAAAATATTTTTCTGCAGTAAAGCTACTTTCGAGATCCCGTAATTTTATATCGACCATTAATTTTAATGGTCGTTAAAAAATTAATTTACTTACCTAAAAAAATCTTAATTTATTTCATCTAAGCCAACTTGTTTCATTCAGCTAGGTATCTATGCTATTAGATTCTTCCACCAGTTCTACTGAAATGAAACTGCTAGTGCCAACTGCCAGTGGCAAAGTATCTATTAGATAATCAAGATATTTGGACTATCAAATTGAATTAGAAGGAAACAATGGAAGCGCAATTGAACTATGAATCCAAATAAATATAATATGATGCTTTATAATATTATTATAACCTTTTTATAACGACCATAATCAATTTCGGTCTAAAAGCATGCCTAAATTAAACTACGCTCCTATCCCTTCTACTAATATTTTATTTATATTTATTATTCTTTAGATAATATACCCGAAGAGACCTTACAGTTGCCCAATGCGTCTCCTGGATACAGAATTAAAGTGACAATTAATAAAAACTTAATATACTTGCTTATTCAATATATTATTAAGTATCTAGGTAAATGTTGATTAGCATGATTGCATTGATTGGCAAAAAGAACTATCTAGAAATTAGAATATAAATTTTTGCACGTCCGATAAAGAGTTAAGATTACAAGATCTTGATTACCATATTTCTATTGAACTGCTTGCTTGTTTTAAAACGCTCGTTCGCTACGTGACTTTTTCTTTTTATTAAATTGAAGGTCAGTTGTGACTTCCGCGTCTTCAATGATAAACTGTTAATGCCGGGTCTCAATGAATCGCCTTTTAAAACACTTTAAATATTCACGCGTAAAGTAAATTTTTAATGAGTGACTTAATTCCGTGTACGATGCCGTGTAGAAACTGAATAGGAGTATGGGTTTAATAAAACTGCCGTGCCCCTAACAGGGTAGCTTGCTACTATCTTAGACTGCAAGTGTGACTTACCATCAAGTGTGATCGCAGTCGAGGGTGGATACAATATAGTGGATAAAAAAAAATTGACGCAACTCTTCCATTCTCTATGTTGATTAGCCTACGCCAGGTAGGGTAGGGTGGTAGAAACAAATTCAAACCCCTTCTTTAGTTAAGTATTAGGTTTCTAGCTAGGTTTATATTAAGTATCTTGTTTAAATTCAATGTTTATAGTCTTAACATGCTAAACACTAACGAAGCTTTTATCTTTATCATTGGACTGGAATTCATGATTATAATTTGCAATTTTGAAATAGCCACAAAATATTAAATTCGGCTGTCGTTTTAAATTTTACTTATTATATTATAAAAATTAAACATTGGTTATTTGTTACTTCTGTTGTTGTTCACGCCATCACAATGGCTAAACCGATTTGACTAAAATTTGGAATGGAGCTAGCTTATAACCTTAATTAACACATGTGCTACATTTTGTCTCTGTAAATTAAAGAGTTCCCGCGGAAATCCAAAACTTTAATCCAAGCGGCCAATTTGCGGGCATCATCTAACTAGAATGTTTATCAAAGCAGTTTTAACAAAGTATTCCCTATTCTGTGATAATAGGGCTGGGAGATTAAACCACGTCAGATATACGAAGACTCCCGTGCCGAGGTTGTTTGGACTCAACAACTTTCTCTCAAAGACGAAATCAAGTCAGTTCAGCCAAGCCCTTTAAAAATCACATTCTTATCTACAAAAGGAGCATACTGTCCTAAAAAATCGTAACTGTTGCTTTAACGGTTTTTTACGGACGCCAATGAGTCATTCGTCCAAAATATCAACTATCAGAAATGTAATTTTTGTTATTTATGTCATCTACATTCAGTATTTTTAGGAATCCTGCTCGTTGTAGTGGCTAAATAATTTTGTGGTGTCCTAGATTGTTGTCTTTTAGAATTTAGATTATATTTTTAACTAGATGATGCCCGCGATTTCGACCGTTTTTTAAACCATATTTAATCCCGCCTGGAAAAAATGTAGATTTTAACTCATTTTCTTCAATATATATTTTTTTAAATCGTCACTCATCATGGCGTGTCTTCTCTTTGCCTTCTCTCCTCTAGTAACATTAAAAACTTGTTTACACTGTGTTACCAGTTTTACAATGCAACTTTTTGTTAAACACTCTTACCTATTTATAACCTTTACATAACGTATCTGTATATACATGTATATAGTTTTATGTTGTACATTACCATATGAGTAAGTGAAAGCAACAGTTAATTACGCATTCAGTTCAAGCAAGATTACTTTAAATGTTCATTTTTAGTTAAAATAATCGTTTATTTAATTAGCTATTTTATAGCGCGAAATCTCGAAAGTTTAATATTTAGATTTTGAAATACATTTTAAATAATCATCATCTCAATTGTCCTGATTGGCTGAATTTATGGTATTCATTACACGACAGTTAGTTTTGGCGGATAGCGCGAGACTGTTAGCTAATATTCAGAGCTGATTGCGATAGTTACACTATGACAATCATTTTTACGTAATAAGGGCCCTGGAAAAGCATTCCGTAGGTAGGTAAATGGGGTCTCGCAGTTGAGTTGCAAATTCACATCGGAAAGTGCTGTGTCGGCAGATCCCAGAATAGACTAAGTGGAAATACGACATCAAACGACTAACAAGAAGCCTGCGAAAGACCGCAGGGTGTAGACGTCCCTGGTACAAAAGGCCTGACTACTGGTTTTGACCAGTTGACGACCTCCGTGGCGCAGTGTGAGCGCTGTTGTCTTAACATGAGGAGGTCCTGGGTTCGATTCACGGCAGGGTCAATTTAAGAATTTATAATTTCTGAATTTTCCCTGGTCTGGTCTGGTGGGAGGCTTTGGCCGTGGCTAATTACCAGTACCACCCTACCGAAAAAGACGTGCCGCCAAGCGATTTAGCGTTCCGGTAAGATGCTGTGTAGAAACCGAGTAGGGGTATGGGTATGGGTGGTAACTGCCATGCCCCTAACAGGTTAGCCCGCTACCGTCTTAGACTGCATCATCACTTAGTATCAGGTGAGATCGCAGTCAAGGGCTCACTTGTAGTTGACAAAAAATTAAATTAAAAAACACCTATGTTCAGCTGTGGTCTACGTTGATGATGACGACGATAGAAGATACAGGGACTACCGACGTTACTTAAAAACTAGTAGGCCTTGCACAGGAGTTTCCCATTTGCCAACAATGTGAAGAAGTATGCCAGCCGATCAGAATTTTGATTTCCACATTTTGAAGTCTTCTGATTGGCTGGCTCACTTACACTTACGTTTTCCACTTACCTTTCAACAATTTTTTATTGTCATTAAAATCAGATTTAAATCCTAACCTAATAAATACAGTTTATCATAATAAGTAATTAAGTAACTTGCTTTACTAAAAACTTGCAGTTTTATTCCACCTATTAAATCGGCTATCATGCTCAAAATAGGTGTATTGTGTGCCTTACTAATATTATCGATAGTTATTAGGACATCCCTATTCGCTAATAATACATCCAACTTTTTAGGTCCCTTACTGACCTAATCAAGCTATACAGTTATAAACTGTTGGTTAAATATGGAAACATTATGGCTTTAGTAATAAATAAATAATTATGAAACAAAGATCATAAAAAACAAACATAATTGAATACAATCTCAATTTTTAATCTCATTTTTTAATTCGAACACCGCAAGGAATCTAGAAAGAGATGAAAAATACTTTGAACTTTCGTTACGCTCTTGCATTGTCCATCTCCTTCGACTTAATAGATAAGCGATACCTTTGTCTCGCTTTGTTTACGTCCATGAAATGTTGACTTGGTAGTACAAGCAATCCATTTAGATAAAAATGTTAGTCGGAATCACAAATCTTCCGCGTCTTTTATTTTATTATATCGTTTGAGTCTTTTATATTATTATAAAAAGGTTTAAAGTAGGCTTTGTTAATTTTTCTGTTACAAAAAAATAGCTTTTTAATTAACGTCTTTTCTGCCTTGACACGTACAGTTAGTGCAAGCCCAGAGTTGGATAATGGTGGTTTTTATCCACGTGCTTAGAACACGTAAAGCTGTTGATCCTGCACCCGATCTCTCTCCGGTCGTGTCGGATTTTCCATCTCATCGGGCTATGAGAGTAAGGGAATACACCTGAGTTTGCGTACCCATTGTGCATTATAATTTCTCCCGTTCATATGGCTAAATTGGGTCCGGAGGATATGATATTTTTTTTAAATTAAAGTCCAAGAGTCACCTTAACGGCTGAATATACTTCAGTTTATAACGATTTATAAATCTAAGAAAAAACTTTACAATATTAAAAATAAAACTTGGTAATAATTTTAGTGGGAAAAATCCACTAACAAAATTTTGGCAACATCTAATTCTACAAATCATATTATAAGCAAAACTCTTGAATTATTTAAGTCGTTGGCTATTGTGAAAAATAAAATACTTAATTGAGAACACGAAATTTTAATTAAGACATCCTCTTTACCAAACGACAAAAGGGAAACGGAAGCTATCTTTTAACAAGTCATAATTAAAAAAAATAAAAACACGACTGCCCTGCCAAAAAACGAACTACAAAGTTAATTAAAATCTAAATTAATCTAGTTAAATTATAATCTTATTCACGTGTTTTTTTTAATGATATTTTTTTGTGAATCACTGAATATTGAACTATAGTTATATATTTTTGGAATCTACTCATCATTTTCTAGATGATGATTATATAGTTAATCTTATTTTCGATATTTTTTTTTCAAATTTAGTCTAAAGCGGGACCATGGTCGCTCCATCAATTTTTTTTTAAATTTTACTAGCCTATGTCACCCGGATACCTCATTTATCAAAATCGGTTCAGGCGTATAGAAGTTATGGTGGAATATACAAACTCACATACATACATACATACATACAGACATACATACATGAACCCTAAAAACAATATACTCCTTTATTCAGGCAGTCGTATAAAATAAGACAAAACCTCTGTGGTTTTGTCTTTTTTTATACGACTGCTACTATTGCCTGTCAAAATTACCACAGATCTTCTACTTATTAAATCTACTTTATCTTATAAATATTTATTGTTTTCATCAAAAACTGTAATTTAGAAAAAAATCGTCTGTGCTTCTGCTATTATGCTAATCTTACCCGTATCAACGCACAGTACTCAGTGCCTACCGTGTACTCGTGGTCGTGGATCGTGGTTTTATCTGTAAAACAATATTGTACTGCCTGGCCTCGTAAATCGTACTGTAGTGGGGGCAGCGCCTCTCGCACGTCGCACGGTTTCTATTTTGCGTTTCTCAAATTCAATTTAGTTACTTTATCGCGCTGAGTGGAGTATCATTCGCGCTAGCATTTTTAGTTTATACCTATAAATAGTGATTAGGTTAGATTTTTTAGGCAACAATAAACAGAGGTAACGGTTTAGTGATAGTGAAAAGGTTATAAATACGAACTGTTTAGTGTCAAATGGACTTTACTATAAGTGTAGTGAATTTTTATATGAAGCCAAGCGTTAAGGTTTTTGTGAACGACATTGTGCGACAAAACGAAGAATAGGCTGTGATAATTGCTAAAATACGAAAAGGGAAACAGTGTTTGACGTTTCAATTTCAACAGAGCGAAAGTAGTTGCGAGTGACATTCGACTTGATAAATCACGGAGGCGCCTGTGTGCGAATACATAGTACAGTTGTGATGGATTTTTAAGTTGGACGGTTAACAACACACAGGCGCCCTCTGCAGGTTGTGTCGCTGGAACTTTGCGCGATTCATTGCAGGTACGAGTGGCAACTGGCAAGTATGTTGGTGAATTACGTGTCGTGGTAACTTTCGCTGAGGATTTTGGTTATTATTATTGCCTAATTGACCAATTAGCGGTCGCCGTGCAGCCGTTGTGACGCGCTGGCGTGCTGCAGTCGATGTCTACATGATCTTGAGGGGTTGAGCCATGGCGACAGCAGAAATGAGTCTGCCTGATAAAAAGCCTGAACACGAGTCAGGGTATTACGAAGGCAGCGACCAGGAGGGCAGCATGGAGTGTGGGTGTCCTTCGCCAGTAAGCTCTAGAAACTCCTCCCACTCCACCAAGTTAAAGACCAGACATAGTGCTCATAAACATAAGAAAGTTCCCATGAAGAAAATTAAAACTGATCATCCTGTGAACGGACATAATATCCATCATGAAAACAAAAGTGTGGAAATTGTTGAGTATACAGTGTCAGTGAATAAGAAGGTGGAGGAACCTGTCCCTGGACCGAGTAAGCGGAGCAGTTCAGTGGAATTGATTGGTGCTACAGTGCCGGCTCCAGCTAGGGATTCTGTGGATTGGAATTTGGTTGAGGCTAGTAAAATTAGGAAAAGACACAAAGGTTAGTATTTTTGTTTGAGAGACCTTATTATTCTTTAAGCATTTCTTTTCTTGTATTTACTTATTTGACCATTACTGTTAACCATGTCTGAATAAAGGCTTAAAGTTGAACAAAATTTTAATTTACTAGCTAATTCCAACTTAAATAACACTGCCTAAAGTATGTTGTAAAATTTTCTGTATACCCATCCTTTTTACAAATCAACCTCTGGTTCAAAATATAATCTTTTTGAAGTAGGTATTAAAATCCACACTAATATACACCCAATGCAAAACTTCTTGTGTCTGTTTGTCGTCTTTTGTTTAACCAATTTTTTCATAAGTTTAGATACTGAGGTACGTTTAATCGGGACAGATGTAGGCTTTTTATGTAGAAATATAAAAAGATTTCTTATTCACTATTTTAAAAAACCTAAATTCAGATGGAAGAAGTTACAATTCACAGCCCAATTATATATTGAATATATTGTTGGTATCTCTAAAACCACCTGTTGCACTCGCGATCCTAACAATGGCCAGATTTATTAGGTCCTCTTCTCGCCTTTAGGACGACGGTGTTCCCTGACGTCTACCGACACAGATCTTCTTGGCGATGCCTAGTGCATATCAACCCACTGGGTGACTACTTAAATATATTATATTTCTCAGATATAGAATAAAAATACTGAAATAGTTAACTATTATTGGCTAAAAGAGAGGATTTTCTAAAAATCATCTCTTATTGAGTGCCTATATCATAAAAGGAATTTTTTTAAGCTTGTAATCCCAGTAGTATCAAAGACGTGCCTTCATAGATCAATCAGTATGCACTCTGGAGTCACTACAAGTCTTTTATAATAAGATTAAGAATAAACTGACTTATTGAAATAACTATCTGGCTGGAAATAAAAGTTTTGGAAAACTGCCACAACATTAGATAATGTACTTACTTCCTTTTCCTGAGTTTAGCTAAAATGTTAACCAGATTCAGATTAAGTTGATAAATTCCACTTTTCTAATTACTTTGTAGTTAAACTGGTTCAGGCAGTTAGTTAATGAATGTACATTTTAAAAACTAGAAACTCGGACAACGATCGCAAGTGTGATGATTTATGATGGTTCAAACCATTACTATTCAATTCTAATTAGATTATTATCAACCTACTAAATGAATATTTTTTATTTAAGTTTGAGGGTGACTTAACTAACAAGCCATCTGGTTTCCTTATTCTATATGGACTTTTCACATTGACTGTACATCTATCTGCAGAATGCAAAATACTTTCAGTATTCCAAATTGTGTCAAAATGGTTCAGCTGGTGGGCTATAGAAGAGATCAGACAAACAGACACACTGAGATTAATCAATTATCTAGATTGTTTTGTGGTAATTTTCGGATTATTACCCATATAACTTGAATTACAAACAAATACAAAAGGTTTGTCTTGGTTGGCTCCTTGGTATCTTGGTTTGTCCATCAAAACATGCAGTAACAAGTGATCAACCATGATATATTGCCTGGATACAGTAGAGTACCCACTGGATTTTGACAAAACCCAAATGGATGTCACTGGCATCATCTAGTATGATAATAAATCAAATCTAACCAGTACAACCAAACAATACCTTGTCCTTTGTTGTAATACCTAAGTAAATGATAACAATAACAGATAAAATAACTAGAGGTTGTTGCTTATCTGTGTCAATAAAATGATAATAATTGTCAAGGGGTTCATGACCTTGTTACAAATTCCTACAGCAAGAGTTTCAAAATCAGTTAAAATGATAACAATTTGTGTAATTTGGTGAAATTGTCCTGTGATTAAACCCAAAATGCTGGTAAGTGGTGATAACTTTGGCATTTTCTATTTAATGGGTTGTATGCTATAAAATATTAGGTACTTGAACTCATTACAAATTCAAACAGCAAAAGTTTGAAATGATAACAATTTGTTTAAATTGTCCTGTGATTGGCCCAAATTAATAGAAACATGCCACATAATCGACAGTGTAGTTACAATGCCAAACAAAGGGTGAGAAACTGATGACCTCTCTCTCTCTGCGTCATATTCTTCATTACTGAGGGTTGTGACCCCTTTCCATTAATCAAATAAGGGAAGGAGTTTTCTTGGGATAATAATGAGGTGGGTTCCCATGTCCTTCTGCATACAACTTTACTATGAGTATTTAAATTAGGGTTTTGTAACAATTATTGTCAGATTTTAGAGCTAATAACTTAAACTGATGGCCTAGGCCCATATTAATAAACCAACATCAGCTATGGACTGGTATCAAGCATCAGTCAATCTATGGTAAAAACCAGTCCTTAGCATAGATTGCCCAATACTTGACAATCTGTTCTTAGTTAAGTAATATCACCACCATTACACATTATCTGCTACTGACCTGCCCTAATGCACAAATGTGGCCTCCTCATGGGGTAGCATTTAGTGCACCCTGAGGAGGCAAAGAATATTCCGGCCCAGAAGCTGCTGTTCCTAACAGCAATTAGTATTGGCCAGGAATTATAGATGGTGGTGAGCACAATAGATTGGCAATGGTCAAAGTTATACCAGGTCTCTCTACAGAGCCCTGCATAGCCAATGAGAAGATAAGAAGAGCAAAATATTACTTACTTGTTAAAGAAATCCTTAACAGTTATAAAACATTGTGCAGAAAACTGCATGCCTGAGCCTTGAGTCTTCCATAACGTTCTCAAAGTGTGTGAATTCTGCCATTCCGCACTTGGTCAACATCGCGATAGACCCTTGTCATTTTGAGAGGAGATTCATGTTTGGTTGGGACAACAGATGATGATGTATTGAAAATGTAGTCACACTTTATGGGCGAAAACGTATGCATCGCGGTGGACGTTCTATCCTTTCGCGTAGTGTGCGCGCTGCATGTAAAAGTGAATGACATGGACATATTGTCCTATCCGGTCACTAGTGTGTTTTCAGCCTAAATTGGTGGGAATAATATATACCTATCTTATTATCGAGTCCTTGAAGTAAACCGCGATAACACTTATCAGTATTATAATATGGTCTACAATCACTTTAACTATAGTTTAGTTTGATGATTGATTTAATTTTGGTTTTGTTACAAAATAACGCCATGACGTTTTTGATTACAACTAAAAAATTTAAAATCTTGTGAGCAATCCTTGGAAACAATTAATTTTTTGTGTCGAGAAAATGGTAGCCAAATCACAAAATAAAATAAAGATGAAGAAAAACCTAAAAGGCACATAACTATCACAGTATTTACTTACTGGACTTCTAGCTATCTGTTTTCAAATAAAAAGTTTCCAAAAATCCCAAATAAATATATTATATATGTCACCGTAAGATTGTAAAAACCGTTAGATTATAATCTAACTCGCGAAATTCTAAACTGTCGAAAGATTGTAAACTGTTCAATGTTCTGAGTGTAAATTTTTGAAATATTCATTTTATTTACGTTTTCTTGTCTCTTTCTTGTAGGTTAGGTTAGGGTTCGCCATAAATAATCAAGTAGCATGCCGGGCACTTAGGTTTTATCGGGTTTAAATACCTATCAGATTACAATCTACCGGAAAATATTGCGTTAAATTCTAATCTTTCGACAGTTTAGAATTTCGCGAGTTACATTATAATCTAACGGTTTTTACAATCTTACGGTGACATATATAGGTACGTTAAATCATGCCAATCATGCCAAGCCGCTTCTGAAGCACCAGTCAAAAAAAATAATAATAATAAAAATATTTTTCAAATATAAACCTTAAAACTAAGGCATTTAAGTTTAATTACGAATGTACGATATTATTATATATACTTAAGACCTTTTGTCTTAAGAAGAATGGTGTCGATTACGCGTATTCACATTTTTACCCCCTACCAAAATGTGCTCAACGCGCCTTATGAAGTTTTCACTTCAAAAAATATGTGTATCGACCTTTAGTTCACGATAGATTCAGATACTAATAAACATATGTATCACAAGAATTTACTGTCGCCGCCAAATCGTAAAAGCCGCCGTATTGCAAAACGGCTAGCTGTATTACAAAACGGCGCCGTTGTTCAGCCGTATTGTCGTTGCGATACGTTCTACATACAATACGGCTGCTTTCTGTCAACTGTATTGTGATTGAGTTGCTTTGTTGTACTAATGAAATAAATGGGCTTTGCCAGAAACCTAGCTTCGTCGCCCCTTCATTCAGCTTCAACTACTCTATCTTCGTTTTGCTACAGAGGTCGCCGGCTCGGTTAACTTGAAAAACACGGGATAGGGCAGACAAGGCTTCGTCTGCGTGCATTCGGGTGCCCTAATTCCATTCTGATCCTGAGGCCCAATTGTCTTAGCAAACCGTAATCATTTGACAAGTTAAAACGTATTACTCGAACTGTTTAAAGAGTTCACACATTCTTTTTGACGTGCAGGCATCTATGAACTCCTTAAACAGGTAGTATTATCCGATTGACAAAAGATTACGATTTACACAATCGGGGGCAGATTTTGGAGTTTCGGATAGTTATTGGGTCTTGTCATTTATATTTACAATGCGGCGGTTCATTTCCCACTCTTTTACGAAACGGCGGCTCATGATCCGCTCAATAATTACAATACGGCTACCCGCTTTGAAGGACGCGAAGCGTTGATTCAATGCGGTGAACGTTGGTTCAGCCGAATTAACTGGTTGACCGTCAAACTGGCGCCGTTTTGTAATACGGCGGATTCTACATTCCGGCTGCGACATATCGATATAGAAATCGTCGAGTCACCGCGATCAAGAACGTTATTGTACCGATTTGAAATTATTGTTTGCGAAAGTTACTTTCACCAGTCTGAAAATGTGGTGGTAACTACCAACATTATTATGTGACCTGGCATTTTAAGTGTCCATTATAAAAGTTAATATATTTTTCGACAAACTATAGTACCGGTACAGAGGCAGCTTGCATGGTGCGTCCCATCAGGGATTTTTAAAACCTCCATTTTATCCATCCATATTACATGCCCCGTCTGTTTAACAGATTTTGATAAAATTCGGTACACACATGGGTTGCATCTCGGGAGAAGCCTCTCACCAGACCAGACCAGAAAACAATCAGAAATTACCAAATTGATCCTGCCGGGAATCAAACCCGGGGCGTGAGAGGACGTTAAGACAACAGCGCTCAACACTACGCCAGGGAGGTCGTCATACCGACCTAGGTCAACGTCGTTTAATAAAAAGAACAATAATCGGCGCCTCTATAGGCCACACCCTCGTTCGTTTCGATAAGCGAATCTTAGGTACATACAAATTCCAGATACTACCTAGGTAAACATTATATTGTAAAGAATAAGGTAAATATAGACGTATGTATTTCAATACACAAAGTCAATGTCTCGTTGAACCCACACATTCGATTGTTTCCAGATAGGTATTCCACAATGAAGTACCTAAAGCACATGTAATAAAAGCGTTGAAAAATATTACAACTATGTAAATATCATCATCGTGAGCCTTTTACGTACCTACCTAACTACCTACAAATGACGACCTTCCTGGCGCAGTGTTGAGCGCTGTTGCCTTTACGTAGGAGGCCCCGGGTTCGATTGCCGGCAGTCAATTTGTAAATTTATCATTTCTGAATTTTCTCTGATTCAGCCGTGGCTATTTACCACCCTACCGGCAAAGACGTACTGCCAAGCGATTTAGCGTTCCGGTACGATGTCATGTAGAAACTAGAAACCGGCTAGGGGTATGGGTTTTATATAACTGCCATACCCCTAACAGTTTAGCCCGCTGCCATCTTAGACTGCATTATCAGTTACCATCAGGTGCGATCGCAGTCAAAGGGTAACTTGTAGTGGAAAATAACTCAATACACATGATGGCTACAATGTAACGACCGCAATCTCCTCTAACGGTCTTTCGCCATTGGCTAAAATCCACTGTCGCACCTACCATAATCTACATTCAGCCAATCACGACAATTGAGATAGTAGTAATGATTGAAGCAGGTTTTTCATAATTGGGCACCGTGTGTCTTCTTCTCTCTCTCTCGTCTCAATTTAGGCATTTATTCCATGTAGGTAGGCCATACAAGTGTCTCTCGTCATGTTTTGACTCTACCAAGGCTTCGGCCTTACCTATTTTTACCGGTAAAGACGTACCGCCAAGCGATTTGGCGTACCGGTCAGATGCCGTGTAGAAACCGACTATGCCGTGTATAGCTAGCGCCAATCATTTAGTCGCGTCTGAAGTTGACCGCAAGACGCGTCGCAATAGCATATTTTCGCGCATAGTATGAGACTTACTTACTTACTGTACTTCGACAGTTTTTGTGAGAGCTGTGCAAACAAGCACTCGCACCTCATCTAAGACTCTAAGAGACGACTATTTGATTGACGCTAATTATAGGTACATAGGTTTAATAATACAACTGTCATACTCCTAGCAAGTTAGCCCGCTGCCTTGTTAGACTGCCTCAACACGTACAGCCAGATACAACCGCAGTCCAGACCCAAGATTTAACTCGTGGTGGAGTAAAATATAATATGAAAGTATGTATTTACCCTTTGAACAAACTCTAAAGTATTATTTCATATCATGTGAATATTATATTCATGATGATATAAAATAAACAAGTAAGTACTTACTTAAACATGATGGAAACCTTGAATTTTAAAGTGTTTACGTTTGAATGTCAAGTGAAAAATTAGCAATAAATAAGTAGTATCGTTTAAGAAAATTAACCGTGAATGATTTTAATGTTTTGGTATTTTGTGCAAAGGTCGAGAAAAGGTTATTTTAGATTGGACAGGCAAAACAAGGGAATTAAGTATATAAACAAAAAACACGACTGGTAATTCAATTCAATATTGAAATTAAAAAAAATTATAGACAGTGTCACTCAGAACGTGCTCAGAACGATATATATTATAATTTTTTTTAAATCAAAGAATTGGCCTGCGCTTGATATAAGGACTCTATCGATACCCCGTACATCCAAATCGGTTTAGTCATTTAGAAGTTACGGTGGAATAACTCACATACATACCCTGAATAAATTACACTTTTTTTGGGCCGTCGTGTAAAAATAAGAGGAAATTTTCCATTTATCTCAAGGTCTCAGGATTATTTAGGTCAGGTTCGATTCTCGTTCACTGTTTTTCTTCAACGGCTTAGCAAAATATCATCGTAATTGCTAAGTAAATTGGTTGTAGTTAAATAAAAATCTCTACTATTATTGACTATAATATTGTTTGCTAGCGAATTTACCCAAATAAATTACTACCAGCTTGATCTGAAAAGGTAGAAGTTTCGATTTTGTGTTAGTACTTAAATCCGCGCTTGGCCAGCGTGATGGACTATGGGCAAGCCCTTCTCATTCTGAGAGGAGTCTCATGCTTATTCGTGAGCCGACAATGGGTTGATATGATAGACTACTTAAATAAGTTATTTTTGTTGTTGCAGTTAATCTAAACGGCGCTTCAAAAGTGGACATATCACATTTCGACTTGCTCAAAGTCCTTGGCACTGGAGGTGAGTTAACTTGTATTTTTTATCCGATTGCGGAACGCACAGGGTTATGTGTTCATCAGTCTATATATGTTTTATATATTTAAGTATAGCTAAATAGCGTACAGGTCGTCTAATCTATACGCTATTTGGCCAACAGATCCATCCATAGAATTCTAAATAGCCAAGACCTTATGCTTCATCACTTATCATTGGTCGTACACGAATGATGTGTGACTGATGAAGCCCAATTTATGTGTTGTCCCACAGAACAGAAGAAGGAGATTCTCTGAGAGATTGAGATTCTTTGATTGTGATATAACTAGTTACCTACACCATAATTACGAAGACCTACACCTATAACTACCTAATTAGTAATTACCATGTAAGCATACACATTGGAGACGCGCGCGTTTAGATAAGTAGAACTCTACCTATTTAACCATTCCACAAATTATTTACATAAAAGAAAGCCCTATGTAATTATTTAATTTTAATTATTTTAAAAACAATACTCTCCTTCTGGTGCAAAAACGACTTGACAATTGTCCAATTCGCAACTTCCCAAACATTTGGGGCTTACAAACTTCATCTTTTGCTGCTCGCATTCGCAATGTTATGGGTACAGGGTCGAAATAAGACAATATATTTCATAAACAGCTGTTATAGACGTGCCCAAAAGACATAACTTGGTGGAATAGGAAAAAAATCATACTCATATGTCATATTTCGATTAGTATGTATTTTAAATATAATAATATATGAGTACGAAAGTATATCTGTCTGTCTGTGTTACCTTTTCAAAACAAGACACATTTTCGCCTAAATCCATACGAATATTAGAAATGCGAAAATGTGTCTGTCTGTCTGTCTGCTACGCTTTAACGGCCCATCTTTTCAAACGAATTTCGATGAAATTTGGATTGGGGTAGTTAACCCGGGGAAGGACATGGCTACATTTTATGCCGAAAAATTATTGGAGTACCCCGGGGTTTAATAATTAAAAATAAAATAAAAAACTTAATCCA
This sequence comes from Erebia palarica, assembly GCA_964035005.1. Classification (NCBI taxonomy): domain Eukaryota; kingdom Metazoa; phylum Arthropoda; class Insecta; order Lepidoptera; family Nymphalidae; genus Erebia; species Erebia palarica. Next base: position 22,799,489 of record OZ035993.1, on the reverse strand, counting down.
CACGGACGAAATTGCGAGCATCATCTAGTACGGGTATCTCATATACGTATTATTGGGTTCTACGGTAGATACGAGTAGTTAGCAGAGCACTAGATTGTTAGTGTTAAGCATGGTCTTATATATTAACCGTTACACCGAAGACCGGTGCCTAGCCTCATACGTAATACAATTTAATGATTTAATACGTCACACTGTGTGCACACCCCTGGGTATTACCGCGGAAGAAAACATAACGTGCAATGACCAAGGCCCAGGGCATCGCCACTTCGGAATTTGCAACTTATTTTTATACGGAACACTCATATTATACTTTACAAGCTGATGCCCGCGACTTCGTCCGCGTGGTTTAATATTTTATGGTTCCCGCGGGAACTCATTTTCCGGGATAAAAAGAAGCATAAGTCACTCTAGGTCCTCAACTATACCCATGCAAAAAATCACGTCGATCCGTTGCTCTGTTGCAAGGTAAATAAAGGATAAATCAACAAACCAATTAACCTACAAACAAACGCACTTTCGCATTTACAAGTGCTTTTGAATCGTCAAGTGAATCTACCTCTGGTTCGGAATGAATTCCATTAGTAGTAGCCATTAATATTAGTATGATCCACTGTTCAAAAAAATAAGGCATCGGTGATTTGACCCATTCGATGGCATACAACGTGACTGCACTCACGCGTCTCTTGCACTATTATACATACACTCTACAAGTACACTACACACAGTAGATAATATGTAGAGTATGTAAGTAACGCGCTTGGCTTGGCTGTTCAGAGTTTCACACGTTTATAATATTACTGTTAACTACTATGGTACGTTCGCGACTTCGCGTACCCTACCACGTGGATTTAGGTTTCAACTTGATTTTTCGGGACAAAAGTCCCGGGGCTTTCATTGGCAATTTTTTTTTTAATACGGGTATGGTTTATTAATACGGATCCTATAACTCAGTAAGCATTTGTAAGTTTAAGATCCTACAGTAAAAAAAATGGCAGTTATAGGGACTGCCTATAGAAGTGAAAACGACCACGAAGTGAAACGATTTTTTTTTTAATTAAAATTATTATAATATAAACCTTAACACTAAGGCATTAAAGTTAAATTTCAAATGTAGTATATTTATATGTTCGCGAGCATGTCGCTGTTCGCGAGTATGTCGGTCACGCGAGCATGTCGGTCACGGTCACGCGAATCTACCAAAACATAAATTTTTACCCCCTACCAAAACCGCTTAGAGAAGTTTTTCACCTCTCGTGCTCCAAAAAGGTGTCATTATAGCTTAACGTAGGCGGACTAGGGATTAAAGTATTTTTTTAAAATAATTGCCGTCCTTGTTCAACAACAGCCGCTAAATAATATACTGGCTTGACGGCTCTGGGTACCATCCCTTTTGAGCCTCAATGTAAACCTATAAAAAGACTCGCTCGCCTATTTAATTATTAATTTCGTGTACTCGACTCGATGTTCCATTTTTAAAATTCTAACAGGATATTTTTAATATTTGAATTTATTTTGAAAATGGAACGTCAAAAGCGACGTCTGCAATGCCCCACTGGCATGCATGCATCAATACGTTTGTTAGCTATTAAAAAAACAGTTGCCGCAAAATATCCAGTTTTTTTTTTTCGTTTCTTTATACTTGGAATAATTTAATACTGAATTAATTGTTGAATTTTTGCTGCTATGAATTGTTATATTTAATTTAAGAATGTCGTCAAATGAAAGTGATTTGTCTCCGAATATGGAAATAGTAAAGGAAAAGAGTTTATTTAAAGATGTACCAAAAGTTATTAAAACTGCAGAAGTGAAAAACGAGTCAATTTGTTTGCCGAAGAGTTTTTCTGACTTATTTTGAAGACCTTGTTTGTAAAGTACTTAACAACAAAGGTAACCTACACGAATAAACAACACGAATCAATTTGCCTGAGAAAAACCATTAAGTTGACTGTTCAAAATTGTTCCCATTGTACTTTTAATTTTTGATAAAATATATAGTTTTTATTTTATTTCAATCGAAGTGAAAAGAAGAGTGTTTACCACGGGACTAAAAGCCATTCTACTCGTTTCTATAGCATCCCTCGCTACGTTAAACACTTCGTATGAAATGGCTCATTTTAGTCCCTTGATGAACAATCTACTATTATCTACTTTTCAATATTTTCCAAAAACTGCTCAACGCGCCTAAGGAAGTTTTCACTTATAAAAAAAAGTAATTAGTAGACCCCATCTGGTTTTGTTACAAAAACCCAACTCGTTAACATAGTCGTAGATAAGGATTTTTGACGTTCTCCTATCAAAAAAATATCGTTAACTAGTTAGTTGAAATATTGTTTTAGTTAATACTCTGTTATCTTTTAGTTATCTCAATTCGTCACACGTGTTCAACATCTACTATTTTCGTCATGGTAATGACATTTAGGATTTAATAAAAAAACAATAAGTTTCTACAAAGTAAAGCCCAACGATTGGGTAGTTTTGTCCCATAATGTGAAGACAATGAGGCCAATTATGTAGTAGATACACCGTCTCTAAACTAATGACAGCTCTATTTATATTGCTATCCCTTTCAATATACTCCCTGCGGGAAGGGGCAGCACTAGAGTTAGGGCTCCCATTTTAATTTAGTTCAGAGATTAGCCACAGCCGAAGAGACCCACCAGATCAGACCAGACCAGAGAAATTTCAGAAATTATAAATTTCCAAATTGACCCTGCCGGGGATCGAACTCTCTTCACTTATAAGACCACAGCTTATAGGTAACTCTTCAAAGTCCAAGTCTGAGGCAGCAGCTAGTAACTCTGTATTATGTAGAAAGAATTGAAGGGACGTCACGCGTTGAATGCAATGGTAGTTCTACTTTGCCACGCCTCCATGCACTGTTGAGTGCTGTGTAGTTGCACTCTGCAAATTCTGTGACCACCTTCACTGAAAACCGTTACTCGACGATGCATGCCGGTTGCTGACGATTTTTTATGCGGTCAAAACCATAATGAAGTCGGGTTATTGACGTTTATTGCGAACTGTGAAGTTCAAGCAATTCTTACAGTTTTTCGAATTACTTACTTAGTAAGTATTATTATGTTATTTATTAAATCCGCTTTCAAAGTAACGACGGGTAATAAAAAGCATAATATGAAATGATCTACTTGATGTGAATTCGTAAGCGTGGATTTAGGTTTTTAAAAATGTTCGTGTCCAACCCCCGGGCACAGCCTACGTCTGTATACCAAATTTCGTCAAAATCCTGTTGTCCATAAATCCTTACTATGAAATAGCATAGTACACAGAAACCTCGAAATACTGTTCTATTGTGGAAATCTAAACCCGCATTTAAGTCTTTATACATTCAAATGAGTATTAATCTTACACACATTTTTATAAATGCAGACAAATTGTATAGAAATTATAAGTACTTACTTACATACCTGCTCTACATAGAAATTTGAATTTTAAATGAATTAATAATAAGAGCTGTGTATGTACGAGTACGTTATGCGATTAGCATAAATTAAAATAGTTATGTAATTCATAAAAGGGCATCTAGTATGCGACCAGATACATCGCCAGGTGTATATTTCCTTCACTGCATTTCGAAGAATTGTTAGAAACAGCTGTTGAAAGCCTTTTTATATAGTTACAAAAGCCATATAGCGTTGTGTACAACTATATGCCCATCTCTGCTCTCTCTGCATCGTATTCCTCATTGCTGGAATAACCTCTCTCCATTAATCACTTTTAGAACATTCAAGGCAAGGGTTATAAAATAAAAAGACAACTAAAATACGATGTGACATCTTTATGGCCACTAATATATTTAGTATTGACACTATGATAAAGACATAAATGAATGAGTAGATCTGACCGGTCTTTATACTGTGAGGTTTTTGTTCGCGCGATAAATGTAGGGGACTTAGATTTACTTAAGTTGTACTTGAAGTTATCGAGGCATTTCAAATTCCAGTCAAGCACTTTAAGATATTTAGATACTTTCACATGGGCATATTTTCGAAATCATTATCCATAATGTTCAACATGGTTCTACTTTCTGTAGATAACCTTCAAAGCCAAGGATTTCCGGTCAGCTGTTCAAATATCCTCTTGGACTTTTTACTTTATTTAGGGTTCCTTAGTCAAATGAGGAGGTTTCCTATCTTTCGCCTTATTTTAATCTGTATGTCACCACCATTTTATTTATAAACTCTTGAAAAGATGTAGCGTGGTAGAGCAAAAATCTAGATATTATATTGTAGCCGGAATTTAATAATTATTTAAGGCACATAGGCACATTTCTCAAAAAACTCCCAGATAATCGAATCGTTTAGAGCTCACAAAATCGACCACGAAAATTAGTGCAATTGCTTATGAGATGCCTACTGCCTACATGAAACAAAGTAAAAAGCAAAGAAAAAGTTCAATACATATTTTTTGAATAGTTTTCTTGGCGAGTGGTGACGTTTGTTACTCAGAGGTGTGGTGACGCACGGAACCTTATGTTATGCGTGACGTGAACGCACTTGGCCGGTTATTTTTTGTCCGCTCCGTCTCTTAATGAAAGTAATTATGAGAGAAATCAGTGTGAAAATCCGATCTGGCTACCAGGGCGCTATGGGTATGTAGGAGTCGTGATCCCAGGACGTCGTCCGTCGCGAAGGGTCGTCGACCCCCGAAAACTGGCGCGTAGCAGTGCCCGGTCGTTACCCGACCGTCCTTACATTACATCGCTCGTGACCTTATGTTCACCTGGTAGTTTGCATGTTCATTATTGATGTAACTTTTTTGATAACCTGAAAAGTGGTAAATAAAATGTGTTTGATTTAGTACCTACTACCTAGGCAGCTAAAACTGAGACTGAGATTTGAGGCAATTAATTGATTCTAATTCTATTGATGATGGTTGTGTACGCTAAAAAACCAACAAATTTTTTTCAAAATATTTACTGTTTATAATGACAGCATGACGGCCTAGTACTATGATAAATCTTTACATACAAATATTATAATTGCGAGTGCGTGTGTATGTCGATGTTTCACGACCATCTGTTTAATTTTGAGATATAATTCAGAGATAAGATGCACTATGCAATATTCATCCCATGGAAGAACATGGGCTACCTTTTATGCCGAAAACCCAATTTGTTCTCAAAGATTTTTTTTAAATACCTAAAATTCTTATCATCTACTTTACATAAAATCGACATATTAGCCTGTACTATAACATGAAAGATCAAAAAAGGCCCGTATCAAATTGGTTGTTTGGCTTCGTGATCGACCTGATAAGGCCATCTCTGCGCCAGTTCGTTGCCCCCGTGGTCCATGTACCGTAGATCGTATTCCATAGACAATTCCATGAAATCGCGAAATGATTAAAATTGTCAGCATGACTTGTTGATTGGCCCAGGGGTTACACCGCTTAAAGCAGTATCAAAACGACAAGTTTATGACACGTACCTTTCTAAAATAAGGATAATAATTCTTAAAGGTGAGATCGAAGTCAAGGGCTAACTTGTAGTGGAATAGAAAAAAACACGAACATCGAGAATATTAAAACAATACGGCTTTATGCGATGGTAGTACCCCTGTACAGCCGGCCCAAGGAACATAATATTATTTTTATAGGACTTAGCAAAACTACAAACAAAAGGAAATTAGTGGTAAATCTAAAATTTGGTAAACATTGGGGCTGATTCTGTTGTACACAATATCTAAAATAAACTAAAATGACAGTGGTGCCGATTCTGTAATGTAACATCTCTAAACTAAACTAAAATAGCAGCTTTAAATCTAGTTCTGTCCCTTTCCATAGGGAGTATTATGAAAGGGTTAGCAATATTTATAATGCTCTAATTTTAGTTTAGTTTAGAGATTGTGCACTACAGAATCAGCCCCAGTATTAAAAATATTGCTAACCCTTTCCCTTACACTCTGCAACTAGATTTAGAGGTGTCACTTTAGTTCAAAGATAGTGTTAATAAACAGAATTGGCCACAATAGCATAAAATTAAGTCAGACGTTTGGTTGAGTTTTTTTTACTTAAAACGGCCTATTGGTTAAGACTTCGGTGTCATATGCAGGGGACCGGGATTCGAAATAAAAAAAACCAAGCACGCTTCTCTTAGCTTTTCTAACGTATGTGCGTTTTGTGCTTTAGCGGTAAAGGAAAACATCGCGAGGAAACCTTCATGACTGAGAGTTTTCCATAATATTTTCAAAGGTGTGCAGTCTGCCTATGAGCACTCTGAGAAGGTTACCCTTCATCTACTTTTCCAGAGATAGTTTGAGAAGATGATGCAACTCACTTGTACAAAAGATGTTTAAAAGGCAAAATATTAAAGTCTATACCAATGCCCTATGGTTATAACGTCTCGGTTGTACTACCAATTTACCCACATGCCCGTAAACAGTCGACTGGTTTCGAACCCTTCCTGAATCCATAATGTGCGCTTTGCTTTATAGTTCATATTTTTCGTTCCGCGCTAGCGCTTTGCGAAAAACACATGCTATAGTCTCGTGAATATAATGAGTAGAGCAACTATTTAATTACTAACATCCGCATAACTGTCACGAATTATGTTTATAGCCTTTTCACATTACTCTAGTCGCTGGATTCAGAAAGTTTATAGAATAAGAATAACTTTAACCATTAAGTCCTTTATTTCGCTTCGTTTGTCTCTCTTATATTGCTTTTATTCCTTTTTGATATGTTAACAATGATTTTCCATTTGATAATTTCGATCTTTTTTTTACCCGTTGTAATACTCCGATTCTTGGAATGCACCGCCTTTGTGACAGAAAATTCTTTAAAATTCTTCATTCGGCAAAAACGCCTTCCATTAAAATAAGAATAATGGACACAACCATCAGCAACAAGCTTGAGAAAGTTGTTCAACATCCAAATTTGTTCTGAAAAATCTAGTTCTCTAATTATTTCAGTAAGTAATACTGCGTTGGTTTGGAATGGAATGCTACTGGATTATTGGAAACCAGTCATTATATAAATTATTGTAAAGGCAAATTCCGAAAATCTACACATTAAGTAGGTATATTTACCTACTCATATTATTTATAACAAATTGTAAGAGTCGAAAGAAAAATTGAATAGTAAGTCATCTTTGTAGCTATAATTGACAATTTCTAAATGAATAGACTTCATTATATCTCCAACCCCCTCCTTATAGTCAATACATGCCACACAGAAGCGGCCAATTTGATATAACATACGAGACTACTAATTTTAAAGAAATCCCTCACACGATCTCCACAATCGAGGCTTGATTTCAGGGGGCGTATTATGTTATTATAAGGGTGGTCTGAACTCTGACACCAGTGTCAACGTTCTACTCGCAAATTAGGAAGGTTGTCTCTATAGTTATACTATAAGCTGTTATCTGACCCGTTGTCCTCAGTGAGATACTACCTACCACAGAAGAAGTAATAGTGTATAATAACGATACGAGTGCCGTCTACGGATCCCGCCACAGTAGTTAAATATCTCAGGTCACGTGACAAGTGAGACAAGCCTGCAGGGCTAGAATGCACACAACGAGTAAAATAATGTCTACCCATTTTCTCGAGTTATCTCCTCTATTTGTCTACCGAAGCTAACATGGTTACACATAATATAACTTGTCTCGTGAAGTCATAAAAATTATTTCCAAAAAACCTACTTCCAAAGCCACTGTAAAGTAAAAAATAATTTTGATTTCTACACATTATGTTGAAGTCACGCGAGCCTGACGCGTTAACTTTGCTTGTTATACCCGCCCGACTTCAACATAAATGTGTAGTTAAAATTATTTTTTCTAAAAAATGATATGAAATGTATATGAAATGTGCACATTTCATATCATTTTAAATGAATTCGAAAGTTAAACTTCCCGGCCTAGGCCAGTAAAGAATGTATGTATTTTCATTACATATCATAAGTTTGAATTTGGAATCTTTTTTCCTGAATATCTTGTAACTTGTTATAATGTTCTTTGGCCTAAATAGTTTAAATTTGGAACTCTACCGTATTACGCGTTCAGCACTCACAGCGCAAAAAAGAAATTAAAAGTATAATATAATATCTTATAAAGTATTATAAGTAGGTATATATCTCTTTTTTATTTACTCTTTTACATAATATAATATATTTAAAAAAAAGTCACTTGTTTCATTTTTTAGAAAAGCACTATACACACCTCGACCGGGAGAGCATTTCTGGTCTCGTATATAGCCGGCCTCGCGTAGCTCTGCCGTCTAACTAACACTCGACCAGAAAACGCGTACTTCCCGGTCTCGCGATGTAATGTACTATTCTCAAACATGCATGGAAATATTGTCATTATTTTCGAAAAAAGAACACGCGAAGTATCGAATTTTCGGACAAAGAAAATCAAATCCATTGCAGGAGCGTTTTTTGAATTTGGAACATTACAACGCTCCTGCAATGTTGTATGAAACGACGTGCTGGGGTTATTAAATACTCTTTGATCGGATCTCTTTTGTCATTCTTGGCATACCATAGTCTCTTTGCTTAGTACAAATTGGTAGCGGGCTAACCTGTTAGGGGCATAACAGTTTAATAAACTGTCAACAAACAAATATACCTTTTCTTATTGTACATTTTATTAATGATTGACTATTGTATTTTAATTAAACGAAAACTTTTATAATATTTAAACCCTTTCTTGACCTCTCGGTCAATTAGTCTTGCACAGTACTGTTATCGATGTAGAGGTCATATTATAATTATCGGTTCCTCGATAACGCATCCCCCGCTAGCTTTTCAATAATGGAAATTGTTTTCTGATAATTAAAATTGTACCCTGTTACAATATGGATAAAATACATTGTTTGTTATAAACTTAAAAGTGTTAATTGTGAACTATGTTTTTGTTGAATTGAAGGATATAAAACATTGCTTATTTATAGGCTTTCATTATGTTGCCTATGGAATTGGGACAAAACCTGTCAATTTAGTTTTTTAGACATTGTAACCATAACCGAAAAAGCACCAGTGTCATGTCCGCCAATCAGAGCTGGGACGAATAGGTAATAGTAAAGCTCTATTACGAAAAAAATATTGCTAGTGTCTCGATCGCAATCACTCCTGATATAGGAAACACTTTTAAGCAATGATTGATGCTGCTTTTTCGGCAACTAGCTTCAAACATAAATAATAATCAAAATTAAAGAAAAAATAGTATTTGGTATCTAACTAAACGATGATTTTAATTTGTGACCAGGAGCACATATTAAACAAAACAATTAAGCAGACACAAGAATATTCATAAGTTACGTAAAACCGACCGCCCTAGGTGAAAAAACGCCCTCTACCCAAGCCGAGGTAAACAACCCCTTGTGAAACATCTGCCCTTTGTGCGCCAGTCGCCACCTGGCCGATATGACGGTGTGCCGTGGTATACTGTACCTTGCAAAAATTATTGTGAACTTAGCCCAGACACAAATGAGTCCAGTGGCGTGCACGACATAGAGGCATGAAAGTATTGCTTACCCTTGTAAAAAAAAACTCCAATGCTTATTTTGCATCGTTACTGTGCACGCCACTGCATATTTCTTAATTTTACTCACGTGTTCCCGATAGGAAAGTCTAAGCGTCTAACTACGTGAAAAGTCTAATCCATACTATACTAATATTATTTATCTTGGAAGATGGTATAGTCTTGACATATATATCGTAAGTAACACAAATAGTCCTACGTTCATTTTCAAGATCAAAGAGTTCCAACAGGAATAAAAATAAAAACCTTTACCACGTGGAGTCGCGTTCTTCATCTTACCACGTTACCGTTTAATTACGTACCTTATAGTTAATATTAATATTTATTTTTAGAAAAAAATATACACAAGCGAAGTCAATTTTAAGCCAGTCACCAAATTACCTAGTATCTACCCCTAAAGTATTATTATCATTCGTTAGAGAGAAACGTTCTGTTTGAACACATTGAACTCAGAGAAAGGTCTACAAACGATAGCGTAAACGCCCTACGGTCTGACGTATCTTTAGGCCTACGTCTGCGAGTTCAAGGACGTGTCCTTCATTTCAGAAGGCAAAAGATAAAGTTAAGGCTATAGTACCAAGTATAGTACTCGTTGGCCATACGCCTTCGGCAATTCTATGCCGGTGCTTAAAATTGCTCTTTCTATGAAAACCCACAATCTGGTAGAGCTGACGTATACAGTTGGACTGGAAGCTTGCCTTCTTGATAACTTACTACCTGAACTCAGCTTTACGTACTTGCACGTATTACGTGCGTACTAAACAAGGACAACGCACGTCAGTAGGGCGGGCCTACTGTCTATTCTATGGTATTGACTGTACCTGTTTATTATTTCATCCTTTTTTTTAGGGTACACCTTCATCCAGTATTTCTATTATTATATTTTCCTATTTAGGTTGCCTGGAAGAGATCGCTTCTTAGCCATAATGCCGCTTATTGTACAGCTTCTTCCCTTTATGTATGTGTCTATGTTCTTCTGTTTTGTAGCTAGTTTGGCGCATAATAAAGTGTATGAAGTAAATAAAGCTTGGTTTGAGTTGTTTATCAAGAAAGACAATTTGGCCAGTGGACAGGTAGGCCAATGTGTCTAGTGCTATGGCCTCTGAAGTAGTGTCCTTTAGATATTTATTGACTGCTAGATGATGTCCGCGACTTCGTCCGCGTTGATTAAGGTTTTTTTGATTCCCGAGGGAACTCTTGATATTTTCCGGGATATAAGTAGCCTATGTCCTTCCCCTAGTATCAAACTATCCCTATACCATATTTCATCAAAATTGGTTAAACAGTTTTTTTTTATTCCCATGGGAACTACTTACTTAATTTTCGGAACCTACCTAAATCACATCAAAATCGGTTAAAAAGATGGGCCGTTAAAGCGTAGCAGACAGATGGACAGACATACACACATTAGCATTCATATTAGTATGGATAGTAGACCTTCAAGGGCCTATCTGTAAATATCATATTACCTTCGGCCATCCAATTCGGGAGTCGTCACATTTTCGCCGAATCGCGAAAGGGCAATACTCTGTCAATGGCTGAGTTCAATATTCGATAAACGCTATTGTTACTTCGAAGGCTATTAGATATTAAAATACGAGTGTCTAACATTATTTGATGTTACAATAGATTATGGATGTCCACATAGATTTATAATTTTTAGAATCTCGTGGGTCTTGCCGACTCTTCTCAGTAAAATTATTTTCCGAACGGGTTGGTAGAGTTTAACGATTAATCAGAAGTGTCACATTTCATTTCAATGGAAAGCGGAATTCTTTGAATTTCCGAAATAAAAATCTAAATTCGAAGAGAACTGAGTTCTGTTTGTCAAAATCCATTTTCACAGCAAGAATACCATAATCGAACTATATTTCGTCTCATTACAATATTACAATATCATCTCAACTAGTTGAACGAGGTCTCTAGTTCTTCTACGGATTTCTAAAGAGGAGTCATTTTTCATTTGATCACGAAGAGAAACTCCGAGCATAGCTCTGGGGGCATACTGCCGTCACTTAAAGCAATATTGTTTTAAGGTTGTTGTATTATAATCTTTATTTTAGTGACGCCGTAAGTAAGGTCAAAGCGATGATAGTAACCCCCCAGACTGGTTACCGGCGTAGTGGTCTAGACGTCCGGCTTCCTATTCCAATGGTCGGGAGTTCTATCTTCGAGCTCACACATCTTTAACTTTGGAAAACTGCCCGTCCGAGAGTTCTTCACAATGCTCTGTTGGCCAGCGTGGTGGACCCTGGACAGTGGCCAATTCCATCTCATTCTGAGAGGAGACACTAGTGGGCTGGCGATGGGTGAAATGATGATGAAAATATTAGCAACAATAACAATAAATAGTGAATACATCGTGGTTCGACTTCCTCGAGCCATTGTTTGACGAGGTCAACGCACGGCAAGAAATTAATTAGCATTTTATCACTTGCCTTTAAAACGTGCCTTTTCGTGAAACTGGTATTAGTTTCACGATTATGTCACGCCGTTATATATTTTATTATTGTCTTGTGTTCACAGGATAAACTATGCTTATTCGGTTTAATGTACTAAGAAAAGATTTTCGATCCACCCCTAAGGCAATATAATATATGAGTAATGATAAGAAATTCAGTCGCAATGGTTGTTGTATGGGACCGTACATATTACAAGATATTTTTTCTTGTGTCGGATCAGGCACGCGCGTACAAAATATAAGATATTACTTGTTAGACGTAAGACATTTTCTTATAATGCGTAATAGGCCTAACGGGGCATAGGCGGTGAAAGTATGTATGTTAGTCCTAGGGCTTCCAATATCGGGATTCCCGGACATTTTCCGTCCGTTTTCAATACCGGTATTGAAATGTCTAATACCAGGATACCGGTATTGGTGACATTATAAACAAAACAGTGACTATTGCATATATTTCTTGGTACATGCCATTGTTTTTATCCGGCTAAGTTTAAAACTTGTATCTTAAGCACATTAGCGCAATAAGATCACTTTTATTGCTTAAAACCAGTGAAGAAAAGTAATTTTTGATCATTCAGAGGGAAAAATTAGTGTTTGAATTTAGAATCCTGTGGCTTGGCATTTCTATTTCATTGACTCACGGAACGTTGAGAAATCTGTTTTCATCATACCTATTCGAAAAACGAACATTGGCTTCAGAGGCTATCCTCTAGTCCTAAAAATTACATTTTGCTCCCGATAGCGGGAGCAAAATGTAATGTAATTTTTAGGACTTTTCATTTCTCTGATCTGATTGGTCCGCGTTCGTGCTTCTGATTGGTGCTTAAACGTATAGGTAATGTCCATACATAGTACGTTGATACTCCTAGCTTTTTCTCATACGTAATGATGAAAAATAGTGTGTGTCACTCGGGGCCAAATTTTTTGTTCTCGGGCGGCGTATATTGAATTCCTCACTAAGCTCAGGATTCTACTACAGAATCCTTCACTTCGCTCTGAATTCAGAAATAGCGCCCTCGGGGAACAAAAATTTTCTTTGGCCCCATATAACACAAATAACTATTTTTATCGAATCCAATATTTTATTATGAATTATTTTGTTTTAAAAAATGACTATTGAATTTTTAATAAATTTTTGTTTTGACTAAACTATGTATTTATACGAGTAAAAAAATGGCATTTCTTCATTAAATTTAAGCAGAAAAGTGCTCTTTTGGAGTTAATGTGGTGAAAATTTTTTTTTATGGAAAAACTGTTTTTTATGGTGCAGTTTCCTTCAGAAAAGACTAGTTATAAGTTAAAAACAATCTATCTAATTTTAGGTTTTTAAGTTTTAAGGTATTGAAAATAGTACATTTTTGCAAAGGCTGGGAAATAGGCAATGGCAGGTCGAGTATGAGTTTGAAGGCCGAGCCGTAGGCGAGGACTTCACTAATACGAGGCAGGCAATTGCCATTTCCGCCGAGGCATATATAGTGCTTTTCTCAAAAGAATGCAGGGAAATAAAACATACTTTTTACCTTTGTCGCTAAATATATATCATCTGGGGCTTTAATTAAAAATTGCTTCATGTTTTCGCCAGTAAAAATTTTCGATTTCTTGCTTTTGAATCCGGTCGATTGTCGTTTAAGAAAAGTAGTTAAGTTCCCATAATTTTTCAATTTAATGCCGTTTTTAACATAAACTGTACATTTCGGCATGGAATAAATTGCCCATAATGTAGATGGCTTTTTAGTTTTAACAATCTTATTAAAATACGCCAAAAATACTGTTTCGGAGAAAATGTTCACTTTTTTCTCGTTTTTCCAACTCATAAAATTTTCATATACTTTCATGTATTTTTCTTTGGACTTCGCTGGACGCAGGTTTTCCATTGCCAATTTGGCTTCTGATCTTAAATCTGGTGGAGTACAATCAATCTCCATTTCACTCTCTGAACCGTTGGAACTCATTTTACTTATTATTAAATTTATATTTATTAAGTATGTAAATAACAAATCAAGACGAATTTTCAGCTTTGCCGCCAATTGTTTTTTTATCATCTGTGCCGACAGGCAAACGCATTTATGGCTATACAGCCACCAATTTGTACTAAGCAAAGAGACTATTTAATAACCTATTAAATATAGAGTATTTAATAACCCCAGCACACCGTTTCATACAACATTGCAGGAGCGTTGTAATGTTCCAAATTCAAAAACGCTCCTGCAATGGATTTGATTTTCTTTGTCCGAAAATTCGATACTTGGCGTGTTCTTTTTTCGAAAATAATGACAATATTTCCATGCATGTTTGAGAAAAAATCTTTTCGGTATTAATACCGGTATTGAAAAAAACCGGTATTCGAAAGCCCTATTCCGTCCGTCTAAAGTCCGTAACATTTCATGTTATTTCCATGAAAATTGGTATGTGGACCATAAAATTAAAGACATGCGTAGTTATTTCAACTTTGGAAATTAAACTTCCGCAGGGTCTTAAATATAGAGGATCCTTAGGGGATGAAAGTTTGTATGAATTTTTGGTATATTTCAAATTGGAAGAACGAAAATTGATATTTGTGCTGACGGTTAAAAATATAAAGATTTACTTCAGGCTTCTTGGTACTCAATTCCATATCCAAGGGATTTTAGAAATTCCACACGAGCTACGTTCCTGATGATGATTCCACAGGTAAATTATGTTTTGGTTTGGAGTGAGAACCTTACGCAATGTAAAGAAACTCTTTGCAGCCTTTACAAAATCATGAAAACCCAATGGGCGACGCAAACAATGTAAAAATGTAAACACACTAATACAAAAACAAGTCGGGAAATTGTTTTCCCAGAGTTTACTGAACTCGTATATAATCATCAAGTAATCTATGTTCTTTGTAACTTATGTATGTAATTATTTCTATGTTTTTACTTTGTACTGTGTAGTCAGTTAATTATCTTCAAGTCTTCATAATTTAGCTTCAGATTTTATATGCGTAGTTTATCTTCATTTTTACGTAGGTATCTATGTAGTAGTATGTAGGTAGGTATTACTTACTAAAACGGTAACCTGTCTTAATTGTGTTTGGAGTAAGAGTAGGGTAGGTAGAAAATTGTGTTTGACGACCTCCCTGGTGGAGGGTTGAGCGCGGGTCTTAACGTGGGAGGTCCCGGGTTCGATTACCGGCAGGTTCAATTTAGGAATTTATAATTTCTGAATTTTCCCTGGCCTGGCAACGAATTTTCTCTACCGGAAAAGACGTATGTATGGGTTTAATATAACTGCCATACCCCTAACAGGTTAGCCCCCATTACCATCTTAGACTGCATCGTCACTTACCAATTCAGGTGAGATCGCAGTCATAAACTAACTTGTAGTGGAATAAAAAAGTAGGCGGCGTAGTACCCGTGCTAAGTAGTCGCGAGTCGCGATTACTTAGCACGGGTCTGCTCTCAGAACGAGAAGGGCACGGGTCTGCTCTCAGAACGAGAAGGGCTTAGGCCATAATCGACCACGCTGGACGATTTGGCAGATTTGTAATCATTCTGAAGAATGCTCACAGGCATTTTCTCACGATGTTTTCCTTCACCTAACTTCGAATAGGTAGTTAGAGGTGCTTGTCCGGGTGTCGAATAATTGAACTCTATGAGAAAGCCGAAGTTATAACCACTAAATCACCGCTGTTATACGTACTTGTTGGAGTGAAATTGTGGATATGAGATAATATGAGTACGTATAAATAATTTAATATGCTGTATTGTAAGTAACATTTTCAAACAAAGGTAATAAAGCTGGTAGTTATTTTTAATTTTGAAACAACAAACACTCATAAAATGCGCAATTCTTGAAACGATGAGGAGTTATTCAAACGTAAGCGAATTATGACGACCTTGGTGCATCATGTCTTTCTCCGAAGCGGAGGTAATAAGGCCATTTGCAGGCGCACGACAAGTTGACGACTGATTTATAAAATAATGTCCTTGTGCCCAACTTTACCGTTTGTATGCAGGGTCTCCAAGAATAAACATGCTCGGCAAAAATTATTATTTCTATTCCACAAGTTAGCTCTTGACTTGATTTTATTAATAGTAGATAGATATTATAATATAAAAGAATGTTTAAAGTTTGTTACTCCTACGTGTCACAATGACTGAGACGATTTGTTGACGATGTGTCTTGTTTAGAAGATATTTACTTAGTCTAGACATTGAACACAACAGAAGTAGCTACACTATTACACCAAACTGGGTCGAAATATCGACACCTAAACAAGTCATATTTATCGTTGTAACTAGTACGAACCCGTTCCATAAATTATAGATAATATTATTTTATTACAAACTAGTGGGTCCGGCAGACGTTGTCCTGCCCTGAACCTAGAACCCGATTGCAGCGTCCAATTATGAGTATAAATCAGCCCTGGACCCACTCAAATGCACACAAAAAATTCCATCTAAATCGGCCCAGCCGTTCTCGTGTTTTAGCGAGACAAACGAACAGCAATTGATTTTCTTAATATAAAATTCTCGTGTCACAATGTTAGTTACCATACTCTACAGTAGGTCTGAGAATCGGCTACTATCTATTTTTCATACCCCTAAAACACCTCAATCCACGCGGACGGAGTCATCAGCTAGTTAATATATAGAAGATTAAGTATGAAACTTTCTAAAGCGTTTTGCAGACAATAATTTTGTTATACTATCTAGTATCTACACCTAGCGTAACCGCAGCTTATTTCCCGTGGGAATTTCTAAATATCCGGCCTTATTTTTATATAATATAGTATGTAATAATTTTTTGTATTCTTTTTTTGTAATTAGTCTAACTTACTTTTAACTTCTTTTGCATGTGTAATCAATGATAGTCATAAGATTAAATAACTAAGTTGTAATAGAATAAGATAAAAGATCATTGTATTACCGTTGGCTTCCTATTAAATAAATAAATAAGTAACTTATAAAGGCTACCTCTGCACAAAAATACAAATTGCTAAGTCGAATGGTTTGGGCTGAACTTGAAGAGTGGGGACTTATCGTTTTAATTGAACGAGACTACTATAATTGGCATCCTAAGTATGCGAGTAATCAATACGTCTGTAAATGCCCTTTACATAATAAGTCCATGACTCCCATATCCGAGCTTACAATATTTTTGGCAGACAACGATATTTTTTGTTTCTTAAAATTCGGGATACGGGGTCGACGACCGTCCTAGGATGCATTATCCATCTAGGTTGGAGCGAACAAATAAACGAACCGATGTGTCTGGAAAAACTATAGCTATATACCTAATCGAAATTTATGTAAGTACGAATAATAATACAGCGTATATTTGACTTACTCTAGCAATGCTTGTTTCTAAGCAATTACTTATGTATGGACACTAGTTAATAATAATAATTATTAGATATATTTTGTTAATTACTACCTGATGCCCGCGACTTTGTCCGCGTGGTTTAAGTTTTTTTTATTCCCGCGGGAAATCCTTAATTATCCGGGATAAAAAGTAGCCTATGTCACTCTCCAGGTCCTCAAGTATACCCATATCAAAATACACACTTTCGCATTTATAATATAAGTATGATTTACAAAATACTGTCGTGTTTGCTGGTTATGTTGGTAGAACTGTCTTTCCAAACTAGTGGTAGATTAACTTGACAGGCACACAAAAGTTTATTTTTCCGGGATAAAAAGCCTAGCCTATGTCACTCTCCATGTCCTCAACTAAACTCGCCGGCATATTTAGCGGAACATAAAAAAAAGGTCCATAATTAAAAAAATATGGTTTTATTTTAAAATCTACTTACTACACTTCTTTTGTTATATAAAGTTTCATTTGTTTTACTTAAAATGAGATCACATTAAGAACAGATTTTGCGAGTAAAGGCTATTATGCAGGATAATGCTCGGCCGCATACCGCTCGGGTAACTCAAGTTTATCTTAATGATATGAATATCACTGTTATGGAGTGGCCGGCGAGATCACCGGATATGAACCCAATAGAGCACGTTTGGGACTTGCTGAAAAGAAAAGTTAAGTCCAGAATTCCAGCTCCTGCCAACGTGGGAGAACTGCGAATCGCCGTAGTTGAGGAATGGCGGAGACTATCCCAGGAGACCATCGATAACATCATTCTCAGTATGCCTAGACGGGTAGAAACTTTAATAAGAGCACGTGGAGGAAATACGCGATATTAATCACCATTTTTCTAATTTAATTAATTGTTATTTTAATATTAAACTTCACTTTTCCCGGTTACATGAAAAATTCGAAAATGTACCATTTTTCACAAATAGCCTTTACTCGCAAAATCTGTTCTTAATGTGATCTCATTTTAAGTAAAACAAATGAAACTTTAAATAACAAAAGAAGTGTAGTAAGTAGATTTTAAAATAAAACCATATTTTTTTAATTATGGACCTTTTTTTTATGTTCCGTTAAATATGCCGGCGAGTTTATATACCCATGCAAAAAAACACGTCGATCAGTTGCGCTGTTGCGGCGTGATTGAAGGACAAACCAACAAACAAACACACTGAAGATGCTCCGGTGTCGGAGTGAAACGTACGTTGTGAGTGATTTGGAGGTTTTGTGTGGTGTGGTGCTGTGCCTGTGCGAATTTCTGGGTGGTGGGTATCGCATACTGCAGGAAGACACCCACCGTACCACACAGATTTGTCTACGATGATTTGTAGCGGATTATAGCGAATTAAGCTTCTAGTTCATTCATTAATGAAAATAATGTTCCTCTTCAACTAACAAGCAATTTGTCGTACAGATCACCTATAGGTATTATCGTGATCATAATTATATTGTTTAACCCAAACTCACCTTGAGGCTGTTCGGATGTCACCGGATATATCGACTTACCGCCGTCTCACATCTGTTCTGCGTCTTAGGCCGCTCACAACCGGAGCAGCCCCCTGATTCTGTAAGGAAATCGTAGTCATTTGGCAGCTTAAAACGTATTAATCGAACTGTTTTTTGACGTGCAGGCATCTATGAACTCCTTAAACAGATCGAATTATCTTTTTGACTAACCTTTACGATTACGATTTCCTTATACAATTGGGGGGCTGTACTTATACCCCAACGAGGTAACAGGCATACTACCATCGCTTAAAGCCGTATTAATGTTTTAACTAAAATATAATATTGCACAGAATATAATTATTAAATAGTACGGGTAGTATACTGCCTCGTTGGTCTAGTGCAGTGTAGGCGAACCTTTATGTATCAACGTGCCATTTTTTCTTAAGAAATGTTTAATGAGATCATAGACGTGCCATCAAATAATTTTGACTTTGTGATTATTGGGAAAATAATAAATACAATCAACTCGATACTCTTTATTTACTACAAAAAAAAATACAATTTTGCAATGTCTCAATTACACGCGTAATTTAATTTAAAGTAAAATTAGTGTGACTTCTGTTGTTGCAGATTAAATGACAAATAACTTATAATATTAGGGAATGATGTAAGATGTTACTTTTAGCAGAATGCTAAACTACTACCTACTTACTTTACATTTTTTTTTCTTAGTGCATAATGAACTTTGTAATCGTTGACGTGCCCCAAACATTGTGTCGCGTGCCATTAATGGCACGTGCCATTGGTTCGCCATCCCTGGTCTAGTGGTTAGTATGTTCGACTGCGGCCGACAAGGTCCCGGGTTCGAGTTAAGTTGAGGGCCGTAATTAAATATTGGGTTTTCCCACCAGAAATTCTCTGTACTGGCCCGGAGTTAGGAAGTTGGCGGTGTTTTACCCCCCTGTCTCGGAGAGCACGTTAAGCTTTGGTCCCGGTAATTATCACTTACCTGATAATAATCGTTAAAAGCCGCCAACCCGCATTGGAGCAGCGTGGTGGGTCTAAGCTCTAATTCACTCTCTCCTATGAAAGTGGAAGCCTGTGCCCAGCAGTGGGACGTTAATGGGCTGTAGTGATGAGTACGGGTACAGAAATCTTACTCCGCTATGACGCTTTAATAAGCCGCAACTCTGGCGACGTTATAATAAAGACCAATTTATTTAAAGTATGTGGGTACATACTTTTTTCGCGTAACCCCTGGGTTTTTTATGTGTTTATCTGTTTATGGCATCGTAGTTCTCAAACGAATGAATCTATTTTGACTTGGATGACTATCCAGGCGTCAATCCGTAAGGTCTTAGGGCATCTTGGTAAAATACCTCATTTGCGCTATGGGAACATACATTTAAGAGTTATTTTTCTTTGTTGCAGCTTACGGCAAAGTGTTCCTAGTTAGAAAAAGATGCGGCGTCGACGAGGGCAAGCTATACGCAATGAAGGTGCTCAAGAAAGCGTCGATAGTACAGAAATTAAAGACTGCCGAACACACACGGACGGAGAGACAAGTAAGTACGACCGAGTTGATATGTCTGTAGGGCCGCCGCACATTTCAGCCAACTACACTGAGGCCCAATTGTCTAAGGAAATCGTAATCATTTGACAGCTTAAAGCGTATTACTATAACAGCTGGGCGACCGCGTATCTCTGACAGCTACAGTGTTACGATCGCAATCACCTCTGATTGGATAACACTCTTCCACTATTGGACAAAATCCATTGACGCAGCAAGAATACCATAAATTCAGCCAATCATAACAATTGATACTGTAACAATGATTGATGCAGAAGATACGCGGTCGCCCTGTTGTTAAAGGAGTATGAACTCCTTTAACAGCAGGGCGACACACTTTGTGAGGTTGCAGACTGCAGGCATTTGTGAACACCATAAACAGGTCGAATTATACCTTTGACAAACTATTACGATTGCGATTTCCTTGCACAATCGGGGGGCTGGTCGTTTGATCGATCATAGTTTACCGGAATTTTAAATTGGTTGTCGGGTATCGTCTTTACATTGATAAAATAACCGTTGTCATGGTTACAATAGGCTTTTGGTTGTAGAACTGAAAATGAGAAATAATTAATTTATTACACCAGACGCATGACATTGAAACTTAGCTGTTTTATTTATTGGAAGGCATATGAGGGACCTAGATAATTATTTAAAGTAAATTATTATTAGTTTTTAGTACATTATTCTGTTTATTTTAAATATAATAAATAAGTTAATATTTTTAACCAATTTTATTAATTTAAACAAGGGATAAGATTTTTAGAAATTTTCATTGTTGCATTGGAGCCGCGGGCGGTCGCTAGTTTTCTGTATTTTTAGTCACACATCATTTATGAAAGAAAGGCGTTAATCTATATTTATACTAATATTATAAATGCAAATTTTGGATGGATGTATGGATGTTTGTTACTCAATCACGCCCCAACGGCTAAACGCATCTGACTGAAATTTGGCACAGAGATAGATTTTAGTCTGGAATAGCACATAGGCTACTTTTATCCCGGAAAATTAAAGAGTTCCCGCGGGAACCAAAATACCTCAAACCACGCAGACAAAGTCGCGGGCATTTGCTAGTTAAGAGTAATGTTCCTTGTCTTCTTACGAACTTGAACAAGGGATTACTTACAAAGAAAATATGCCTGATCCAATTACTAATGTCATGGAGTTAGTTGTTAGACGGCGGCGGTGACATAACCCTTACTAAATACTACCTCATACATTACAGTGACTATACTATTTCTATGCAATGGTATTGTAATATAATATATCATTAACTAGCTGATGTCCGCGACCTCATACGCGCGGATTGAGGTGTTTTGGTTCCCGCGGGAATTCTTATATTTTCCGCGATAAAAAGTAGCCTATGAGTTTTGCCAGACTATCTACGTATGTGCCAAATTTCATCCAGATCTGTTCAGGCGTTGACGTAGAACTGAGTAAAAAACATCCCTCTATCCAAACTTTTGCATTTATTACTAATATTATGAAGACTAGATGATATAATAGAAGTTATTAGTCTTAGCTACTTCTACCAACAACAGCGTCGTATCGTCTGCGCAAGGTGCAGAAATTCTTTGTGGGGTCGAGTGTACGCTTTTATAATATGGTTCCCAAAGAGTTTCTGGATTTGACATTACATAGATATAAAGACTGTGTTAAACAGCATTTGTTAAGTCGAGGCTATTACACTATCGATGATTTTATTAACGACAAAGTTGCATGGAAGCCACCGGCCTCGCATCCAGTGACCCACAAGTCAGTGTAATACTTGTAACGTATGTGTTGTGTTGTCTACATATTGTAAACTTTTCTTTTCTATGAAAAGAGCAACTGCTGAGTTTCTTGTCGGTTCTTCTCAGTAGAATCATTTTTCCGAACCGGTGGTAGAGTCTTAACGTTTCGTGACACAAGTTGTCCTACATGAAATAAATAAATCATTTATAATTTACCGCGTGGATTTAGTTTTTTGAAAAACCCGTAGGATCTCTTTGATTTTCCGGGCAAGTAAGACCAGAAGTAGTAGCCATGACCTTTTCCGGGATTAGATCTATCTTTGTACATACCAAGTTTCGTCAAAATAGGTTGGATTGATCGCCCGTGAATGCGTAGCAGACAGACAGCCAGACACACTTTCGCATTTAGATAAATTAGTATGGATTCATTCGCTTTACTCAATGCAATGACTTTAGAATTGCTTAATTCGAATAATGTTGTCTGGGTCAATATAGAAGAGTGCTTTTGAATCGTCAAGAAAATCTTTATTATTATTTTTTATTTATTTATTTCGATATCTTTATGCACACACAGAATATACAGTATAAGTACAGTTAAATAGCACTAGAAAGACTACATAGAAACGTGCAAAGGCGGTCTTATTGCTAAAGCAATCTCTTACAGGCAACCTCCATTATCTACTGGTTAAAAATTAACCTTCAAAATATTATTCCACAAAGTATAATATTAAATTTATTGTAATCTAAACAACTTTAATATTATGCTTAGGGATTAGAATTTAGATTAGGACTTTCTTTCAATATTTATTCATCAATAAAATGTGATAAATTCAGTAGTACTCAATCGCTAAACTAAAATAACAGGCCTGTATTACCCCTTTCATATTACTCCTTCCGGCAAAAGATAGTGCTATATTTAGATTTGTTAGTAGACCACTAAAGTCTAGATTTTGTACAACAAATCGGTGACCAAAAAAGTTTGTGTGGTTTCTGCAGAGGCGTTTTGTAATACAAAAGTAGGTATGGCATAAGGAGAAGATGCACTATTCAGAACGCAATAAGAAACAAATTGTGTCTTCAGGTGACTAGTTACTGGAACTGGCACTTTCGTTTAATATATAAATCTTCAGAATACCGAAACCCGCTCGAACTTTTTTTGTTACCTTTTATTATATAATAAGCCTCTCTATGGGAGTTTTAACATTTATATTTTATTTTGTTTTAGGTCCTCGAGGCGGTGAGAGCGTGTCCCTTTCTCGTCACGTTGCACTACGCCTTCCAGACTGACGCCAAACTGCATCTCATACTCGGTGCGTTATGTTCTTTCTCTACTCGAGAAATCTAGCTATCTAATCTAATTTTGCAATAGTAGTCTAAGAAAATAATAATCATTTCAGAGCTTAAAACGTTTTACTCTATCTTTGTAAAGAGTTCATACATGCTTTTTGACCCGCAGGCATCTATGGACTCTTTAAACCGTTCGAATTATGCGTTTGACAAATGTTTACGATTACGATTTTCTTATACAATCGGGGGGCAGTTAGCCATTGACTGCGATCTCACCTATTCATAGCGGCAAGTGTACCTAGTACCTACTACCTACTATAAGGCGACAGCTCTTTGTGATAGAACCAGTAAAAAAAATGAAAAAGTGTAATGTCGTATCTGATGACGCTAGCTTTTCCACATCATCAATAGGTCTTTACTTGTACGAACTTTACTTTCACTGTACGAATTTGGATTACTATTGGACCGTATTTATAAACTAAAGGATTGCTTTCCTCATACTGAGCATCATAATAATATCACGAATTCTCGTATAGGCATAGATCTAAATATAATCTAGGACCGATCGGCGAGCTAGACATTTAATTTAAGTTAATACAACTACACGTGGGCATAAGATCGAGCATATTTTTAGGTAATAGCGGATAACTGCGCTACTCACAATGTAACTTATCGAAATCCTGAAATATCACACAACACGAGTTCAAGGTTAATTTAAAATCCCTCGTTTATTAAATAGACATTAAATTGGAACGACACAGAGGTTTCACCGCATTGCAGACATTTTGCACACCACTCTTGTAACCACTCAAAAATCACATCCGAACCAACTCCTCTCCTTCCAACAGTTCCAACACATCATCCTCCCCGCATCGTCTATCTTGACCTTGTCCCCACTACAACGTCGCCATTTTGCTAAAATGCCCGCGTTCGACTGCCATTGGTCCAATTATGCAGGTCTACAAACTCTCGATATAATAATATTAACCAACATGAAATCAGTATTGCCATTCAATAAATAATAAATAATAATGTTGCCAGTCGAAATACGATCACGACTTTATGTATTGATATATACTTTATCGATTTGGTGTTTATCATATTATATTCCCAA
Source organism: Erebia palarica (assembly GCA_964035005.1). Lineage (NCBI taxonomy): Eukaryota > Metazoa > Arthropoda > Insecta > Lepidoptera > Nymphalidae > Erebia > Erebia palarica. The sequence continues at coordinate 22,775,030 of OZ035993.1, read as the reverse complement.
CTTTCGCTCGTAAACTTACAAAGTAGCAGATATACAATATCTTTAAAGCTAATGTTGTAACGGAGACCTAGCAGATGGTACGATCGTTTGACCCATGCATACGGAGACGTCGAAATATGCATCATGAAATTGCCATCAAGTGGTATAATCTCATTATTGCATAGTGTGACACAACAGTGGCGTAATGTCAATGCGACTCAGTTTCGTTATTTGTACTTTTAGACCTGGCGCAGTAGTAAGCACTTGTGGTGTTATAGCGGGAGGTCCCTGGTTCGAGTCTCGGCAGATTCAAATTGGAAATTTATCATTTCTGAATTTTCTCTGGTCTGGTCTGGAGCTTCTGCCGTGGCTTACGGCTTTAATTACTACCCTACCGGCAAAGAACTTACCGCCCCTTACTTTATTTCGTAGTAGTTATATTTTAGTTTTATTCTATGCTTAATATTGTGATATGAAAGTTTGAATGGATGGATGTTTGTTACCCAATCACGCCAGAACGGCTGAACGGATCTGGATAAAATTTGGCACAGAGATAGATAACAGTCTGGAATAACACGCAGGTTACGTTTTATCCCGCAAAATTGAGAACCAAACAAAGCTCAATCCACGCCGACGAAGTCAGCTAGTTTGAAATATATTTGGTCTAGTTGTGTTTGTACAACTTAATTTAAGTATTTAACGTTTAATAAACTATCGTAGATAAGTGATATTCATCTTGAATGTCTATTATAACACGGCTTGAACTCTCAAACTCGTACAAACTAGTCATTGTCTATGGGATTTAACACCAAAACTATTTCTGAATGGATTTTACAAATCAATACGCAGGCAATACGGCTCTATAGTTGTTAAAAAAGTTGAATTGTTGAACAAACGGAACGCCGATATGGTGCAAGACAACGCGCCGGCCGTTGAAAAGCGTACCACGATTAGTCAATGCAAGTTGGCAACACTGGACCTACTTTGGTACGGCCTTGGCACACTGCGATATGCTGCATCTAATTGAGTATTTTATCTTAGCTGATGAAGTACGGTTCTGTTTCCTCCGTGCCTCGGAGTGTGAAGCCTACGGTCTCGGTTATTATCTAGTACATCTGATAATAATCGTTAAGTAACCTAAAAGTTTAAATATTCTTAGTCGAGTCGTATGCTGAAGGACCTGGGAACCCACCGCACTATTATCCCAATAAAACCCCTGCCATTATGTGATTAATGGAATAGGATCACGACCCTTAACAGTGAGGAATACGACGCTGAAAGGGATGAAGTTCACACTGCGTATGATGTCCTAGTACTTTTCATGGTCTCTTCATAAGCTAATTCTAGATATATATTATATACTTCTTAAAATAGTCCAGTGCGTGGCAGATCGGCGGTAAAATGTTTCTCATGTTATAAATGCGAAGGTGTGTTGGTTTGTCCTTCAATCACGCCATAACAGAGCAACGAATCGACGTGATTTTTGCTTGGGTATATTTGAAGACATGGAGAGGGACAGGCTAACTTATTAAATTAAGGAGTTCCCGCGGGAATTAAAAGAAACTTAAACCACGCGGACGAAGTCGCGGGCATCAGCTAGTGCTTCTATAACGGTGCTAATTTTTTATGTCATATATTTCAACCTAATAGTTTACTAGCGATAGCCCGCGGCTTTGTTCCCGTGGGAATTTTAACAAATCACGCCTTATTACTTGTATTATTTTATAAAGGGCGTCTCAGGTGCAAAATTTTAGCTTTCTAGACCCTTCAAGGGATTGGACTGGGCGTTGATAAGTCAGACTTTTATTTGAGAAAATAGAAATATTTATTATTATAAGAAATCAAAACACTACAGTACAATTAAATCCTGACCCCTAAACTAAGAAAACCCGTACCTATCTTATACCTTTTTTTTAGCAAGTAAAAAGATCATTGTACGACTGCCTGAAAAAGGAGTTATTGTGACGAATAAGGGTTCCTTATTTTACAACAGATCCCTAAAACTAGACACGTATGACCGGTGATATGTATCTCATATATATCTTAATAACAAATCATGTCTTACTTATCCTTGAAGTGTGTTTTTAGGCTTTTTATTAATTGTACTTTGGTGGTACGACGCGTGAGAAATGCGTAAAGGTTATAAATTCATATGAGTTTTTGTAAGGCCGTCTATTATTTCGTTAATTAACTGCATTTAGTCAGTTTTTGTGAGAAATCCATAACATTTATTCCGCAACTTATAGATGATGTCCGCGACTATCGGGGTTACAAATGGCGCGGGAACCCTTTGATTTCCTTGTAGTTACTAATGATTGTAATTTTTGATTGAAAAGAACCACCACCGAGTTTCATACTGGCTCTTCTCGGTAGGAATGGCATTCCGAACCAGCATAAATTCAGACGATTCAAAAGGACTGTAAATGTTCATTTGAATAAAAATATCTGAGTTTGAGGTTTCTGGGATGAAAAAAATAATGCCGAACGAAAAATCTCACATACGTATTTTGTAATATTAGCTAGGATAACAAGAGATTTTTAATTGCATACAAGTCATAATTAAAAAAAAATTAAAACACGACTGCCCTGCCAAAAATTCTAAAATAATCTAATTAAAAAGAATCTTATTCACATTTTTATTAAATGATATTTTTTTGTGACTCACTGGATAAATAGTGTTATATATTTTTGGAATCTACTCATCATTTTCTAGATGATGATTATATAGATAATCTTATTTTCGGTATTTTTTTTCAAATTTAGTCTTTAATGCGGGACCATGGTCACCCCATCAATATTTTTTTTAATTTTACTAGCCTATGTCACCCGGAATAAGCTAGGGATTCTAACGATACCTCATTTATCAAAATCGGTTCAGGCGCATAGAAGTTATGGTGGAATATACAAACTCACATACATACATGAACCCTGAATACAATATACTCCTATTTTCAGGCAGTCGTATAAAAACGCACATAACTGAGAAAAGAAAGTAAGTATTTCAAACAGTTAACAGATTACAGGCCTTTTTAGGCAGAAATAAGTAAATGCTTGAAAAATCTACACGAAGACAACAATTAATGAGCCACCGTAACCCCCAGTGGAAATTCCAAGTCACGGGCAACTAGATTTTGCTGGTATTAAAATAAACCTTGACTTGACACAGTTAGAAAATAATTTCCCAAAAATAATAGATTTCCTAGAAATACAGATTTCTCAACCCGTGCCGAGAATTAAGACCTTGACCCGTCGGACGCGAGCCACTTTTTCTTTCGCGTGTACCTAGTACATCTATTGTTTATTGGTGGTTTGGTACACTTACGCTCAGTTAAGGTTAAGTGTACCTTAGTGGAGGCCGAGGGTCCGTTTCTACGCTGTGCCTCAGGTAGTCAGTTACACTCCTCTGTTGTTGCGCCTAAAATGCATTGAGATTTCTCTTATACACTATCTCTGAACTAAACTGACAGCTCTATTTCAAGGACCTTAAAACCAGATTTAAGGTTTTTGCATATTTATATTGCTATCCCTTTCGTTATACTAACTGCGGAAAGGGACAGTAGGTAGTAGATTAGAGTTGGTAGTTTAGAGTAGCCCTTCACGTTGCCTTCGTTGTGAAGATAAGTTTGCCATTTTTTACGGAGTCGTAGTGTAAAGTTGCATCCCGTCGCTCACCTAGGATAACGGGTAACTCCTTACACTTTCCTTCACTTACCTAGGACATGTTTATTCAGAACTAGCGACTTCGTCTGCGTGGAATCAAAGTTTTTTGTTTAAGTTTTTCTTCGATTTCCCGGCATAAAAAGTAGCCTTTGTCCTTCCCCGGAATGTAATCTATCTCTGTACTAAATTTCATCAAAATCGTTGGGCCGTGAAAGCGTAGCAAACAGACGCACTCTCGCATTTATAATATTAGTATGGATTAAGTAGTATGGATTGATATCTACACTGTAGGCACTTTTTGAACGTCAAAAAATATAAGCTGTTTGTAATAATTAGCTACAGTATCTTACTACGAGCTACGGGGGTTCCAAACGCGCCCTGTCCGCGCCGCGTCTGAGAAGAGCTCGCGACAAACTCAGTTTTTCTGAACCACCAATGCCATTCTCATTAGGCAAAGGCATTATCAAGTTAGTGGAGCATTAACTAAACAAGAAATTTCTATTAGTACGCCCTCATCGCCTCGTTTTTCCTTTTTTTTGCCACAACACCAGTCGAGTTGCAACTCGCAAACCTATTGTTAGACTTTGCACGTGCATTCGCTGTGGGAACATTTGGTCCAAGTCATAGAAGCTAAACCAGAAAGTTGTAAGCTGCAAATGATAAAATATGATTTATTTATTTCACGTGTGTGTGATTTATATATTCACGCAAAAAATAGCATCTTGTGGGAAAAAAATTGGCTCAACTAATTATTGGGATTTTTTTGTTTATTCGATGGTGATTGTGGGTACTTTTTGATATTCCGGGATAGAAAAAAGTTATACCGCATAGGTGTTGAGACAACACCTATGCTGTACCATCATTAAAATCGGTTGAAAAGATGGACCGTTAAAGCGTAGCAGACAGACAGTATAATATTTCTTAGTATGTATAAAATAGAGGGCATCCAAGTGACAGCGTAAGCCAGTGTAGGTACACCTTCTCTTTGATATTTCGCGTGCGTTCGTTGTCGCGTTTGTTGCTCACGTAAGACAATGAGGCCATTTCTGTAAAACACAATCTCTCAACCAACTCTATACTAACAAAGAGAACTTTTCAGGATATTAGCGGTGTTTTAAAAGTAAAAAAAAAAAACTAGTAAGTAGTGGGATGGAATTCCAAATATTAGATGTGCAGAGTTGATTTAATTCTATGTCAAAATTATTTTCCTTAAAAATATTCGGTAATTTACTTAATTAGTTCTTAAAGACAGTTTTACCTCGTCCCAACCTTGATCAGCTAAACACAGTTCCTGAAAGAATAAGAACATTTCAGAACTTATGATTTGCACCAAACGTCACTTCAGCAGTGGTTGGGTAACGACAGTTCAATCTCATAATGGCGGATATATTAACCGTGTGTATTGAGCTGCTAAACTAGCGGCACGCTATGATGGCCGGTTTGACGTTTGTCCGCTCATGAAGTTCCGTATTAATTGATAACGACTTTGAAGGAAATAATTGTATTACTTTATTGACGATAGTGATGTGCAGAGATTCATAAATTTTATCGAATGTAGTTTCTCATGAAGTTCCGTATTAATTGATAACGACTTTGAAGGAAATAATTGTATTACTTTATTGACGATAGTGATGTGCAGAGATTCATAAATTTTATCGAATGTAGTTTTAGGTTTAGGACTCAAAATTTATTTATTAAATTGATTTCTTAAATGTATACAAGTGTAGAAAAATCAGTTTGCACCATTTAAGGGGTGAATGTACTTGTGAATATGAACAATTTTCACTATGTGGACAAACCTCTGAAATCGCAAAAAAATATCAATAAATTTTTAAAAATGGAATCTAATACGATCGTCACATAGGATCGCTGGCTAGCACAACTACTACCTCCGGCAAACTCGCGTCAATGCTCAATGCAAAACAAAGCAGTTTCGAATTGACGTTGCTTCGAAAAGTATAAACTGTCAGTGCAATGCGATTGTGATATAGTTTTGACCTGGCTTTGGATTTCAAATATTGATACTGCATTACTGTTGACCCTTGCTCGTTAATTTGGACTCTGTTCAAGCCCTTTGTTGTGGATTTCGTCGATATGACCGAACGTACGCAGAGAACTGTTCTAAATAGTCAGACACGTGAGTTCGTAATACGCCTTCGTAACTATTTCGATCGTGAAGCTCAAAATGGAGGGCCAATTTTACCTATAACGTCAGTGGTTGAACGCGTAGCTGATGCGCTTAATATTGGACAACGAACTGTTAGACGGATAACTAAAAAAAAATATGGCGAGACTGGCACAGAAGAAAATAAACTTCACACACCAAAAAAGAGAAAACGAGCAAAACCAGTCGTAGGCATCGATAGCTTTGATGCCGATGCTATCCGAAGACATGTTTACGGCTACTATTTACAGAAGGAGTATCCAACAAGAAAAAAGTTGGTGCATTCACTGAAGGAAGCTGGATTATTCTTCGGTGGGGAAAGTTCTTTAACGAAGATTTTGAAGACCATTGGATTTCGATACAAAAAATGTAACAAACGCAAAATATTGATGGAAAGATTTGATATAGCGATGGCAAGGTATACTTTTTTACGGCAAGTGAAAGAAATCAAAAATTGGCAAAATGTTGTGTTCTTGGATGAAACATGGCTTAATGCTAACCATACTGTAGGCCGTTCTTGGAACGATGACACAGCAGCATCTACTTCCAAAGTTCCTGTAGGAAAAGGATCGCGACTTATAATTTGTCACGCTGGAACCATCAACGGGTTTGTCGAAGGTTCTCTCATGGCTTTTGCGTCAAAAACCACTGGAGACTATCATGAAGACATGAATGGAGAAAAGTTTACTGAATGGTTTACCTCAATGTTGTGTAGCCTCCCTGAACCATCTATTATAATTATGGACAACGCCCCATACCACTCGATGCAAATTGACAAGCCACCTGCCCAATCCCAAAAGAAAGCTGATATCGTCGCATGGCTTCGTAAAAATGGCGTAGATGCAAACATGAATATGTTAAAAGCGGAATTAGTACGTCTTTTAAAAGAAAACAAACCAACCAAGATCCGATACGTCATTGACGAAATAGCATTAGAACATGGGCACAGAGTTATACGGTTACCGCCTTACCATTGTGAGTATAATGCGATTGAGTTGGTGTGGGCTCAAATTAAGGGATATGCTGCAAGACACAATACAGAACCCCCATTTACCACAAAAAAAATGCTAAAATTATTAGAAGAAGCTTGTGAACATGTGACTAAAGGAGACTGGGAAAAGGTTGTGAATAGAACTGTTAAATTAATAAGGGAAGATTATGAAAGAGATGTGAAAATAGATAATATTATAGAAAACGAACATATAATTATTAATGTATGTGATGATAGCAGTGACGACAGTGAAAATAGTAGTATGGACGAATCTGATTAATTATGGCCTTTTGTGGCACCTTTTTTGGTATCTTTTGTATTCATATGTTTCTTGTGTGCATATAAAGTATGTATATTCATTTTCGTTCAAATATTCAGTTCGTTCAAATAAATTAAATAAACATATACATTTTTGTTTTATTAAACCTATTTAATCAGGTACAAAAACAAAACTTAATTGTTTTTTGTTCTAGAATAAATTGACATTCCACATCACTATTGTAATGTGTCAAACCGGCCATCATAGCGTGCCGCTAGTGTAGTCGATCGAACTTGTGCTCGTGTGTTGCCCCCTTAAAAGAATGACGCTATTATCAGGATCGATAGTTGGCTGTACTACCTTAAATTCTACGAATGCCTTAACTTTTAAGGTGAAGTAAAAAGCATGCTATTCTAGCATTCTTTAAGCCCGTGACACACATGCTAGTGGTTGGTATGCTAGGATGTCATATAATGGCAGAATGTCGGCACGTGATACACATACCTGTAGCTGGTATATCAGTTTATAGAAAAGGTGAGCTGTCTCCTTCCCCATATCCTTTTTATTTTTGTAGCGGGCTAACCTGTTTGGGGTATGGCAGTTATATTAAATCCATACCCCTAGTCGGTTTTTACACGGCATCGTACCGGAACGCTAAATCGCTTGGCGGTACGTCTTTGCCGCTAGTGTGGTAACGAGCCACGGTCGAAGCCTCCCACTAGACCGGACCAGAGAAAATTCAGAAATTATGATTTTTCAAATTGACCCTGCCGGGAATCGAACCCAGGACCTCCCACGTTAAGACAACAGCGCTACAAACTGCGCCACGGAGGTCAGCAAAACAAAAAAAACAGCTTGCCATCTACTGCCGCATGCTCCGTATTAGCACGTGAGTTCAGAGTTGGCCAGTCTGTAGCTTTGACTTGTATCTGGCATGCTTTTATCCGAGTAACTAGGGTGTGTATCACGCGCTATACGTAGAAAGCTAAGTTTGCCCTATAGATTTCAGCCCGACTGTATGATATAAGCCCCTACGAAACCTGTAATCTGAGGTATGAGGTATCAAAAAGATGTTTGAATTCAGGTCTTAGTCTGAGCTCACCAGACTGTTAACGCTATATCTAATGGAATACGGCTTATAAATTATTTATCCGCTTGTAGGTCAGGGACGAGACGCTCTGCCCCCTCCATTTACCACCCCCGCGCCGTCTGCGCCTGCTGAGTTTACGAGAAAACTGAATCTATCTTTTGATAATGCAACTTTCCTGTACTGTTCCTAAAACGTTTTGGTACATTGTTCTTTGAATTTTTTAAGTGCTTAGTTGAAAATGATTCTTTTTTGGGATGTGCTAAGCTTTTTTCGAAAATCTACCCCAATCGTCCATTACGGTTAAGTATAGGTACTCGAGACAGGCGTACTGCATTTAACTGACTGCAAAATTGCTGTTGCGGTGTAAATTCGTCGTCGTCTCAACTCTCAACCTATAGACGTCCACTGGTGGACGAAAGTCTCCTGCATGGATCGCCACAGAGCACGGTCTTGTGCCGCTTGTTTCCAGCGGCTGCCAGCTACACGCTTGATCGTCCGTCTACCTAGTGGGGGGTCGTCCAACGCTGCGCTTCCCGGTGCGAGGCCGCTATTCAAGCACTTTGGGACCCTATCGGTTCTACAAACTACGTGTCATTTGAGCTTAAATTAAAAATCAAAGTAAATATTTACATATTTGGAAAAATATGTGACTTAAAAGACTATTTATCGAATTTGGTTAAAGTGAAGGGTTTTTGAGGCCAGACTTGATCACCCTACACCCACCACAGTCATATTAATTCACTCAATTGCCATTCAAAAAGTGTAACATTGTACCTACCTACCTGAAAACTTAATTTGAATTTGAGACGCCTGAACCACTTCAGGGCTTCTGAACATAAATGTAAATTGAGCTACTGTGTATTACCCACTTGACTTGTAGAAAATTGAGATTTTAATCGAAACGTGAATAAAGCCACAACTAAAAGCGAGACCGACCTAGAAACGCCGTTGGAATAACAAAATGTCTTTCAAAATGCGAAAAATGAAATATGAATTCGCAAGAGAAAGTATAACAGACAACTTTATTACCTTAACTTACTATAAATGCCAAAGTTATTTAGGTGTGTTAAGTTTTTACGAGCAACCGTTGACGTTTTTGACGTTTTGGGATCGTCCGCTTATCACGTGGGGCTCGAAATGGGGGGGCAGGGGGATCAGAAAAAAATCACGAAATATCACAAGGGGAGTGAGATATCACGTGTATTAAAAGTTTCCTAAAAAAAATCACGTCATTAATGGACGCCTCCTATTTCAACTGTGGCTACGTTTTGTCTTGAAATATTAGTGCGTCCATGGGTTTCGTAAAATTCCTAAATTAACTCGGACGAACACCTCATTTTACCGGTAGAAAAAGTAGCATAAATGTCCAGGTTTTCAAAAAGAGCCATGCAAAAACTACGTCGGTCTTTGGTCTATGAAGAACCCAACTAGCAAACAAACACCTATGACGAAGGACCAACCAGCAAACAAACTTTCGCATCTAAACCTAATATTATGTATTAGCTAGGAAGTATAACAATCACAAAGTCATACACGTACATATTCGATACACAGGATACCACGAGAGCGATAGCAAAAAAATTTACGAGTAGAGGTAGCTCAAACTTTATACGGCATTGTATTCGCGAAGTATTGAGTGCACTCCACGGCTTCCCTCGCTCAATCACTTTTATACTGATCAAGTGCGGTATGGTTCGCAAATAAAGTAGTCTATTGTTAGTTACTCACCCTATTACTACACAACTGCTTGTTTTTTTCTATTCGATGACAACTTATCGCCTGATTGTATGTAATGATGATTGACGGTGATTGGTGATGCGGCCGACACATAACCAAACGGCAAGAACCTAATCGGTTTCTATGCCATATCGTTCCAGTATCCACATATATACCAAAAAGTTATAAAATACGTAGAAATCAGAAATATAGTGGACAAGGAAGCACTTATAGGCCTCTTAACCTGCACTTTTCACAGGGACCCTTTACGGTTGAATCAGTGTAGTGTAATAAGACCTAGGGAGGAAGGGTCCCTAATTTGTTCCTTATTGCTGTGTAATAAGCGACGCTCTTATTAGCGGCCACGCCCACCCTTCCACAGGGCCCTGTAAAAAGTGCAGTGTAATAGGCCTATTATCTCTACAATAGATCTCTACCAGTGATTCTTAGCAGCAATATTTAGATTGCTAAATCGAATGGCTGATGTAGCTTGTAACTAGCTTTGCTAGTGAGGTGGGATTACCTTCAAATAGCTTCGCTACTGCTTAATACGAGCCAGGTCTAATTTCAGTTTAGAAATGACCGTATCGGGAATCGTCACATATTAAACATTAATGTGATGATGAATGATGATGCCCGCGACTTCGAAAGATCGTACGCGTTGATTTAGGTTTTTCATCGCCGGGATGCAAGCGAGAAATCTGTTTTTTTTAATGTGTAAAATAGATGGGCCGTGATAGTTCGACAAACACATTTTTGCATATTTTTATGTATTCAAATTATGGATATATAATGTAGGTATTATGGATTATGTTTTTGTCAACCGTACTCATTTATTTCAAACCGCAGTATGTGAGTGAACAATTTTAAAGCAAATCATTTACATGTCTTAGTTACCATTCGCGTTCAGAGATCCCGTTTCAAATTGGGGGAGTAAGAGGATTCATACAACCTTTTGAATCGAAGAGTGATTAATTGTTTTTAATTTTTTTTCTGCCGGTTTATTATTCGGCATTAAGATATTTACTGAAACTTGTTTACGAGTCGATATCTCAGTACAAATGCTTTATCTTACAAAGCTAGTGTAACTTTAGGTCTTAGCTCTCCTGATCTTAGTATAGCCTTTTTATAAAAGAGCTAACAAAACTTATCTCTTTCTTTCCTAGATTACGTGGCGGGCGGAGAGCTGTTCACGCATCTGTACCAGCGGGAGCACTTCAACGAAAACGAAGTTCGGATATACATCGCTGAGATTATACTGGCTTTGGAGCAGTTACATAAGGTACCTATATACGTTCATTCACATGGTATATACGTCCACGAGACTTAATATGTGCTACCACATAATGTTATGATTTTCTGCCTTCCTTATCCAGCCACTCCCCGTCATCTTTTTGACAGTGCTTGAAATTCCAAAAAACCGGCTGAGTTTGTTCTGGGCTCTTCTCAGACCGGGCGCGTTTGGAACCCTCGTAGCTTTAGTTTTAAGATACCGTAATTGACTATCATCATCATGTTTTATAATATGTTATTGGACGTCAAAAAGTGTACCTAATTTGTACAAATAAATATTCATTGTGCTGTCAATTTTCCATCTGAAATCCTGGAGATTTTGGTTCTTGTTGCTATTCTTGTCTATTCTTTCCCACAGCTCGGCATCATCTACCGCGACATCAAGCTAGAGAACATCCTCCTGGACGCGGAAGGCCACATAGTCCTCACGGACTTTGGGCTCTCCAAGGAGTTCTGTGGTGGAGAGAGCCGCGCGTACAGCTTCTGTGGCACCATCGAGTATATGGCGCCGGAGGTGGTCCGCAGCGGCAGCCAGGGCCATGATATTGTGAGTACCTAGCTTATAACATAACTATTTTAATACTCTCTACCTGAAATTTTTATTCCGTGCCAAGCGAAAACCTCAAAAAAAGTAACACGTTCTCTAATGAAGTTAAATTAAAAACCACTTACCTTATAAATCGACTTTTTTATACTCTCAACCTGGATCTGTACTTTTAATCCTACTAAAGCGATATTATTTCATTTTTAATATTGAATAGAAGCAGGCGTTACTTTGCGGAAGTCCATGATAGTGAATGAAATAGAATTTTAATTCGCTATAATCCGCTACAGTAGACAAATCTGTGTGGTACAGTGACTGTCTTTCACCTGCAGCATGCGACACCCACCACCCAGCAATTCGCACAGGCACAACACCACACCACACAAATCCTCCAAATCACTCTCAACGTACGTTTCACTCCGACACCGGAGCATCTTCAGGAGATGTTGACTCGACAATGCACGATTGTGATTTGTTGATTTGGAGGATTTGTGTGGTGTGGTGTTGTGCCTGTGCGAATTGCTGGGTGGTGGGTGTCGCATGCTGCAGGTGAAAGACAGTCACTGTACCACACAGATTTGTCTACTGTAGCGGATTATAGCGAATTAAAATTCTATTTCATTCACTATTTCATTTTTGTTGACTTTTGTGTTTTAGAATTATATAATCCTTATTAATTATAAGGAACGTCAAGGTACGTGACATCAAACTGTCATTTTGAGTAATATTGTTTATGTATTGCTTTGAGTATTGTACCAGTAGACAGTAATTTTGTGTCCCCAATCCAAATAAACAAGATTAATTGTCCGAAGCGATTATGAAACAAATATAAAATAGCGGATCGTCCACTGTGCCAGTCTCCATAAAAAAATTTAAATCTCTTTCAATTTCCCCAAAAACTGTTCAGGCAGAAACCGGATATGGGCATTTCTCTACTAAATGGAAAATCGTTGTCCTAAGCAAATTGTATATAATAAATTTTAATATTTTTAAGTTTTTTGTACGAAAAATGACAAAGTATTAGGTATTCTTGACAAAGCATAGCTTATCTAGTAATTTAAAAATGTAATATTTATATAAATCAACCTCAAACACCTCAAAATACAGTCCCCTGGTATGTCCCTTTTCCCGAATTACAAGTCTTGTGACCGATATTTTTTTTGTCGTTGAAACTGAATAAAATGTATTAAGATACTTTAAAAAAAACAGTCAACATCTTTATAAATCACAACTATAATATCATTTACTATAAAAATTTAGTCAAAAAATGTTGATGTGAATGCTGTCCTCAAATTTTTTAAACAGTCCCCTGATAAAATTTGAAAACCGCGCTTAAGTCAAATTTTGTATTGGCGCGAAACGTTAACATCGTGAAACGGAACGCAATCAGTGTGAAGTTCGTTCGGATGTATAGATAGGCGGGCAGTTGCCATATTGTTAGTGCCACCACTGAGTCTGCTAGTGAACTACGCGTCTCGGCCGTTAGATAGAACAGTCCACTGGTTAGCTATTTTTTTCCTATTTTAAGAATTTTAATTACAAATATTTGCTTAAAATAATTGATTATTAAGTATGTAGCCACATTCATTTCGTTAATGTGATTAGTTTAGATGATTTTGTTTTATTAAATATACATGTTAAAATGACAGTCCTCTGGCTGACAGTCCTCTGTCATTTGATAGCACAGGGGACTGTTTTATAACGCAGGGGACTGTTTTCTTTAGGTTTTGTCAAGTCTCACATGCCAGATTGCGCATCTATGATCAAAATCATTTACAATATCGTCTCTTTCTTGGGTAGTATCTCAAAATGCCACCCAAAAATAAGACAGCCAAAACAAGAGAAGAAATATAAGAACAAAAACGGATAGCTGAACGTTTAAGATATCAGCGACTTAAAAATGACCCACAAAAAAAAAGAGAAATGAAAGAAAGAGAAAAACAGAAATACCAAAAGGAAAAAGAAAAAGGCACAAGAAAATTTGTTAAGGATATGAGTCGTCGCGAGCATAAGGCAGTAAAAAAAACTTGGAAAGAGCATTGTACTAAGTATCGCGCAAAGAAAAAAAGCTTGAAAGAAATAACAAATACTATAAGGGAAAATACATCTGATTCAATTGATCCCCCAGTGGAACGTCGGGCACCTTTAAGATCATCAGTCGTAGCAAGAAAGAGGCTAAAAAGAAACGTGAAAAGATACTGAAAGAAGAAGACCATAAGATTCAGGAATACAAACAGAAATTGGAAAAGTATAAAAAGAGGTTACAGCGGTTGAAAAAAAAAGTTAGTTATAACTATAAAAATTATGAGACACCTAACACAATACTTACAAGAATGTGTGATACTCCATCAACTCGCAAAGATGTTGTAAAAAGGCCCTTTTTGGAGAAGTCGTGAATAAACAATTAAAAGAAAACTATGCAGGCTTGAAAACACAAAAAGAGAATGAGATTTTTGGGAAAGTTGTATCTGATAGAATAGTTAAAAAATATAAATTATGGAGAATCAAAGACACTGCTATATCGTATAAGAGACTTCAGAAATCTAAAATCAGTCTTTATTACCCAAAACACGAACTCGTCTAACACTAATTTCATCCGAACATATGAAGACAGCAAATTTTTTATGGAAATGATGATAATAGTCGAATTGCTGCAGGAAAACGGGAATACAGGACCAGAAACGGAGTCAAAAAGCAAAAAAGATATTTATTGGATACAATATTCAATTTATACAAGAAATTTAAGAGTAATAACACGGGTCTAATTAGTTACCAGACATTCTGTCGTTTGCGTCCTTTCTGGATGGTACCACCTAAGATAAATGAACGGGATTCAAATATTGATTTGAAATTATATTCATTGTACTGTCGAAAGATTCTGCGTTACGATAATCACAATAAATTGCTTGAAAACACTTGCTGCAATCGTTATGATGAGCAATGTTTATCTCGAGAATGCCAGCGCTGTGTCCGTGCCAGAACTTCAAATAAAATTTGATTACTTCCATACTGAAATACTTGTTTTTATTCATAAAAACATTCCCCTGTGCGTTTAAAACAGTCCCCTGTCACGATTTTGGATAAAATCGTCTATAACTCAAAAACCAGGACGAAAATATGTGGGCTTTTCATAGAGATATATTTAATTTAATATTGTCCTTCATTTTATTAACAAACATTCTCAACATTTAATAAAATTTGCTTAGGACAGTCTTGTATGGGCAAGTTTCCAAATAGCAGAGAAACACCCATATACCTTTATTTTCTGCATTATTGTTAAAGTATAACTTTTAATAGTAGTTTTTATTCCGCGCCAAGCGAAAAACTGAAAGTCTCGAAAACCTCAAAAAAAGTAACACGTTCTCTGATGAAGTTAAATTAAAAACCACTTTGAATATTTGCAACGTGTATTTTACTGAAAGAAAACTGACAATAGAACGATAGATAATAAAACTAACGGCGCAACCAGTAATCATGAGAAAAACCCACCGCGGTAAACAACAAAATGAGTTTCACGCCTAACAGCTGTTCAGAGGCACAGCCAGTGAATGAAACGACGCGTCCGCGTCGGGTGCAGGGAAAGTTGTACCGCATCGCTCGATTGCACGTGAACGCGAGAAATATACTTGATGATGATGCATTAGCTGATATCACATCAAAGGCCCTATCACGTATGAGCAAATCGTAATCATTTGACAGTTTAAAACGTATTAATACATGCTTTTTGATGCGCAGGCATCTATAAACTCCATAAACAGCTTGAATTATACGTTTGACGCACAATTAAGATTACGGTTTCCTTACACAATCGGGGTGCAGATATGCGTGTGGAACCAGCGAAAATCTGGAACACCCATTGTCACCGTTCTCTCTTGAAATTTTAAACGTTGCCACCCTGACTCTGACCGATTTTCCTTAAGCGAGCTTACTTCTCTTCCCATTTCTTCATCCTCTCGTCTGGTATTGAATTCGTTTGGTTAGCAAACTCCATTTTATATTATTAATTTAATTACTAGCTCATACCCGCGATATCGTCCGCATGGAATAAGATTTTAATTCCCACGGGAACTCCTCAATTTTCCGGGATAAAAAGCCTATGTCATTCTTCAGGTGCTCAACTATACCCATGCAAAAAATCACGTCGATCCATTGCTTTATTGCGGCGTGATTGAAGAACAAACCAAAATACCAACAAACAAACTCACTTTCGCATTTATAATACTAGAATTATTGATTTTCTGTGAGATTATTAAATTTTCCCGCTGCAAAAAGCCTATCTATAGTCTTTATATAAGTTGTGCAGGTTTTTATTATTTAAAACTAATAACCTAAATCCTGATTATCTAGTCTCTAACTTTGAAAAACATAGAACTTTCATACAAACTTTCAACCTCCATTTCATCCTCTTTAGGGTGGATAAAAAAAAATTCACAGGTTTTGATTATTTAAAAATAATAACCTAAATGTAGACTTTCAAGTTTCTAACTTCAAAAGCTTAGAACCCTCATGTAAGCTTCCAACCCCCATTTCACCCCTTTTAGGGTAGATTTTCGTATAATTGTTTATATAGGTTTTTATTATTTATATCTAATAACTTAATTGCCAATTTTCATGTCTTTAACTTCAAAAACTTTGATACAAACAATACAAACTTGCAACCCCAATTCAACCCTTTAGGGGTGAATTTTCTCAAAATCGTTTCTTAACTTATATCTACACCATAGAAGGAACCTACCTTTCAAATTTCAAGTTTGTGTGCTTTATAGTTCCTGAGATATCGTGATCAGTCAGTGAGTGAGTGAGTGAGTGAATGAGTGGTATTTCGCTTGTATACTTATAAATTAGTAAGATTGTAATTCGTACTAAAACAGCATTTAAGCATCACGTTTAAAATTACAAGTGTTGAAAATTGAATATCCACTTTCTTTTTCCTTCGTTTGACTTTTTCAAAGTGATGGATTGATTTTTACATTTAGCCCTAGTCATATCACTTGAGGTTATTACTTATTGTAAATTTTCCGATCGCAACAGCATCAAATTATCATTGTTAACAAATAACAAGTAGGGCATTCATTTAAATTTTAAAATACCTGTGCCATGTTTACTTGGACCAGTTTAGAGGCAATTAATATTGATAATCGTGCTAATTCCGTTGTTCACAAAACTAAATCTGAACTCAATTAACGTGACTATTGATCTCCTTTTCACAATGCTCCTCGAAAAATTAGAAGAATTACTGTTAGACCTGTCATTTTAGTACTGAATCAGCATCAATGTATCATTGCTAACAAGTAGGACATTTAAAAATACCTGTGCCATGTTTACTTGAACCAGTTAAGAGGCAATTAATATAGATAATCGTGCTAATTCCGTTGTTAAGAAAACTTAATCTGAACTTAACTAACATGACTATTGATCTCCTTTTCACAATGCTCCTTGAGGAAAGAAAGGACTTTTTTTAACAACTACAAGTTAGCCCTTGACTGCAATATCACCTGATGGTAAATGATGATGCAGTCTAAGATGATGCAGTCTCATACCTCTAATCGGTTTCTCCATGGCATCGTACCGGAACGCTAATCGCTTGGCAGCACGTCTTTGCCGATAGGGTGATAACTTGCTACGGCCGAAGCCTCCCACCAGACCAGACCAGGGAAAATTCTGAAATTATAAATTCCCAAATCGACTCTGCCGGGGATCGAACCTGCGACCTCCTACGTTTAAGACAACAGCGCTCAACACTGCGCAAGGGAGGCCATAATAAGAGGGATAGGGAGAAATACTATCCCATCAAAAACATAAATGTAAAATGAGAGCCAAGTTCAAAATTGTGATATATATGCCTTGGTTGTTGACTTCAGCGACAAAAGAAGTGAGATCTAAATGGGTGCCAAGTTCAATGGTCAGTCCTGCAATTTATATATCCCATCAAAAACATAAATGTGAAATGAGAGCCAAATTCAAAATTGTGATATATATGCCTTGGTTGTTGACTTCAGCGACAAAAGAAGTGAGATCTAAATGGGTGCCAAGTTCAATGGTCAGTCCTGAAATTTATTTATAACAACATATAATATTTTATAACAACTTAAAATATCATTTCTTCTTATAACGTAGTATAAAATGTTGAAGACTAAGGCTTTGGCTTGGCTAGTTTTCATATACGAATTATAGCGTTCACAAGTTGTAAAGCTGTAAGTTCTTATTTTATTCTTCCGAAAATTTGGCTTGCTGGTAGAAACTGTACTTTTAGGTACCTACTTAATAATAATTTGTATATGGAAACTAGCCAAGCCAAAGCCTTAGTCTTCAACATTTTATACTAAGTTATAAGAAGAAATGATATTTTAAGTTGTTATAAAATATTATATGTTGTTATAAATAAATTTCAGGACTGACCATTGAACTTGGCACCCATTTAGATCTCACTTCTTTTGTCGCTGAAGTCAACAACCAAGGCATATATATCACAATTTTGAATTTGGCTCTCATTTCACATTTATGTTTTTGATGGGATATATAAATTGCAGGACTGACCATTGAACTTGGCACCCATTTAGATCTCACTTCTTTTGTCGCTGAAGTCAACAACCAAGGCATATATATCACAATTTTGAACTTGGCTCTCATTTTACATTTATGTTTTTGATGGGATATCATTACTTTTTGTACAGAAATTATTAAACTCAATCTCAAACTCAAAACATATTTATTCAAAATA
Organism: Erebia palarica; assembly: GCA_964035005.1. NCBI lineage: Eukaryota > Metazoa > Arthropoda > Insecta > Lepidoptera > Nymphalidae > Erebia > Erebia palarica. The sequence continues at coordinate 22,756,613 of OZ035993.1, read as the reverse complement.
TGTACCTACAAAGTACACCTTCTGAACGTCATGCTTACAGAGCATAAGACGTGATGGTGATAATTAACTACGATATCTTAAAACTAAAGCTACGAGGGTTCCAAACGTGCCCTGGTCTGAGAAGAGCCCGCAATAAACTCCGCTTTTTTTATTATCACCATCTCACAAATATTTGAAATTATATATAATATGTACTTATAATATAACATTACATAATCAGCCACTGTAACAATTCATACCCATGCCTTGCTATCATTCAAATAATCCTTTACACTGTAATAGGACTTTTCTATTAGTTTAGTTTACGTTTTACATTAGTAGGTACTTATTATTCGGTGTAAGGTCAGTGTGTCACCCACCAGTAATTCTATTGTACGACTCATTGTACAAGATAATTAAAGACGAGAATTCTCAAGAAAAATATATAGTGTACCTAGAGTTACACTGACATTGACAGATTACATCTATGGTCAGACTACCTCTACAGCACATTTCTACATCTCATCAATTTTGATTGCAAAAGTTCAAAATCAAAAGTTTTTTGTGAAACATTGAAAACAAGCACGGTAAACAGTCGATATCACTAAAACCACTATAAACAATGAATACAAATCACAATGACTGACAGCTTGAACTGACGACTTCAAATACGTTTCTTCTTCTTTTCTGTCAATGACGTTTCGTTGCACAAAATGTATGAATACGAAGGTAAGGTTTTAATGCAACTATATTATTATTCATTATTATTTACATTAAAATAATAATTATGTGTCATTTTCAATAGTTAAGGAGTTACTACCACCGCTTAAAGCAGTATTGTTTCAAACTAACGGTTGAATGTCACGTACTTTGACGTCCTTAAAGTAATGATTATAACACTACAACATAAACGTCAACAATATTAAAATAATACGGCTTTAAGCAATGGTAGCATGCCTCGTGTCAGAGTTTTGATCTATACCTTTGATCATAAAAATGACGATTTTTGTACGTTTATATCTAAATAACCATTTGAGGTGTGCTTATGAAATTTGGAGCACATATGTATCTCACGGGTCTCAATATATGCGCCAAATTTGACATGTTTATGTGAAATAGTTTTTGAGTTATGAGGGGGTCAAAAGTGGCTCCAAATGGTTCGTGTAATATTACACACGGTGCTGCTCGCCAGTTTTTTTTAACTTTGGCTGGACACGCTTCCGCGTGTCTTGATTAATCCTGTTGTTTTAGTACTGAATGTATCAATCAATGTATTATTGTTAACAAGTAGGGCATTTAAAAATACCTGTGCCATGTTTACTTGAACCAGTTTGATGCAATTAATGGTGATAATTAGTGCAGATGACCCATTATCGTCGACGGAGCCGACCATTATGTTAATTTTTGTTTTTATTTTTAACAGCTTCAGTGCCGTGTTAGTTCTTGTTCTATCATGTACTAGAAGTTTCTATGATTTTTATATTTTTAGCTTCTCTAATGTATAATTTGTCTCCATATTCTCATAAAAAAATGCCTTCAAAATGTCTTGCTACAAATCATTTTAAAGAGGCTTTTCCTTTTCCTCATTTGTGCTGCATGAAATATAATTATGTATTTTCTGATATAATTTTCTTCTTTTGAACTTTATTTTCAAAACAATATTATGAATGAAAATCTACTTCAAACTAATATTTGCATAATACAGTGCAACCTCGATATAACAAATCGGAAGGTAACAAGTAAATATTCGTTTTATCAAGTAATTCGTTGAACTGAGGTTTGTTATGTCGAGGCTAGGTTGGTCTAAAATCTAAAATTTGTTATAAAGAGGTAGAAAAATAGTTTTATTCACCTATTTATGATGTTTCGCTTTTCTGCGACCGATAAGGAACACCTTTTACTGAGCCATTGCGACTTGGATCTTTAATAATAGTGACGAGCAGCAGTGTTTACATTACTTTCCATCAAACAACAATGATTGTTTTGCGAAAAAAAAGCATGTGGAAACCTGTCGCGACATGAATCACATACGGATTAAGGGTCATACATTGGTGGGAACTTTATATAAAGGTTTTGGGTTGACAAAATTCGTTAATTAGAGTTATTTAGACCTTTTCTTGATAGTTGAAAATTCATTATAAAGAGGTATTTCGCAAAAAAATTTCGCAATGTAAAGGTATATTTTACATTGACTCTTATGGACAGTTCAAGGGGATTATGAAGAATATATTAAATCAAGGAAATCGTTATATTGTGGTACGTTATATTAAGATTGCACTGTATAAAAATATAAACCTCTTCTCTTTCCTCTCTTCATCATAATCTTCGGCATGTAATTATCTACTACTACCAGGATTTGTCTTTCTTTTTTGCATTAATTTTCTTTACCTACCAAAACAATTAAACTTTCTATGGATAATGCCAGCCCTTTGGCTTCATACTTTTAGAATTTTGAATATGCTCACTAATATTGAACCATTATTAATTGTAATTTAGGGTTGGTGTCTCTTGGAATTTATTGAACTGAGTCAATCTTCCTTTAGTCTTATATGGTCTTAATTAAAGTCTACATAAGATAACGTACGTGTAGTGAAGTGTCTATAATATTATGTCCACCCAAATTAGCACCAACGAAGATCGCAATTTTCGCGCAATCCGTTACGATTTGCAAAGTTGAAAATTTCGCACTGGCTCCAAATTCATAGATATGAATTGATACTTTTATCTCTTTCCTACTGATTACAATTTACATTCGCCATCTCGCTCACAGACCGTGACCTACATGCCAGTGCCACGCTAATTCGGGTGTTAACCGTGCAAATTGTAATGTCATGAGTTCTTTATATTGGTCTTTATTATCAACGAGTACATCTTTCATGATCGGGTTATCTGTGTTAGATTAATGTGTGATGTTCATTTAAATATTCGTTGGGACATTTTACATACATTTTTGAAACTTTTTTGGTCCGTTTGTTCAATATTATAAAAGAGAAGTCAACAAGTTTCATCGTTTGCCGAAATTACTCATGTCTATACATTGTTAGCCTTACTTCTTTCTACGATCAAATCCATTGATTTACCAAATTATCCAAAGCCCCCCGATTGTGTAAGGAAATCGTAATCGTTTGTCAAACGGATAATTCGACCTGTTTAAGGAGTTCATAAATGCTTACACGTCAAAAGGCATGTATGAAGTCCTTATACAGTTCGAGTAATACGTTTTAAGCTGTCAAATGATTACGATTTGCTAAGACAATTGGGCTTCTGATAAGATTTGCCGTGCTCTTACGGCGTCCGTTTCCGCCATCTTGAAATCAAGAGGAAATCAGGCATACCGATACTTCTAGGCAAATGCGCTCAAACTCTAGGTGTAATCACTGTCCCGCGCTACTATTACTGAAATATCGTATTTTTCAGGCATATTAAATTGAGGTTCTTCCAGAAGACTTAGTTTTAAGTTTGATAAACATTTAAAACTAGCGATTAAGTAATAGAACGTCGAATGTCCGTGACGTCACAAGCCAGCAATTGCATACAAGTTCCCATGCTAATGAACTGCTGATTTGACTAGTTGTCAAATACACAATTATATCTTTGAGTCGTATATATTAGCATAAAATATATGGTGTAACTACTTTAGTGCTGCTTTTTTATGACAAATGTATATGGAATGCCTTGTAAATAACGTCGATGACCGGGTGTCTCCTATAACCTATGTTATACATACACAACTACCTACTACTTTACATCAATACAATAAGGTTAAAAACTGCATAGTAATTAAGTACCTACAATTGAATTTGAGCTCTACGTGAAGATAAATTAAAACTTAAATTGTTTTGTTGACAAGGTGCCTAAAAATTATTTGGAATTGCTGTAGGTGCCCAGATTTCCTTCTCAGTAGAATCTCTTTCCGAACCGCTAGTGGAGTCAGTACAGACAGACTTAATGTTTTCATACACGATTGTGACTTAAACCCAAGTTATATTTTTTATGTATGTAGGCTTGATATTTTAATGCTAACATAATTAAATTAATTTTATATATCTTTGTTCTTGTTTTTTGGTGGTTTTTTTAATTGGTGTATTAGTAAATAGTGTCAGCGAGTAGTACTTAATCTACTTTTACATTGGCGCAATCATTAGTCATAATAGTAGTTCATAATGAGTCTATTTTGAGACATTGGTCTAAAGCATTTTCCTCTAGTGTGACGACCTTCCTGTGTCACTAGACTTTTGACACTAGTCCCAAATTGAGTGGGCCTCATTTTAAAAGGTTAACAATAAATAGGGATCAGAAGTGGCCCAGAATTGGTTCCTTCAATTATTACACCTACCCATCGCTATCATCATATTAACTTATCCAGTGGAAAATAACATACCTTAGAGGAGATACCGCTTTAAAAAATACTCATAACATGCCTTGCACAGCCTTGAAGTAGGTTTTTAGGGCACTGGGCAAAGTATTAGCTTAAAACTACTTAACCATAGTATGGTAACCAAATTATTAATCTAAATAAAATAATTCGGCCAAAACATAACGAGTAAGCAATTTAATTTGGAAATTTCATTTGGTACGCAGCGTCGGGTGATCGCCGTGACCCACATTCCCGCCGCCATTTTGAATACAAGCGCGCGCGCCGGTAGGGCATTTCACGTGGTATCAACACCACTTATCTCGATTTTTATAGGCATGCCGACTAAATATAGAGGGATTCCGTGGCCTGGACGATACAGTTTATTGTTTTTTTTATCGATGACAAGTAACTAAATGACTGCGATCTAATTTCACCTGTGGTTCTATTCCATAAAAGCGTAATTCACACGTAGCTATCATAAATAGGTACATAATAAGGCCAAAGTGGGATCTGTCATTGACACGTGATAGATGTAGCTTTCATTGGCTAACAACTCGCTGTTGGAAAATATAATAAATTCATCCAAAAACGTTTTTCCCCAGAAAACCTGTCGTTGCAAGCATCAGCTAGTTATGAAATACTGGGATAAAAAAAAAGAAAAAAATCGAAATAATATGTTGGCAAATAATACTAAATCTTATTCCAGCCTTACCTCAGCAGCATAAAGGGTCCACCCACATATTGGCATTCCGAGTGAAATCATAAGATGTATTTTGCCACCTAAAGTATTTTGTAACACGAAAGGCTAAGGAGTAGGGCAATACCCGACCGGCCTCGAGTTTTTCCTGGCACCTCGTATTTTGGGTGTCTTCAAGGCGAATTGGTGTATGGGTGACTTATGAGTAAGCTGCTATTTCCTTGAGGGTTATGATGCCTTGGTATTTTAAACAAGTCAAACAATTTCTTTATTTACCTTTCGAGCAATGAAATTCTGGTTGTTAATCAAAGTTGATATTTTGTTTGGGGTAATTTATTGGTGTTAGCTTTCAATCAAAATTTTGGGTGTCTCCAAGGTGAATCGGTGTATGGACGGACGACTTCTGAGTAAACTGCTACTTCCTTCAGTGTTCTGATTGCTTGGTACTTTACTCGCTAAGTCAGACTATTTGTTTATTTTCTTATAGAACTATGAAATCCACTAGGATTTCATAGCTCTATTAGAGCAATATATTAGTTAATATATTGCTTTAAGGGTTATTGTTTAAATCTTAGCGAGTCTTAAACCTAGAAGGTACAGAATATGTAGTTTTAAGTTTTTTCAAGACAATCCGTATTATCTGCCATTTCTGAACAAGATTTAGGTTCCTTGAGATAACAATGCCCTTGTTGTTTCAAAGAAACCTTTGTTCTATCTTGGAGCTAGACATGCCTTTATAGCTATGAAATCCTAGTAATCCAAGCTTTTTGGAATTCTTGGTTGCTCAGGAAATCACATTATATATATATATTTAAATAGTGTAGATTGTTTACAATGTACAATATACATCCTCCGGAAAAGATAATTTCACATTAGAAAGTAGGTATCAAACTTGTACAATTTCCCTAACAGGTATTTTGTTTATGTCTTTGATTCTCATGAATATGTTCATATAATTTTGCATCTAAAACTCACAAAGATAACATGATGAAATAAGAAGACATGAAACGCTCGACATAGTAACAAAATATACCCCTAGCTAGCAACGCAACTTTAATTAAATTAATAATAAATAATTACCTAATTTGGGGATTCCAAATTGTAAGTTTTGTTTTTCCTTATGACGAATAATTAATATGTTGTTTGTTATTAGATCGATGCGTTTCACCCTATTGGGTGTCTAATGCACCAATAAGAGCGCTTGATCTAACATCTAGCGATCTTAGTTATGTAATAAGTCGAGCGCCCCTATTGGTTTGCCAAAAATCTGTAGCTTAGCTGCAACGTCACACGGCTCTGGTGGAAAGACATCCTTAATCATCATCTTAAACCCACTACTGAGGTGCGATTATGTAAGAATTGCCGATCCAATCGTCAAAGTTCGGCGTCAAAAAAAAACTATAACATCATTGAATTAGAGCTCAATTTTGTGTATCCATTCTCATACGTTTATGGTATCGTACATAACTAAATCTATGAGAATGGATATGTCACCGTAAGATTATAAAAACCGTTAGATCATAATCTAACTCGCTAAATTCTAAATTGTCGAAAGATTAGAATTTGACGCATTATTTTCCGGTAGATTGTAATCTGATAGGTATTTAAACCCGATAAAACCTAAGTGCCCGGCCTGCGGCCGGGCACTAATTGATTATTTATGTCGAACCCTAACCTAACCTACAAGAAAGAGACAAGAAAACGTAAATACAATGAATATTTCAAAAATTGACACTCCAGAACATTGAACAGTTTACAATCTTTCGACAGTTCAGAATTTCGCGAGTTAGATTATAATCTAACGGTTTTTACAATCTTACAGTCACAGATACACGAAATTGAGTTCTAATTCAATGCTGCTATGGTTTAGTTTACTTTGACGCCGAACATTGACGATTTGATCGACAATTCTTACACAATTGGGGGGCTGAGCATAGATCTCCTCTCAGAATGATAGGGGCTTACGTCATGGTCCACCACGCTGGTCAAGAGCAGATTAGCAGTTAGACCATTTAGAACATTATGAAGGACTCTCATGCGTGTATATGTTTGCATAATAAAAAAAATATAATCAAAGTATAGACTTTATTATTGACCATGGTCATCGAAAGCAAGATTTCAAAAGAAAGCTTAAACCCTGACCTTTCTTTTTTGCAGTTATTATTGTTCACAATCTCTTAGCGAGCGAATAAAAGATTGCGCGAGTAAAAGTAACCAAAGTATACTCAGACACACTTATCTGTGCGTGTGGCAAAGTTCTGAACTAACGGAACCCACTTTGAGTCGATTATAAAATTGTAAAATGTTGATTTTTTTAATAGACAGTGGCGCCTTCGCCACACGTACAGATAACTTTGCCAAGCTGTAACGCTTGCAAATCGCACTTTCACTGGTAAGAATGCCTTGCTATCTGCCCGGCTTTCCGGTACGATATTACCTACCATACACGATGTCCTGTTCGACATTACTTACTGGTTTTTTTTTTAGTTACCTCCTTAAGAATCGTTTTTCATATTAAGCCCGGGGTAAGAAAATCTATGGGGAGTAAAATCAAACGCTCTCGGTTACGTTATTTACTGTGTTTCCATGGTAACACTTTTCGTTCGTAATGAGTAAAATCCAGTCGTGCGTCGGAGCTTACACACAATTATTTTCTTTTGCAACAAAATCCAAACATCAATAATAATCTGTATAAGTTTAACCTTATTAAGAAGTTTAAGTTTAAGGGTTTCCCAATCTCAAAACAACAACCAAGCTGTTCTAAAATGATCCGCGTTGGTTAGTTCCGTGGGGGTAGGTTTGTGGCTTTTATGGAACGTATGTACTCGTACTTACCTTACAGATAACATTTTCAACGGGATATAATATGTAGTCTTGCTGCATACAAGTCAACTGAGTTGAGGAACCGCGTTGATCGAAGTCTGTAATTGATTTCTTTTTGACGTAGAGTCTAAACCTCAACAGTTTTAAATAATAATAATAATTAATTGGGCCACTAACATTAATAATTCAATATGGATGATGCCTATGTCAAAAATAAATTACTTCTTTCTGATTATTAAATAGAGGGTCTCCCAAAAGGCCTGAAATTCATCTTCTGTTAGTTTGAAGTTTGATAATCATTTTAAACTATCGATTAGAGGAAAAAATTGCGTTGAAATTTGATGACGTCAACAGTGAATTTCATACAACTTCCATACTACTGCGTTTTTAAGTTAGATAAAGAGTTGCTGATTTGATTGAGTTGTCATCATCCCCATTAACGTTGCTACGTTCCTTGTATAGAATGAAGTAGGAGATCTAAAATTACTCAACTAGTTTCATAACATTATAACAAATAAAAATGTTATTAAACAAATAAACACTCGTAAGTCGTAGGTGCACTAAGTGCCTATAACAATAAAATTATTGCAACCGGTTATGCAATCGCAATCTGCTAATGTGGGTCAATTTTACACAATATACTGTCATATTACGAATATAATGCTGTAACTAGCATATTGTTTTGTAAAATACTGGCAGATCCGCGAGAGACTTCGTCCGCGTCAAATAAGTTTTTGAATTCCCACGGGATCTCCCTAATTTTTCGGGTTAATATATAGCCTATGACACTCACAATTAATGTGGCTTTCTATCGGTACCAGAATTTTCAAAATCGATTCAGTAGATCCAGAGACCCCTACAACCTCACGAACTTTACATCTTTATAATATTAGTATAGAATAATTTCTTGGCATTCTGATTAATTGAGAGGCAATAGGCATCCATCCATCCATCATCCATTCATCATCCTGTATGCATCCACTGCTGGAGCCTTTCGGCCTTTCTGCCTTTTCGGGAGCGCGCCACCAAACACGGTCCTCTGCCTTCCTCATCCACCCGCTTCCCGCCACCTTCTTTAGGTTATCAGACATAGGCATCCAGTGAAATGAAATGTTTTATGTACCACAATTTGTCACTTTGTATATATCACCGTAAGACTGTAAAAACCGTTAGATTATAATCTAACTCGCGAAATTGTAAACTGTCGAAAGATTGTGAACTGTTCAATGGTCTGAGTGTCAATTTTTGAAATATTCATTGTATTTACGTTTTCTTGTCTCTTTCTTGTAGGTTAAGTTAGGGTTCGATATAAATAATCAAGTAGAGGTTAGGTTAGGTTTAAATACCTATCAGATTACAATCTACCGGAAAATAATGCGTTAAATTGTAATCTTTCGACAATTTGCAATTACGCGAGTTAGATTATAATCTAACGGTTTTTACAATCTTACGGTGACATATACACACAACAACAACTTTGTGTAGCACAATTAAGGAAATGATAATTTTCACGTTGTTTTTATTCTCTCTCGTATTGATGAGATCAAATAATACAGTGTAAAATAAGATCTAATCAGTTAGAATTGATACTGCGCGTAAAATTAGAAAATTGCTCCCAAAAATACTATCTTATACAAGTCGTACTTGACGTAAGTCGACTTGAATATGGGCGTTTCAACAAAAATATAAATGATGTAAAAATGGTATGCTTTTTTTCCACCTTGATTCAACATTTCTGCTTGCAACTTGCCAGTTTATTTCGTTAACAATATTCATAATATTTAAAGAGAAATATTCATATTACGTATTCGTTGTTCGTGATAGCATTTAGCTTTCCAACTGATTTACCTCTAAATGTAAGAAATACCTACCTTTGACCTTTTAGCTTCAATATATTTTTGAGGCGAATGGGGACATACCTTAACTTTTTTCTTACTTTTTAGAAGTGTAGTGTTACTTTTCAACGTAATTTCGTATTATTCTAAAATTTTATAAAATTTAAAATTGACCCTTGTTAATCTATGGTATTGAAAACATACAATTTATCAAACCATTTCGTTGGTGAATGACTCTTATCTAAACAAAATAAACCGATAGCAATAATATGATAAATCACTAATTTGATACACTGTCTCAATTTTTAAACGTAAAGAGTACCATAACTCCCTCAACGTCCAACAAATTCCGTTCAACAAGTGAAAGCCAAAATAATTTACCAGAGCGCAACGCGTTAATAAAAGAAAATAACCTTTGACAGTATTGTGCAAAGACAAACCAACAGCTACAATATTTTGATGTTACTCCGAATGGATATTATATCATGGTGTTCTATTTTTAAATCGTTTATTTTCGCATCAACCGTGCGCTCTCTTGCGAAGCCGCGCATGGAATGAGGTCGCCGCGATTCCATTTTTGAATTTTAGACTAGATAGGTACTGAGGTACTTCCACTAACTTTATTTTTTATCATAACTACCATACACTCTACACATACACTATAGGCAATGCTCTATTGTGCTGATGATTTTTTTTAAATGCGGCTTTAACTACCATTTGCCTCCAAACTTCGTCCGACTTAAAATTGTGTCCTAAACTCCTAACTTTTATCGCAGTCCATTTCCTAAATGCTGCATTTCCTAAGTGCTGTTTTTCATATCAAGAGTGGTTCAGGAGTTAAGCCGGGAAAATTCGAATAGACTGACAGTAGACATGTTCTAGAATCTACACATATCCAAGTAGATTTTGATTACATAGAGATTTGTTTAGTGCGTCCCTTTCTTCTTTCCTCAGGTTCCTTCGTCAGTCTCCAATCCAAGAAGTTATTTTTGTGCCTTTCCAGTTAAGTATATTGTAAAAAAGGTAACAGACAGACACTTAGAGTCCTACAACTTATTAGTACTATGTATTGGTGAATTTCGCAGATTGTGATTGGCTACTTTCATTAGATAGGCAGTTCCTTGTTTTGATATTGACCGTATCTTAGTCGCATCTAAACCTGAATCGTTTTCTCTTTACATAACTGAATTTAATTTAGCATCTTGTTATATTTGGTCTGTACTTCCCGGCGGGTTCCGGAATTAATGGCTGGTGCATATTAATCCAGTAAGTAACGTCGAAGAATACAGAAGCTTCTGTATAAACAGAGAATATTATAAATAGAGGTTTATTTCCTATCTCTTTCTTGTATTTTCATTACATTTCAAAAAATTTCGTCATAATGGATACTTTAAAAATTCGTGTAATTATGGAATATGAGTTCCGTTGTGGCACCAACGCGACACAAACGGCACATAACATCAAAAACGTTTACGGAGAGAACTGTACAAACGAACGCACAACCCGTTATTGGTTTTCCCGGTTCCGTTCTGGAAATTTTGACTTGAAAAATGGAGCTCGTGGTAGTCCGGAGACTTTGGTCAACAATAATGAATTAAAGGCGATTGTGGAATCTGACGAAACTCAATCTGCAGCTGAGCTAGCAGCAGCTTTTGATGTAAGCATCAAAACAATATTGATCCATTTGCGACAAATTGGCAAGGTAAAAAAGCTTGATAGATGGGTGCCCCACGACCCCCAGATCGCCAGCGCAGCGCAAAGAAATGAAGGAATTTTGAAACGAATCGTTACGTGCGACGAAAAATGGATTCTGTTCGACAATCGAAAGCGCTCAGCAAGTTGGTTAGATCCTGGTTCAGCACCAAAGCAATGCCCTAAACCAAAAATGACCCCTGAAAAGGTGATGGTCACTGTTTGGTGGTCTAGTGCGGGTGTGATTCACCACACCTTTTTACAAAACGGCATGAGCATTACTGCAGATGTGTACTGTGAAGAACTGGAGAGAATGATGGAGAAGCTTGCACATCTGCAACCAGCTTTGGTCAATCGGTCGTCCCCACTGCTCCTTCACGACAACGCGCGACCCCATACTGCACAACAGACAGTCTCCAAGCTGCAAGAACTGGGGTTGAAAGCTCTCCCTCATCCGCCATACTCACCAGACCTTGCACCTAACGACTATTACTTTTTCCAAAATTTAGACAACTTTTTAGTGGGTACAAAATTCAATTCCCGAGAGGCAGTACAAAATGCCTTTGAAGAGTTTGTTGCCTCCCGTCCAGCTGATTTTTACAAGTAGGGCATTAATAAACTGCCAATGCGTTGGCAAAGATGCGTCGATTGCATCGGTGATTACTTCGAATAACAGAAATAAAAAAGTTTGAAAAAATAAGTACTTTCACTTATTCCATACAAAATGGCAATTTCATAGGTAAAGACCTATTATTCATATACAGCACAAACTCTGTCCTGATAATGTAGATGCAACTAAGAATCTATTTAAAAAATAAATCTTCAATAAATCATTGAAAAATTTAACCAAAAGAAAGCTAGTGGCCAATTCAGTCCTGGGATGGAATTGCTGGATCCAGATACTGGACTGATGTGTCCAGGTCGTTACTTACTTAAGATACGATAATGGAGCTATTTTGTTACGTAACCGACTCTGTGAACCGTTTTTGCACTATTCAAGTGTTGCGTGAGCAAATGTAGTAGAAACTAGTGATACAATTATCGCTAGTCGAAGATTTATTTCAACCGAAGCTATCTGTTCTAGAATAGTGTTTACTCCATAGCATATCTGTAGTCGAGGGTCTTTCTTTAGTAAAATATTAATTATAAAATTTGAGATAAAATTATTATGTGAGAAAATTATTATTGAGCTGGTAAATCTAGGCTATTTAGGGTTGCCAACATTTTTCAGAAAAATATGTAATTAATATTATTACACTTCACAAAATTTTGTATTTTTTATGGAATGTGTTAAAACTTACTCTTACTCTGCTTACTTAAAGGGTCTTATAAATCGCGGAGCGTTATTTGAGCCGTTCTTATGTTTGATATGAATTGTACTTATTAATTTTAGTATAATTACTATGTATAAACTTTGCAAAAGTAAAACTTTAGCTGAACCGACTCAGAGTCTAAACTTAGTTTCGAGGTTAACTAATGAGGTTAACGGAATTTTATAAATTTTTCGTGGCCGTGCGAATTCTGGGGGCACCTACTGCTTAATCAAGGTTAAGCATCAATATAACACTAAAACGGTCCGTTTGAATATGACCTCCATTTTTATATCGCTTACGGGCTTCACTACAGCCCTCGGAGAAATTAGACCTAAGTATATTTCACTCATCATCATCTGAGAGAGATTATTAATACCCGGTCCACTAATGAGCACGGACCCCTTCTCAGGACTTAAGACATAGTATATGTATACTTTGAAACGTTACAACAAGGTCTTCAGTTTAATTGCGACCATCCCATACGTAACGTTGCTATGTTGTTACTATATAGTCTCAAGTCTGTACTTACAATGTTGTAAAAACTAGCTTTTATAAAAGTCTGTTTAATAAGAGAGAAAACATCGTGATGAAACCGGCACCACCTGTGGGTCTTCCGCCAATCCGCACTTTGCCGGCGTGGTGTATTCAAACCAAACCTTCGGGGAGGAGACTCGTGCTTCGTAGTAGGTCGGCGATTATGATGATAATAATTTAACCGTTGTCCAACGTGAGAGAAAACGCAACACCGCGACTCGATACGACGCAATGCGACAACGTCAAACAGTAGCTGACCCTTCCTGTTGTCACGTAGACAAGTTTATCGTGTCGCGTCGCTTCTGTCGCACATCTAGGACAACTGGTCAATGGAAGGAACTTATTACACTCATTCAGTTCGGTTCAGCTTTTATCCATACAAAACTGACATACTTATCTATGGAGATGCGTAACGCATTCTGCTTTTGTACGGTCAAAAGAAGTATCGAACGGAATAAGTGTTATTAGTCCCATAAAGTTTCTCTACATAAAGTTCAAAAAAAATATACCTATAAGAATTCCAATCAGATGTCAAACTAGACATTATGCCATACGACAATGATAACTTGTTTCGCATCTGTCCAATTATAAATAGAACGATATCCACCGTTACCGTGCCACGTTAACCATCTCTTTTGCACGAGTGTGATTTTTATAGGTGGGAACGAGACAAAAAACAATAACCTTGCCCAGTTAGATCAGTTTTTCCGTAGTCTTTCTTTCTGATAGGTTATTATTTGTGACTAGATGATGCCCATGACTTCGTCCGCATATGTATCAAATTTTTAGATTCCCGCGGTAACTCTTTAATTTTCTGAGATAAAATAGTAATTTTCTCCATCTTGATGCTCACGGTTTCGTCCGCGTGTATGAAGGCTTTGATTCCCGCGGGAACTCTTCAATTTTCCGGGATTAAATATGTAATTAAAATTGTCTCCATTCCCAACTAAATCAGCTCAGTCATCGTGACGTGAAAGATTGAAGAAATTGACTGAATTAAGAACTCCCGGTCAAGCACGTATTATTATTAACTTGCTTGCTTAAAAGTTAGAGGTGCTTGCCCGAAAATCGATCCTCGAACATCTGCATAGGAACTTCTAAACCACTAATTATACTAAATGTCACCATTACATACATCCTCCTAATTTAAACCAATTTCCTACTTAAAATCTACTAAATTGCTCATAGCAAATCACAAAATTTCGCGAATATCTACCAGGCTAACATAAACAAACAGTTTAATAAACACCGCCGTTATGAAATGATAACGATCTCGATGACACGAATAGATGACCTTACGCTGAATGGACTGCGAACTTGTGTCAATATTGGATAACTAGTGGCGCGAATACCTAGCATTGCAGAAAATACCTTGGGCGCAACCACACGACTGAATTTATGTGTCGGTGGTCAATGTTTTGGAATAACAAGACATGTCAGTACCATGCAATGTGTTCAAATTAGATCTAACGATTTGCCTGGCAGTCAAGTCGAAAACGGTATGTTTATTCATAACTAGATGATGCCCGCGACTTCGGCCGCGTGGGTTAAGTTTTTCAATTCCGTAAATTTCCGGGTTAAAAAGTAGCCTATGTCCTTCCCCGGGATACAACTTATACCTGTACCAAATTTCATCGAAATTGGTTGAACAGGCGGGCCATGAAAGCGTAGCAGACAGACACACTTTTGCATAATTTATAATATTATTATGGTTTGGTACATTTCGAAGGTCAATTAAAATTATACAAAGTCACAGAATAATATAATAGTACTGACGTACAGAAGTCTCACTCCTTTGATGTTGACTACTTGCCGACGTTTTAATAGCCTACATAATTATTATTAAAAAGATAAATCACGCGCGCAAGCTAAATTATACTTTATCGCCGCGCGCGAGTGTCCGTATTGCTTTGCATCTTTTCCCTTTCCTACGTCACGGACGACATTGCGAGCTTGTCTAGGGCTGTCAGCAAACAGTACAACCATACAGTAGGTTTTTCGAATTGGTAAGTAAAGTACCTACTCTGACTATGATCGACTGTGTTTACTGTGTGTCGCTACACAGTGAGTTCTTCACTACGCACGCAACTTGCAAGGTCATTCGTCGCGGCGAAGCAGTGCGGCGAAACATAATATTTCGCTCGGAGAGGTAGGTACACTTCGATCACGGAAATATATAAATATATATTCCGTGCCCTTACTCTAATTCGGTAAGGTGTAATAAGAATTAGGGAGTAAGGGCCTAACTAGGGCGAGCGTATTCCCTGCGACTCGTTTGTACTTCCTACAGCTCGTGCCTCGATTCAAAAAAATTACTTGAAAAGAGGCTCATTTAAGTTTGACATGAATTGTACCTGTTCCGTGATAGAAGTACTATTGACTACTTATGGTTGCAGCGACTTTTTGCCATTATAATTCTAAAGATCGATAGACCATTATATATACATGAGTTTAAATGTCTACAACTATTTATCCTACAAATAATTAATATGCTAAACACTTAACTTAAACTATTAAACAAATATTTTCAAAAAACTATTTACGAAAACAGCGTTAAATTCACTAGCACGTCGCTCGCTTATAACGCGCCAGCCCCGACTGCGTAAGCATTCCGGGAATGAGCGCGATCGTCGGTATTTTCGTCGCGCAAGTACCAAGAGTGACACAGGCCTGACAAAGTATATTCAAATTCAAATTCAAATGTTTTTTATTCAAATAAACTTCTACAAGTACTTTTGAATCGTCAAGTGAATCTACCACGTGATAAGACGTGATGGTCATTATTAACCACCTTATCTAGACTCTGGGTCCATCCTAACCTACACTACCAAAAATTATTAAACCAAGTTGAGGTATGAATTTAAGTTGTTTATTTTCGGCTTAACTTGCGGTATTTTAACGAGCCCCCAAATTATTAACCTTATTACCACGACGCCATGTTAAATTAAGTTAATAAACTGCTTCATTAATTTTAAAAACAAACCGTTATTTCGTCTCATTGGTGAAAAACGTGCGAAATTTTGGTACTATAGCTATAATGTTACTACAGTCTCGTTTCCTTGGGCCGTTGCCAAAAAAACGCACGAGTTTTTAAAGTTCATTTCGGTCTACCTAAAAGCGAGTTTTACCTATATAATTGGTATTAAGGTTAAGCAGAAACATTGAAGCTTATTTTTTAATATTCTCACCGGTGTTTACTGCCTTTTTAGGCTGATCGTTGGTATCTTTACAAAGTAAAGGTTTTCCAAATAGGATACTGATTTGTAATAATGTAGTAAGTATATTAATAATAATAATTAATGTACAAGATCAGCCTTCGTTAATTGAGGTTTTTAAGAAATCCCGTTGAAACTCTTTTATTTTCCGGGCTAAAAATACCGATCCCTCTTCAGGTATATTGATGAAAAAAATCATGAGGGCAATCAAAATCATACGATCTACTCTTGATATGTTTTAAATGTCATTGTGGCATGCAGCCCTGTGGCATGCCGCATGTCTCGATGTCGCACCGTGTTGTATTGGCGTGAACGGACCTTACACAACAAGGCGGGAATAAGTAGCACCGGCAGCTTATGTTCTAACTTTTAAGTTTTCCAAAAAAGGAGGCCGTTCATAATTCGGCGCGTATTTTTAAAATTTTTAAATATGTTAACAGATTTCGCCGTGGTTTCCTTTCCGATTTGAGTTTTTTTTAATTTAGTTTAAAGCGTGCTATAATCCCCTATAGTTTTCTATTTTCTAAAACAAAATGCTTTCGTATGTCATTTCGCACTTCAAATTGTGCTACATTTGAAAAGAAATCCGGTCAAGTAAGGTAGGCCCCCGTGCTCTTATCCCATAAGATAGCGGTCCACGTAATAAGTTTCACCGGTCGTAACGGATGACACAAGATTACGGTACCGCTACCACCGCCACTGACTTTCAAACTTACTGAGCACGCGAACGCGTTCGGCTGTCTCCGTGTGTCTTCGTGTAGTCATTGAAGTTTCTACTCTACTGTCTTGTTGTACAGTTGCTTTTGCTGCTGTGCACGCGATTGGCAGGATGCGCGTGATTGACTTCGAGTATCTATCTTTGTCTTTATTTTGAAATTGAGACTCTATGCACATGTATTACAGTTGCTTTTAAATCAATTTACTTGTTTCTTCTTTTTTGGCCAACCTTTTGTTCCTTTAAATTAAGATTCTTTTAATTATTTAAATAGATGTGATTTTTAAATAGCAACGTTATAAAAAGAACGATAAAATTTTAGTATTTATTATGAAATTTAATTATATTTACTTGACCTACAGTTACTTCTAGGGCTTTCGAATACCGGTTTTTTTAAATCCCGGTATTGGGAAAATCTTAAAAATTGATAGATTGTTTTTAAATTAAAAATAAGTTTTTCTGAAGGGAACTGAACAATAAAACAGTTTTTCCATAAAAATATTTTTCACCACATTAAGTCCAAAAGAGCACTTTTCTACTTAAATTCAATGAAGATAGCCAGTTTTTACTCGTATACTTAGTTTAGTCAAAACACAAATTAATTAAAAATTCAATAGTAATCTTTTAAAAGAAAATAAATCATAATAAAATATTGCATTCGATAAAAAACAGATTTCTGAACGTTTCGTGAGTCAATGAAATAGAAATGCCAAGCCACAGGGTTCTAAATTCAAACACTAATTTATCCCTCTGATTGATCAAAAATTACTTTTCTTGACTGGTTTTAAGCAATAAAAGTACTCTTATTGAGCTAAGATACAAGTTTTAAACTTAACTTAATAAAAACAGTGAATAAAACAACCAAGAAATATATGTAATAGTCACTGTTTCGTTTATAGTATCACCAATACCGGTATTCCGGTATTAGACATTTACCGATATTGAAAACCGACGAAAAAAGTTCGGGATCCCGGTACTGGAAGCCCTAGTTGCTTCTTCAGTAAATGACCTAGGATGGAAGGATTTTTTTTCACGACTTCCGTGGAGTTCTTAGACAAATTTTGCCTTGGTCTTATCGCTTATAGAGTTGAATTTTGATTGCAAATTATTATTTAATCAAGAGTTGATTACCGGTGGTTGTTTATTTGTTAACTGGAAGCTTTTACTTTGTAGCAAATCACACTTGGACTTTGAAACTAATTTAAAATGGCTACTTGTTAACAATCTATTAAGATAAATAAATCTTTATCACCATGAGTTACAGTTTATATTACTTTGACTTCCAATATTGGACTTAGCACAGTTATGCTTAGCGTTGAAATTTTACAAAGGAATGTGGACTTTGTGCGTACGTGTGATGGTTTATTTTTGATTAATCAGTGGTCATTAAGCCCGTAACACATTATAGGTTCATTATGTACCGTAATGTTATATATTATTATGGTGATATGGTCAATTGTAAGGTCAAATCAAGTTTCGTACTTAGCAGGTTAGCCGAGTCTTGGTAAATATGGTATGGAATTGATGTAAATGAATGTCATTAGGTAGTTGCAAGTTTGTTTGTTTATTTGTTTGACCTGAAACGTTAATTGAAATTAATCTTGTTTTTTTCTTCTAAAAACGAAAAGTTTTACTTTCTTTTCTCTTTATTGCAATTATTAATTGTTTATTTTCTATTATTCCATATCCATTTTAATAGGGAAGGCACTACTTCCCTAAATAACACAGTTTCTTCTTTTTAGGGATTTACAATTAAGTATGAATGGAAATAATGTGTGAATAACTCTTGTCCAAAAAAGGTCTAAGTTGATCTCAAGTCATGCCAATATAAAAATTAACATTTTGTTTAACTCCCACGTCGAACATGGAATTCACGTAAGATTACTAAGACCAGCTTTACAGACAGTGAGAGCTATTGTACTTTTTCAGCTTAGTGTTGAACGAAGTTCGCATAGCGACAAAATTATTATCCGAAACCGCTCCAGTAACACCGGTTCAATAAGTTACCAGTCGTCACGCGGCAACAGCTCCGCGTGTCGGTGCCTGTGTGCGCCGTCTTTATACCGTTAGCAGAGAAAGTGCCCGCAAAAGTGAAACGAACGGGCGAACGTTGCGCGAATCACGATTCCGATGGTAACCTGTAGGGCTAGCATGCGCACGAGTAAAATTATGTCTACCCGTTATCTCTATTTGTCTACCGAAGCTAGCATGGTTACTTGTCTCGTTACGGCAAAAGTAAAGATAAAAATAATCTCTGAAGATAAAAATGATCTTACCTGTGGTATGTTTCTCTACGAACCCTTACATGCCGACTAGTTTTTTCTTGCAATATACCCGATTTTGTGCATGTTATGGTTAACGAGAAATTAGCCGGCACCGACAACATCTCTCTCTCTCTCTCGTCACGAGATATCATGTTGTGCACATGCTTAGCCTGCTGAGCGTTGTCGGTGGTGATTGGTGATTCGTGAACCTTTCATAGTTTTGCCAGCAAAAATCGGTTTACTTTTAATCTTTTTATTTTTGGGGGCTAGCCGACGTTGGCTTCGCAGTCGCTTTACTCAAGTGGGACAGATCATGTTTAGCCGTGTAATAGATAATTCGTGGGCTAATAAACGCTTTCTGGACTCCCCAAAATCATTAGCGCCAGCATGGCAGGCCGCGGCAAGGATGAATAGTTTATATTTTTATACGACTGCCTGAAAAAACGAGTATATTGTTTTTAGGGTTCATGTATGTATGTATGTATGTATGTAGGTAGGTATGTATGTATGTGTATTCCACCATAACTTCTATACGCCTGAACCGATTTTGATAAATGAGGTATCGTTAGAATCCCTAGCTTATTCCGGGTGACATAGGCTAGCCTAGTAAAATTTAAATAAATACCAAAAAATACCGGGTGACCATGGTCCCGCATTAAAGACTAAAGTTGAAAAAAATTTCGAAAATAAGATTAACTATATAATCATCATCTAGAAAATGATAAGTAGATACCAAAAATATATTACACTATAGTTCAACATCCAGTGATTCACAAAAAATATATAATTTAATAAAAAAGTGAATAAGATTCTATTTAACTAGATTTTATTTTTGGCAGGGCAGTCGTGTTTTTTAATTTTTTTAATTATGACTTGTAGATGCAGGGAATATGGACTACCGAGTAGTGAAGAAATCGAAGCGAAACCTTTGTTCAGTCGAGGGACAGTATTTTTTTTTAGTAGTAAATTGACTTTTTTTTTATTCTATGCTCGATTTCGTCATATTCTAATATACTTATTCATGATGCAGTCTTAAAATATTAGCGGGGTAACCTGGTCATCTTTCATTGATATCGTATCGGTATATAAGGAGCCAGAGTACCTGCCCTGCCGTCCCTGGTTCACCTACGGCATTGGCTCTAAAATAATTTTTCTTCCGAATTTCCTGTCTGCATTTTGGAATAATAATTTCCAAAACCTTATGTGAAGAGTAATTCTGCTCAAGTGAAAGGATCATAATCGATTGTAGTTTTTATAATGAAAAGCCGGTGTTTAGTCATTAATCGACTTTTTCTCGATGTTTGTCAATGCCATCGGATCGCTGGGGGATTTTCCGCAGTATATTATTCTAATCAATGTAGATAGGTAAAAACTTGTGGACTGTTAAATATTGAATTAGAAGAAAACTCAGAATGAGGTAAGGTAAATGCGAATTAAACAAGTTTTAGTATAATATTATATGTAATTTTTGTATAATAGATTGCTAAGAGTATTTTTGAAAAAAATTAAAATTTGCATACTTTAAATTAAATATTGAGGGAGGGACGAGTGGCCTAGTGAAGGACGACTGGCCTAGGGTGGGACGAGTGGCCTAGTTGTGACCACACATATCAGTCGATTGCGAAGGTTGCCCAAGTCGGTAACTGGATGGGTGACCGAATTTGGAGGTTCAAATTTGGCCTTTTCGCTTCCTCCGTGCCTCGGAGAGCGCGTTAAGCCGTCGGTCCCGGTTATAATAATCGTTACAAAAACCTAAGAGAAATACTCTTAGTCAAGTCGAATGCGGAAGGACGTGGGAATCCACCGCATTACTATCCCAAGAAAACTGTTTGAAAACTACCCTTATTTGATTAATGGAAAGGGGTCACGACCCTCAGTAATGAGGAAGGAATACGACTCAGAGAGAGAGAGACTCTATGGCATAAGTAATATCACAATTGCAAGCTATGGTATTTTTCTTTTAGCTGAATTTTGACTTTAAGGAGGTAAATAAAATTATTATCTCTTGATTTATTGTTTGCTCCTACATAATGTAAGTTACAAAGCATGTCCTTTTGTCTAATTTGTTTACGAACATATTATTATGATAGTGACGTCGAAATACGTACATTATACGCGTAGTATTTACGTACATAGAGTACGTTTCAATTTGTCGTGTCAATCGCAGACTCTGTATACGTCAGTTGTATTGTTATTGGTATTCGCCAGTCAGGCCTTCTCTTTACGTACGATTAGATTATTGACAGTATATATTATGAGTTATGACGTCATTCCTTAGGTATTTCTCCGTATTGGGTTACCTACTACAGAAAAATATTTGTTTGACTAAATACTAGTAGTTTCATGCGTATTTCTCCGGAATGTTTCTAGGAATATGTATTTTTTTAACTTGATTTATATTATCGAGTAAGTATAAAATAAAAGTAGATTAGAATATAACTAACTGACAAGAGTAACTGCCGCATTGTTTATAAGTTTTTCTGAGTAAAGTCTGTTAAATCCAGAATCAGTAGCAGTCTAGACTCTTGACAAAATGACGGAACTATTAGTTGACCACATGGAACGTTTTTTTTAATTATACTCAATACTTAGTTCTGAAAAAGTGACGCATATATCGCATCTGAACAGTAAGCAGTTACGGCCGTTTTACGCCAGACCAACACATGACTCAATGCGACATTGAGGCATGCCACAGGGCTGCATTATGCATGCTACAATTAGTGTAGCAAGAATCGACAGTAGAACAATAATGAAATAGACAACTGATGCTGTTCAATTACTTAAGTTTCACTTTCCATTTGTAGCATGCAGCATGCAGTGCATGCTTCGTTGTCGCATACTATTTCATCGTAAAACAGCCTTAAGATAAGTTGAGTAGTGAGTACGTATAACCATGGTCGATGGGATTTTCCTAGCGGAAATTTCTTATTATAATACGTTAGATTATTAGATTTGTTTGGATAACGTTTTGTTTATTATAAAAAACTTCTTAGAAAATAGTGGCCGTTTTCCTCAGTCACAATTTACAACCTATGATTGAGACTACCTCGTTGGGCTTGTGGCTCTGGTTGGTCTAGACGTCCTGGGTTCGCGTCCCGGGTCGGGCCATAACGAGCGTTGGGTGTTCCTGACAAGAAATCCAAAGCATTACTCCGGAGATAGGAAGTTGGTGGTGTTTCACCCCCGTGCGTCGGAGAGCACGTAGAGCCGTCGGTCTTGCGCATGATCTCTCTCCGGTCGTGGCGAATTCTCCGTCCAATCTATGAGAGTAAAGGAACAGAGAGTGCACCTGTGTTTGCGCACACACATATACACTATAATATCTCCTGCGCAGAGGGCCTAATCCCTCTGCATATCTCCAGATTATCGGCCGCCGTGGCCGAAATTCGTTCAGTAGAACATAAATGGATTATTGAGATATAGCCAATGAATGAGGTGATATCATAAGAAGTTAAGAACACGCGCATGTAGCTTTTCAGTGTACGCGTGCCTTAGGTCGCCATGATAAATTTGAACGAACGATAAGGTCGGAGCTGTGCACTGCGAACTGCAACATTTCTTTCTTTGTTATAAGAAGTCGGTTAAAAATAGTCAGAAATAGCAAGTTAACAATGTCACCACGCGGCCGGCAGACGCTCTGACAGTTTGAGGGTACAGAAATAGCTCAGCCACGCTATTTCAGAGCTATTTTGTCGTAATTCGTAACTGAGCTACCTAGTGATACGTCTACGTGTTCTCATTTACCTTAGGAGTATTTACTATGTAGAATTAAGCAGTAAGTACCATACCAAAAGGGAAAAGTTAAGTACATACGTATATAAAACATTTTCCGAACAGTTTTTTCAGTTGTTTTTGCAAGAAAGACCTACTGGGAGCTATAATGCCAGCTTCTGAATAGAATTGGCTAAAGAAAAATTGGCTTTGTCCCGAGTCTTGAGCCCCGACTTTAAAAAAAGAGCTACTGCTGAGAGCTAATGCGGGCTCTTCTGAGTAAAATTTTCTTTCCGAACCACTCGTAGAGTCCCGAGTCTTAAGTCCCGACTTAAAAATCCTTACATCATCTCGAGTGATGCTGGATATATTTTTTTAAAATTAATATGGCGGCTGTATGGCAGTCGTGTTTAATAATTCATCTTGTTTGATAAGTTAGTTAACCAAGCTGTCCTACATGAAATAAAACATTTCATTTCACTAGTCAAACCCTCATTTCATTAGTTAAACAATTCCAAAACTTCAGTATGAGCCGGCGGCAGTACAGGCGCGCAGACAGACTTTCGAATTTTCATTGTGAGTAGGTAATAGGTATAGACTATGGACTAATCACTAAATCCTATAATGTTACAAAATTCAGGTTTAGCTAAAATGGTTCTATCTGTAGGAACTCCGTACACGAGGCAATCGTGTTTATAAATTTTAACTTTTTCTTTGGTAATCCATTATTTGATGTAATTACTTAGTTTTTTTTAAACAAACGCTACACAATCAAGCAACGATAACGAAATAATTTCACCGAGTCTTGAGGCCATTGTTATAATCCAATTGATCTCAAACAAACTTTATAAACTACGCGATAAAGTCTTAAATACCTTGTCAGTTGTCATTACACGCAGGATTATTATGTTACCATCAATCTAAAATCGACTTCACGTCAATGTTATAAAGTCTCTAACTACATGACTACGAATTCATCAATGCTAAAGTACTAAATTAAATAATAATTTTACAAATATTAACTTTAAATCTAAATGCATATAGTCTGAAATCGCTGAAAATAATGAGAAGCAAGTCGTATGCAAGCAATACAACATGTCAGTCTAAAATCAACCTCTTGTTATATAGAATTATGTTTTAAAATTGCTTGTAGCGTGGCTAGTAGCGCTAAAACGTGCCAGCGCGGCGAGGTCACAGTATCGGGGTCAGTGGGACGGCGAAGTGGGCCCGCGGATCCAACCGGTCGGTCAGCCCTGAACTTGTATCGGGATTCGCACTAAACGACCCTGTGGTTATGTCATTTTAGCTCTACGTGGCGTGGTATGTTCCATTTTTTAAAATATTGTGTTGCGTAAATATTCAGTTTTTTTTAAATTTTGCACACTATTTTCGGCTCTGGATTCTTAATTTTTAACCTCGCATTGCATTTTCGGTGCTTCAAATGATATAGTTTTGCAATCTTGTAAGTAAGCGCATTCGTTTAAATAATTATGTACCGTTCTCATGAAAATAATGTATTTTTTTATGTCAGCAATGAGGCCACAGTATCTGGGTCAGTGGGACAGCGACGTGGACCCACGAATCCAACCGGTCGGTCAGCCCTGAACTTGTATCGGGATTCACACAATACGACCCTGGTTATGTCATTTTAGCGCTATGTGGCGTCGTGTCTTCCATATTTGAAATTATTATCTACAGTTCGCGAGTTGAATGCAGAGTAAATGTATGGTGATATACATGTACTCTGCATTCAACTCGCGCGCGAACTGTTTTTTTTCACAATCAGAATACGTTTTTTTTCCACTTCATTCTTGGCTCTGGATTCTAGTCATGTTTGTTGTTGAGAATTTATGTCTACAAAGACAATAATGCCCCATTACTTAATTTAAAAATGAACTAGGTATATGTTACCACAGCTTACCTAAGTACGTGTAAGAGAAAACTAAATAATATAATATTAAATTTACATTTCTAATACTTACACGAACACGATAGAATTGCAATCGACCGAATTGCATTGCATAACCGCCGAATTAATTCACTATTGTGTCGATTGCACAATCGATGTTGTTGCGATACATCGATTCGTTTACCGATATCTACTATTCGATTGCCAACTGGTATCTAAATGCGGTTTTGTCACGCTTTTTATCAAATGTTATTTCTCATTTCGATTGACCTGAAGAGCGTGAAACAGTGAGTGAGACTTTTTGGATTGCGCGCACGGGCTCCTCGTCGGGACATCAACTCCATGGACGTTGCACGCCCAACAAAAAAGTTGCCGGCAATTTTTAGTTGCCCGTGCACGTACCTGTTCGATTTTCCAAAGCGTTGTTAATTGGTACTACTGGGGTACTACTTATACCTAGTGTAAGTATAAATAGTAGGGTAGGGAAGGGTAGTACTTATACCTATGTAATGTACGTATGGTTAATAGGTTTAATGCATTTTTAAAACTCCTGTAAAGGCAAGCAAGCTATTCCATACTGTTTACTGATGTTATAAATGCGAAAGTTTGTGTTTGTCAGTTTGTTCTGTAAGCATGCCGCATCAGAGCAAAGTATCGACGACGAGCGACAGGCTACTTTTTCCGGAAAATGAAAGAGTTCCCGGATTGTAAGAACCTAAATCTAAGTCCAATCCAAAACTAAGTCCTAATTTCCTAACTAATAAATGTGACTGTGAGTTTGTTTATAACGCTTTCACGGCCTATCTATTCTACTGGTTTTGGTGAAATTTGGTACAGATATACAGGTTGCATCCCGGGTTAAGGACATTAACTACTTTTTATCCCGGAACATTAAGGATTTCCCGCAGGAATTAAAAAAAACTTAACACGCGCACGTAGTCGCGGGCATCAGCTCGTCACATAGTAATTGATAAAGGTAAACAGTATACCTACAGGGAATCCATGGCAATTTGCCAACCGCTTTCTATTGGTCACGCGACAGACCCGGTTCCGGGCCTAGCACGTGACGGCGACGCTTTGATGGAACTTCCCTGGGAAACATTTGAATGCTCGAAGGAAACTTTACAAATACGCACCCTGTACATAAAAATTGCGCCATTAATGCCTTTTCAGTTACTTTTTAAATTTTTTGAATTGAAACCTTCTTAAGCCGCGTGGAGCACTTTTTGGTAGAGGGTAAACTTGTGGATTCGCGTGGACCGTCACCGACATGCTCGCGTTGTTACGAAGACAAAAAGTCTTAAATTAAATATAAGTATACTACATTCGTAATTAAACTTTATGCCTTAGTTTTAAGGTTTATATGTTAATTTATTTTTTATTAAAAAATATATTTTAAATCGTTTTCACTTCTATCGGCAATCCCTATGACTACCAATTTTTTTTTTATATTTCGGTCTCTTTTATGGAGTCCCTAAACGATAGACAAAAAAACGATTGTTTTTTTTCACAACAGTAAAGCTCGTTTACCACCGATAACCACTAACCGTTTAACAAACGGTAGTAAAAAAACATTGTTTTTTTCACTCGCTAGTGCACAGGAGTAATGATTGTTTACTAATATTTTCAACCATTAGCTGTTAACCGTTTAACCTTTTAGCGATATGTTAACATCTTTAGTAGGAACTTCCTGCGACTGGTGCAGATTGGAACTACTCGTAAGTGACCAGACTTGCACTGTCGACTTGGTACTATCATGATAAACAAGTGAGCATAATTTTAAAATAAATACACGACTGCCCTGCCATATTGAATTCTTGCAAAACATTTATAGCCGATGTCAATCGGGAGGATGTAAGGATTCTGTCGACACCCCATACTAAAAATGACTGCTTCGAAACAGCTGTTTCGTTTGGCGGTCATTTTCCACTTGAAAAAGATCTTCGGACCTAACGGGATAATTTTTACCTTTTCCATCGCGTTAAAGTTAACTGCGATTTGAATGGAATTGAAGGAACGGCTTCTGATATGAAACGCTTGACAATTCCATACAAATCGTACTTTAACGCGATAGAATAGGTAAAAAATTTCCTACTAGGCTCCCCGAAGTACTCTCGAATACGTCAGAAATAATCCTTCATTAAGTGCCGAAAACTGTAAATCAATACAGATTTTAGAAGGCAGAAGTCTCGTAAGTCAATACTTCGTCAACAGTCCTTGGCCGAAGTGAAACAAACTCCCTTGTCAATCATTTCTTTTAACGAACTAGGTCAAGGAACGGTGTACAAGTACGCATTGGGCGAAACGATAGTTTAGTATTACAATACTATTTAGGTAGGCACCACTAAAATGGCTACGGCGAGGTGGCATTTTGCCTCGATTTCGTGACCAGTTGGCCACCCAATTACATTAATAAACCACTAGCTTGATGCCCGCGATTTTGACCGCGTGTATTAAGTTTCTAGATTCCCGCGGGAACTCCTTAATTTTACGGTGTCTGTCTGTCTGTTACGCTTTCACGGCTCATATTTTAAACCGTTTTTGATGAAATTTTGAAAGGACATCCCGGGGAAGGACATAGGCTTCTTTTTATCGCGGAAAATTAAGAAGTTCCCGCGGAAGTCAAATAACTTAATCCACGCGGACGAATTCGCGGGCAGCATCATCTAGTTTAAGTATAATATAAGTATGGATGACGTGATAATGCCTGAGAGTTTACAAAATTTTCTTTAAGGTGTATGAAGCTTTCCTATCCGCTCAGCGCACTTGATCAGCGTGATGGACTATGGTCATACCTTTCTCATTCAAAGCCCGTAAATAGGTTGAAGTGATAATTATGATGGACTTATGACTAAGGGGAATAACCATACAGTAAAACAAAATACCACACTGATTCAGGTGATTCCCCTAATTACCTCATGTGCAATGCGAGATATAAACAGACTGACAATCATAATAACGTGCGTCCGTAAGACAAGAACCATGGAATGTTTTGTGTAAATGTTTACTTGACGTGAAATGGAGTAGTAACTCTTACGTGCGTGAATAAAAATACCTTATCTATACTAATATTATAAAGACAACAACACGAACTTTACCTAAGTTTGTGTAGTTTACTACAAACTCACAAACTTAGGTAAACTTTGTGAGGTTGTAGGGGGTAATCTCTGGATCAACTGAACCGATTTTGAAAATTCTGGTACCAATAAAAAGCTACATTATTTGTGAGTGTCATAGGCTCTATATTAACCCAAAAAATTAGTGAGTTCATTGTGTGCATTGTCACACCATCTCTTTGACAAGACTCCACCACGCTGGCCAAGTCCGGTTTGGTAGACTTCGCACACCTTTGAGAACATTATAAAGAACTCTCGAGCATGTAGCCTTTCCCTTCTCTCTCACGATGTTTTCCTTCAGCGTTAAAGCAAGTAATATTGAATTTCTTAAAAGTAAAACGCACATAGCTTTGAAAAGTTGGAGCTGCGTGCCCGGGCCCCGGGGCTCGAACCCGCGACCCCGTACAGGAGGTCGGGTGTCTTAACCTATCACTCTAGGACTACTTTTTTTTATTGATTTATTTTATCAAAATTGATGTATGAAAACAAGGCTCACCGCCTCGCTATGTAGATTTACTGCCTCGTTGCTTTAGTGATTAGCATGTTCGACTGTGGCCGACGAGGTCCCTGGTTCGGGCCTTAACAAGTACTGCGTTTTTCTGCCCATACATTCTCAGTACTAGCCCGGAGTAAGGAAGTTGGCAGTGTTTCACCCCCGTGTCTCTGAGAGCACGTAAAGCCGCCGGTCCTGCGCCTGATCTCTCTCCGGTCGTTTCGGATTTTCCGTCCCATGGGGCTATGAGAGTAAAGAGACAGAAAAAACAGAGAGTGCTCCTGTGTTTGCGCACACATTTGTGTACTATAATATCTCCCGCGCAGATGGCTAATCTCTCTGGAGATAGGCCGCCGTGGCCGAAATTCGGCCGCGAGGACATGCATTCATTCATTCACTTATTGATTTATTTTATCAAAATAGGTGTCAGAAAACAAGGCTAACCGCCTCGTTATGTAGGTTTGTGTGCGCCCTACATAAGACGCCCCATTTAGGACGGTTGCCCAATTGAATATCTATTAACTATTCTATCATTAAGGAAATAGATCACTCAAGTAGGAAACGGTGTTAGCTCGTTGGTAAACAAAACTAATAATTACAATTATTATTATTAATTATTAATTATTATTAAAAAACATCTACTTCATTAAATTCTAACATCAATACTGACAAAATACGCGCAGATTAAGCCTTTAGAAACACGAAGGGTTTAGAAGCATGAAGCACAGGAGTCCATAAGCAGAGAATTTGCGATAACACTGACAGAAATTATCTTTGGAAATTACTACGCGCGCAGCTGGTCTATTCGGTTGGTCGGGAGGTCTATCCCCAGGCACGCACCTGTTCGGAGTTGTGTGTTTTAAGAATTTAATATCACTTCGAAAACATCGTGAGGAAACCTGCATGCCCGAGAGTTCTTTATAATGTTCTCAAGGGTGTGTAAAGTCTGCCAACCCGCACTTGGCTAACGTGGTGGACTATGGCATTCCGAGAGGAGACTCGTGCTCAATTGTGGCAACTGGTTGATAAGAGAGAGATTCCTAGAGTGGAGACGTATTGTACCGTAACCTGGGGTGCCTTCGGAAAGTGGCTGGATAAGGAAAGCTAGGAACAGGGTGTGGTGGCTTTATCTTCGAAAGGCCTGTGTTTAAAAGTGGACTTACGGAAGCTGGAGCCTAAGATAATTATAGAAATTTGGAAAGGAGCTGATTTTCTTGTACTGTTATTGTTTTTTTATACGTACTAAGTAGATTTTTATGTACCGAATATGTATTATTTTGTATACGATGGTTCAAAGGAAAATTGCAACAGAAATGTGACGCGATTCACATATCGCAATGGGTTTGACATTGATGTTTTCACGAAAAATCTTACGCAAGGTCGGATAATTTGCCTCTTAACATAGGATATATTATAAGTACTCGCTTCGCTTGCCTCTCCTACGAGTATCGAGTTGATCAAGCTTACATTTAGTCGCAGGGAACCGCTGGATCAGGTGCAAGCCTACGACGGCTACATAATATAGTACCTTACTATTTACAGGGGTCATACAGCCAACGCTTAATGTCATAGTTTCATTGTTATTGATTTTCGTGTTTTACAATTATAATCCTTATTTAATTAGGAATGTTAAGGTAGCTGACCCCTAGGACGCTTATTTTAGAGCTGTCAGTAAACGGGCCTATTGAATTCAAATATTGTATAGAAATCTTATTTTTCACATTAGGTATCTGTATTTTAAACACAAAATAGGAGGAACATTTAAATTCAAACAAAATTCTTTGCGTGTCTCGTCCAAAGCCCAAAAGCTATAAAGTTTAACATTGGAATTTGAATAATAATTTGGAAACTGCAAGCATTTGCAAAGTCCAGGTTCAACGTAAAATCATTGCAACACATTTATCTGATTCTGATGGCAAGACCTTGCCTTGAGAATTTGAAATATCTCATTATTATCTTCGTTTCGCCCGCAGATTTCTGAAAAGCCAGTTATTGTTAGTCTAGAGTTCAGCCTTGGGGCTGAATATTACAAATCACGATTACCGTGAAAATAATATGGCCATTTTTTATAAAAATTATTGTGTTAATTTGGAGAAAAAATAAAACTTTGTGGTTGTAACTACTTTGCGAAATATTATAAACATCTTGTATGTTTCTATCAAATAAAACATTTGAATTTGCTAAGGTCTATTGGTCTGAGGCCAAAAGGGTTGACGATGTAGGAACCTAATCCTGTATCCTGCAAGGAAACTGCTGTAAAACTTTATTAAATACTAATATAAAACTTATTACGTACTTACTACTTACCACAAACATACATATAAACTTAACGAAATCGTTCGAATGATGACTTTTCAAGTTAAAGTTATTTTTTCTAGTGGTAGGTTGCGGCCATTGCTAGGTACTACACTACCAGCAAAAGGGTGAAGCTATTTAGCCTTATTAATCTTTGAATGCATCATACCTACTGCATCAGTTACTAAAAAAAACAAAAAAGGAGAAGTTTTAAATTCGACGCGTATGTGTCCAAAATCGTTGTTTTCATTACACATCAATTAGGTTCCCACTTCCCTTTACGAGTTACTAGCTGATGCCCGCGACTTTGTCCGCGTTGAATAAGTTTTTTTGAACTCCCACGGGAACTCAATTTTCCGGGATAA
The DNA here is from genome assembly GCA_964035005.1 of Erebia palarica. Taxonomy (NCBI): domain Eukaryota; kingdom Metazoa; phylum Arthropoda; class Insecta; order Lepidoptera; family Nymphalidae; genus Erebia; species Erebia palarica. The sequence continues at coordinate 22,725,300 of OZ035993.1, read as the reverse complement.
AAATCCGGGCCTATGTCACTCTCCAGGTCCAGACCTATACCTATGCAAAAAATCACGTCGCTCTGTTGCGGCATGTTTGAAGGACAAACCAATAAACCAACTAACCAACAAACAAACACACTTTCGCATTTAAGTACAATTTTAGTAACATTCATTCACACTTCTATTTATAAAGCGTTGTGTGAGTAGTTTAAAAAAAACAATAGTCACCCTAATCGTGGCGTGCAATGTTAATTTATATAGTTAAATTACCCTTTAACACCTCAGCCAGGAATCGAACCTTGAACGTGATAGTAGCGAGGTCGCAGTCGCTCTTGCGGAAGGTTACCTTGTACATAATCATTAAGATTTACAACATCTTAATTTCAACTCTATGATTGAAGCCTTAAAGTATAAAGTATAGTGACATTTTTTTTAATGAAAAGTATTAAGGAATATTAGCTTTTATTATGTAACGAATAAAGGTTTCGTTTTATTTGTAGGTAGGTTTTGTGTACATAATCAAAAGATTATGTGCTATCTCAAAAATAATACAATAAAAGTAGCTACACGCCTCTAAAACTTAGGTAATAGAGTACGGAATCCTTCAACAAATTTGGATTCGAAAAGTTGAAATGAATATTGACATTTATTTTTAAGAGAATAAGGTTTGATTTAGTTTGGCGGATTGTTTGGTCTTCAATTGGGTCAGCTGGGTGGCAAATTTTTTGGCACTTTTTCGCTTAGCAACAAGCAAAATGCAGATACTGATTCTCCGAATGCGGTAAGGTTGCGCTCCTACCATATTCTAAATAGGATAATAGAAATGGCAATCTAGTATGCAGCATACGAGTATGCAGCATATTTCTTTTTTATTTAGTACTAGATGATGCCCGCGACTACGTCCGCGTGGATTAAGTTTTTTGATTCCCGCGGACGAAGTCCTTAATTTTCCAAAATTTGTCCTTGTCCTTCCCCGGGATGTAACCTACCCCTTTTCCCAAATTATATCAAAATCGGTTGAGAAGATGGGCCGTTGAAGCGTAGCAGACAGACAGATACACTTTCGCATTTATAATATTAGTATGGATGTATATTCTTTTTTGTACACCACAAAAACACAACAGAAACAGTTAACAAATATGAAAACTTAATACGTATGTACAAAAAGGCGGTCTTATCGCTAAGACTACTACTACTATACTATAAATGTAACAAACTAGCAGATACCCGCGACTTCGTCTGCGTGTAATAAGTTTTGAATTCCCACGGGAGCTCCCTAATTTTTCGGGTTAATATACTCGTATGTATAGCCTATGACACTCACAAATAATGTGGCTTTCTATTGGTATAGATAAATAATATAAATAATAATAATATAAGTGTATAATAATAATTTGTGTATATACCTAAGTTTATTCATTTCTATTTATTTGCGTAAGTTTATTATAATTATTGTGGTATTTATTTTGTATGCGGGCGTGAGAGTAAAATATACCTATAACGATAATAATAATGATAATAAGTATATAATAATAAGTAAAAAATAATATTAGTATAGATAAATAATACAAACTATTGACTACTCAACTAAACTAAGTACTACTAACTTGTGCCTATTTTTATTAACTACCTACTAGTCTTATTCTAAGGTAAAATAACTGTGCATGTATGATTCGATATATCATAGGTATGATACCTAAAAAGCTTATATTTTAAATAAATCAATACAAAAACCCATATACGCACGAGTTATCACCATTTTTAGTTCACAATAAAATATAATAACATAGGTATTGTCCATAGTAGTCATAGTATGATAATCATGATATTACTATATGTGTCTTCAAGGTTCGCAACACGGAAACTTGTTACGCGTGCTATATTAAACCGTCAACTTAAAGCATGATATAGTATGTATTGTAATCGGCAACGTTCGGTTATGCTCGCCGTAGGTGTGTTTAAACATCTTTGGAAAAAATATTTAGAATCGTTGTGATTTGATGATTCGATGAAACGAAAAAGCGACACTAAAAAAAACAAATATATTCATAATAGATAGGATTTATTAGCCTGCGGGAGAATGAGAAAAATATGTCGTATATAATGTCGTCGATACTATGTCTCGTAGGCTTCATTTGTGAAGATTCACTTCTGCCGTTTGTGAATTGTACACACACTGTTTTTGATTAAAATCAATTTACTTTTCCCCTGGGCATCGCTGCGCCAGCTCACTACAAAACATGGGTTTCCTCTTACAAAATTAAGCATTTAAGCCATAGTTCACCATGCGTACCAAATGCGGTTACTAATATCTGTCTAATCATTCAACCGAAATGTCGAAATCTTACTCAATTGTTATTATCCTGAGACTTTGCCTTCAGGCCTTCAGTTTGTCCATGGTTAGGGAGAATACATTGCAGACTGATCAGTCCACTACCACCCCTTTCATGTGAGTTTACCTACCTTTATTGTCTGCAGTAGGCGATCCCTATCGTATAGCCATGCTAACAAAGTAGATAAATAGAAAAATTATTTATTGCCACGCAAACATAAAGATATAAAGTAAACAAATACCACAGGATACTATAATAACGTACACTACTGTGTTTAATTTAAATACCTACGTATTGTAATATCTAGTTTTTTTTAAAAGAGCAACTGCTGAGTTTCTTGTCGCTCTTACCAGAACGTCCAGAACTTCCGAACCGGTGGTACAGTCAAAATATGACGTACATTCAAAGACAGAGGACAGAAAACTAAAGTGCGCAAGGGCGGTCTTGTCGCTAGAAGTGATCTCCTCCAGGCAACCCATCCATTAAGAATTTAACAAATAATTAAAGTATTGAACTGTTAAGACTTAATTTCCATAAACTTAATCACTTTCTCTCTTGTCCACAGGCGGTTGACTGGTGGTCGGTTGGCGTGCTAACCTACGAACTGTTAACCGGGGCATCCCCGTTCACGGTCGAAGGCGAGAGGAATACGCAGCAGGAAATCACCAAGCGTATAGTGCGTTGCAGTTACCCCGTGCCGAACGACGTTAGTCCGGAAGTGCAGGACTTTATTAAGAAGTAAGCAATACTCCTTTCTTATTGGGCTGCGGTTGTTAACTAGTTTTATACAGTCCCTCTAACTTATCTGACCCGGTGGCCAAAATTGGAATTGTTCAGTTTTTGTTTATAATTTATTTTTCATAGTTACTGGCGACGCTGTCACCGGGTCAGATAAGTTTGAAGGTATATAATATGTACCTGGGACATACGGTCCAGAGTTACGTAAGTTCAATTACGAGAAAGAGGTTAGACGCCGAATCCAAAACGGCTGGGCAGCGTTTGGGAAACTCCGTGACATTTTCTCGTCCAAAATTCCTCAGTGTCTGACAGATAAAAGTCCTCAAACAATTTAGTGGCTTACTATGGGCCTCATAAGAAGGGTCGAGTCTGTCACTCAGCGGGCGATAGAGAAGGTTTATATGCTTGGTGTATCCCTACGTGATCAAGTCTGAAATGAGAAGATCCGTAGGAGAGCCAGGGTAGCCGATATAGCTCGAAAAATTTATAAGCTTAAGTGGGTGTGGCACATAGTTCGAAGTAACCATAGGCATTGGTTCAAAGGTGCTTCAATGGCAGCCTGGCACCGGAAAACGCAGCGTTGGGATGACCCCTCACTGTGTGGACTGACAACTTACTGACTGACTGACTGACTGACTGACTCAAGCGAATAGTTGGGAGCCAAGCAAGTGGCACAAGACCGTATTCTGTGGAGATCCATCCATCCATCTCCACTCCAGAACACGTCTTCCCCAGGAGACATGTAAAGCGCAATTGTCTAAGCAAATCGTTATCATTTGACAGCCTAAAAGTTAAAACGTATAACTCCAAACTGTTTAAGGAGTTCATACATGCTTTTAGTCGTGCAGGCAGCTATGAACTTAAACAGGTGGAATTATACGTTAGACAAACGATTACGATTACGATTTCCTTACACAATCGGAGGCAAGTTCATAAACATGATCTGCCCAAGAGACCACTGCAATGATGATTAATGGAATTTTATTTTATTTCCATTACAGATTGTTAGTCAAAGATCCGCGACGTCGTCTCGGCGGCGGTGAAGGAGACGCGGAAGAACTGAAAAGGCATCCATTTTTTCAGGTTAGCTATTTACATATTAATAACCTTCTAACCGAGCTTGAATAAAACTTAAAGTCTCGATGACTGAGTTCTAAAATTTCACCAAGGTTGTTGAAATGTATCGTCAAAAGTGAAAAATTGTTCATCAAGTTATCAAGTTCTTCCTCTTGTGCCTTTCCACTGTAGGAGGTTGCCGTTTTCTCGTCATATAATGTCCTATCCTTAGCCAAAGGATATACTGTGCTACGTTGACTATCCCGATCCACTCCCGGATTTTCTTGTTCTACCAACGCTTCTCTTTCACTCGATGTTGCCTCAGTTATATGTTTACGATGTTAACCGTGTACCATTTGGTAGACAAAATGAAACTGAAAGCAATGCCTCGATATTAACCGTGTACCATTTGGCAGACAAAATGAAACTGAAAGCAATGCCTCGATATTAACCGTGTACCATTTGGCAGACAAAATGAAACTGAAGGCAATGCCTCGATATAATCGGTGTACCATTTGTGACCCACAGACTTTGGACTGGGAAGCTGTGTCCCGGCGGGAGGTGCCCGCGCCGTTTGTGCCCCAGCTGTCCCACGCAGCAGATACATGCAACTTCGCGGACGAGTTCACACGCATGCCGCCAACAGACTCACCTGCGCAAGCGCCCAAGCACTACGACAAACTGTTCCTCGGTAAGACCAATCATTATCATCACTCATATTTTTTTGGAGTTTACCCCTTATGAATCGATTTTCATATATAAGCCTGGGGTATGAAAATTTATGGGGAATAAAATCAAACTTTCTCCGTTACGTTCCGTTATGTTTATGTGTCCATGGTAACACTTTTCGTTCGTAAGGAGTAAACTCCAGTCGAACGTCGGAGCTTGACATACACAATTTTTGTTCCTCGGTAAGACCATCATCATCATCACTCATTTTGTTTTTATTGTGAGATAGGCTTGCGCTTGACGACAATCATGCTTAGTAATAAGCAATGATGAGGTCTAGGTTGGAACTTGGAACGCGCTTGCCTAGGAGATCCTCATCATCAACCTCATCATTGCTTTGCACTAAGCATGATTTTCGTAAAGCGCAAGCCCATTTCTCAATTTTAAAAAATCATTATCATCATCTTACCACTTACCGGGTTTATTTCTTACGCTTTCTGATCCCATTTGGAACTTGTCACAAAATGCTGCTATTTTCTTAGTTACACAACTTGTAAATACTGAGTTTAGAAGTTTAGTTTTTATATACAACCGTGTGACGTGAATCTAGCACCACAATGTGTGTGTGCGTGCGTGTGTGTGTGTGTGTGTGTGTGTGTGTGTGTGTGTGTGTGTGTGTGGGTGGGTGGGTGGGTGGGTGGGTGGGTGGGTGTGTGTGTGTGAGTGTTTGTGTGGGTTTCAATATTTAGTATCATCATTGTAGACAAAATGCTATAGCATACATGGCAAAAATATAATATCCAATGCTAATTAGGGTTGAAAAACTATGATTTGTCTACTCTATGCCGTAAAAAATGTAGGTAATTAATTGTACATGATTCTAGAGTCCAATATTAATTTTGGTCCGCCTACACTGGTTAGTGCTCAAAAATTTTGTTCAGTTAATAGATGTGACACCATTAATCAAATTATCTTTGTTACTGCTTAATTATTGTTTCCTGTCTGATAATGTATGTGTAATTCGTTGTTTTAAGTGAACCATCTCGGATACTAGTATACCATTATAACAATTAATGCTTGGATATATTTTTGTTTTAGGTTACTCGTATGTGGCGCCAAGTATACTTTTCTCGGAGAACATAATCTCTGACCAGATATGGATGCAGGCGACCGGACAGAAGCACGACAAATTGAAAGGATGGGTTGCTAAGGTACCCACGCAATTTTACTTAGTTATTGAAAATCCTTGTTTTAGTGAGCCATACTAACAAAATGGCCAGCCGTACTTATCCATACAAATATTATAAATGCGAAAGTGTATCTGTCTGCTACCCTTTAACGGGCTATCTTTTCAACCGATTTTGATGAATTTTGGCACAGATATGAAAGAGGTTGTATTCCGGGGATTGTTCCGGAAAATTAAAGAGTTCCTGAGACAATCAACGCGGACGAAGTTGCGGACATTATCTAGCAATATCACAAACGCGAAAGTGTGTTGTGTTGATTTGTCCTTCAATCACGCCGCAACAAGAGCAATGGATCGACGTGATTTTCTGCGTCGGTATAATGTAGGACCTGGAGAGTGACATAGGCTAATTATCCTCAAATATCAAAGATTTTTAAACCTAAATCCACGCGAATAAGGTCGCGGGCATCATCTAGTAAAAAAAAAAACCGAGCGCGGAGGTTGTGAATTAAAAGGTAATTTGTCAGATTCAATTATTTGATTGAAATCTCAATCTCAAACTTTATTTAAAATAGGTACCTACAAAGTATTTCTTCTGAACGTCACGTTTACAAAGTATAAGACGTGATGGTGATAATTAATTACGGTATCTTAAAACCAAAGCTACGAGGGTTCCAAACGCGCCCTAGTCTGAGAAGAGTCCACAACAAACTCAGCCGGTGTTTTTTTTATTATCACCATCTCACAAATTTCGTCAATTAATTTTTATAATTTTAACAATTGCATAATTAGCAATTTATCTCTTTACAGGATTCACCGTTTTTCCAAAAGTACGCCGTGGACCTCTGTACGCCTCTACTGGGGGACGGGTCTTATGCTGTGTGCCGGAAATGCATACACCGACAGACCGGAAAGGAATATGCCGTTAAGGTTAGTAACACCTACGCTAAATTGTGCATATATTACCTTATTTCTTCCTACGTTCAATAACAACTTGAAGTAAATCGAAGAATAAAGTGTATTAATTTTTTTCCCCCCCTCTTATCAGATAATATCATCACAGAAGAAGGATGTCAAACAAGAAATAGAGTTGTTGAAAGCGTGTCAGGGATGCCCCTACATCATCACACTGCACGAAGTTTTTTACGATTCGGTAAGTCTACAATCTAGTTAATACGTACTGATTAAATTATAATTAGATGATGCCCGCGACTTCGCACGCGTGTGTTAAGGTATTTTTTATTCCTGCAGTAACTTCTTAATTTTCCGGGATAAAAAGTAGCCTGTCCTTCCCCAGGAAGCAACACAAAAAAGGTTGACTAGATGGGCCAGGAAAGCGTAGCAGACAGACAGACACACTTTCGCATTTACAATATAAGTATGCATTATATTGTCTCCAAGTTTATCTTATAGCCAGGTCACATTACTGCAGTCTGTAAATCCAGCAAGATCAAAACATAAAGATCGCTGCGCTGCTATATTTGGACGTCTGCCGTGCCCTTGCCGTTCTAGATTTGGACCTGGATGTTATGGAGTTCCGTAACCTTAACCGAAACTATCGGATATCCGAATTAAAAATCTATCCGTAACCGAAACTGATACAAAAGTTTCGAATATTTTCGGATAGGGGCAGAGTTTAAATGAGACATGTAATTAATGACAGGCATGCTAGCCGCGCGTTTAATCAAAAAAATCTAATATCCGTTACCGAAACTAACGGATAATCCGAAATAATTGCATATCCGTAACCATATCTGACACTGGTATAATATTATTCCGATATCCGTATCCGGTTCCGAAATTTCATATCCATAACAACCCTGGTTTGGACACACCTAAAATGTGTTCCTTTATTTCTAGGCGTTCACATACATAGTAACGGAGTTGGCGACAGGCGGAGAGCTCTCCTCGATACTGGGGTCCGCGGGAGAGAGAGTCGCGCGGAGACTCTTAGTGCAGCTAGCGTTGGCCGTGCGGCATATGCATGCGAGGAACGTCGTGCACAGAGACCTTAAGCCCGAGGTGAGTGTGATAACTTGTTGGACCCTTATGGGCTCCTGGTAGTTTTGCAGAAGGTTTTTAGTGAAGTTAGACTTCTTTATATTGAAAGCTGGTGTTAAAAAAAAAAATACGCGCCGAATTGAGAACCTCCTGCCTTTGTGGAAGTCGGTTAAAAATTAGCGGGGAGGGAGTGATATTTTATTTCTTTATTTCGGCTATTATCACATAATATATGATAATATTCGTTAAAAGCCTGAGGTGAGTTTGATAATTTCATTACGCTTTATGGGCTCCTGGTAGTTTTGTGAAATCTTCCAGAAGGTTTCTAGGGAAGCTTGACTTCTTTGCATTGAATGCTGGAGTTAACGTTAGAGGGGAGTGATATTTTATTTCTTTACTAGTTGATGCCCGCGACTTCGTCCGCGTGGTTTTTAAATTTTTGGTTCCCGCGGGATAAAAAGTAGCCTATGTTACTTTCCAGGTCCTCAACTGTACCCATGGCAAAAATCACGTTGATCCGTTATTCCGTTACGGCGTGATTGAAGGATAAATCAACAAATCAATAAACCGACAAACAAACACACTTTCGCATTTATAATATTAGTATGATTTTGGTTAATATCACTAACAGGCCTATTACACTGCAATTTTCAAAGGGACCCTTACATTTGAATCAGTGTAGTGTAATAAGATATAGGGAGTAAGGGTCCCTATATTGGTCCTTATTGCTGTGAATTAAGTGACGCTCTAACGAGCGGCCAATAACAGGGTGTAATAGGCCTATAACATGAACTTTTCACGTGTTGAATAGAAGCAGGCGTTATTTTGCGGAAGTTCATGATAATGAAGGTAAATCTATGTGGTGCAGTGTGTATCTTACACTTATAGCTCGCGATATTCACCACACCACAGAAATCTTCCAAATTATTCTCAAAGTACATTTCACTCCGATACCGGAGTCTCTTCAGGAGATGTTGACTCGACAATGCACTGTAAAGACTGTAAGACTACGGAAGACATTCCGTCGTGAGTAATAAATAAATGCAATGGACAACTCACAAGATTACTTTGCTAATCTGCTAGAAAGGTAGACTAGTTCTATAACAAGTGATGTAAATATTCTTTGTATGAAAGAATTAGAACTTTAATTCGATATAATCCGCCACAGTAAGGTAATCTATGTGGTACAGTGTGTATGTTGCACTTATAGCTCGCGATATTCACCACACCACAGAAATCTTCAGGAGATGTTGACTCGACTGTCGCGGATTATAGCGAATTAAACTTCTAGTTCCTTCATTTTAAATCTAAATCATCATCATCACTACAGCCCATTAACGTCCCACTGCTGGGCACAGGCCTCCACTCTCATGGGAGAGAGGGAATTAGAGCATAGACCCACCAGCCTGCTCCAATGCGGGTTGGCGGGCTTTAACGACTATTATCATGTTCGTGATAATAACCGGGACCGACGGCTTAACATGCTCTCCGAGGCACGGGGATGGAACACCACCAACTTCCTAACTCCGCGCTAGTACTGGGAATTTCTAATCCGAAAAACCCGATACTTAATTATGGCCCGACCCGGGACTCGAACCCAGGACCTCGTCGGCCGCAGTCAAACATGCTAACCACTAGACCAACGAGGCAGTTAACTCATACGTATCTTAACTTAATTCGATTGTTGCAGAACATCCTCCTTAGTAGTTGCAGACTGAACGAAGCTAAAGTGAAGGTGGTGGACTTCGGCTTCGCGCGGCGGCTGCCCGACTGCGTTGACGAGCGACAACGGATGATGACGCCTTGCTTCAGGTAATAAATCCACATGTCATGTATTTTTTTGTCGTTTATTTATCTGTTATCAACAGCGTTTTACAATTTAATTTGCAACTAGATGATGTCCGCTACTTCGTCCGCATGGATTAAGTTATTTTGATTTCCGGGGGAACTCCTTAATTTTCCGGGATAATATGTATGCCTATGTCCTTCCCCGGGATGTAATCTACCGCTATACCAAATTTCATCAAAATCGCTTGAATAGATGGGCCGTGAAAGCGTAGCAGACAAACAGACTCAGTTTTGCGCATCCATGCGATTTTATCCCGGAGAATTGTAGAGTTAAAAAAAAAATTAAAAAAACCATAAAAGGAAATTTAAAAAAAACCATCCACGCGGACGAAGTCGCGGGCTTCATCTAGTTTATAATATTGGCATGGATCTGTCAAAGAAGCAGCCTAGCTCTGGGTTAAAAGGATAACCCGGCGTTTGCAAGCTGGGTTTTTTAAATCTACTACAAGTTAGCCCTTGACTGCGATCTCACCTGATGGTAAGTGATGATGCAGTCTAAGATGGTAGCGGGCTAACCTGTTAGAGGCATGGCCCATACCCCTATTCGGTTTCTACACGGCATCGTACCGCAACGCTAAATCGCTTGGCGGCACGTCTTTGCCGGTAGGGTAGTAACTAGCCACAGCCGAAGCCTCCCACCAGACCAGACCAGGGAATATTCAGAAATTATAAATTCCCAAATTGACCCTGCCGGGGATCGAATCTAGGCCGGCCTTAGCGGAAATGTGGAAATTGTTGTTTTATTTGCTTTTTTTTGTGTTACCGGCAGTTTGCCGTACGCGGCGCCAGAAGTGGTGTCGTGTATCCGGGGCGGGTCCGCCGCCGCGGGCTACGGCCCGGGCTGCGATCTGTGGAGTCTTGGAGTCATTTTTGTGAGTATCCACTTGGGTATATGACAACTATTCAAATAAATAATTTTTTAGTGATCATTAAATAGAGAATTACCAAAAGTCGTAATATTCACGTCCCCTATTAGTTTTATGTTAAATAACTATTTCTAAACTATCGATTAAAGTTAAAAAGTGCGTCGAACTTTGATGACGTCACTATGCAATATTTCATACAAATATCCATACTAAGCACGCGTTTTGTCGTTTGAAAAAAAGATCCTGATTTGACTAGTTGTCAAATACCCAATTATCACTTCCAAATTCAACTCAAATAGTCTTAAGTAACAAAAAAGTCATAATTAAAAAAATTAAAAAACACGACTGCCCTGGCCAACGAGATATTGTACTATAGTGTTGTATATTTTTGGAATCTACTCATCATTTTCTAGATGATGATTATATAGTTATTTTCGAATTATTTGTTTTTTCTATTTTAGTAATACGCGACCATGGTCACCCCATCAAATTTTTTTAATTTTACTGGCCTTTGTCACCCGGAATAAGCTAGGGATTCTAACGACACCTCATTTATCAAAATCGGTTCAGGCGTATAGAAGTTATGGTGGAATATACAAACAAAGTTATGGTGGAATATACATACATACATGAACCCTGAAAACAATATACTCCTTTTTTCAGACAGACATAAAAAACGGGTTTTCCCGTACAGGCGTGTCTCCTGCCACATATAACTTAGGTACCTTCCAGGCATGAGTGAATAGGCATCTTCTAGGGAAACGCGTTCGAACCTACACCTCATCATTGCTTTGCACTAAGCATGATTGTCGTCAAGCGCAAGCCTATCTCGCAATAAAAAAAAGACTCCGTTTAATTTGCAGAAGAAAACTATACTTTCACCAACATAGCGAGCAAAAAGTTCAATACAAGTCAATTGTCAAAACTTTGCTAGTAGAAGTGTAAACCAATTTTTCTTATGTGCGACTTTCAATGAGTGTCTATTATTGGTTTGTCACCTTCTGTCTAATATATAAAAAATATTATAAATTGAATATTGTTGAACAATAAATTAAATAAGTATTTTTAAAACATTGTGTTTCCTGAGAAAATATCACCAAAAAGAGACAAACATATTAGCCTGCGAGAGAATGAGATAGAATACAAGTTATATTTATTTCATTCTCTTGTAGGCTACTTTTCTGAAGTTACACTTCTGCCGTGTGTGAATTTGCACACACACACTTATTTTTAAATTGAGAAAAGATTTCAGTTCTGAAAAAAATGCGATAAAGTTTAAAAAATATGTGTTTAAAAATATGCGTATGTTAAGCAACGTTGACCCAAGTCGGTAACTGAATGGGTTACCGAATTTGGAGGTTCAAATTTGGCTTGTTCGTCTCCTCCGTGCCTCGAAGAGCACGTTAAGCCATCGGTCCTGGTTATTATCACTAACATCGTCGTTACAAACATCGTAATAATCGTATGCGGAAAGACGTGGGAACACACCCCATTATTATCCCAAGAGAATTCCTACTATTATGTGATTAATGGCAAGGGGTCTCGACCCTCAATAATAAGGAATGCGACGTAGAGAGAGAGAGAGATTTATTATATTATATGTTTTTTCAGTACTGCCTACTCTGTGGGAAGGCGCCTTTCCAACCTGTTTCCAAAAAGGAGCCGGTCACGGCTTTTATGGACAGGATCAGAAGCGGTAGCTTTTCAATGGAAGGTGAGTAACGTGTTGTATAACGAACGAATAAAACCACTGAACGGGTTTTCGTTTTAAACATAGCTAATAACCATACCAGATAATTCCGCCTTCGAATGAAAAAAATCATATATGTATGTGTATTATTAGTATGTAGTGTGTATGTAGTCTGTCTTATTTTAAACTAGTTGATGCCCGCGACTTCGTCCGCGTGGATTAAGGTTTTTGATTTCCAAGGGAACTCCTCCATTTTCCGGGATAAAAAGTAGCCTATGTCACTCTCCAGGTCCACTTCCGGTTTAAAGTCATTTATTACTCAAAAAGAATTTTCGCATTTATAATATTAGAGGGATTTAGTATAGAGGGATATACTATAATTGATAATTATAGTTTTGTATAGAGGCTCATTAGTCGGAAGCACGTCTATGGACACTTTAAGGTTCCTCATGAAAACCAGCACTGCAGCTTGCTGTGGCTTTGTGCTGAGTGGGGAGCCTTATTTGATCACATATTGTTGAATCGGATATAGATTTATTTATGTCAGCATCCAATATAATGGATGTAATGTCGTAAACATATAAAATTTATTATCTACGTAGGTGTAAAAAATCTATTTTAATTTTGTGATGTTATATTATATGCTAATCTAATAATGTATTTAATTTTCTAACTTAATATTATAACCTATGTATTTTGAGCAGCAGGTATGTGTTGTGCCTACTGCCAATTTTGCACGCCAACTATTTGGCAAAATTGACTTTTCAATCCAATTTCCAGCTTACTATGTATTTGAAATCATTTGTATTTGTATTTAAAACTACTAGCTGATGCCCGCGACTCCGACGCGTGGATTGAGGTGTTTTTAGGGGTACGAAAAATAGTTTACGTCATATTCTCAGACCTACCGAATATACACAAAAAATTTCATAATAAGCGGTCAAGCCGTTTCGGAGGAGTTCTGTTACAAACACTGTGTCACTGAATAGGGATGATGACAACTCAATCAAATCAGCAACTCTTTATCCCAAAAAAAAAACGCACTCCCAGTATGGAAATTGTATGAAATTCACAATTGTCACGTTATCAAATTTCAACACGCTTTTTTTCTTTTCTCTATATTTTTAAATGGTTATCAAACTTAAAAATAACCCGAGGATGTGCATTTTAGGTTTTTTGGAAGACCCTCTATTTATTAATCATTTAGTAATAATTTATTTTTGATATAGGCATCATCCCTTTTTTATTTAGATTTACGTTTTTGTCAGGACAAGCATGGGACAGCATATCGTCCGATAGCAAGCGTCTAGTGTCCGGGCTTTTGGCGGTCGAGCCATCTGAGCGGCTGACTATTGCGGAGCTCTTACAAGAATTGGGAGTCAACATATCTGATGCCAATAACTTTAAACTACAGGTTAGCATTTTATACTATGTAACTAGACCTATGACCTTGACTTCGTACGTGTGGATTGAGGGTTTTTTGTTTCCCGCGGGAACTCTTTAATTTTCCGAGATAAACAGTAGCCTATATGCTGTTCCAAACTATAATCTGTCTCTGTGCCAAATTTCATGCAGATCCATTCAGCCGTTTTGGCCTGATTGAGAAACAAACATCCATCCATCCATTCATACATCCATCCAAACTTTTCCTTATAGTTTACGTTTTAGAAATGTGGAATTTGACATGGAGGTTTAGCAATAAAATAAAAATTGATCTGGCGTTTTATTTTTTTAACATAGACAAGTTTTTTTATTATTATATATTAGACAGTATTTTTGTTAAACTGATCGTCGGCCGATCGATGTCCATTGTAGGGCATAGATCTGTTGAAAGGATCGCCACAGAATCCGATATCATGTCATAATATGAAACAATTTGCGGATGTATCATTTCATACAGTACTCAAATAATTTGAAATTAACCTAAGTTTTAGGGTCGAATTTCAATACTTGACATTTGATTTTGTCATTTTCACAGATTTCGATTAAATAAAGTGTTATAATTATTTTAATCGCCAGTTAATATAATGTATAATATTATGACGATAAAAAAAATGTGTGTTTCAGCTCCGACGCTCGACTGGAGTTTACTCATTACGAACGAAAAGTGTTACCATGGAACTGTAGTAAATAACATAAAGGAGAAAGTTTGATTTTACTCCCCATAAATTTTAATACCCCGGGCTATTTGAAAATCGATTCTTAAGGAGGTAAACTCCAAAAATCAGCTCTAAAAATACTATTTTATATCGGAATGTTTTTATTCCAGGACATGACAAAGGCGGATCTCTACAAAAGGCGTAGCAAAAACAAGCAACGCAAATCAAGCGTCTCCGAACCCGGTACTTCCACACAAACTGACATACACATGGACGTAGACGAATCAGAGGAGGCCTCCCTAATAGAAACAATAAACAATTTGAAGAATAGAATGCATAAAAACTCCATAGACAATGATGTGGAGCTAATAAAGGCTAACACACAAGATACTCCCGTACTCGAAACTATGGAACCCAATTTCGACGACAACGACGAAATACCATCCGTGAAGCCTGTAGAAAAGACATACGCAAAATCTAGATCTAAATTAGACGAATATATCTATATAGAAAGCAGTCAAGGCTTAGAAGGAACGGAGGTCGCCTTCCCCAAGAGTAATAGAACAAAGAAAGAGTCACAATCGCCCGTACCAAGAAAACGTAGGAAAATTGAAACCAGATCTGCATTGAAGAAGGAGAAAGTTAACGGTGATGCTGAAGTGGTTTCCACAAGACAGTTACGTAATAAAACGCCGGAGAGACGAGGAAAAGTCAATGGTGATACTTCAGAAGTAAATAGTACCAGACAATTGCACAGTAAAACTCCAGAAAAACGTGGTAGGGGACGGCCCAAGAAGGTTCTAGAAGCCGACAAAGAAAAACCGACTAGAACAACCAAAGAATCCATAGAAAACGACAAAACTATTGTAACTAGAGCGACCAGAAAACGACGTTACGAAGAAACGGTTGTAAACAAACCCGTTTTAAGAGAAAAGGGACAAAACAGTAGAAAAAGTATCGCCGAAACAAAAGTCGAAACTAGAAAAGTCGTTAAGGCAAAACGAAATGTAGTACCATTGAAAATACCGAAAATTGAACCAGAAGAGCCCCAAAATGTTAGAATGACCCGTTCTAGAAGTAGAAGACTGGAAATCAGTCTATCACCTTCTGAAGTTAAAAGTGTTATTCCCGCCTTCTCATTCGAATCCGATCGTCGAGTGGATTCCGTTGAATCGAACCGATCGAAAGCATCCAATACCAAAGGTAAACGTAACAAGCGGAGTGTTAAACCTAAAGTTAAGCAAAGCAAAGCGAAAAAACCACCCGTGCGAAGCGTTCGTACACGCGCGACGCGTAGGTGAAACCGCGTTCCTGTACGATAAATTGCGATAAGTAATGTTGTCTTTATATCAATAAAGTCCCGACTAACTAACGTCATCTGTTGTCCTTTTTTCGGTTGTAGTATATTATAGTCATGAAAGTTGAAGATTATATTATATATATTACTAGCTGACTTCGTCCGCGTGGAATAAGTTTTCTTTAATTCCCGCGGGAACTCCTTAACTTTCCGGGATAAAAAGTAGCCTATGTCACTCTCCAGGTCCTCAACTATATTCATGCCAAAAATCACGTTAATCTTTTGCTCTGTTGCGGCGTGATTGAAGGAAAAACCAACAAACAAAAACACTTTCACATTTATAATATTAGTATGATAATATTCGAAATTTATTCGAGTGATTTATGAGCGAAATAGAGTATTATGATTGATGATGAGTGTGTGTGGTATTGAACTTGCGCAGTAGGATATTGATCTTATTGGTTGTATGCAGTGAGGCGTGACATTTCGTTTCCTTAAGTACAGTATCTATCCTCAAATTGTATCGTCAACTTTTGTCTAGAGTTATTTATAATGAAATCAAACTGTTAGTTGCCTTTCCCAAGTGCCTCTTTATACAATCAAACTACTATTAATTCTACACTACTAAGCAAATGAATTAAAATTTGTAAGTTCGTTTTACCTACTTCTACCGGTTAGTAAATTCCACTTTTCAACCCTTTAACCCCGCACGATTGTTCTAGACGTCTCTGCCCGATAATGATTGGTTACGCTATTTTATTGTGACTAGCAACCGCCCGTGGCTTCGCTCCCGAGGGGATTTCGAAAAATCTAGCCTTATTCCTTTTGTTCATTACAAGAGGAACCTCTATACAAAAGTTCAGCTTTCTAGGTACAAGGGTCGGGGTTGGGCGCTGATGAGTCATTCAACGAGTGAAAGAGACTTTGAGATATAAATTTCAACTTTCATGACTAAAATAACTATCATTTATTTTTATAGCCTGTAACGCCAACTGGCAACTATCTCAAAAATAAAAATCCAAAATGGCGTCACAGTCTATGGCAACCTCGATAAATTCCAAATAAGAAACGAGACAGATAGTGATTGAGTAATAAATAAATAATAATACATTATAAATAATTAATATTTAATACAAAAATGGACGCTTGCTCATGCATATTATACATATAAATAAATAAATAAAGAAATTATTTATTCAAAAGAGTAAGTTATATTTCCTCCTAGTTAGATGCCCTAATGTAGTTCGATATTAATTAAATGTAACATCGCGTCCTGGTTTTGTGTTAGTGATGTGCGATCGAAAAAAAAAGTTAATTAATTAAAAATGGCGGACGATTGCCATCACTTAGACGAAGTAACTATATAAAATTTTAGCATCAAATCAATTGCGAATCGCTTTGAACTTTAAAGATCGTATCGTACATCACTGTTTTGGACGTGTTTACCTGTTTTTATTTTAATTTTTAATTGTAATCCTTTTTATTTAATGTTACTATTAACTTTTAAGTCACCTCTATTATTATCATAAGGCTAGGCCCGCACTGCGCAAAACGTCGGCGCGATTGTTATTCTCGCGATTTATTTTCCGCGTACGGAATTCACCATGCACTGCGAATGCGGTGAGCGTCATACAACTCCATACAGGCAATATAATTCTTACCGCACCGCGTGAAAATTTGTATCAAACCAGAGTAATTTTTTTTTTAAATTGTGATTTCTAGTGCTACAGAATTACGAAGAAAAAATCGCGAGGCTTTTTCCGCAGTGCGGGCCTAGCTTAAGAGTGTTTCTTTTTAATAATAAAATAATTGCGTCGTTGGTTATTGTGTATTTTTTAATAGATAAAGAAAAAGAATTAATTAATTAAAATAGGATAATTTTGGATGTGTGGTGATTGTTGCACTCCATCCCTTAGCAAATAATTTAAACAAACAAATTTTTAGAAATAACTGTGTTACTTTTTTTAGTCTTTCATAAAACAGAACTTTTATTAAACTTTTCTGAACGTTTTAGACGGCTTTCCAATCATATTACAAATGGTTATTGTCTGTATTTTATTATCTAGTATGTTACTAGATGGTGCCCGAGACTTCGTCCGCATGGATTTCGTTTTTTTTTTGTTATATCCCGTGGATCTTCTGATTTGAGCCATTCTCCGATATACAAGCTATGTGGCAAATGTCATCAAAATCGGTTAAGGGGATGGGAAAGGTAACAGAGAATCAGAGGTCCAATTGCAAATCCTAATCATTTGACAGCTTAAACTGTATTACTCAAGGAGTTCATACATGCTTTTTGACGTGCAGGCATCTATGAACTCCATACACAAGTCATATCCGTTTGACAAACGATTACGATTACGATTTTCTTACACAATTGGGGGGCAGATATACCTTCACAAATCCCATGGCAAAGTGAGCGCTGTGATTTCATGTGGGGAGGGAGGATGTCCTAATTCAATTCCTAAGTGTGATTATCTAAGCATATGCACCCCATTTCGATATCTAAGAATAGCAGAATACCGTGCCCTGTCGAACTAAGAGAGTGAGGGAATAGAGAATGCACCTGTCTCCGTGCACACGATGTCTTGTGGACTGCATTACTATCGCGTTCAGAATAGTGTCAATAGATCTCTTTTCATTTAAAAATACAAGTTTCTGCCCTTATTCATAAAATGTTATTCTTATACCGTGGTTTTAATGTTTTTATGAATAAGATATTCATATGCCGCCGGTTTGTATCCGGAACATGTGGTATGGTGAATAAGAAATAATAATGGTCAATACAGTTGGCGTCACGAAAATAATGCCTGAACTAGGGTAATGACAGTCCGCGCGCGTACTCCTAAGGAATGTTGACGTAATGAGATAGACTTGTGATTTAGTCGATATTACGTTATCGATAATTAACAAATCTTTAGTATACGCGCGCGTGCATTGAATTAATTATGAAATAATAATTCTATGAGGATACTATATGCAATAAGGAAGTAAAAAGAAATAGTATGACAATTTAATTATAATGAACTTTACAAAATGAACGTAAAATCTATTTTTTTTTCGTCCACTACAAGTTAGCCCTTGACTGCGATCTCACCTGATGGTAAGTGATGATGCAGTCTAAGATGGTACCTCGCTAACCTGTTAGGGGCATGGCAGTTATATTAAACCCATACCCCTATTTGGTTTCTACACGACATCGTACCGGATAGTTAAAAATATCACAGATATATATATATGTATATATATATACTTATATACTTTTGAGTTATTTGTGAACTGGTGGAAAGAGTTCTGATATTGAACCTGCGCAGATCGCTAAATTCACCGGTTTCTCGATCATATTGTAAGGTACAAGTGAGGCGTATTAGTGAGTCTGTGCTGCCGTGCAATTGGTCGTCAGACAACATTTTGTTACCCGTGTGTAGTCAATAGACATAATTTCTTCCACCCTCATCATGAATATATTTTTTTTCTGAAACCTTCTGTATTGGCCAAGATCCTTATTCGCTTTGACATTTTATTCAATGGAACAATGGGTATGTTCCGATATACACTGCGAGCACTGTTCAGTGCTCTTACTGGGGAGAAATTCGTTCCGTTATGGACTGACATACTGCCGCAGTTTCCTAGGGAAATGTATGACGTCATAAATCGTCGCCATTTTTTACTGTAAGCACTGGCGTTTTCGAGGTAAGGTGCTCTCAGTGCTGACTGTGTTCCGTTTTAAACAGTAACCAGTATAGCTAACTATAAATAAAGGAACGGCTTCGCAGTATACTAAACGTGACGTCACACCTTACAGTGCTCGCAGTGTATATCGGAACATACCCAATGTTTTTGACGCCGGCAGCTGTCAATTTTGACGTCAAGAAAATGATAAGATTCTACGAGACCTGTCAATATCGTCATCAAATAATGTAAAATTACACAGTTTTTTTTGCATTACTTGTCATTTATTTGACATAAAATAACAGTTCTTGAATCGAAAGCTATCATTAGCAATATATTCCGTAAAACTGATCAGATTACTTGGCACATTATTTGACAGTTCTTTATAGGAAGGTCTGTAAAATAAAGTGTAAAATTATGTCATAGCGAAAAGGGTGCGTTCAGTTTTGTGTGTATATTTGTTTGAACTTAGTAATAATAGGTTAAATTTGTAAATTTGATTTTTGAATGCAATTAATAATTAACTTCCATCTTCATTATGCAAATTATATAATTTTTAACGTGAACCTAGCTATACATCAGTGAAACGTCAATCGAAAAAATGATTGATGCAGTAGCGGAATATCGGTCATCATTAGACGGTAGGCTATCCATGAGCCACGATAGAAAAACTGACAGGACAAAACATAACGTCCTGCAGGGCGATTATGTAAATCCTGTATCAATCATTGTTACAATCTTAATTGTTTTGATTGGCTGAATTTGTGGTATTTTTTCTGCGTCAATGTATTTTGGCCAATAGTGGAAGAATGTTAACCAATCAGAGGTGATTGCGATCGTTACACTGTGGCTTACTGACGATCGCAATTAATTTTGATTGATTAGAACAATCTTTCTTTTAATATTGACATAATCCATTGTTAATGGAAGAATATCTTACAAATGAGATTGTAGCAATGATTGATAAAGCTTTTCTGTAAAAGAAGGAGGCGTTCCGTAAGGCGTCTCGTCTTAAAAATGACGTCGACTGCAGTTTAGAGTTACCTACCTTCAATTCTATAGCTGGGTTAGTTTTACTGTATTATGCGGTGAAAGTGCCAAAGCATGGTAGAAAAATGTTGCTGTTTTAGTACCTAACTAAATTTTTTTTAAACTTATCTTCTTTCTAAATTCGCTATTTCCTTCGACTGCACTTAACTTTCAATTTGAAAACAGTAGCTATTTTTTCCATTAGCCGGTTAAAATCGTCGCAAATCCTATATTTACGTCGATTATTATATTATTCTGTATTTAAGCGCTTTTACCAAATAAAAAAGTAAACGATGATTGTTTCATTATTGTAAATAAAAAATTAGTGTTTAGTACAAATTCGGTGGAAGAATTATTAATACAAACATTATTTATGGAAAACTCAAAAAAAAATATACGAAAGCAAACGCCACATGTCGATGATTGGCATATCATTGGTGTTTATGGTCATTTGCAATTTTTTTATTTAATGTTCTAATATATCTAACGTTTTTTTCTTTCTGTAATTTTACGGAGTTTTGGGGGAAAATCTTATGTAATTTTTGTGGGGACGTAATATTCTTGGTGGTTGTTCTTTTTAGTCTATTTAAATAGAAACTTGTAAGAAAAAGCTTAGCAAAAAATGTAAATGGCGTAGTGTATAAATATTAATCTTCTCTCATTTAGAAATTACTGTAAAGTACTAACTCTTCATGTTACACAAAATTTAGCTTACTAATTTCCCTCACTCCTTTTGTGTCTTCGACTTGTATGGGTTAAAAGTGTGTTCAATATAAAAAAAATACTATATCAATTTATATATACATATTATTATACATATATTATGTATAAATAAAAAAATATAATGGCAACACAGCTAATGAAATGTCACAGTGTTATCAGAAAAATATTATCAACTGTTATTTAAAAAAGGCAATAATGTACGTATTAATTCATTTATTGATTGTAATTTTGGAAAATATAACTAATTTGCATTGAACTCCGCAATAATTGCATTATTATAAAAATGCTTCAAAATAAACGTGCTCGTATAAAATAACAACACCAAGCTTATCAGAGTCGACATATATTTAATTAAGTAGGTAAGTATTAAAAACATCAATTGCCTGCGCCGTCTTTTTAAGTCCTAAAAGGCTCGAAAGTTGTGGTTCTGCTAACTCCACGTTTTTTTATTCCACTATTTTGCTATTTCCACTATTCTATTTATTTTATTTGTATTTATAATCGCCTAGTTTTCATAGTATTTTATCCTAACGATTTCTCTTACCATAACTTGAGTTTTTTATTTATGAATTATCTAAACGCAATAAAAACAAATATTTGGTCACACTTGGTGTTGCCACATTAAATATATGTTTACAATTTTTCGCTTCATAAATAGGTTTACTAAATTGACAGATGTACACGTTATGCTATCTTTCTCTTCATAGAAAAATATGAAAAGGATATTAGTAGTAGACCTGTCAAATTAGGTTTGAGTTGAACCTCAGTTGAACCGTTCATTACGTGAATAGTTATCAGCTTGTTGTGTAAACATCGCATAACATAATATGCAAGTCAGCAGATGCGAAGTAAAATTTTCGATTAGGAAATTGTAAATTTCCGCTCGCTTTGATAAGTCATTACGCATTAGTGGCGTAAAGTATGTAAAAGTGCACTTAAAAAGGATTGAACCAAAAGATTATATAATTTTATAATAAAGTGTTAGAAGTTATTCAAATATTGTAGTCGGCGATAAACAAATTTTGTAACACGTTACACGAAATGCCGGCATAAATATTGGATTGTAATAAATATACCATTTTAACATTCGTCTCTTGTTTTATTGCATCTTTTTAAATTTTAATCGCAAAACTCAAAGTCATATTTTTTATTCAATGTATTATTTTATATAATATATATTAAAAAAAATATTCGATCGCTTAGTTGAGTGAATCTACCACCGCGCCGGTTCGGAATGCCATTCCTACCGAGAAGAACCAGCAAGAAATTAGGTGGTTGCTCTTTAAAAAAAATGCATTTAGAATAATAACAGATGTTTAAGCAGGATATACAGAGATATATAGGATATATAGTGTATATTGAGTAGAGGTGTAGATGTATATGTTAAGTCTTTACTAACCATTATGGACCTTTGTTGTCTGTCAATAACAGATGGATTCATTAATTCATAAATAATCGCTGTCCTTAGCATTGCTGGAGCGAGCCAAATCCATGCTCTTTTATAATTTACCGCGTTAAGTTACAAAAGTTTTCAGTTCTGAGATGTGATGTGTGATTTTGGACTCCTATTGAAGAATATAACGAAAACTACATCTACATAACCTAAGTTATTTTTGTTACTTAAATAAATAATAATTATAAAATTCATCTACTGTTTTTATTAATGTTCTCGATCCATAATTTCAGTATTATTAATGTACTAAATACATCCTAAGTATTTAGTCATAGATTAATACTGAAATAATTGAGTGGTGATTATACGAATATATAGGTATATATAGTAGGTATATAAATACCTAGTACATATATGGTTTGCCGAGTTTGAACTACGACCACTAGACGGCGCCGAATTCTAGGAGCCAAAAACTTGATGTGAGATGGACATCTATTTCAGGTTGTACATCACAGAGTACATTATATTGTTGTACTTATTTATCTATGCTTTAGTCTCAAGCGCAGGCTACAGCGCGAGCTAAACTAATTTCGTGTAGCTTAGTTCACATAACTGCGGTAGGTATCTGTTTCATAGTTCGGTTCACATCTTGAACTGCAATTATGTAATAAATTAAACTAGAAATAAAATCCTACAATTTATGTAGTAACCTATTTTTTGGTAAAATTATGGGAATGTTAGGATCGAGCTTAAACAAACCCAATGTAATTTAAGAATATTACTTAGTATTGAAAGTTTATTTTTTAATGTACGTTTTAATTACGTTTACGTGCTTAATTATCTATGAGTTTCACTTAAATACTCCGTACAGTCTATTTGAAAGGGCAGCGTAAAAAATGTCCCTTCGATTTGGATACGAAAATTAAAAACACTCGATCCAAAATTCTAAATTGTCCTTTAGATGACACGACATGGACTAGTACGTTTAAGCTCTTTGGCAATATTATAAACCAATCATTAGGTTCCATTGCGCCGTCGTATTTTGCAGAAGCTAGAGTTGCTTTCAATGTGGCATGTGGCATGTCCTAGCAAGGAACCGGTATCTTTGTTTTCTCAAAGACAATGGGACGACGCACTGTGTTCGGATGTTTTGCAGGAGCTTATAAATTCATCACCTATTGCAAGCGACCGTGCTCGCCACCGGTGCTCGCCTTGTTGCGGTGTCTCCGAGGGAATCAAGGTACTGGCTTCAAGCTCTCCCGTTTAAGCATTTAGGCACTCTGACGATTGCGGTTGGCCTTAGACTTGGCGCCAAGTTACAACAGCCACATCTATGCCACTGTGGCGGGACAGTGGACGCGTATGGTCATCATGGGCTTTCTTTATTAAAAGTGCCGGTCGTCATTTTGCGTCATGCTTCCCTGAACGACATCATTCGTAGATCTCTTGGCACCGCTAAAGTGCCTGCAGTGTTAGAGCCTAATGGCTTGACGCGCAGTGATGGTAAGAGACTTGACGGGATGACTCTTGTTCCGTGGAAGAAAGGAAGGTCGCTTGTTTGGGATGCAACATGCGTGGATACGCTGGCGCTGTCTCACTTGCAGGCGACCTCCATGACGGCGGGGGCGGCGGCTACTAATGTAGAAAGAGCCAAGAGGCGCAAATATGAAATTGTAGAAAATAATTTTATTTTTGTGCCTTTTGGTGTCGTGGGGCGAAGATGCTAGATCCTTTTTATGGATCTATCTTTTCGTCTCACAGTCCACAGGTGACCGGAGGGCTAGCAGTTACCTCGGCCAACATATAAGTTTGGCTATTCAGCGGGGTAACGCAGCCAGTGTTTTGGACACATTGCCTTATTGCAGCGGTATATATGATATTTTTAGGTTAGATTTGAAAATATATCTTTTTGGTATGGTCTCTTTGGGCACTCAGCAGACGACAGTTTTACTCAGAAGGACCAGAATCCAGAGCCGTTCAACCAGTTAAATAAAAAAAAGTGACAGTTTTAATTTTATAATATTCTCTGTGGTGTCAAACGTCATGGTCAGACCTGCGTCAGACGGAGATGTCCGATGTTCGTCGACTTAGTGTAGCAAAAAATAATTTATTTGTCGACGTTTTTGTGTTTTAATTATGTGAATAATGAGATGAAAGTGTAAATAAATGTTAGATTAGTGTTTGCTAGTGATTATGGCGCATAGTGGTGGTGTTTTAAGTTCAGATATATCTAGAAGAAACCCGCAAGATGAGTATGAGCTAATTCAGAGGATTGGTTCGGGCACTTACGGAGATGTCTACAAGGTAGGGGAGCTTTCCAAACTCTATTTTTTCTCATCATCACCATGTTTATAACCCATCATGTTGATTGCGGGTGATTCACGAAGTCTACAGGCGATCTCTAACGGTTTTTAGGCACCTATCTCGCATACGTTATGTGAACATCGTCATATTTGTCGTCGCGTTGAATTTTGTATTTAAATCGCCAGAAGTCCTATATTGTGGTCGTAATATTATTAAATAGCGCGCGGACGCGGCCTTGAATGTTAAAACAGTCAATTTGAGTACACATACCTTAAATCTTGAACTGTTAATTCTTTGTCTTGAAATTAATTCTTTGAGTACAAATCTATGACCGTTTATTAACTGCTTCGTCCTTAAGACCTATTACAAAAGAGATAATGCAAATAACAATTTTCTGCAAAAAAAAACTTTAACAATGTTCCCATGTAATGCTTAGATCTCGTAAAAATTAATTGCTTTGGTCAATTATCAAGCCACATTGTTGTACTACAGGTGACCAGAACATAATAAGAAAACAATAAAATATCTGTTAATGTTGGATTAGTATTACTCTCTTGCTCACTACTAACTAGTTAAGTCATTTTAAAACATGTACTTAACATGTTTTAAAATAAAAATGATTTACCTATATTTTTAGCTTTATGGGATGTTACCTGTGGAATGATACAGTATGAGCAGAAAAGGATAAGATAAAATGTTGTACATAATCTCTTAACTAAAGTAAAATAACTGATCTAAAATTATTGCCATCCCTGTAGAAAAGGATAGCATTATTTTTTAAATTTATGAGTTGTGTACAACAAAACCCAGATGCAAGTTGATATTTTGCAGAGGTCCCCTTATAAGTTAACAATGGGCCTGATTCTGTAGTGCACAATCTCTAAACTAAACTAAAGTGACAGCTTTAAATCTAGTTCTATCCCTTTCTGCAGGGAGTATTATGAAAGGGTTAGCAATATTGTTAATGTTGTCATTTTGGTTTAGTTTAGAGATTGTGCACTATAGAATCAGCCCCATTAAATAAGAAAAAAGGCTGGATTTTTCAAAGCTTCAAGCCATCTTTAGCTTTGCGAATGCAGTTAGAAAACTATCCTACTATTATGCACCTCCTCTTTAAGCTAAAAAAGTGTGAATAAGAAAAATAGATTTCAAAGATTTAAGACTTTAGATTTAAAAGTTTTGTTTATAAAATGAGCTGTCTATTGGACTTTCTCACTCTAGTATTAGCTCTCTTATGCATATAGATGCGCTACCCAGTTAATGTATTTAGTCAGTTTCATTAACTTTCTTGTGACATTTCATTGTAGGTTAGCTCTCCATCCTTAACATGACAGAAAGTTTTCTGTCTGATATGTCTGCCTTTCATGACCCATCTATTTGATCTTTGGTGTAAACTACAGTCATAGATGCTCAACTTTGATAAAATTAGGTACAGCAATAAGTTTTATCCCGAGGATGAACGCAGTCTACTTTTAGCCTATTCAATCTTCAAAAACCTTAAGTAATTCACATGGACAAAGTCACCTGCTCGTCTAGTATAAATGTAAAAAGGAAGTTCCTAATAGATACCATAAATTATATGCCCAATTGTTTCATTACTGATATGAAATTAGAACACTTACGACATGCACACATGTGCAATGCATATTTAAATGGTTAGTCTATTAATAGGGTACTCTACTATAGTTAGTGCATTCTACTAATGATTGGTAACACAAAATGTTCTTTAAGATTTATAACTATAGGTAATACTAGCTAGCCTGCCAATTAGCAAAATTGGGGTGGTTTGTACTATGTACTAGCAGCTACAAGTAGGTACAGTGGATTACTTGTGAAATCCAGAGGACTTACTGCCATCACTTAAAGCAGTATTATTTTATATTTTTTTAGCTCTTGTTTCAGAATTCTATATCATTCTTATTTCAGGGACATCAGTGAACTTACACCATATAACTGTAGCTGCATGCTTTAAGTGTTAGTAGTAATTTCCCGGGGCCTTAATAATAATAATAAAATTTATATTTTATTGTAACTCTTTTGACCATATATGATGGCCAAAACTGTAACAATCACAATAATTTTGGTTGGTTGACACGCTTCTGCTATTAGTCAAAATCCATTGTCTCGGCAAGAATCCCAATAATTCAGCTAAGGAGGCTATTATCACAATCTCTATGCTATACTTTCACATACAATGGATGTACTAATGAGGCATTGTAGTTAGAATGCCTAAGTGTTGAATGGAGACCAGGATATCCTTGATCCTTAATTTTTCTTTCTATTCTTATTCAATGACAATGATACCACAGTATATTAAAATGTTATCTTTACATTAGATCAACACCCTTACAAAGTGCAGATCACATTCAAACCCCTTTTACCTTTTGTATATGTCACTGTAAAATTGTAAAATTGAGACCCGGCTATCCCGACAGTTGTACCACATAGGGTAAAATTGTAAAAACTGTTAAATTATAATCTAACTAGCGATATTGTAAACTATTTATAAACTCGGATCACGCGTATCACTCAGTGAAAAATTTAAAGAGATTGTTGTTCTTACAGTGCCTTCGCAATACATATACAACAATATAGTCTTTGTCAGGTAGAACATTAATCTTTATAAGCAAATAGGTGATACTCACAATCGTTATACTGGAAACCGCCATAAGCTAGTAACAGTGTTGTATCGTGTGCGCAAAGTGCAGAAATCCATTGTGGGGTTGAGTGTACGCTTTTATAATATGGTTCCCAAAGAGTTTCTGGATTTGCCATTACATAGATTTAAAGACTGTGTTAAACAGCATTTGTTAAATCGAGGTTATTACACTATCAATGATTTTATTAATGACAAAGTTGCATGGAAGCAACCAGCCTCGCATCCAGTGACCCACAAATCAGTGTAATACTTGTAAGGTGTGTGTTGTGTTGTCTACATATTGTAACCTTTTCTTTTCTATGAAAAGAGCAACTACTGAGTTTCTTGCTGGCTCTTCTCAGTAGAATCATCTTTCCGAACTGGTGGTAGAGTCTTAATGTTTCATAAGTGACACAAGTTGTCCTACATGAAATAAATAAATCATTTATCATATTTATCACTTATCCCATATCCCTATACAGTAAGGTGATCGACACAAATGCAACTGTCATTTAGAAATTATAAAACCCCGGTAATCAACCGGGACTTGAAAGGAAGCTGTGCACAATAGGCATGATGACAACTCAATCAAATCAGCAACTCTTTATCAAACTTAAAAACGCGCTTCTAGTATCGAAGTTGTATGAAATTCATAATATTGACGTCATCAAATTTCAACACACTTTTTTTTCTTTAATCTATATTTTTAAATGGTTATCGAACTTAAAACTAAACGAGGATGTGAATTTTAGGTCTTTTGGAAGACCCCCTATTTAATAATCAGTTATAAATCATTTATTTTTGATATAGGCATTATCCCTATTTGCTATTATATAGCAGCACAAGGACGTTGGCTATCAAATAACATCAGGCCAATTGTTTGAGCGTTGAAATAAAAACAATAGTAGTAAGTAACTACTTATATTACTATATAGAGTAACTAAGTGTATCTATTAGGTTCGGTTCAATTGTTTGCGGTCGGTAGCGAAACGAAAGATCTATGCGTCACTATGATACCTGAGTCATATCACGGACACCTCGTTTTCGTCATCATCATGTTTTTTTTAATTCACTACAAGTTAGCCCTTGACTGCGATCTCACGTGATGGTTAGTGATGGTGCAGTCTAAGATGGGTGCGAAATGCGGTCTAACCTGTTAGGGGCATGGCAGTTATATTAAACCCATACCCCAACTCGGTTTCTACACGGCATCTTACCGGAACGCTAAATCGCTTGGCGGCACGTCTTTGCTGGTAGGGTGGTAACAAGTTACGGCCGAAGCTTCCCACCAGGCCAGAGCAGGGAAAATTCAGAAATTGTGAATTCCCAAATTGACCCTGCCGGGGATCGAACCCGGTACCTCCGCACGTTATGACAACAGCGTTCAGCTCTGCACGGAGGTCGTCAAAATCATCTCTTACCGGCTCACTACCTCCGATATCTTGCAAGTGTCACTATTAAAATTGGAAACCGAATCAATATTAAGTAAGTAGTTATCATATTTTTCGTGATTTTTCCTGACTGCCTCATTGCTCTCGTCACTAATGGTTAGCTCGTCCGGGCTATGAGATCAAACAGAGATTGGCCGCCGTGGCCGAAATTCGGTCGGGAGTACATTATTATTATTGTTTTTCGTGATGTGTATCAAAAATTATGACTTATAGGTTAACACAAATCAGCACGTCATAATAACATAACAAAACGACCCGTTACGGCCGCGAACCTTGACCTTCGCCAGCAATGTTGCCGCTGCACTCACGAGGCGTTTGGCATTGACAGACAACTAGAATATTTCCGATCTTGGTGTTTTTTACTAACTGCAAAGAAAAGACAATTATTTTTATGACTTTTTTAAGAAAAAAGAATGAATTAATTTACTTACCTATTGCATTACTAAAAGGGGAACTCTTTGATTTTCCGGGATAAAGAGTAGCCTATGTCCTTCTTCAGGTTGCAACCTTTAATCTCTGTACCAAATTTTTTTAAATTGAACTGTTAGGCCGTGAATGCATAGTGATGACTATAGTGATGAGCGCTTTGGTCTTATAAGTTCAAGAGGTCCCGGGTTTGATCCCCGGCTGGGTCAATTTGACTTATATGTACCTATGTAGGTATAAGCGCAGCTTCAAACTTTTAATTTAAAAAAAATACCTAGAATTTTCATTTCAATTTCATGAAAAATGTCTGTAAATCAGATGAGAGAGCAATTAAAGTCAGCGAGCACGCCACGCTATGCCTGACTCGGTCATCGAACCTGCACTCGACGCCACGGAGTTCGCACTATACCTACCATTGCTGCCCGAAAGCTACTTACTATGCATAGATTTTTGTTGCATTTTTAGGTTTTGAAGGAACATCATATAATTATGAAGTTCAGTAAATTTGCAAACAAAATAATATCCTTGTATAATAAGAAATAGTATAAAATTCAATAGAGTAGTTGTTAAGATTAACTTGAACAGACAGATAAACTCGACGGAGGGACGGTTTTTTTATCAACTACAAGTTAGAACTTGATTGCAATCTCACCTGATGGTAAGTGATGATGCAGTCTAAGATGGTAATGGGCTAACCCATTAGGGGTATGGCAGTTATGTTAAAACCATCCCCCAAATCGCTTTATATCGCACCGCAACGCTAAATCGCTTGGCGGCACGTCTAACTAGCCATGGCTGAGGCCTCCCACCAGGCCAGACCAGAGAAAATTCAGATATTATAAATTCTCAAATTGACTCGGGAATCGAACCCGGGACCTCCCACGTTAAGAAGACAGCGCCAGGGAGGTCGTCAAAAAGAGGTGCTTTATAATAACAAGTGATAGTAATAAAGCAGTAAAATGGAGAGAGGCTGTGCTGATTAATATGTAAAATAGTAGTGAAAGTTGACAAAAAATCGACGTGACACCAAAATGACGAAGAGCGACGTTCGAGTTTTGCCCGGCAAGCGAGGCGAAATGGTTTACCACTAAGGCGTAACGCACACTGGCAGAGTAGAGCGGCGTGTTTCTTGATAGCAAAACAACAAAAACGGACCTTTATTTTCTTTGGCTTTCGAAATAGTTAGTCAGGGATCTGCCCCCCGATTGTGTAAGAAAATCGTAATCGTAAACGTTTCTATAACGTATAATTTGAACTGTTTAAGGAGTTCATAGCTACCTGCACGTCAAAAAGCGGACTATGAACGCCTTAAACAGTTCGAGTGTTACGTATAATGATCTCAAATGATAACGATTTTCTTATACAATTTGGCTTCAGGTCTAACTTCGGCCATTTTTACGTTGCTGTGTAAAAACTAGAAACCGATTAGGGGTAACTGGATTTTATATATAGCCCCCGACAGGTTAGCCCGCTGCCGATTGTATCATAAGGCACCACCAGATGAGATCGCAGTCAAGGACTAACTTGTAGACAGACAGACAGACAGACAGACGCACTTTTGCATTTATAATATTAAGTAGTGTGGAAGTATTGATTTTATAAAAGTTGATCTATGTTTTGTAAAACATCAGGTCATGTGATGTTTATTTTTATTTAATCGATAAGCGCTTATCAATAAAATATTATTGTATGATAATGCAAGATTATTGATATAAAATAATTGTAATCCATACTTCCATACTACTTATAAATGCGAAAGTGTGTCTGTCTTTCTGTCTGTCTGCTACGCTTTCACGGTTCATCTGTTCAACAGATTTTGATGAAATATGGTACAGGGATATGTATGTATTCCGGGGAAGGACAATGGCTACGTTTATGCCGAAAAGCAAGTTCCCGCGGGAATAAAAAAAAATATCTCTTCAACCGATTTTAACGAAATTTAGTACGGTTTATAAGTACTTCGTGTAAGCGGGAGGTCCTGGGTTTGATTCCTGGTAGGGGCAATCTTTGGGTTGTATTGTTACTAAATTGGCTCTAGTCTGGTCTGGTGGGAGGCTTCGGCTGGTTACCCCCTACTGGTAAGAAGTTATGAACGGGCTGCCCAGCGCTTAGCGTTCGCTGTACGTTGCCGAGTAGAAACGTATAAGGGGTATGGGTTTAATATTACAGCCATACCTGACCTAAGCTGCTTGAGATCGCAAGCAGTCAAGTGCTAACTTGGAGTGGGATAAAAATAAAATTTAAAAAAGGCTAGGCGAGTCTTGTGTAGATAACTAAACAATGTGTGTAAATAAAACGTGTTTGGATAAATAATTAATGTGTCCTCTATAGATAAGTTTCAGTAAAAAAAAAAAAAAAGTAAAGTAAACTTAAAATATACTTTATTGTACACACAGAATTGAAAAGACAAAAACAATAATATTAATAGATACGGCACAACAGGCGGCCTTATCGCTTAAACAGCGATCTCTTCCAGGCAACCTTAGGGCAGAGGAAACATTTAAAAGAAAGCGGGAGGGGTGTACTGAGACATAATATTAATAAATAAATATTATATACATAAAAACAATGTAAAAAAAAAATATATATACACAGGATAAATACACAGTGTAGATATTGTAATAGGTAATAGACGACAGATGAATAAATAGGATATAATGATAGATGATAATGTTGTTTCAATTTAGTTTTGAAGATAGGAATAGATTGAGATAGCTTAATATCCAAAGGGAGAACGTTCCAAAGCCGTATAGCAGTTACCGTAAAATAATTTTGACAGAAAGAAGTTGAGTGTCTAGGAGTACTTAATAAAAGATTATTTTGAGAACGGAGGGAAAAAGAGTGTAAATTACATACCTATAAATACTTAAATCGATCTTCTAAGTAGTGTGGTGAGTTGAGTATATTTAATTG
Organism: Erebia palarica; assembly: GCA_964035005.1. Lineage (NCBI taxonomy): Eukaryota > Metazoa > Arthropoda > Insecta > Lepidoptera > Nymphalidae > Erebia > Erebia palarica. The sequence continues at coordinate 22,692,986 of OZ035993.1, read as the reverse complement.
GAATTGAGAACCTGCTTATTTACTTAAATAAATAAAACCTTTAGTGTGTTACATTTAGTCTAGGCAATAAAGCTAGTAGACCCCAACAATAATTACTCAGGCAACGAAACTTTATAAAGAAAAAAAAACTAAAAAGACTAAAAACTGGGTATTTGAATACTACTCAGATAAATTATATTTAGCGATTATTAAATAAAACCTCTTATAAAAGTAAAAATAACAGAATAACTTGAAGCCGTTATAATATAAAGTTCAATAGCCCTAGCTATAATTTGGATATTTTTGCAATGCAGCGTAACATTATAACGCAGGCGTCCGCTTACCCTGCATTATTCATTACGATGTCTCGTCGTTCCAATTATGCCTAGCACTTGGGGCTCATTACTTTAAAACTCCACACACATGCACACAGTGTATGTATATGCTACAGTCAGAATGTTGATGCAGTCGAAACTAGTTTTGGCTGGAAAAGTCTAAAGTAGTTTAGACTATAAGTATAAAGGTTCGTTAAAGGTACTATTGGTTTACTTAATAAATAATAAGTACTTTTGACTGAAAAATATCAGCCAAAACGTTAATTGGTTTTATATCTGAGCCGCTCAACTCTACGCAGTCTTATACTTAATTATACAAGATGATGGATTAAGTTGTTTGGATTTCCGCAGGAACTCTTTAATTTTCCGGAACAAAAAGTAGCTAATTCCCCGGCATGCAACCTACGTCTGAATTAAATTTCGCTGAAATAGGTTGACCAGATAGAGCGAGAAAGCGTAGCAGACAGACGACAGACAGACAGACAGACGACAGCAGACTAGCTTTACAAAAACACTCTAGGATAGAGCAGACAAGACTACGTAGAGTCGGGCTCGGGATGCTCGGATTTCGTTCTGGGCCACTTTCAAACGAACCTCTAAGCTTAATTGTTGATTAATTGCCGGCCCGGTTGCACAACACTGCCTGAACTGAGTTAGTAAATTTAGTTTGATGCTGTTTTTAGTAAGTACAGTAAGTACAGTTCGCGCGCGAGGTCCGAGGAATCTTGAGGAATGTTGACGAAATGAGATATGGTTGTGTGTGATTACGTTATCGATACTAACACATTCTTAGTGTCTGTGCGCGTGCATTGAATTAATTATTAAATAATAATTCTATGAGGATATTAAGTGCAATAAGGAAGAAAAAAACTAATTGTATCATAAAATTTAATCATAATGAACTGTACAAAATGAACGTAAAATCTCATTAATCTGTCGCAATCAGAATAATCAGTACTTTAAGGGATTTAAAAATTAAACAGCTATTTGTGCACAGACAAAGAAACTTTTCAGTATTATACTATTTATAGTACAATATAACCCTGCTATTGCAAAATTGAAAACAGGACTGGATAAAGCGTACTCTCGCGTCAAGGTCGGCACTAGTATGGGAGTGTGCGGGGTATAAAACGACCTCAGCCCCCGTTTCCTCAGAGCTGTCAACCCCGTACTTATAGTCCGCGTGGGACTATAAGTACGGGGTTGACATGAAAAATGAAAACGACAGCTATAGAAAATTTAACTTAAACGCGTTTAACGGCCTTGCGCAAGTAATCTTTGGAGTTTTGAACGGATTTTCAGTCAAAACTCCTTTTGACGAATCTCTATCAAGATTCAAGATTCAAGATCAAGATATCTTAGATATAGTATAGATATTATTTTGACTGTATATTTAGTTAAAAGTAGTTTTGACCGCATAAAATTTCTGACTATAACATCATATAATATAGATACTTAGATGTATGACATTGTTCATATGGTGTACATATATATGACGTCGGCAAGATTCTTGTTTGTTTTCGCTTTGTGTATAACATGTGCGGCAATATTTGAACCTATTGTGGATATTCTGTTATACGCAAACTCTGAAATAAAATAAAATTACAGCACTCAATTTTCTATCCTTTTCACAATGCTACCTGTGGAAATGGATAGCACGAGATATTATAGACCTGTCAATTTAGTATATACGAAAAACATACAGCGTTTTACCTTACACATAAGAAAGACCTTAAATATAGTTTGCACATTTGCCTATAAAGTATTCACTAATTGTAATATTACAATATGTTACATATTAAAGAATAATTACAGTAATAATTAATCTAATAATACTAATATAAAATTATTATTATATATAAAAAGAAAATTTTGCTAAAATGCATCAAAGAATTCCTCCCCATCAATTTAGTTATGTACCTAAGTACTTACTAATTAGATAAAAGGAAAAGGCGACTGACTGACTGATCTATCAACGCACAGCTAAAACCACTGGGCGAATCGGGCTGTTATTTGGCATGCAGATAGCTATTATGACGTAGACATCCGCTAAGAAAGGATTTTTGAAAATTCAGCTCCTAATTAGGTAAGCCCACTTGTGAGAAGCCAGGTCAGGTGATCTAGTCATCCATAAACTGAAATTGTCCAAGTTAATAACTAACTAACTAACTAGAAGTTGTTTAAGACATTAGGAACGCAGGTAGTGGGCGGAACTTTAGGCGTAGGTATACCATATTGTTTTATTGTACAGGGACTAACCACACTTGTCGAGTTTTAAGACATCATATATCTGAGTTCTGGGGCCATATTCCCAACACTTAAAGCAATATACATAAGCAATATTACTTACTCAAAATGAAAGTTTGATGTCACGTATCTTGACGTTCCTAAAATAAGGATTATAATTCTAAACACGAAAGTCATCAATATTATGTATTTAAGCTTTAACAGTAAGGCTGTGAGTAAATATACTTAATATGTGTATAACTATATTTTAGGAAAAATCTTTAAAAAAAAACAAAAAAATAACCGAAACTGGTAATTCCAATGCCAATGAGCTCGTTTAATATTATTATTATTGTAGGATCTTACAAGATGTAAATTTTTATTGAACTTCACTAGCTCTAGCTAACTTTTTTCATTTTTTTTTGACGATGTCTATTTAGCTTTAGGATATTCCCAGCAGTTAATAAAGGATTTGTTTGGTTATTCGGATAAGTTTGAAGTGTCCCTCCCCTCGAGTTAACGACTAGCGTTCACTTTCGCGCTTCGTCACCTGACCTTGTCTGGACATCGAACCTGTGGCAGTTCGGTGTCAATACTGGCTTCTAACCCTTTTATATATTAGCTGATGCCCGCGACTTCGTCCGCGTGGTTTAAGTTTTTTGATTCCTGCGGAAACTCCTTAATTTCCCGGGATAAAAAGTAGCCTATGTCACTCTTCAGGTCCTCAACTATATCCATGCAAAAAATCACGTCGATCCGTTGCGGCGTGATTGAAGGACAAACCATTAAACAAACACACTTTCTCATTTATAATTTTATAGTATGACTAGATGATGCCCGCGGGCCGTGACTTTGTTGGCTGGACTAAGATTTTTTATTCCCGCAGGAACTCCTTAATTTTCCGCCTATGTCCTCCTTCCCTGGGATGTATCATGTAACCTATCTCTATATCAAGTTTCATCGAAAAGATGGGCCGTGAAAGCGTAGCAGACAGACACACTTTCGCATCTATAAGTACCTACTAATATTATAAATACGAAGGTTGGGATGGACGTGTGGATGGATGTATGTTTCTCAATCACGACAAAATTAATCTGGATGAAATTTGAGATTAGAGTCTGGAATAACACATAGGCTAGTTTTTATCCGGGAAAAATAAAGAGTTCCCGCGGGAACCTAAAAACCTCAATCCACGCGGACCAAGTCGCGGGCATCAGCTAGTTTATGCTATAAGTATGTTTCCATAATATTCATACACTTGACTGCGATCTCAACTGGTGCTAGTGACGACCGTTAACCGTACTGCCAAGCGATTCAGCATACCGGTACGATGCGGTAGAGGTTTCTTAATAATTGCCGTAAAGGTGATACTCACAATCGATATACTAGAAACCGCCATAAGCTAGTAACAGCGTCGTATCGTCTGCGCAAGGTGCAGAAATCCTTTGTGGGGTCGAGTGTACGCTTTTATAATATGGTTCCCAAAGAGTTTCTGGATTTGCCATTACATAGATTTAAAGAATGTGTCACAGCATTTGTTAAGTCGAGGTTATTTCACTATCGATCAGGATCCATACAGCCAACGCTTGGAGAAATACTATTAGCTATTAGCAATAGGTATATTACTCAAAATGACAGTTTGATGTCACGTACCTTCACCGTTCTAAAATAAGGATTATAATTCTAAAACACGAAAGCCAACAATAATGAAACAATACGGCTTTTAGCGCTAGCAGTGTGACCCCAGATTACTCCATCTTAGACTCATCACTTACCACCAAGAGATCGCAGCCGAGGGCTAACTTGTAGTAGAATTTTAAAAAATGCTGGATATTGTTTTACTTAAATTAATGAAAAAACTAGAAGTTTAATTCGCTGTAATCCGTCACATATAACGTTAGATGGCAGGAGATGTTGGCTCCACAATCGTGCATTGAAGAGTCAACATCTCCTGAAGATGCTCCGGTGTCGAAGTGAAACGTACGTTGAGATTATTTTGGAAAATTTATGTGGTGAATATGGCGGACTGAAAGTGCAAGATACGTACTGTACCACATAGATTTACATTCTATGGCGGCTTATAGCGAATTAAACTTCTAGTTTTTTCATTGTCATGGACTTTCGCAAAGTAACGCGTGCTTCTGTCCAATATTACTTAAATTAGTATCTCAAAGCAACCTAGTGCTTACTTAAGTACTAAACTATCATTATCGAATTTTTTTCTGATGCGTAATATGTCACCATAGTGGTAGCCATTCGTAAATAATGATTAAACCGGATTACGAACCTGCGTCCCACGCGTCATCGACAAACATAATGGCTTAGCATCATCGCTTAGCATAGGAAAGTTAGGCTCTAACTACAATTAAAGGTATAAGTCCCACAAACTTATCTAACAGCGTCGCTAGTAGGTATGAAAAAAAAAAAGTTGTGTGTGTCAGCTCCCACCCTCTGAGTTACCTCTTGGAGTTTACTCTTTACGAACGATTATAAAATAATAAATATATATGTCACCATAAGATTGCAAACCGTTACATTGTTGTCTAACTAGCGAAATTGTAAATTGTCGACTATAATAACTAATAATAATAACTTACACAACAGTATTTAATTTATATGTATTCCTACGTATTGTAATATCTTGTTTTTTAAAAGAGTGTAACTGCTGAGGTTCTTGCCGACTCTTCTCAGTAGAACCTGTTTTCCGAACCGGTGGTAGAGTCAAAACATGACGTAACATAAGAGACACCAGTATGTCCTACTTAATATAAATAAATTGAGTATGAGTACAGGCATAATGAATAGTTCCAATTTTGGCCACCAGCCCCCCGATTCTGTAACTCAGTGGCTATCGAAAAATGAAAGCCACTGACATATTTATTTTGTCCATTGAAGGTTTACTATGAAAAAATGAAAGAACATTTCATAGCAAATCTTCAATGGATAAAAAATATAAGTCAGTGGCTTTCATTTTTTGATAACCACTGAGTTACAGAATAGGGCTGCGGGTCAGATAAGGTTTGGCGGATTGTAGATGTCTATTGAGTCTTGTCAATAGGGATGATGACAACTCAATCAGATTATCAAACTTAAAAACGCGCTTCTAGAGTGGAAGTTTGTATGGAATATATAATTGTGACTTTTTTTCTTTAATCGATAGTTTAAAAGATAGTTAATCTTAAAATTAACAGATGTGATATTTCGGTCTTTTGGAAGATCTTTCGGGTCAGGGTCCTGTCAGTTACTGTAGCGTGTTGTTTAAGCTGCTCTCAAGTTACATCCTCCCCTAACCCTTCTCTTCTTAACTATAAGATAATTGCGTTGATATAGGATATCGTGACCCCGTGCTGACAGTTGACGCGCTAGCAACAATATCTGAGTCGGCCACTTGTCTGGGGTTATTGAAACAATGAGAGCCGACATGTTTGTACATACCTTCTCATTTTAACTATTTAGCCACTATGCCTTGTCTAACGATTTATTTTACTTTTGGCATATGCGCGTCTATGAAGTGTCCTAATAATTGATAGGCAACCATCGACAAAAAATGCAATACTCCATAGATGCATATCGTTTTTTCCAATAGTGCAGCGACGTGCCCTTTAACGTAACTCGTATACTCATCTAGTAATTACAAGTACGACTTTCCTTTTCAAAATAGTCACTGAGCTTCAACACTAGCTTTCGTGATAGTTTTTGACGCATCATATCTTTGGCGATGGATGGTTTCTATGACCTGACGGATTCGTGTACATTCAATGTATTTTATTTGATCAATGTGTCAAATCGATTAAAACTTCTTCATTAAGAAAGTCGATTGTTATCAAAAATCGAATCAGTAACGCGTCAGAACATTAGTGACTCCAAGTGTCAAAAGTAAAATAAATGATTGGACAGAGATTAGTGGTATGGCTAGTAGATCGGTGGTAGAGTACCAACTTATCATAGGGAAAATTGGGTACGGTTGTAAAAGCTCGAATTTTGCCGAAACTAGACACGAAACGGAGAGTTGCTACATTTATTAAAGAAATATATAGGTACGCTGCCGTAAGTCCTGACATGATTTCCAGTGCTGCTTACACGGGAGCCTAGTCTTACTTATATATATGAATTATAAAATTATGTTGTTTAAGCTCTCAAGTTACATTCTCCCCTAACCCTTCTCTTCCTAAACTATAAGATAATTGCGTTGATACTGGATATCGTGACCACGCGCTGACAGTTTACAGTGAACTACACGCTAACAACAATATCTGAGTCAGCCACTTGTCTGGGGATCATTGGAACAATGAGAGCTGACCTGTTTGTTTTGTATAGTGTATACCAATTTTATTGACTAGTAGTTTTTGGAAAATCAAAGAATCTGTAATGTTGTAACTTATCCACGATCTCTTCAAACAGCCCTATTTTTACGTCGAGGGGCTAAGATAAACATTTTCATTTATTTATATCACTACTGCGTGACACATGATGTGACATTTTCCTCTTACCTACACTAGCGGCACGCTATGATGGCCGGTTTGACACATTACAATAGTGATGTGGAATGTCAATTTATTCTCGAACAAAAAACAATTAAGTTTTGTTTTTGTACCTGATTAAATAGGTTTAATAAAACAAAAATGTATATGTTTATTTAATTTATTTGAACGAACTGAATATTTGAACGAAAATGAATATACATACTTTATATGCACACAAGAAACATATGAATACAAAAGATACCAAAAAAGGTGCCACAAAAGGCCATAATTAATCAGATTCGTCCATACTACTATTTTCACTGTCGTCACTGCTATCATCACATACATTAATAATTATATGTTCGTTTTCTATAATATTATCTATTTTCACATCTCTTTTAAGTCGCGATCCTTTTCCTACAGGAACTTTGGAAGTAGATGCTGCTGTGTCATCGTTCCAAGAACGGCCTACAGTATGGTTAGCATTAAGCCATGTTTCATCCAAGAACACAACATTTTGCCAATTTTTGATTTCTTTCACTTGCCGTAAAAAAGTATACCTTGCCATCGCTATATCAAATCTTTCCATCAATATTTTGCGTTTGTTACATTTTTTGTATCGAAATCCAATGGTCTTCAAAATCTTCGTTAAAGAACTTTCCCCACCGAAGAATAATCCAGCTTCCTTCAGTGAATGCACCAACTTTTTTCTTGTTGGATACTCCTTCTGTAAATAGTAGCCGTAAACATGTCTTCGGATAGCATCGGCATCAAAGCTATCGATGCCTACGACTGGTTTTGCTCGTTTTCTCTTGTTTTTGGTGTGTGAAGTTTATTTTCTTCTGTGCCAGTCTCGCCATATTTTTTTTTAGTTATCCGTCTAACAGTTCGTTGTCCAATATTAAGCGCATCAGCTACGCGTTCAACCACTGACGTTATAGGTAAAATTGGCCCTCCATTTTGAGCTTCACGATCGAAATAGTTACGAAGGCGTATTACGAACTCACGTGTCTGACTATTTAGAACAGTTCTCTGCGTACGTTCGGTCATATCGACGAAATCCACAACAAAGGGCTTGAACAGAGTCCAAATTAACGAGCAAGACACTTGTATACATTTAAGAAATCAATTTAATAAATAAATTTTGAGTCCTAAACCTAAAACTACATTCGATAAAATTTATGAATCTCTGCACATCACTATCGTCAATAAAGTAATACAATTATTTCCTTCAAAGTCGTTATCAATTAATACGGAACTTCATGAGAAACTACATTCGATAAAATTTATGAATCTCTGCACATCACTATCGTCAATAAAGTAATACAATTATTTCCTTCAAAGTCGTTATCAATTAATACGGAACTTCATGAGCGGACAAACGTCAAACCGGCCATCATAGCGTGCCGCTAGTTTAATTGCCATATTTTCCTTATTAAATCGTAATTATTTGTGTTAACCGAATGCTTATCACTAGTTTCTTCAAACAAAGCTGCTAGCTGAAGGATCCTTAAAATTGACTCTCATAGCCTGAGTTGAAGTAGTTTGCTTGCTGGTAATCTTAATCTTACTAATTAATACCTAATCTCTAAGTTTTCCCTTATAGTAGTTTACTCTGGTTCTTGACTTGTATTTATTCATTTTACTAACTATAAGCTTTTTTATTTCTTAATTACTTCCTATGTAGCATATTATTAATATTTATTTTTCCACCTTTGCAAGCTATTTTTTATCTCATGTAAATTCTATCTGTGAAAACTTTGAATTGGCATTATACTTTTTTTCTATTTATTATATCCATTTTTGTTGTTGCTGTAAGTTTGCTGTCCAAATTACTTAAATAAAATAAAAATAAATAAAATTGATGATATGTGTTTATAGCAGAATACTTATCGCCAGTCTGCTAGTTGAAGGATCCTTAAAATTCGAGGATATTTTCCATTTTTACAGGCGAAACGCCTCAACGGCAACAATGAACTTGCCGCCATCAAGGTGATAAAGCTGGAGCCGGGCGACGACTTTGCGATCATACAGCAGGAGATCCTCATGATGAAGGACTGCCGCCACCCCAACATCGTCGCCTACTACGGCTCCTACCTGCGCAGGGACAAGCTCTGGATCTCCATGGAGTACTGCGGCGGAGGCAGCTTGCAGGTAAGCCGACCCCGACTAGTATAAATAAAATAACCCCGACTAGTATAAATAATAGCCTTTTATTTCAGAGTTTTACAGTATTAGTTTCTTTAAACATTGTATTACCAAAGGTCCCTTAACTCTGGATGTCTCGCGAGATACACAGTGCGCCATCTTTCTCCAGAATTGGCCAGCTGTCAGCTTCAGTTCGTCCTCCCAACATCTTTGCTGCCGAATCTTATCTCTCGTCCCATTTCGTAGGTACCACTGTGTCTCTAGGTTACTACATTTTCCTTGCAGATCTCGGAGCATGTGACCAGTCCATCTCCAGTTCAGCTGCTCCATCCTTTTTAGTATATCTGCGATCCCTGTCCTCTCTCTGATGTCTGAGCTCCTGATTCTCACCTGATCGCTTTTCTTTTCTCCAACCGTACTGCGTTGTACCCCGACTAGTACCTCTTTTAATTTAATATAAGTACTTCAAATCAAGAGTGAACCATCAAGAGGCATCTTCCAGGTAATCGCGCTCCACCTTAGGCTGCGTCACAACTTGCTGCATCTGATTGCAGCCAAGCACTGAATCAAAATAAAATTGTGTTCAAATTTGATGACGTCAAAACTATGTATTTCGTACAAACTTCCATCCAACGCGTTTTTAATTTTGATAATGAGTTGCTGATGTGATTGAGTTGTCATCATGCATATTGTATGTTTATATTGGTTTCAGGACATCTACCACGTGACTGGGCCGCTAACAGAACTGCAGATAGCGTACATGTGCAAAGAGACCCTCATGGGCCTCTCCTACCTGCACAGTATGGGCAAAATGCACAGGTTAGTGAAGTATAGTCCCACAGACTTATCTGACCCGGTGACAGCTAATCCTGTCGCTAGTAAATATTAAAAATAAAATAAAAACAATAACAAAACAGCATAAAATTAGTTCCAATTTTGGTCAACTCTCTTTTTGGCAGTCAGGAAATAAATCATAGCACTCAGTACCAACCGAACCACACTCATAATTTCATCACAAGTAAAAATGCTTACCGCTCAACGAAGTGGGCACGGGTCAGCTAGTCTTTTAATATATAAAACAAAGTCGGTTTTGTTCGAACACTTATATCGATCTGGATGAAATTTGGTACAGGTATAATCTGGAATAGCGCATAGGCTTTGTATCCCGGAAAATTAAAGAGTTCCCGCGGGAACTAAAATACCCCAATCCACGCGGATGAAGTCGCGGTCATCAGCTAGTGCAATTTCAAATAGATGCTTTATTCTGCAATTGAACTGCAAGTCGAAAGCAAAACTGTATTTTAGTTGTGATGGATGAATTAAGTTTTTTTGAATTCCCGGGGGAACTCCTTAATTTAAAGTTCCTCTGGTGCTACAAATGTTTATGGGCGGCGGCTATCACTTACTACTCTATACCAAATTTCATCAAAATTGGCTGAAAAGATGGGCCGTTAAGTAGCTGCCAGACTGATATGATATGATACATCGAAACTGTTGATCGACTTTTGTGCATGAAAAACGTGGTTTAAAACAATCATATATATATTTTATTCCCAGGGACATTAAGGGCGCAAACATCTTACTGACAGAATGCGGTGACGTCAAGTTGGCGGATTTCGGGGTGTCAGCACAAATAACAGCAACCATCAACAAAAGGAAAAGTTTCATAGGAACACCTTATTGGATGGCGCCTGAGGTACTTTTGTTGACCTGTTACTTACTTTTTTTTTATCCACTACAAGTTAGCCCTTGACTGCGATCTCACCTGATGGCAATTGATGATGCAGTCTAAGATGGTAGTTGGCTAACATGTTAGGGGCACGGCAGTTACATTAAACCCATACCCTAATCGGTTTCTACACGGCAACGTACCGGAACGCTACATCGCTTGGCGGCACATCTTTACCGGTAGGGTGGTAATTAGCCACGTCCGAAGCCTCCCACCAAGGCACAGGTAAGTACGTGCGACCTGGTGGGCGGCATCGGCCGTTTTACAAATCTTGTTTTTAAAAAATGTTATCTTGTTTTTAAAAAGAGCAACTGCTATTTTTCTTGCCGGCTTTTCTCAGTAGAACCTGTTTTCCGAACCGTTGGTATAGTCAAAACATGACGTTATATAAGATAAACCTGTATGCCCCACATGTTATAAATAACTTGAGTATTGAGTATTTACCGCTTGGAGTCGTTTTCTTCTTTCCGAAAATATTTCCACTAGTTTACAAAATTTACAAAAGTTTGTATTATCTTGTTTTTAAAAAGAGCAACTCATATTTTCTTGCCGGCTTTGCTCAGTAGAACCTGTTTTCCGAACTGGTCGTAGAGTCAAAACATGACGTAGTATAAGAGAAACCTCTGTATCCCACATGTTATAAATAACTTGAGTATTGAGTTTTTACCGCTTGGAATCGTTTTCTTCTTTCAGAAAATATTTCCAAACAGTAGTAGTATGTTTGGTTTTAATAACTATAATAATAATGTCCTCCCGACCGAATTTCGGCCACGGCGCCCTATCTCCAGAGAGATTGGCCATCTGCGCGGGAGTTATTATAGTGCACAAGTGTGTACCTATACACAGTTACACTCTCTGTCCCTTTGTTCTCATAGCCCGATGGGCGGAAAATCGACACGACCGGAGAGAGATCAGACGCAGGACCGACGGATTAATTTTTTCTCTGAGGCACGGGGGTGAACCACCGCCAACTTCCTAACTCCGGGCTAGTACTGAGAAATTCTTGTCAGAAAAGCCCAATACTTATGGCTATAGTTATAGCAAACTATAGTTTATTATTAATTTTAAAAGCATTAGTTAGATTTCTTATCTCCGATTGTAGCCAATATTGTTTTATTGTCGTCTCTTTCTCGGGACACAATGGTGAACAAATCTTTCCTCCTCACTCCCTTCGCATCGTTTTGGACAGTTTATACAAACTTTTTTATTTTTTCAGGTAGCAGCGGTAGAAAGGAAAGGTGGTTACAATCAACTCTGTGATATATGGGCTTGTGGGATTACAGCAATAGGTAATTTTTTTTTTAATTTATAGCCCAATAGGCAAAATATGGGTGTTGGTTTGTTATTCAACCACGCTGCAACAGAGCTACGGATCTTTGCATGGGTATACAATAAAGTTATCAAATCAAAGTAGTAAAGGTGATAATTAACGACAGTATCTTAAAACTAAAACTACGAGGGTTCCAAACGCGCCCTGGTCTGAGAAAAGCCCACAACAAACTCAAGCGGGTCTTTTTTATTGTTATCACCATCTTACAAAACATCGTTAATAAATTAAATCTATAATTATCAATTTTATTAATTGGTCACTTTTTTTCAGAATTAGCGGAACTCCAACCACCGATGTTCGAACTCCACCCAATGAGGGTTCTCTTCCTAATGTCAAAATCTGGGTTCAAGCCTCCCCAACTGAAAGAGAGGGAGCGATGGTCCCAGCTCTTTCACGCATTCCTCAAGTTGGCGTTAACCAAGAACCCTAAGAAACGACCCACGGCAGACAAACTGTTACAGGTAAGATTACCACCACAGCTTATTAACGTCCCACTGCTGGGCAGAGGCCTCCACTCTCATAAGAGAGAGGGAATTATAGCGTAGACCTACCGCGCTGCTCCAATGCGGTTTGGCAGGCTTTAACGACTATTATCATGTTAGTTACAATAACCAGGATATAGGTATTTTATTTATTAATTATTCCATGTGAGCATTCAGCAAAAAATAAACTAGTTTATAGCTTGCAGCGCTCGCGAACTCGTCTGGTCTGTTTTGCCAATTGGGTTTTAGAAAAAAAATTTTTTTTTTGTTAAATAAGTGCGAAAGATCATATTATGTATAAAAGCTTTATAACTACAGCTATTCTAAGTTTTTTTTCCGCTATAACTTACAAGTTTGATATAAAAAAAAAATTGAAAAAAAATATTTTTGAATTCAATACCGAAAATACGCCGATAGTTCCCGAGCGCGTGTGACGTCACAGTCACAAAAAAATTACGAGTCTTTCGCATCGACTATTTATACAACTTGTGTTAAAGTTTTAAAATACATTAAAAAATAGTTAAATTTTTTTTATTCGAAAACGCAATTTGGTAAAATCTACCATATTTTATGTACCAAGGGTAATAATTATTGAGGTTTGAGTTTTTATTTACTAGTCTTTTATGCCCATTTTAATTGGTAATGACACATTTTTTTTCTATTTATTTGGTTTTGAATAAAACGCTCAGTTTTAAAGTTACAGTTTAAATGAAAAATTGACATTTGTGTTCGCAGCACGCGTTCTTCCAACAAGACATGAGTAAACGACTAGCGATAGAGCTGTTGCAGAAATACTCCAACCCGCCGAACCATTGCAACAGCCAAGAGTTGGATGAAGATGGGGTAAGCTCTCTCAGCGTCGTATTCCTCATTACTGAGGGTCGTGACCCCTTTCCATTAATCACATAATGGTACTTATTCCGGGTGACATAGGCTAGTAAAATTTAAAAAAAGATTGATGTGGTGACCAAGGTCCCGCATTAAAGACTAAATAGTTTTTTTTTTCGGAAATTAGATTAACTATCTAATCATCATGATGAGTAGATTCCAATATATAACACTATAGTTCAATATCCAGTGATTCACAAAAAAATATCATTTAACAAAAATGTAGATGAAGTGAAGTGTGCCGAGTTAAAAAATTTAATATTATCGTCGACGTAGTTAATTAATAAAAATGTGAATAAGATTCTAATATAACTAGATTAATCTTTAACTTTTTAGTTAGTTTTTTGGCAGGGCAGTCGTGTTTTTGATTTTGTTAATTATGACTTGTTTCATAATATTATCGTCGACTAAAGTAGTTAATTAATAAAAATGTGAATAAGATTCTAATATAACTAGATTAATTTTTTACTTTTTTGTTAGTTATTATTTGTTTAGTTATTTGGCAGGGCAGTCGTGTTTTTGATTTTGTTAATTATGACTTGTTTCATAATATTATCGTCGACTAAAGTAGTTAATTAATAAAAATGTGAATAAGATTCTAATTTAACTAGATAAATTTTTAACTTTTTAGTTAGTTTTTTGGCAGGGCACTCGCGTTTTTGATTTTGTTAATTATGACTTGTTTCATAATATTATCGTCGACTAAAGTAGTTAATTAATAAAAATGTTTATAAGATTCTAATTTAACTAGATTAATTTTTAACTTTTTAGTTAGTTTTTTGGCAGGGCAGTCGTGTTTTTGATTTTATTAATCATGACTTGTTTCATAATATTATCGTCGACTAAAGTAGTTAATCAATAAAAATGTGAATAAAATTCTAATTTAACTAGATTAATTTTTAACTTTTTAGTTAGTTTTTTGGCAGGGCAGTCGTGTTTTTGATTTTGTTAATTATGACTTGTTTCATATTATTATCGTCGACTAAAGTAGTTAATTAATAAAAATGTGAATAAGATTCTAATTTAACTAGATTAATTTTTAACTTTTTAGTTAGTTTTTTGGCAGGGCAGTCGTGTTTTTGATTTTGTTAATCATGACTTGTTTCATAATATTATCGTCGACTAAAGTAGTTAATCAATAAAAATGTGAATTAGATTCTAATTTAACTAGATTAATTTTTAACTTTTTAGTTAGTTTTTTGGCAGGGCAGTCGTGTTTTTGATTTTGTTAAACATGACTTGTTGTTTCATTTGCAGGCGCTATCCAATGTGCCGCATCGAATAGAGTCGCGTCAGACCCGCGGCCGGCGGGACGCTCGGCCTCGCAGTCTGATGGAGCCTCGAACCGCGTCCAGGGAGAACCACGCGCGTCTCACTGACCACGGATTGAGGTGAGACTGACTCGTTGGTCCAAGTTCTTTGGTTAAGCTCACAATTGTATCTCCCCCTCTCTGCGTCGTGTTCCTCATTGCTGAGGGCCGTGACCCCATTCTATTAATCACATTCTGTGGCACTGATTCACTCTCTGATGGAGCCGCGGGTCGCGTCCCGGGAGAACCACGCGCGTCTCACTGACCACGGATTGAGGTGAGACTGCCTCGATGGTCCAAGTGATCCTAAATGGCGCCACTCGTCATGTAAACATCTCTAAATTTTGCTCCTTGTTATTTAATTCATTTTTAATTTCAATAGTAAATTATATTTACAAAAAGTAGTGTACAACGTTAATTAGTCTACAATTGCACTGTGTGAATGTTATCCTACGAGACAATTACGTGATCTCGAAGAAAATCTGGTGTTAAAGTAGTCACGTTAAATACAAAATATCGTTACCTTATTCAAACTTTGAAGTGTATAAAGCGAGAATAGCTAAATGTGTGTGATCTAGTCTTATAATCGCTATCAACAAACTCCAAAAGTGATATCGGTGAATCTAACCTAAGATATTTTGTGATTAGTCTTTACTGATCATGAGTCAGCGTTGAACTTTTAAGTTTATTTCAACTACTACCCACAATTATCAATATCAACCAACAAGAACCCAAACTTCATTAGTACGTTACTTTCGCTACTATTGACTAACATCACCGTGGCATAGTATGTAACAGTGCCGCCTAACCACAGCAGAGACGTGCGATCGAACCCCAACGCCAGAGCGCTTTTTTTCATTTCTAAAAATTTCACATTTAAAAAACTTGTCTGTAATAGAAATGGCATCACCAGTGAATCTTAAAATTTGCGCAGGATGCAGAAATAATTTGCCTAAAAAAGAATTTCTCAGTTGCTCAATTTGCAAATCAAAATACGATTGCGAATGCGCAAACATACCTATCAAGCAATTTGAACATATGGACCAGCAAAAGCGGAACAACTGGAAATGCCCGGAATGTTGCAGCAAACAACCAAAAACTGGCAACACACTGACACCTGTTAGATCAGCTATCACTAGTCAAACGCTCAGTAAAGCTACTGACGAAGAATGCCCTGAGTCCTTCGTTACTACACGGAAGAAACATAGCAAGTCACCAACACCCGCATCGATGAGTAGTGGCGATAGTAGTAACTTTCTGACGGAAAACACTCTTCGTGACATTTTAAAGCAAGAACTTTCTGCAACCATTCAAAAACTTGTTACTGCACAGTTGAAATCAATTAATGAACAAATTGCGGGAATTTGCGAGTCGATGTCTTTTATAAATGCACAATTTGAAGAGATGAAATTAGCATTGGAAGAGAAATCTGCCGTTATTGACACATTAAAAAATGAAAACTCCCATCTCCAATCATCCGTTAAGGACCTTACAGCCAGGTTGAACATCGTTGAGTTGCATATGAGAGAGTGCAATGTTGAAGTAAATGGTATTCCTGAACACAAAGCAGAAAATTTAGTAAACACGATGATCCAGTTAAGCCAGGCTGTCAACAACCCGCTATCGGAAGATGAGGTCCAACATGTTACCAGAGTAGCCAAGCTGAATAAAACCACCGACAAGCCACGTTCAGTCATTGTTAAGCTGCGTACCATGAAACACAGAGATGCTCTCCTAGCGGCGGTAGCAAAATTTAATAAGAAAAACCCTGAAGATAAATTGAGCTCTCACCATTTAGGAATAGGAGGATCTCGAGCACCAATATATGTTTCAGAGCATTTAACCCCGGGGAGTAAGTCTCTTCATGCTGCCGCTCGCATAAAATCCAAGGAGATGAAATACCGCTTTACATGGATTAGAAACGGAAAGATCTACGTACGCAAGGACGAAATTAGTCAGGCAATTATAATTAAAAATGAAGATAGTCTTAAGCTCATAGTATAATTTCATTAAGTAAACCATCTGAATGTTATGGCTCCTCAACTTTTACAATGATAGACATTTATTATCAGAATGTGCGAGGACTAAGAACCAAGACTAATGATGTGCTTAAGAATATCTTAATTTCGAACTATAAAATTATTGTATTCACTGAAACTTGGCTTAACTCTAGCATATTTGATAACGAACTGTTTGATTCCCGCTATGTCATATATAGAAAAGATCGTGTGTGTTCTGTATCCAAAAAAGATGGTGGAGGTGTTCTCATTGCTATCTCACGTGAGATTGCATCATCTCGTATTTTAAATTGGGAAACTGACGATGAGAATATGTGGGTGGTATTGGAATTTAGTAACAACCACATCTCAAAAAGAATTGCACTTTGTGTAGTCTATTTACCTCCGCCAGTCAAACTAGAAAATCTAAATAAATTCTTAGAAAGCGTAGATAATGTAATCAATCACGTTGATGACTTGGTTGTAGTGGGAGACTTTAATCTGGGTTTTATGGAATGGTCTGCAAACGATTCAAATATGACTCCACATAATTACAATAATGCTCTAGGATACTCATTAGTCGATTTTATGTCCATCAATAATTTATACCAATATAATAGTATAAGTAACTGTGACGATAGACTTTTGGACTTAGTGCTTAGTAACTTATCAGACATTAAGGTCACAAAGCCTCCTGATTTACTAAGTAAATTGGACTCGTATCACCCTAGCCTTTTGATAAGTATAGAGTGTGGAAATTTTTCCCTCCTTCGCCCTAAAAGTCGTATCGATTACAATTACTTTAAGGCTGACTATAATGCTATTGTTAGAGAAATAAAAAATATTGATTGGCTTCATAAATTTTCTGATTGCGAAGATGTCGATGCTGTGGTTCAAATATTTTATAAGTGCTTATTTGAAGTAATTGATCTATTTGTACCCAAGCGTAAGCTTATCTCAGCAAAGTATCCGATGTGGTTCAAGAAAAACCTGATCAAACTATTAGCTGAAAAAGATAGGCTCCGCAGAAAACATCGCAAATACAATAACCCCAGGGATAGCTTAGAGTTTCAAATACTTCGTAGTCGTTGCCATAAACTCTTTGATTCATGCCTAATTGATTATAAAGCAAGCACTGAGTCTAATATTTCAAAAAATCCAAAACACTTTTGGAAATACTTTAAAAATAAAAAGAAGAGTGAATCATCTTTACCCGCGTCCATGAAACTGAATGGCACGGTTGCTGATACTGGCTCAGAGATAGCCAATCTCTTTGCTAACCATTTCTCCTCCATTTATACTGTATCAACTAATTGCATGCCGGCAAATTCACCAAACCTGCCAAATAACAATATTCCACAGCTTTCTAACTTGTATATTTTTGAGTCAGAAATTCTTAAAAAGATAAAAAAACTAGATCCTCAGAAAGGCGCGGGTCCAGATAGCCTTCCTCCCCTTTTTGTTAAGCGGTGTGGTCCAGGTCTTGCTTTCCCACTGACACTTATCTTCAACCGCTCCCTTGAAGAAGGTATCTTTCCAGAAGAATGGAAGAAAGCGCGTATAGTGCCAGTTTACAAGAAAGGTGATCGTATGGATATCAAAAATTATCGCCCTATATCAATTCTTTCATGCTTCTCCAAACTATTTGAAAGTCTTGTGCACCCCGTTTTTGCTAAACACCTTGACAATTTCCTCACCAGTTCGCAACATGGATTCAGAGGCGGTTTATCGGTTCAAACCAATTTGACAAGTTATACTTCCGATCTTATAAAAGGTGTAGATAAGGGCCAACAGATTGACGCTATTTACACAGACTTTAGTAGTGCATTTGACATGGTTGATCACCAAAAGCTCGTCAGTAAACTTTCTCAGTATGGTATAGGGTCCTCGTTGCTCAAATGGTTTGAATCATATTTAGCGCAGCGATCTCAAACTGTTGTTATCAATGGTTTTGAATCGAAAATATATCTTGCACAGTCTGGGGTACCTCAAGGTTCTCACTTAGGGCCTCTATTATTCTTGGTATTTATTAACGACATTACCACAGAAATCAAAAACTGTTCCTGCTCGTTATTTGCTGATGATTTAAAACTTTACAAACCAGTCGAATCAGCTGATGATATTAAGCTCATACAGGATGACTTGAATAGAATAATCAATTGGTGTAAAGTCAATAGTATGATCCTAAATGCAAACAAATGTTTTCACATAAAATTTACCCGGAAGAAAAAACCGCTTGTCTCTAGTTACTCAATTAATAATGTTCTTGTGCATGAGTTAGTGGAAATTAAGGATTTAGGAGTAACTATTGACAGTAAGTTAACCTTCAAATCACATATAAGCAATGTTGTAAATAAAGCCGCGCAGCTCTTAGGATTTATTAAACGCAACACAAAGACTTTCTCTTCTAGGACTAAAATTCTGTTATTCAATGCGTTGGTAAGAAGCCACCTTGAGTTCGCCAGTGTTATCTGGAATCCATCCTTTAGTGTGCACTCTCAGCGCATTGAAAGCGTACAACGAGCCTTTACTCGACACCTTGCCTTTCATGCTAGCGGTATCTCACACAGACAACCCTATAATCAGCGACTGACTCATTTCAAATTGATATCTCTTCGAAAAAGGCGGGAAATTCTCGATCAGTGCTATCTTCATAAAATTGTACACAATAAAGTAAAGTGCAGCAATATTCTTAATCGCATATCGTTATATGTCCCACGTAGGTATCCCCGTTGTTTCATCTCGAAAACTTTCCATATTCCTTTCGCGAAAACACATCTCGGTCGTCAAGCTCCCATTGCGCGTATTTGTGGCAAATATAATGAATATAATAAAACATTACCGGGCATCGACATATTTCATGACTCATTTACTGCTTTTAAGAAAATACTCCGTGATCATTTAGCATAGAATTTCACTTAAGGTAATATTTTGTTTGTTTATATTTTTATTTTTATTAATTTTATTTTCTCCTATTGTTTCCTACAAAATTATCATAATTAATTAAGTAAGTTTGTAAGTTTTTAATACTTAGTATTTTTTTTTCAAAACCTTGTTATCTTGTTTGCATGACATTTAAAACCATAAATGCTATGTGCACTTGTAATAGATTTACGTATAAGAAATAGTAATAATGTGAATGTTCTTGTGATTGTCTTATATGTGAATTGTTAGTGTACTTAATAAATAAATAAATAAATAAATAAATAAATAAATAAAGTGATTTGGTTGAGCTCACAATGTATCTCCCTCTCTCTTCGTCGTGTTCCTCATTGCTGAGGGCCGCGACCCCATTCTATTAATCACATTCTGTGGCATCTCTGATGAAGCCGCGGGCCGCGTTCCGGGAGAACTACGCGCGTTTCACTGACCACGGATTGAGGTGAGACTGCCTCGCTGGTCCAAGTGATTTTGTTGAGCTCACAACGTATCTCCCTCTGCGTCGTGTTCCTCATTGCTGAGGGCCGTGACCCCATTCTATTAATCACATTCTGTGGCACTTATTCACTCTCTGATTGAGCCTCGAACCGCGTCCAGGGAGAGCCACGCGCGTCTCACTGACCACGGATTGAGGTGAGACTGCCAAGACGTTGGTCCAAGTTTTTTGGTTAAGCTCAATATATTTACAACAACATAGTTTTCTACTACTTATCCTAACTAATATTATAAATGCGTAAGTGTGTCTGTCTGTCTGCTACGCTTTCACGGCCCATCTGTTCAACCGATGTTGATGAAATTTGGTACAGCAATAGGTTGTATCCTGGGGAAGGACATAGGTTACTTTTTATCCCGAAAAATTAGAGTTCCCGCGGGAATAAAAAAAATTATCTCTTCAACCGATTTTGATGAAATGTGGTATAGGGATAGTTTGTATCCAGGGGAAGGACATAGGCTACTTTTATCCCGAAAAATGAAAGAGTTCCCGCTGGAAAGAAAAATATTAATCTACGCCGACGAAATCACGGGCATCATCTTGTAATAAATAAGGGGAAGTTTGAAAGTAGCGCCAGTGACAAAAAAATGAGGAGTAATAGGCTGGCATGGTATGGGCGTGTAATGCGGAGGGAAGAAAGGCATATTACGAGAAGAATAAAATAGGCATGTGGAAGGAAAAAAGAGTAGAGGGAGACCAAAGAAAATACGAATGGATTGTGTGAAAGAGGATATGCGTATTAAAGGGGTGAATAAAAGGTTGACGGATAACAAGTGAGTGGAAGAAGAAAACATGTTGTACCGACCCCACATAGTTGGGAAAAGGACAAGAAGAGATAATTTTCTCCTACTTGCTCAGAATTTGCTTCATTAGTTAATAAAGACAATACGTACATTGGCTCGTTTCGAGCCGAATTTGTAAATATTGTCCGGAGGACGAAAACAGAAATTGTCCGGAGGACGATAATAGAAATTGCAGAGGTATTTAAAGAACACACGCAACTAACATTAATTATTTTGTAATTAACTTTTCGTGCGTTGAAAATATTGTAGTCTGTGGTTACTGATCTATCGGGAATTAAGCTAGAAGTACACAGCTGTAACGCGTCACGTAGCCTATGTATCTATTGAGAGCCAATGGCTGCACTTTTCAGCTCTCTCCAGTCGTCTTAGATTGCTTTCCTATTAGACTGAGACTAAGAGAATAGAGATTGCAATTGCATTTGCACACCCACTTGCACACCATAATATCACGCGCAGATGGCTAATATCTTCAGTGGAGTAGGCTACTGTGTCCAAAATTAAGTCGGTAGTGTCTTAATGATGTCTAAAAATACTAACTTTGTTTTAATAGATTAGCATCAGACGAAGACCGCGAAGCCAACCGGCGCTCCGGAGTGTACGACGACTCTCCCATCATAGACCTGGACGCTGAAGATGAACTCAACCTGTCGATGCCCAAAGTTATCAATTTCAACGCTGAAGTCAATAGGAGTTGTGATGGTGATACTATTAAACGAAATGGTAAGTTAAGTAATGACTGAATTCTGAACGTGGATGAGGACGTCATCAATTCTCTGAGTTTTCACATTTTGTCGATACTACAAATCTCGGAGCTCTCTCCGTTTGATTACGTCATATTCAGGAATTTGGAATTTTTATTCTATTCGAGAAATAATTTATTTTGCTACACAATTGTCATTTTTGATAATCACATGCGCCAATTTGAAAACTGTCAACATTTTTTTGAAACTTCGACTAGATTTCTCGCAAGCGTTTGAAGGTAAGGTAAGGTAACTGATAAATTTTCAAAGTTTTATATGGAATTATTATGGGATATTCTCTATTTAAAACTTATCCCTTTATATAAATCTGATTCCATTTAGCATGATTTGCAAATGTGTACCACAGGGTACTCCACTGGGTCCTACACTATTCTTCGTTTATAAAATTACCACTCAAACTGAGTTCAAAACTGCCTTTGATTTCCATTTCAGCATATCACAGACAATCAAGCGAAGACTGGAGCGTGGCCTCACTCATGAGCTGTCCTAAACACAATCCGTTAACACAGGAGCTATCGACCGATAGCATGCCGACTAGCGAAAAGTGAGTAACTTGAAATTACATTGTAAAATGCCTAGGGATATTTTTTTAATTATACGTAGGGTAAAGTGTACAATGATTGGCACCTTCCAAAGCTGTTTGTCATTGGTAAAATGTGTATAGTATTATTTTAGAAGCTCTTTTAAATATTCTATTAGGTACGTATTTGTAAAGATATTATTTAATATTAGTAACTAATAGTGATTGTTGGTAAAATAACGAGTTCAAAACGCATATGTTACAGTATATAAACAAAACTTAATTCAGCTAGAAACACACATTAATCATTATTATTATTAAAAATAGCTCAACAAAATAGGATTGATATTTTGAAAAATTACAAAATATTTATTTTATATTAGCTTCCTTTTTTATTATATTATTGTTCTTCTGAAGGTTTACCTAAAATAAAACCTTTAACATAGAATAAGTAAAGAAGGTGCCAGTCATTGGGGTGTGCCGACAATAGAGACCCTTACCCTATATTATTAGTATTATTATTTATGTTATAGCAAGTGGTGTCGGGTCGTCACCGGTGATGATATTATGAGAATGAGCTTGAGGTATACGAGGTCCATTTTATTTCCAAATCTTTTCCTAAACATACGTTTCCATTGTGCATCCGGTACGATATCGTGTCAGACGCCGATGTTATACGTCAAATTTGTTAAAATATGTACATACACTTATCACGGTATTCAACCAATTTAAATCAGTCAATCAATATCTTTATTCAAACTACTAAATAATTCTTTGTTCATTGTACACTCTTTGAACGTCGATAAAATATAAGACGTGATGGTATTAATAATTTAAGGTATCTTTAAACTAAAGCTACGAGGGTTCCAAACGCTCCTTAAACTCGTTCTAAATGTGAGGGTGTATTTGCAAAAATTTAAACAAACGTCCACACACAATCAAACCACATCCACAATTCACGCATGTTTCGGTAACACCTCCATAATTATTAATTACTAGTGGGCCTGGTAGACGTTTTCCTGGCCTGAACCTAGAACCCGATTGTAGCGCTACTCACTGGGACCAATTGTGAATATAAAACATCCCAGTATCCCCTCAAACACACAAAAAAAAACATCAGAATCTATCCAGCCATTCTGAAGTGATGCGCTTACATATATTCGGCAATTGATTTTTATTTCTACAGGTATATTTTTTACATCGACAAAACATTAGACCGACGCGACGTCCGATAAGATATCGTATCGGATAATATTATGGAAACGTAATTTCTCATTTTCTTGCGTTAACTTCGGTCTGCGGTTTTCTCTAACAGGTTTTTTTTTCGATTTTGAGAAAGGTTTGGAGTATACACTGTTTTTTTTATTTTTTTCAAAATTCTCTGAATGTGTGTGGCTAATATGTGCGAAGTTCATTAGCTGATTTTTGTCATTTATTTCTCTATTTAGCTTCTTGGAAATAACTGCAATTCTTTAATTTAGAATTTTTATAAGTAATTAATTTAAACTAATGTACGAGTATGTTAATAAGTAAATTATTTTTCAGATTTATATGCTTTACTAATGTTGATTAACCCTTTGAGTGATGTAATTCCTTATTACGTAAATAACAATGCTATTTTACTCTAAGTCTTTTAGAAATAAAAATCCATACTAATAAAAGTGAAAGTGTGTCTGTCTGTCTGCATGTTACCATTTGCAGACTTATCCGCTTAACCGATTTTGAGCAAATTTGGTCCACAGAGAGCTTGCGTTCTTAATTTCGCATCGGATTTTACAATACCTAAATTCACGTGGACAGGCGGGCATCATCATTTATAGAATAACTCAAATACAGTTATTATTCATTTGTGTAATTAATATGTATATTTTTTTAACAATTTTGCAGTTATTTCAAGAGCTTAGCGCAATAGAATGTAATATGGCGACGTTTTTCAAAAATGTTACATAACGCACACATGTGTAGTAACATACACATGAATTGAATGTTTGTTTTGCATGGATTTTGTATGGACAATTAATGAGTGTCGTTACCATTGGCTTTGAATCCATACAACCATTTCGTATCATACATACAAACTAACAAGACATGTACATATTTTTTACGGAATCAAAATCGTAAAGTTCACAACAAAAAGTTTGGTACTGTTGGGTGTGACATTTTTAACTGCAGTGAGGCAGGTCTATGGTGTTTTTAAACATTATTGACCATTGACTAGTACTAGTTTGTTAAAAATACTAATATTATCAATAAGTCCAACTTACTGACTTATATCTATATGCCTTATATCCAGAATCAAAAACAAAGAGTTCAAAAATAAGATTTCATTCGGTTTGATTACTTAATAATATATCTACTATGAATTTCAATTGAAAAACATATACACAAAATACTAAACATCTTAATTCAAAATACATAATGACATTCGGCTTTAGACCATGTCCTTAAAACAATAAGGTACAATTGGTTTCTCTTGTTTTAAAAGCCTCTATTGATTTATAGACGAAGCGTTAATGCTTATATTTTAAAGAACAAATATCCTAACTAAATACTAACTGTCACTCGACTTTAGACCATGTGCCTATTGCAAAAAGGTACAAATTAGAACAGCGTGCACCCACACATGTCTGTACGTTGGTTTCTCTTGTTTTAGGAGCCTCTTGCAATACATAGACGAAGAGTTAATGCTCAGGTAATTCGGCGATACACACAGATTGCATGCACGTTTTAAATGTTCATATTATAAATATTTAGTTTGTATTTTGTAGGAAGTATTGGAATAATGTTCAGAATAATAAACTTTAGATGCATAACAATAAGGCCCAATTTTTCGAATCACAAATTTATTTCTAAGATCTTGTAAAAATAAATAAATCCATAATAATAATACGATTAAGAAAGTGTATCGACTACGGAATAGTCTAAAAGAAGGGTTATTATTATTATTATTCTTTTTATTTCAGGCAACAAATAAATAAAGTAAATATTATAAATTACATAAAATATAATTTTACTTAAAAAATAAAATATGATTGAAGCAGTATAAGTATGTTTGTATTTATGTATGGTCCACCATAGCGCCTAAACTACTGAGCCGATTTTGATGAATGAGGTATCAATCTATTCGTTATTATGGTCTGGGTGACATAGACTACATTTTATATTAACAAAATCGATATGACATATGTTATATCCAAAAAATGCGGGTCACTGAATTTTTTCCCGCAGTCGGGTTACAGTTTTTTTAATAAATACCTACTGCTTGTTACGGCTAATCAGTTTTTACGTCCGATTTTGAGGAAATTCGGAACTGGGGCCATACTGCCAACGCTTAAAGCAATACTAAGCAATATTACTTAAAATTACAGTTTGATGTCACGTACCCTAGCGTTCCTAAAATAAGGATTATAATTCTAAAACACGAAAGTCAACAATAATGAAACAATATGGCTTTAAGCGTCGGCAGTATGGCCCCTGATATAGCTTGTATCCCGGGCTGAGGATATCGTTAGAATCGTATGCAGGACCATCGTATTTCCAGTAGTTTATCCTTAATTACTATCTTTAAAAAAATATGTTTATTATTCTGAACTGATAGATGACTGCAATCACAGCTTTGTATATCGAAACACAAAACTATACTTCCATCTATCTCTACTCAAAAACAGTTGTTTACATGTTAGAACATGTTCACGTAGCATGATTAGTGTGTAATTAGTTATTTTTTAAGAAAATTAAAGGTAATAGCACAATTGTTATAAGCAATATTAGATGACAGTTTTACAAAGTTTGTACTATTAAACACAATTTTTCTTATTTCCACGTTTCTTTCAACAACTTTTGTCCCAAAAGCACCACTTGTTATTTTAACTAACCAACATATAATCCCGCTTTGTATCGAAAAAAAGGAGATAAACTATTTTGTGTCTAACAGCACTGTACCCAAGCTTCCATGTTAATACAGCATCTCCCGAGCTTATACTAAAACCCATCAAAATCTACCAAAATGGTACAAAAAAAAACCTTTTTACAGGGCAACACTACCATTGACAGCGGAAAACGTATCGCTGACCCAAGCATCCAATTCAGGACTATCGATCCACGACCAACATCTATCTCAGTGCATACAATTGAAGCAGAACTTTTTAAATAATTCCACCACGAATGTCTACCAAAGTCTCGCTTCAAACTTCCAATCGCCTCTCACTTCATCGATATCGATCGACGATCCGATGTTGAGGAAAGCAGACAACGATATACTTTATGTCGATGCATTAGATACAGAAGTTGTCAATGATACAGCTGTTATGAGGAACGCGAACTGCGAATGTGGTCTATGCCCAAAACCACAGACAAGAGAAAACAATACTTTAAGCGATTTACAGAGATCCGTAGCGCCGACATGCTCCTGTGACGCTTGCAATTCGAATGGGGACATTTTAAGTTATTATAGGCATTGTTCAAATCAAAATTCAGATTCGGGAATCGTTTATTGCGAGACGTGTAAGAAACAGAAGATATCAATATCGAATTTCCGAGCGTTACAAATAACTAATCGATTACGGATATCGGATACTGATAGAATCGAAAACGGGACGAATTCGGATGACGAGTTGTGTAGGGAAATTGATATGAGTTTAGATATGGAGGATAAATCGTATGAGCATAGGAAAAGGCATAATCGACACAATTCTGATTCGGTGACGGCTGGTATCGATTTGAATCAGTTCTGCCAGTGTGAATTGGAGAGTATCAATAAGAGGAAAACGTCTTCTGTTGATGAGATTTTCAAGATGGTGGAGGAAAATGGGAGGGATGGAGTTACTGAGTCGATTGGGGAGGAACTGAAAACGAGTCAGAGGCAACGGAGTCTGTCGGACAGCCAGCGGGATAAAGCCAAAGTTGATGTAGTTGGGGATGGTGAGTTTTTTTTTAAATATGACAAGCTGATGCCCGCGACTTCGTAACAACAAACATCCATTTGAGTTTTTTTGGTTCCCGTAGGATTGTGTAATAGGCCTATTACATTATATTAGGCGTGGCCGCTAGTTAGAGTGTCGCTTGTTACACAGCAATAAGGACCAATTTAGGAACCCTTTATCCCTATATCTTATTACCCTACACTGAATTAAGTGTAAGGGTCTCTGTGAAAAGTGCAGTGTAATCGGCCTATGAGTTACAAACATCCATCCGTCCATCCATTCAAACTTTCGCATTTGTAATATTAAGTATGGATTCTGTGAAAGCATTTACCGACATTTTAATAGTTTTGTTTAGGTCAAATAAACTTTTTTTTTAACAATAAAGCTAGTAGTACACCTCCGGTGCCACCCAGAAGAGCGCGCGGGCGTCGAACCCGGACCCCTCCGCGGCCCGCGCCTAACGGTCTCCCCCCCACTCCCAAAGTGCACATGGGCGCTTGCTTTTCTAAGGTAAATATATTCCGTTAAACTTATGTCCGGTGACAGCGTCGCTGATATCGCATTTAGTGTTGCTATTTAAAATACTAAACAGTCAACATAACTTCCAATTTTGACTAGATAATTGGTTTCGGGTCAGATAAGTTGGTTGTAAGTTATGGAGGGTAGAGTAGATAGAGGAACATCTCTGTGTATAAAAAGTGTCCGTCAAAATTCACCACATTGGGGGCGCCACATTCGCATGACGGTAAATTTAAAAGGAAGGGCCAAAGAGTAGTAGTTTAGAGTAGGTTTGAGAAATAAACAAGGAAAGAAAACATTCATCATCATTTTGTACAACGTAAGTTGTTGAAATTTTCAATAATTAACTATTTTAGTCGACAATAATATTGAATTTTATAACTCGGCATACTTCACTTCAATCTACAATTGCTACATTTATACCATACCCTTCGCTACACCAGCGCCAATGTGAAAGGTTTTTGAACGGTTATTTATAGCAACCACTGGACACTTTTTCAACTTTTCTCCCTTAAGAGATGCCACTCCTGATCTCTACCCTCCATATTGTAAGTGCAACGTGAAGTTAAAAGTCTCTATCTTTTTGTATTTCTGATGATACATCATGGTTCTTAGTTAACTATTTTTTAGTCTTAATATATGATCTATCAACGCACAGCTCAAATCAGCGTACGGATCAGACTGAAATTTGGCATACAGATAGCTATTATGACGTAGGCATCCGCTAAGAAATAATTTTTGAAAATACAGCCCCTAAGGGGTTAAAATAGGGGTTTGAAATTTGTGTAGTTCACGTGGACGAAGTCGCGGGCAAAAGCTAGTTAGTACATAACATAAAATTAAGCATCAACAATATGTGCATACATAAATATACAGTATTTTTTTTCAAGTAAAAAAGTCTCATATAATCTAAACTAACTAGTGGTTCGCCCCGAACTGAGACCTCGCGGTATCCATAAGATTGTTTTAACTTAAAACTTAAAGTTAACTATTACAATATATTGTAATAGTTAACTTTAAGTTGTAATAGTTAACTATTACAATATATTGTAATAGTTAACTTTTAAAATTAGACGCAAAAGAGCTAAAGAGTTATTGGAGAAACGAATAAACTTTCACAGAGCGCCATCTATTTACATCATTGTGAAGTTCTGTTAAAAATACTGAAGCTCATAAAAAATTAAATAATTTCGTTTCCTTAAGATATTTATCTAATTTTAGTATTTGTTGTTAAAGTACAGGATATAATTCAAATAATTGATCAAGTTTCAGTCTTTCAGAAAATTAAGAGTTCTGAGGTCAACTTTGGACGTTAGAAAATCTCCACTTTGAAAGCCCCCCACTTGGTCAATTTTGGGGAAATATAAAAAATAAAAAATTTTGGACTCTATTCCTAATCTTTAAAATGATAAACCGCAACCCTATGTAACGCTTTAAAAAATATTTTACTTCGCATTCACTTCTATGAGCCCCCCTGAAATAAAGATTTTTATAAACTTTTAAGCCATATTCGGCTGGAGGCCATCGGTTTACATATTAAATTTAAATTTGAAGTAATTACGTTTTGTAATTCAGAAGTTATAAGGCTCTGACAGACGGACGGACGGACGGACGGACAAGTGCAAGTTCACTCAAGTAGACTCAGAGACTAGTCAACTAAATTAGACAAAAGTACCTAGATTTTAAAAGTAAAATAAAAAAAAAACGGTTACGGTTCGTTTTCTAGGTATTCAATGGTTGTCCGCTCAGGATAAACTGCACGGCGTCTTGGATACACCCCGACACCAGGGATCAACACATCCTCATAGGTGACTTTTGGCACTCTTTATTAAATATAATTAAAATAAAAAAATATTAAAAAAAAATATTAACTTGTAAATAATTGGTACTACAGGCGCCGAAGAGGGCATCTACACATTGAACCTGAACGAACTGCACGAGACGGCGATGGATCAGCTGTGTCCGCGACGGACGATATGGATGCACGTCATCAAAGACGTTCTCATGTCGCTGTCCGGTGAGAATTGCTACTATTATACTATACTTACGACCGCACTTAGTTTCGCTACTGTGGGAATTTCGAAAAATCTGGTCTTATTTATTGTCTTCCTTTTATTGTTACTAGGAACCTTCAAAAGGTTCTTGGTTGGATTAATGGAAAACAGTGGTACTATGAATTTTATGGTAAAAAATATAATTTCTGTATTAAATATGTATGTTCTATGTGATTTATAAATAATTTTCCTTGGTTAGTTTAAATGGTTCTGTTTTCATTTAACTCTTAAATGTTGTTAAATAATTGAGAAAACTTGTAA
This sequence comes from Erebia palarica, assembly GCA_964035005.1. NCBI lineage: Eukaryota > Metazoa > Arthropoda > Insecta > Lepidoptera > Nymphalidae > Erebia > Erebia palarica. The sequence continues at coordinate 22,662,826 of OZ035993.1, read as the reverse complement.
AAAAATATATTTGTACGTCAGGCTTGCCTGACTGGATATGTTGCGGCTTTCTTCATCAACAAACATCTCAATTTCACTTAATGATACAAAAAAATCATTTCATTCTTTCTTTCTTTGGCTCTATTGTCATCATCCGAAGATAATACGAACACACATTTTAATCTTAAAACGTTTGTGTGGACATTAATGTTTTTATTAGATTTTATGACAAGAAAAGTATTTTATAGAATCTATGTGTGGTGGTTTTATTAAATTTCGTTAAACGTGGTTTTTCTTTTATTTTTAAGGTAAGACCCCCTCCCTCTACCGGCACGAGTTACTCGCGCTGTCGGGTAGCGGGAGGGGAGGGAAGACTGGGGGCGCGCGCTCGCTGAGGGTGCTGCCTCCCAGACTACTGCCGCGGCGGTTCGCGCCCACCACACGAGTACCTGACACTAGAGGTAGGTATACACCTACACACAGTGTATACACACTACCCACTACCTCTAACGGCACGAGCTACTCACGCTATCGGGTAGCTTTATGAATTGGTATAATTTTCTCCTACTTGCTCGGTAATTGCTTTATTATTAAAAAATACACATGCGCATGGGCTCTTTTCAGGCCTCTGACATTCAAATAGGAAATCATATCATACAGCACAAGATTTTAGCGTGAGTTAAGATAAGTCAACGCCATCTATCGGCAATGTAAAAGCTTCTTCCTCGGTGCATCGAACATCGGTAATCGCCTTGCCCTATTAAGATCACTTGGGAAGTCCTCGGTTTCGCCTCGTCCTTCCAATATTACTCAGCCCTGAATTACATTATTTCCGGCCTGGGTAATAATGTACTATTATAACGAAGTCTTACATGCTAGTTTTAATAATCTGCCCCCTCGATTGTGTAAGGAAATCATAATCATAATCGAATCTCCGACAGACATTTAAAAAAAAATGGCAGTCATAGGGATAGATAGAAGCGAAAACTTAATTTAATATTAAGTAAATATATTTTAGTAATTGTTATTTATTTTTCAACTTAAAAATATTAGTATATTTAATTAGTACGTATAGCTATAGATATACTGCTATTACGCATGTCAATGACGCGAACTTACAAGATCGCCTAATCTTTACCCATCCAAAAAGCGTCTAACGCGCACAACACACTGTCATTAGCCTGTCGGTGACGCGAACCCATAAGATTTTCCCCTACCAAAAAGGGCTCAACGCGGTTTTCACTTCAACAATAGGGATGACGAAATTTGATGACGTCACAACTGATAATTTCATACAACTTCCATACTAGAAGTGCGTTTTTAAGTTTTTTTTTTTTTTTCCTTCCTTTTTTCCTCCGACATGGCGATCGGAGACTGTTCTAGGTCGGTACTCTGAATGACTCTTTTTTTTTTTTTTCTTTCCTTTCTTTTTGCTTTAATGAATTTGTGCTACCACACTTGCGTGCAGTGCATCAGGGACTTGCAGAGAACTATACTATTACATGTTAGAGTTAATCTTTTTTTTTTTTTGGCTTTCATACACTTTTCAATTTTTTTTTTTGTGTAACCTTTTCTTTTGTTTATAATCATACATAATTTATACAATATGCAGATTATATAGCTATTATATATGTACTTATCTATTCAATTTACATTTACACCATTTTCTTACAAACATCAATAGAATGACATGTTTAACATTCTATCATTAATTGTCTATTAATAGTAATGCTTTAGCCTTATATACATTGGTAAGTAATTACATTTTCCATATATCCTGCTAGATATTGCATGCGCTTTTTTTGATTAGCGGACGTTCATTACATTATGAACACTCACTATCCAAACGTTTTTAAGTTTGATAAAGAGTTGCTGATGTGATTGAGTTGTCATCGACCCTTTTGCCAAATGTGATAACTGATAATTTCATACAACTTCCATACTAGAAGTGCGTTTTTAAGTTTTTTTTTTTCCTTCCTTTTTTCCTCCGACATGGCGATCGGAGACTGTTCTAGGTCTTGTATTGTCGTTTGTTGGTGCAGGCTGTATGCGTTGCGCCGTAGCGCGGAACCCTTACAACGGGTACAAATACCTGTGCGGCGCAACTCCCGCCGGACTCTTCCTTATGCAGTGGTACGACCCGCTGCGCAAGTTTATGCTGTTAAAGGTCAGTATCATCATCGTCATCACCACAGCCCATTAACGTCCCACTGCTGGGCACAGGCCTCCACTCTCATGGGAGAGACCCACCACGCTGCTCCAATGCGGGTTGGCGGGCTTTAACGACTATTATCATGTTCGTGATAATAACCGGGACCGACGGCTTAACGTGCTCTCCGAGGCACGGGGGTGGAACACCGCCAACTTCCTAACTCCGGGCTAGTACTGGGAATTTCTAATCCGAAAAACCCGATACTTAATTATGGCCCGACCCGGGACTCGAACCCGGGACCTCGTCGGCCGCAGTCAAACATGCTAACCGCTAGACCAACGAGGCAGTTGACCAACGAGGCAGTTGACCAACGAGGCAGTTAAGGTAGGAAAGTATATCTTACTAATATTATAAATGCGAAAGTTTGGATGGATGTATGGATGTATGAAAGTTTGGACGGATGTAAATTATAATTAATTAAGGTAGGTAAGCTTATTCGTAGAAAGGTTGAACAAAAACGTTTCGTACGAGAAGATTAGAGGTCAACATACGCCGATTATTTAAAACTAATTTGGACCGATTTAATACGATATACGATGATGGTTATTTTAATATGATACAATAGTGTGTCGTAATAAATCTATACTATACTATAATATTATAAATGCGAAAGTTTGGATGGATGTATGGATGTTTGTTACTCAATCACGCCCCAACGGCTGAACGTATCTGGCTGAAATTTGGCACTGAGATAGATTATAGTCTGGAATAGTATAGGCTACTTTTTATCCCGAGAAAATTAAGAGTTGCCGCGGGAACCTAAAAACCTCAAACCAAAATACTAATACAATGCTTTATTTCCAAAAATGTTTTAAAAGGTAACCAGGTGCATATTAACAAACTAGTAAATTCTTAAAACTAATAAAAAAATTGGTTTAGCTATTTCCGGTTTAACTCACGTACCTACCCCTTATATGTGGACCTTACACTAGGAGACCTGTATCGGTAGGCCCTGATATGGGAATACCCTATTACATCGTCAATATCTTATTTGTCGATCTCCCTGGCGCAGTGTTGAGCGCTGTTGCCTTAATGTGGGAGGTCCCGGGTTCGATTCCGGTTGGGTCAATTTGAGAATTAATAATTTTTGAATTTTCTTTGGTCTGGCCTGGTGGGAGGCTTTGACCGTGGCTAGTTACCACCCTACCGTCGAAGACGTACCGCCAAGCGATTTAGCGTTCCGGTACGATGCCGTGTAGAAACCGACTAGGGGTATGGGTTAACCTGTTAAGGGTATGGCAGTTATATTAATATAACAGGTTATAACAGGTTAACACAGGTTAACAGGTTATAACAGGTTAACCCGCTACCATCTCAGACTGCATCATCACTTACCATTAGGTGAGACCGCAGTCACGGGCTAACTTGAAGTGGAATAAAAAAAAATCTTATTACATTACTAGCTGATGCCCGCGTCTTCGGCCGTATTGCATTAGTTTTTTTTTAATTATTAAGGCTACTCCTTAATTTTCCGGCATAAAATGTAGCCGATTTCACTCTCCAAGTCCTCAACTATACCCATGCAACAAATCACGTCTATTCGTTGCTCTGTTGCGGCGTGATTGAAGGCCAAACCAACAAACAAATTCATTTTTGCATTAACACTATTACTAGATGTTGCCCGCAACTTCGTTCGCGTGAATTAAGTTTTTTCATTTCCGCGGGTCCTTCCCCGGGATGCAAACTATCTCTATACCAAATTTTATCAAAATCGCATGAAAAGATGGGCCGGGAAAGTGTAGCAGATAAACAGACTGACAGACACACTTTGCCATTTATAATATTAGTATGGATTAGTATGATAAAAGCACAAATTTTTAGAAGATGTTAATATTAATATATTTCCCACAGAATATAGATTGTGTGTTACCTTCGCCCCTGCCCGCCTTTGAACTGATAATAACGCCGGAATTGGAGTACCCGCTGCTTTGTGTTGGGGTGACGAGGAAACCACTGAGGCTGAACCTTGTCAATATCAACTCTGGTAAGTATTTTTTAATTGTATTATTAAAGACTGTGTAAAACTGCTTTTGTTAACGGGCCGGCGATCGCCGCTCGCAACTTCATTCAAGGCGCGAACAAAAATCTGCCGGTATATTGCTATCTCTATTTAGCTGATGACACATGATCGCGTGCAAGCGCGATAGCAATATGAGCGTTCAGAATTCGTTATACACTTTAGACTAAGAGATAGCTGCACTTTTGTTAACTATCGCTAGAAGAGCTGATTAAGGGCCGATTTTTCAATCGTCAGATAAACGACTAGATATTCAATGGATAGCGCAAATTCGTATTTATTATTAATAAGTTTACTTCCGACTTTTGAAAGTTTGACGCACTATCACGTTTCTTTATTAAGAAATATTTCTTATTTTTAAGAAAGCACTTATAAGTCGGACCTGTCTAAAATAAAATAAACACAAAACCAAACACGAAATGAAAATTGCGCTAATTCGAGGTTATGAATTCTTGCGTTAAACATCATTCGATAAACAAACGTCCTTTCTCGCTTGCACATATGTAGTGTCAAGTTGCTTCGAAAATACTTAAATACGAAAATGCTTAATAGATAGCTATCCCTTGATTATAAAGTGATTGAAAAATTGAAAAATTATAGTCCCTTGATAAACAGTCGGATTCTATTCTCACGATAGTTATCCAATCGTTTATCTGAGGATTGAAAAATCGGCCCTAAGTAAGTTTAATGTTTAGTTAATGTTAAATAAATTCTTACGCCTTCATATTTTTTAATAGCAATCAACGTGACGTGAATAATTGCTTATATTTTTTTACAGTATGTATGTTCAACTTTGAGAGGTGATATCTAGTGAAAGGCCCGATGAATAGCGTCAGTTTTTATACTGTTTACATAGGTATTGCGCATACTTTAATACTGTACAAGAATCAGCTTTTCTAATTATGGTTCATTTTTGGTAACGATAACACGTCTTTGAACGGCCATATCTAGTGAAACACTATCGTCATCAGTGGAGAGTGTAGCACCACCTATTACTGAATCAGCTTTTATAGCTATAGTAACCAAAAGTGCAGCTATCTCTTATAATATTTAGTCTTGTTGCGTAAATACCAAAAATGATGAATGAAAACTTGGTGTGTTGTTACTTCGTGTAGTTATTCTGTAACTTGACAATATAGGCTATGTAATTGATCACTTAGTACATAATGCATCGTTGGTTTTAATATGAAACAATTATGAGGAAAACATATATTCTTGTCGTAAAAATATGCAAAACGCAAGTCACTTACATTTCAAAACTAGTTTTCTATTTGTGATGCTGTTTTCCCAGGAGCGACCTGGTTCCACTCTGACGAGCTGGAGCTTTGTCCCGGGGCATCCAACACTGTGATACCGCGACCTGAAAGACTGCACACCCTGAGAGCCGTACACCAATTGAACAAGGACGCGGTGAGTATATGAATGAATGAATGAATGATTATTCTTTATTGTACACCAAAACATAAATAATCAAAAAATATTGAATATTTTGAATATACTGTATATATATACAGTATATTTTCTTGATGTACAGTCGCGAACTGAAAATGTTTACCACTTTAAGGTCCATAATTGGGATGTTGCCGGAATACTTATTTTTTTGTGGTTATTAAATAGAGGAAAGACATGTATCGGTCGCTACAGCACAAGTCGTTGCACTGGAAACTAGGCGAGAGAGATGTAGAAAATGTATTTTTTAATAATTTATATTTAAACTTGAATTGAATGAGTTTTATTATAAAAAATATGTTGACACTCACTTTTGTATTGTCGTATTATCCTATTCGAAAAAGGTTGTATTTAGCTTGTAAAAGATACCAGATTAGGGGTCGTCCATTATCCACGCGATGTTTTTTTTAGCAACTTTTTAAGGTTGCCGCCGGAAATCGCGCGTTCAACGAAAAAAACACTGTTATATCATGAATTTCTCCCCTTCGAGCCTCAGTGATTAGTGGACGATCTCTTACCAAGATTATTAATTACACATTAATTAATTATATTAAATGTTACCAAGACTATTAATTACAAATTAAATAATTAGATTTAATTATATTAAGTGTACCTTCGCAGGTCCTTGTGTGCCACGAGAACGTGGTGGACATAATCCCTGTGCTACCGGGCGGGGAGAGACGGCGCAACAAACTACCTTCGAGAATACAGTTCGACTTCCACATAGACAGTATATGTGAGTTACCTTATAATTCTTCTCTTTCCGTCCTCAGAAAAAGTAAAGTCGACAAATATACTTTTTGATAATTTATTTGATTAATATTTTATTATTAATCAAATAAATTATATTTAAAACTAGCAGACTTGCCCGCGAGTTCGTCCGCGTGACATAAGCTTTTTAAATTCCCACGGGAACTCCCTAATTTTTTGGGATAATATATAGCCTATGATACTCACTAATAATGTGGCTTTCTATTGATACCAGAATTTTCAAAATCGGTTGAGTAGATTCAGAGATTACCCCCTACAACGTTACAAACTCACAAACTTTACCTCTTTATAATATAGAATATAGATATATAGAACCGACAAATAATTATTTCAAATGGCGATGTTAAAAATATATTCAAACAAATCATTAAAATTTGACTAAAATCGTTGAAAAACATCCACCATAACTTTGCAGCACAAAGTAATTCTCTTGTATCAAATAATGTGTATTGTGTTTTTGCAGTATGTCTGCAGGATTCCGTGCTAGCGTTCCACAGGCACGGAGTTCAGGGCAGGTCACTACGGAACGCCGATATCACGCAAGAGATCACGGATCACTCGCGAGCCTACAGGCTACTTGGACAAGACAAGTGAGTTTGCATTAATTATACAGTACATGTACAGTGGGAAATGTTAGCGTTGTTGGTGTACAGTGGGAAATATTACGTGGTCGCTGGGGTACAGTTTAAAATATTAACGCTGTACTTGGGGTACAGTGGAAAATGTTAGCGTGGTCGTTGGGGTACAGTGAAAAATATTAACGCTGTACTTGGGGTACAGTGGAAAATATTAACGTGGTCGTTGAGGTACAGTGAAAAATATTAAAGTTGTTGTTGGTGTGCAGTGGGAAATATTAACGTAGTACTTGGAGTAAAGAGGAAAATATTAGCGTTGTCGTTGGAGTACAGTGAAAAATATTAACGCTGTACTTGGGGTACAGTGGAAAATATTAACGTAGTACTTGGGGTACAGTGGAAAATATTAGTGTGGTCGGTGGGGTACAGTGAAAAATATTAACGCTGTACTTGGGGTACAGTGGAAAATATTAACGTGGTCGTTGGGGTACAGTGAAAAATATTAAAGTTGTTGTTGGTGTGCAGTGGGAAATATTAACGTTGTACTTGGGGTAAAGAGGAAAATATTAGCGTTGTCGTTGGAGTACATTGGAAAAAAATTACGTTGTCACTGGGGTACAGCTCATAATACGTTGATATTGGGGTGCAATTAAAAACAATTCGGTGATTAGCAATTTTTAGAGTACAGTAAACAATTTTATTATTTTTCGTACTAGCGCTTTTTGATTGGTTATTTTAATGTATAGTTCCTTGTTTCAGAGTTGTAGTACTGGAGTCGCATATCCTACAAAACAACACGCTTTCAGGCGAAGACGGGAACGATCTCTATATCTTGGCGGGCCACGAAGCTTCTTACTAACTTCACGTAATGTACGCTTACGCTTACCATACAAGACATATGTGCGTTCAACTTTATAAAATAAAATTATTGGATTAATTATATATTAACAAATATTGTGGCTAAGTCCATTGCACACAATCTTTAAATTAAATGAAATTGTCAAGGGCCATACTGCCAACGCTTAAAACCATATTTTTTCATTATTGTTGACTTTTGTGTTTTAGAATTATAATCCTTATTTTAGGAACGTCAAGCTATGTGACATCATACTGCCATTTTGGGTAATATTGCTTTAAGCGTTGGCAGTATGGTCCTAGGTTTGAATCTAGTGCTATCCTTTTTAGCGAGGAGCGTTGTAAAAGGGATAGCGATACGTTTAGATCTGTCGTTTAATTCAAAATTGGACAACTAAATTAGCCACAAGGTGGGGAAACGTGCGTTTAGGTTTACTAAACAATATTAAAGGTATATTTTACGTTCATATAATAGATGTGATGCGTATTAAAATATGATGTAACATATTATTATTAATTTACCATATTATTTTAAAATCTGGGTTTATCAATACCCGGTTGTTTTTAAATGAAATAAATAAATTTAATTTGTAACAGAGATCCAGGCTGCAATTTAAGTAATCTTTTTTATCTTAAAATGCCAGTGATTATTTATTAGTTATATGAATGGTATGCAATTTTTAACATGGATAAATAAAATAATTTAAAAATTATAAATTTCAAAGGGTGTATAAACAAATTCAAATTCAAATGTTTTTTATTCAAATAAACTTTTACAAGTACTTTTGAATCGTCAAGTGAATCTACCACTGGTTCGGAATGCCATTCCTAAATATCTCAAAAGCCGGCAACGCATTGGCGGTTCCTTTGGTGCTGCAAATGTTCATGGGCGGCGGTAATCACTTAACATTAGGTGAACCGCCTGCTCATATAAAAAAAGGTTAAAAACTATTTGGTTTAAATTTGTGATAATAACAATAGAATGATTCAAAATTCAGCTAAACGCGTCGTAATTTTTTTTACAAGTTATTATTATTAGAATTTCACAACGATAGAAGACTTCGGCCGTGGCTAGTTACCACACTATCAGCAAAAAAAAAACAACAAGACGCTCACGCAACGCAATTGCCTTTAACCAATGAATTTAAAAAAAAATGGAAATACAATCTGCTCTTTTTAAGATCCGTATTTTTAGCAACAGTAGCGAGTTGCTACAAAAAAATTTCGAATGTATATCTCTATTACCAATTCAACGTAAATGTAACTAATGCTAAACAAGTACGGCTGTTTTAGCAATAACGCGCGCTGATGTTCTATAGAAGTGTTAGAAGCATTAGGAGTGTATATATCACCTTAAGATTGTGTAAACCGTTAGATTATAATCTAACTCGCGAAATTATAAACTGTCGAAAGATTGTGAACCGTTCAAAGTTGTGAGTGTCAATTTTTGAAATATTCATTGTATATACGTTTTCTTGTCTGTTTCTTGTAGGTTAGGTTAGGGTTCGACATAAATAATCAGGTAGTGTATAATCAGGTTCTATCGGGTTAATATATCTAACAGATTACAATCTACCGAAAAATAATGCGTTAAATTGTAATCTTTCGACAGTTTGCAATTTCGCGAGTTAGATTATAATCTAACGGTTTACACAATCTTAAGGTGACATATACACTCCTAATGCTTCTAACACTTCTATAGAAGTGTTAGCAGGCATATAATTAAGCATTGCTATAGCAGCGCTGAATACCACCACCAACCATAACCAATAATAATAAAAAATAATAATAAAAATTGATCGTCTCATTCCAGCATGCCCAACGATGGAAATTAATAAACATCAATAGCTGATAAGTTACTCTGCAGCGTTTTTTTTGTCAAAACTTCTGTAGAACTTTTTGACAAGTACAAACGTTGCATAACTTATCGAAATATTACAGATAGTTAATTCATTCAGACCATCAAAAAATACACTATGCGATCAAGATAATAATGGGAAAATACTTTGGGGGTGCAATTTCCAAAAATCAAACATGTAGTAATCATTTTATTTCGAACCGCTAGGATATTGAATGCCCTTCCAGCTTCCGTTTTTCCCTCCACTTTTAGTATCTTCAAAACAAGCGCGCTCTACCTTAAGTTGCATCGCCATTAGCCAGCCAAAATAATAGGTTAAGATTGAGGATTTGACAACTATTCAAATCAGCAACTTTTTTCAAACGTCAAAATGCGTGTTTGATATGGGATTTCGTAGGAAATACTGGATTGTGACGTCATCAAAGTTCGACGAACTTTTGAACTTTAATCGATGGTCCAAAATGGTTGTTCAAGATAAAACTAACATGGCACATGGATATTATTACGCTTTTTGGACGTTCCTCTGTTTAATAATCACAAAAAAATAATTTATTTGAATAGTAGTCAAATACCCAATTTATTGACAGCTATGACGTCACATAAATTGCAAAAAATGATTTCCATTATTATTATTCTGATCGCGTACGGTGTATTAAATCAATGCCTTATAAACTAAATTAATTTTAGTATAAAAATATTATAATAATCATAACACTGCCATTACGTTATGTCTTTTCCAATGGATGTATTTGATTACGTGAAGCAATAATTATTATGCAGCGAATGAAACTTGTTTTTTGATTTTTTCTGTCATTTAAACTTTTTGTTTGCGACATTCTTGCTGTGAGTAGACGTTAGTATAGAAATAAGGCTCAAGGCAGATTGATCGAACCGCAGCGACGCTTCTTCGCTTCGATTTGATCCTGCTTGGCGCAGTCTAATGTAAATTGAGCCTAAAGGAGTTTGATAACTTTATATAACGAATCGATCCGCCATTTATTTATTTATTGTGCGCAAAATATCTCTTAAATAGTTTTGGACTTTGACTTTTCAAAGGTGGGACATTAAGTTACAAGTCATATTTAGTTGTTTGTTTTGGACGAATGCAAATTTAAAAAACGTTAACGGATAATAAACCGAAACAAAACAAGTGAGAATAATATTGTACCGGACCCTTACCGTTCTGACATACAAATCCTCGTACACTCAAACTGTATCCGTCACAACTGCAAATCTTGACTGTTTTGTATGAGGTGTCAAAATTTGGCGTAGTTGCGATTTCGATGTCATTATGAATTAATGTCAAGCCATATTTGTTCGAGAAGAAAAAAGAAGTGTAAAGTGTCGTTTCTAAAGTAAAGTTACAAAGAAACTGTAAATTTAATTACTTTAAAGTAAACGCGTTGCGCTACTTCTCGAGTCAATTTGCCTTGAACTTAAGAATGGTTTGCGTATTAACATACTACCAAACATGTGATGTGCTCTTAAATATTATTGAGTATTAAAAATATGTATACATACAAAAAAAGACAATTTCCCCCTTATGTGTTAATAAAATATAAATAATAAAGATTTTAAGTAATTGAAATTATTTAAAATAACCCGAAAAGCTCGCTTGAGTATTATTTTATTTTTCTTCTTGTAAATAATTACAAATATTCCAATTAGTTGTTAGTCATTAACAGCTGGAATTGTTAATCAACCTATCGCTGTCTATAAGTGTTTAAAGCAACGTTGTTATTGGTCAACAATGACCATACAATTTATGTCTTAAAACAACAACAGATAGATTGATTTCTATTTCGGTCGTTTTGTAAAATATCAATAGAGTAGACTATCGTATATCGGGGTAACTTTGTTTGACAATTTAATTATGAGGGCCAAAATATAAGAATTTATTGATTTTATTTGGAATACATTAAAGTTTTAAAAACCTTTTTACAATCTGTCTAATAAAAAAAGAGTGAATAATTTTTTATGGTTAAAAAAATCTTCGATGGTCAAAGACAAATTGGAAAGCAAAGTTACTTACTACTCGTATATCGATCGAGTGTATAGCTTAAATGTATTTAATATTTTTTAGTGCAACCTCATTTCTGAGTGAAAGTGGACTGTTATTTATTTTGTATCTATGTCAATTTATTTGTATGCAGGTCTGTGCCTGTCTTTAGCACGATTTTTATTAAATAAATAATAATTATATTAACCTTGTGAAGGGTAGCACTGGTCTTGGGACACTTAAGTGGTATCAAATCGGAGGGAATTAACTTAAACCAATATATTTGTGGTTCGGGGATATGTGGCGTATCTCCGGCCGCCATTTTGAATTTTTAACAAAATGGTGTCGCAGTTTAAATGTCATACTAAAACGATCAAAAATATTATTTAAAACATTCATTTAAATTATTATTTTTTTTGATTTGCGGATTCCCAAGTCTGTGATAATGTGTATCTCAAAGTTTCAGTACTCTCGATTTGACACTATTGTGTAAGTTCATTTTATCCAGTGTAATTGTGACATTTATTTTATAATAATTTTAACGTGAGATTATTATTTTATTTACACTTTTAAAAATGTAACTTTTGATCTTTCGGTAATAGTATATTTAATAATAATTATAGTCAAATGATACATTTTTAAGATTATAATATTATTTTAGCACCGATTTATTTTTGTTGCGAATGCTATTATTTTAAAGAAACATTAAGGATTAAATTTATTTACTAAGAATAGAAGATGAAATTTAATACTTATGTTTGGTTTATATTCTGAGTCTATAGGCCTAATGCAGATTACATATTTCAGTTGGTCACAAATTTGTGTCGGGAAATACTTTGTTTGGCAACCGATTTTCTGCCGAGTCAACGCACAGTTTATTTTTATGTTCTAAATCTTCTCTCCGACATATGGCCGAAGAAAACCGGTCATATTTACTTAAATTTTTTAGGACCTATGTTCGGTCGGACTTTGAATAAAAGTAATAACTGATTGATGCTATAATATACTTTATGGTATATTATCAGACCGATTTTAATAAGTCTTCTGCCTAGACCTATAGCATCCCATCAAAAATAGATAATAATATCTTGGGATATATTTCTTACCACCTATCTTTATGTTTTATTTTATTTTAAATGAACTGTAACGCTTTGAGTAATCCCGTTTATTTATACTCCCGAAATAAACTTTTTATTTTCGAGTTTCGGTTTTCATTTTTTATCTCGTATGACTTTAAAACTTTCGTTGTTACATTTTAGTGGTTACATTTTTTCTTTCCCACTAAAACTTATTAATTTTAGTTTGAATCAATTTTTTAAATATTTTGCAAACAGAACCATTAAGTAAGTAAGTACATAAAAAACTAAAAAATAAAATTACAATTAAATTGTAAGTGAGATCTTTAACTTCTACGCTCTCATATCTTGTAGTTTCGAAGGTGTGTAAACAATATATTAAAAATAATATTAGTCTAACATAGTCATTACTTATTCTGTGAGAAAAATAAAATCTAGATTCTAGTCTTGACGAAGTAATAGTTCTAATACTCGTAAATGATAATATGAGACTAGGTCTATATAAGATTAAGTAATTATGTTCTTTCTGGCATGCAGGAAAAATCGCACTATTTCATATTACAGTAGTTATGCGTCAGGCAGGGCAGTTAAATTCAGTTATTTTAACGCAGGGTACGCCAAAACTTGAAGTATGCGGGATGGTGATTGCACCGCAGGACTTTATACGGGGATACTACATACGGCCACATTACAACTTTTGGGAACTACTTTCGACATCCATATGCTTTACCTTATTTACCGAGATACCTTAAAAGAAACAAGGTATTCTTGCTATAAATACGAACTTTCATGGCAAGAACAGTTTATATAAGTACGTATTAGGCTGGGTAGGGTACCTATTTCGTATTAAAGAGCGCTTGATCAATGTAGCAACGTGTACACATCTTTTTGCTAGATATTCGCTTCTTTAAAGTCAAATATTTGCCAAAATGTATTCAGAATTATATCGGCAAACAGGACTGAGAATGGCTGTATTTTGAAATTCCGTGATAGAATTACATTTAGAATACCATAGAAGAGTACTCCAGTTTAGAGATTAATAGTAATGAAGACGTAGCTAATATTTTCTGGAATGCTTAGAATTTGTTTAGATATTTTTATTAAAAATCATCCTTACTAAAAAATAAACTGTACTTTTAGCATGTATTAATTTAAATTGAGGACAATTTGACAATAGAATCTTGTAATCTAGAATACCTAGACCATATTTATTTTTAAATAAAGGATAAAACAAACCAAAACCGACGGCCTGTCGATGGTCTATTTCACGCGATGCGGTCGGCCGGTTCAGGTGTGCGTACTATCCATAACATTCTAGTAAGGCTGGGTTAGCTACGTCTGTCTATAATTTAGGTAAGGTAATATGATTATCGGATTAAGCGCACATGGGAAGTAAAATAAATCGGTCCATTTATAATAATAATAAAATTCTAACATTGCGCTATTAAAGGAATGTTCAGAATTATGTAGACAAGCCAAAAGTGCGAAAGGATGTGGATACTGGACCCTCACCGCATTGTTATCCAAAGAGCTTTAACATTGGAATTTGTAAATTAAGTTTGAGCATTGATGATTACGAGTCGAAGAGAGCAGCTAGAAACTCTATTTTATAACGAAAAATATGCTTACAGAAATATTAAATATTAATGTGACGAAATAAACGGATAAAATCTCTATGTGCGCTTAAATTTATCTAGACTTAAGACAATCAATTGAACACCAAGATTACCAGTAGTTATGCTGTAAAATCAAATTTTTGAACGTTTGTTAGTTAGCTACGGATTTCCAATTTATAAATTTAAAAGTTAAATTAAAAAATAATTACTAATTCTTGTGTAACTAAGAAATTATATTGATAAGAAAAAAATCAAAATTTAAAATGATAATAACTAAGTCTGGCATAAAAATCGATAAAAAAATGAAATAAGCATAAAATGCTTCTAATACTTTCAATATTTTACTACACTATTTGTATGGGTGTTTTATTTTAAGAAATTAGGCCTCTAGCTCAACTCTCAAAGTAATACCTACGCATTGTTTTAGGTTATGAAAATAGTAACTAAAACAGTTTTAGAGAAGCTGATTATCCTAGCGCCGTAATTTCAAATGTGTGGTGCAACACACTGACATTATATATAGGAAACGATTATTCTGATTTCTCTTTTTCTTTAGTCACTACCGATTTTACCTATTATTTTTCAGTTAGCTAAATATATGAAGCAATTGCAGGCTAATGTGTAAACGCTATTTAATAACGCCAAATTCCTTTGACGTTTGAATGAAAACCACATAAGTCGGAAAACTGGTTCGCGTTGGCCACATGCTGTAAATGTGTTCTAGGTGGCTCTTAAGCCTCCCCATATTTTCACCCTTTAAACTATTGACATATAGCTTTTTTGGACTAACTCAAGCTAGGATATTTAATGTTACGTTGGGAATTGGGATACCCATAAACATTCGCCGATCTATCGGCTATTAGCCCAACTCTAGTTGGGCTAATATGTACAAGCCTCTCTAAATTTTTGTTTAGTTTTATTACCTACTGGGAGATGTTATATTACAAGAGGAGCTAACTGTGCCAACCTGGAGAGGAGGAGTGAGGAGCTAACCTATATAATCAAACATATTGTGTTTGAGAAAATAGTTGGTGGCATGACTTGGAATTATTTTTACACATTTCGGCTTATATAAATCAGCTGTATAGCGAGCCAGCCGAATTTCGCCCATATTATACAGTGAATGGGTCAGCGCTCCGTGCCTTTACTCCTCAGCCATAGAATATACCTATTATCCATACTTAATATTATAAATGCGAAAGTGTGTCCGTCTGCTTATCTGTCACGCTTCCACAGCCCACCTGTTTATCCGATTTTGATGAAATTAGGGCTACGTTGTATACCGGGGATGTAGGCTACTTTTTATCCCGGAAAATTAAGGAATTCCCACGGGGATTAAAAAACTTAATCCACACGCACGAAGTCACGGGGATCATCTAGTTATAATATATAGCGATATGACATTATTGACTTTATTATAACGACAGTGCAAGTATCGAGGTTCTGGGTTCGATTCCCGGATCGGATCGAAAAAGTTAATCTTTTTTGTATTGGGTTGCGAAAGTAGGCGGTGTTTGATATTTCACCCCTGTACCTCAAAGCACCTGACTTGCACCTGATCTCTCTCCGATTGTTCGGATTTCCGTAAGAGCAAGATTGAGTATGGGAGTTAGGAGAGTAAGGGAGTTGGGAGTGCACCTGTTATGCGCTATTATCTCAGCTAAAAAGGACTAAGTAGTGCTCTTTCACAACAGTTAGATTGAAGATATGTTCCGCTACATTGCTTTCTCTAGAAATATAACATCTCTGCCTACAAAATTGAAATACTAGTTTTTGACTTTAGTAGAGAATCAAAATTGTAAACGATTTTTCTATATAAAACTTATTAGTCTTCAATTTTTCTCTATTCTTATATTCAAGTAACGAAACAATAAAATAATAATTATAAAAAATATTGAATTGTAATCAAAGATACTAAAAATAGTATTATAGTTTTGCGAAATACTTAGTTTATATACAAGTATATTTTCGTTATGAGGGTAGTTGTAACTCGTGAAAGTCACGAAACGAATCTAAAATGGCGCTGTTAATAATCATTCCCTCTCACTCACAAACCTTACAAGTAAAGTGTATAAGTGAGAGAGAGTAATTACGCCGCCATTTTCGCAAATAATTTTCTCTCGCACTTTCAGTCTATACAGAGGTCTATAAAGAGAAAGAATGATTAACGTTGCCATTTTCGATTGGTTACGTTATTGGCACGAGTTATCATAACTCCTAGGAGTGTTAATAATTGTAGGAAGACATAGAATGTACAAGGAATGTCAGAGTTGTAAATGTTAATTCGAGATTGTTTCTGAGCAAATTTTATTCCTGAATAAAGTGATTAAATATTTATTGATGTTTGTTTTTTTTTTAAAATAACAACTCTAGTAGACCCCCTTGCGTATGGTGATGGACAGGGTTTTTAAGATGCTAGCTAACAATATGTAATACAAAGATTCTGTCATTTATTAATTAAGTAAACACAAGTACATGTTATATAATTAATATAATTGCAATGTAACAATATAACAACAGCTGTAATATCCATAATAACTCGCAGCCAAGGTATATATAGGTCTACTTTCTAAAACACTTGCTACTCAAGGCAATGCACAGTATCGAATGGTTATTGGTTACATACACTGAAGTTGTTATAATGTAATATTCTAAAACTATATTGTGACGTCACGCCATTTAAACATAGCCGCTACATGAGCGGGAACTTATCTGATTGGCGGAAACCCCGCGTATAGACTGCTTCGGCGCACTACAGGTCCAGCGCCCTATGTGGTCTTCGCGTGGCGCTCACACAACTGCTACAAGAATAGGTACACTAGGTGCCATTGACTACGATGATGCAGTCATAGCTAAGCTGCTAAGCTAATGGGCTAAGCCTTAGCCTAGAGCCAGACGAGCATAGTTTCGGTTCAACTGAAATTCTGCTGACCTGCCAGACTGACAAAATATACGTGCACATTCAGTAACGAAAAGTCAATTGACGCTCTTCTCTCATCAAATCCGACTCCGACCGAAAAACGGCCGTTTAATTTAAGCGCCCGCGTTGTAGAGTCGCTGTGGGCCTCATTTTGAGTTGTTGATTTTTGAAATTACGCGACTCTCAACTTAAAAAATTACGCTTGTCTGGCCTGAGCATTTTTTAATTTTACACATATTTTTTTGTTAGAAGTTCATACATTCTATACTCTATGAATTGAGTTCTGCTGCTACCACCGCGTTATTATAAGTAGAAATAAAGTAGTCTTTTAGATAATCTGAACACAAACATAAACATTACAAATATTACACTACTACAGCCTATTAACGTCCCACTGCTGGGCACAGATCTCCACCTTCATAGGAGAGAGGGAATTAGAGCTTAGACCCATTACACTGCTTCAGTTTACTCCTGCTATTATCATGCTAGTGATTATAACCGGGAGCGACGGCTTAACGTGCTCTCCGAGGCACGGGGGTGAAAAAACCCCAACTTCCAATTCCGGGCTGGCACTGAGAATTTCTTAACTGAATAACCCAATACCTAACAACTTTTATGCCCGACTGGGAATCGAACCCAGGACCTCGTGATCCGCAGCTGACTATGCTAACCAGACTAACCGACTAGACTAAGGAGGCAGGCACTTAATAACATCAATATCCACATTTTCATTCACATAAATTACTATACAAAATCAACGCCAATCTATTGGCGCTGATGTGCCTGGCGATATCTAACCACCAAGATCACTAGTATAGGTAATAATTATTCTAATACATTAAAACAAAAGGTTTAAAAAAGATGTTTATTAACCTTAAATCATAAAAATGCCTTCTAGACATTACATACCTTATACTAAACACTATTGAAATTGTACATTAAAAACCACTAAATAATCAAAAATAAACAAGTAGATTGAGGTATCCAGAAAAGTATTACAGGCTGATTCAAACTTTATGACTTCTCAGAACATCTTATTTTGTTGCTTACAATATTAAGTATCAAAGGGACAGTTTCAGTTGACTGTACCTACACTTGTGGCTAACTTCCGAGACATAAATTTAGTATAAAATCATGGTAAACAATAAAATAAAACTTGAAGACAAAGCACTGGAGTTGTTATAGGCATATCAGTGAAAGCTGTCTAGCCTATTATAAATATTAATAATAATGATATTGAATTTTTTTCGTACAATAATTTTACTAAAAGAATATCAGGCATGTTATACATGACTTATATTCCCTTTCACCCTCCCAACTAAATAATAATTAATGTAGGTATCAACAATACTGCAACAGATCATATTATATTCTACGTTAAGGCTCTGAGCCAAATTTAATGCTCTGGCAACATTAACTTTTCAGTTTTCACAACCTCAGATACCTTATTATGTAAAAATTATTGCTACAGCGTAATGGTCTCAAACATCTCTGATTGGTTCTCTGACAATCATTGAGTGTGCAGATACATCTTAAATACCATAAATTTAGCCAACCATAATAGTTGTGACGGTAGCTACGTTGTTATCAACTTTAAAGCTTAGGGGGTTGCAGACTTCAGTTACAATATTTTAACCTTATAAAATTACACTATTTATTATTGAAAAGTATACATAACACTAATCATCATCAACCATTTCCACGTCATCACCATCATCCTTTTTTTTCCCTGAAGCCTTCTTAGCTGATACAACTTGTTTATAATGCTCTAACGCCTCTCTCAAAGGTTCCACAAATCTATCGAATTCTATATCAGTCATTGCTTCCAACACATCCTGACCTGTTAAAGCTTTCCTTTTATTATTTTTCACTACATTCGTAGCAGCAGAAGTTACATATAAAACGAAAACTGAAGCGGCTTTTGCTAAGCCGGTACGAGCTTCTTTCGATATGGCTACTCCATCTGGTAAAGATTCTTTCACGATTCTAGTGACGACTGTTAGCGGGAGGTTGATATCTTCCAGCTTCTCGGCCATTTTAATTAATGCTTTACAATAATGAAAAACACTGAATACATGCCGTGGAAATATACCGCCGCTAAAACTTGTTTTCGTTGCAGATTGCGTGATTGTCACCTTCTTTTTCTGGTCGGTGATTGTCACTGTCAGAGACAAGTAACATATGTCAATCAGAGACAAGTACAGAGACAAGTAACATATAGTGTCAAGGGTAGAGGGTGCTAGACTTCCCTTTCTAGACGAGTAACATATAGATAGGATAAGCTGTCTGAGTGCTGTCTAGTCAGATGTCAGAGCAATTAATGTCAAAGAGTAATGTACTCTGCGATAGATTATTAACTTGTATTATTGGTTGGTACTTATTTCCTACCTCCATGTCTATAAATCTGTGGATGTCTTGACTTTTGAGTAGTTTTATTTTCTAATATTCCAGGATACATTTCCTGGCCTAAACTATACCCCTTTGATTATATTGAATATATATTATCAAAGCTATACCCATCCATGCTAAAAATCATGACGATCCGTTGCTCCATTGCGGCGTAAGTGAAGGAAAAACAAAAAAAAAACATACTTTGGCATGTATATTATTGATCGAGCAAAGCGAAGGTCTCCGAGTCCACTTGAGTAAATTTGCACTTGTCCGTCCGTTCTGGGGCTGCCAACCATACTTTATAAAAACGTATCCTACTTTATTTTTGGTAATTATATTTTATACTTTTCCATACAAATAAATAACGTGCAAATACTTTATTTTCAACCTTTACTGTGATGCGTAAAATAAAATACTCATTAAGGGTATATTTATATAACGGTACACATAAGTTAAAACGGATGATGGAAACGATTTATAATTACTGAACGAAATGTTAGATGTCAGATGTGGTGTTGTGAATGTGACAGGACAGGTGACATTCTGACATAAAAACATAAAATTTGAAAAATACTTTTTTTTCTTCCAAATACTTAATTTTATCTTCCAAAATCAAAAAAATTAAGTATTTGGATATGTGGGGTTGTCAACTTTTTTTTTGTCCAAAAAAGTTGGCAACCCTATCCGTCCGTCTGTCAGAGCCATATAACTTCAGCTGCAGGGCGACCGCGTATCTTCTGCATCAATCATTGTTACAGTATCAGTTGTGATTGGCTGAATTTATAGTATTCTTGTTGCGTCAATGGATTTTGTCCAATAATGGAAGTGTGTTATCCAATCAGAGGTGATTGCGATCGTTACACTGTAGCTGTCAGAGATACGCGGTTGCCCGGCTATTGAATTACTGAACGTAATTACTTCAAATTTAAATTTAATATGTAAACCGATGGCCTCCAGCCGAATATGGCTTAAAAAGTTATAAAAATCATTATTTCAGGGGGGGCAAGCGAATGCGAAGTAAAATATTTTTTATAGCGTTACATAAGGTTGCGGTATATAATTTTAAAGATAATTAGGGAATAGAGTCCAAAAATATATTTTTTTTAATTTTTCCTCTAAAGTTGACGAAATGGGGAATGGGGCTTTCAAAGTGGAGATTTTCTAACGTCCAAAGTTAACCACAGAACTCTCAATTTTCTGACAGGCTGAGCCTGAAACTTGATCAATTATTTGAATTATATCCTGTACTTAAACAACAAATACTAAAATTAATAAATAAATTATCGCCTGCCTCGTATAGCGGTTAGCGTGGTCGACTGCGGATGACGAGGTCCTGGGTTCGATTCCCGGTCGGGCATAAAAATTGTTAGGTAGGTATTGGGTTTTTCAATTAAGAAATTCTCAGTGCCAGTGCCAGCCCGGAGTTGGAAGTTGGCGGTGCTTCACCCCTGTGCCTCGGAGAGCACGTTAAGCCGTCGGTCCCGGTTATTATCACTAACATGATAATAGTCGTTATAAAGCCCGCCAACCGGAGTAAACTGAAGCAGCGTAATGGGTCTAAGCTCTAATTCCCTCTCTCCTATGAAGGTGGAGGTCTGTGCCCAGCAGTGGGCTGTGGGACGTCAATAGGCTGTAGTGGTGATATTATTATGGTTCGGAGCGTTGCTCACGGACCGAATAAACCACTTCACTTGTTTGAACGCTTGTGCGTCCATACCGAATCCGTACTGACCAGAATGTCCAGTGTCAAGAATACGCAAGCAACATTCGTCGATCCCGACGCAATGTAAAATCGACATCCGGATTTAATCCGAGCGATAATTTTGTTTCTATATTTGAATTATCTCGGATTTGGATCGGATTCAGTGCACGAAGGCTCTGTCTGCAGTGCATCCGCAGTCATCAGCAGAGCAGAGTTACTCAGCAGGGTGTCAGAACTCAGAACCATATAGAACTACGAAAGAAAAGTTGACCATACATATATTACAAGAAATTTTTTCTTGTGTCGGATCAGACACGCGCGTACAAAAGATAGGACATACAATAAATACTCTTA
This sequence comes from Erebia palarica, assembly GCA_964035005.1. NCBI lineage: Eukaryota > Metazoa > Arthropoda > Insecta > Lepidoptera > Nymphalidae > Erebia > Erebia palarica. The sequence continues at coordinate 22,641,052 of OZ035993.1, read as the reverse complement.
GCAATAAATTTTCCATAGAGAATGTGCGATAAGCCTCAGAGAATACGTGTTTGACAGTTGGTCGTCCGATGATCCAGGTACTTGAAATGACGAAAAATATACGGCAAATATTTATTTTTATCGTAAATATGCACTACTGACACAAATATAATTAAAAATTATAAACTACAGTTTATAATTTGCTTAGTGAAAAAATTAACTTTAATTTTATTCCGCTTGCGTGATCACGCATAATAATTTTGGTTTAAAATTTGACGTTGATTGGTAAATATTTCTTATTTGCTTAAAAAAACTCACCTTTTAAGTCACCGTGAAAATATGGTAGGTAGTAAAGAAAAGAAGATAGTTACCTGATACTAAAATAAAAAAGGATATATACGTACCTAGGTACACATGGCGCCCTTGAGGTCCAGAAGTGATAGAATCAGGTCAAACTTAAACAGCTTTGACCTACATTCGCTACGGATATCTGTATCTTGTGTGGGGAGATGAGTTATGTAATTAAAGAGGTCACTAACCCCGTTGTACATATGACAATTATCTTTTTAGGGATCGGGAAGTTAAGGGACGTAATAAATAAAGGAACCCATATAGTTTCGTTAGTCTTGAATTCCCATAATTTTGTCAGTGTGAGGCAGCCGGCTTACAAATCAACTATTTATAGGTACCTACAGTTGAAAAGTGCGTTGAGAGAACACAGTTACTGCTATCATAGATGCAAAGAAGCATATCGAAATATTGAAAAAATTGAAAAAAAAACAGGGTAGGTATCTCTAACGAAGCCTCCCAGAGTCCCAACAGATCAGACCAACGAGGTTCTGGGATCGGTTTTAATTTTGCCACTGTCGGAAACCGAACCCACGACCTCCCACAAACACAATACCGTATAGGTAGATACCGATTAGGGAAAATGGGTTGATTTAATTTCTTCTTTCTAGGGTTACTTATACCAAAAGTTATAATGATTTAACCTATGAATATGTTAGGACAAACAGAATGGTTATGGAAAAAAAAACAGCTCTAGCGTTACAAATTATTATTTATTACAATACTTTACATTGCGCAAGGCAAACGGTACCGCCATTTTGAACTTTGCGTTATGTTATGTCAAAGCAGTGCGGCACAGACTGCGTATAGACGACGACGTTTTCGCGCGCATTTTATCGATTTTTCACATTCGACTGCTGTGTTATTGTGGTGTTTTTATAACGAAAAACATGACTAATAGTGCACATGCCCTTTAAAATAATAACTGAAAATTGTTTATGAGTGGTTTTTGTATATAGTTTGATATGGTTTTTAAACTGTTAGTTAGTTGAACTTGCGTAAAATCGTGTGGTTTATTGTTCGTGTTCTTAGAATCGTGTTTTGGACATAAAACGAGGTGAGAATTGCTTTAAAATTACTTTAAAAAAGTATTTCAGGTAATTTCTCGCTGTACCTTCTCCTCTAAGCATAATGTGGACATTCCTTGTGCCTTTAAAATCGATTATGGAAATAATAAAGTAACCAATGGTAACTATTTTTGTAAACAATATGTACCTAATTTTTTTACAATTTAAATCAATAAATTGGAGATAAGAACTCAATAAAATTAGCAGTTTGATTTAAAATATTTATTCCCCAAAAAAATTTAAGGGTTGCCAAAAATCCTAAATAATATCTTCTGAAAAGCTTTGAACTTTAACCATTTAGGTACCCAAGTAAAAAAAAATTAAAAACGAACCAGCAAGTACCTTCTTCAATTTGACGTGTGTATTAGGAAATAAGTAGGTTTGTTACGATAGTTTTTGTTTGTTTTAGGACAACTTCTATTGCAGCCAACCAGGTTGGGTCAATTTTGTATGCTGCAATAGATTTTTTAAATCGAAAATACTAGTGGTTCGCCCCGAACTGAGACCTCGCGGGATAAAATTCTTATAAGTATATAGTTATAACTATATATTGTAATAGTTAACTTTTTTTTCCACGTAAGATGGTGCTAACGTCTAGTATTTGTAAGCACAAACGAATAAACTTTTACAGAACGCCATCTATAGATTGTTATTTATTATTTAATTTTATTGTTCAAGTACAGGATATAATTCAAATATTTGATCAAGTTTCAGGCTCAGCCTTTCAAAAAATTGAGTTTTTAGGTCAACTTTGAACGTTAGAAAATCTCCACTTTGAAAGCCCCCCATTTCGTCAATTTTAGGGGAAAAATAAATCAATATATTTTTTTTACTCTATATATTTTTTTTATCGCTGGGAAATGCGTTTAGGCATCCCTCTCGGAAGTAGGCAGTGTGAAACTATGTTGCTTCCGAGAGGGTATGTGGGACTCACTGGCACTCCAGAATACCCACTAAAACCCAGCGGCGCTCCTGCGCATCGCCTTAAGGCTGGGTTACGGGAACACTTGCGCAATCATCCGCGAATCTTTAAAATGATATACCGCAACCCTATGTAACGCTATAAAAACATATATTACTTCATTATTCGCTTCTATGAGAGCCCCCCTGAAATAGTGATTTTTATAACTTTTTAAGCCATATTAAGCTGGAAGCCATTGTTTTACATATGTATATTTAAATTTGAAGTAATTACGTTCAGTAATTCAGAAGTTATAAGGTTCTGACAGACGGAAGGACGGACAAGTGCAAATTTACTCAAGTAGACTCGGAGACTTTCGCTTCGCTTGGTCAAATATTATAGAATTTAATTAACGTAGGTACCTAGTTGGTAAAAGTACTTAGATAATGTGCAATTAATTTTATTATCCTATGCTTTTTTTGGCCCTCACGTTATACTCACTACATTTTTCTCCGTTTTGCTTCAGCCACGCTTCATTGTCAGTTGTGACCAAAACACTGCTTCCCTTGATGCTTCGTCAGTCATCCTCAGTCCTTACCTCATTTCTTTTCCACTTCGCTTCACTTTTCTGCTTCACACCTTCTTTTCTTCCCATGTTTTGCCATTTTCCTCGCTTCAGCTCACTTTAGTTCAACACATTTCACGGCTGCACTTGTCGCTTACTTAGATTTTTCATATTCCACACATCCAATCTAAATATATAAAAGGAAAAGTCGACTGACCGACTGATTTATTAACGCACAGCTCAAACCAATGGACGAATCGGGCTGAATTTTGGCATGCAGATATCTACTATAACGAAGACATCCGCCAAGAAAGGATTTTTGAAATTCAACCTCTAAGGGGGTAAAATAGAGGTTTGAAAGTACCTAATAAATTATTTTTATAAATGCAAAACTTTTGCTACCATGCGAAAACTGATGCTTCACGAGACATCTCAGGTATATTTGTAAAAAGTACAATAAAAATGCAAAAATGTAAAGAATGCGAATTGATTTCGATCCGAGGAAGCATTTTCGCTCCATTGCGTTACATATGGATAATATTGACTGCTTATTTTACTTGCTAATTGTAGAAATGCTGCTTATTGATGACATAACTCGATTCTGCAATGTTTTTTTTAATTTTTAGTAAGTACTTATGTGATAAGCTAAGAATTAGTGATATTCTACCTACCTAATGATATTTTAGTCAATAAATAGTTATCGATAATCACATATCAGGAAATACTAATCTAGAGGAAATTCCTCTAGATTAGTATTTATTTATTTTGTGTCATATGATATTAAGTAGATTATGATATCTTGAGATATTTCCTTTTTTTTAAATGGCTTCTCTATTTAGTTTTTGTCTTTTCTGGGACAATGAATAAAATTAAGAATCATCACGAATAATTTACGATTTTTAAACGTTTTATGACGATGCGTAATAGTCTATTTCTCCGTGCATAATTAATTACAATAGTTTTGCAAATTTGAAAATATTTTTGCACCATAAAATCTTTATGTGTCCGTGCCATGTCCCTATGTTTTGCTTTTTTCGATAAATTAATAATTTTAAGAATATGGAAAAAAATGGCCCAGTTTTCGCGTCATCATCAGATATATCCCACAAATAAATTTGACGAATAGGTATAATAAACGAAAGAAAAACAAAGCGACATAGCCTGAATCCTTCTTAAATTATTCTTGAATATAAAATTAAAATAGGTTCTGTTTTGGACAAGGAAACAGAAAAATACGAGACTAAGAATTCGACTATTTTCGATTTCATAGGTATTATCGGTCCCTATCGGTATGGAATTCTATTCGAGAAGCAGCGCGACGGCAATTTAATTGTTCAATACCTATTCTCAAAGTTTCTCGTTCATGCCATATCCTCAAGTATATTATTAGATAATACTTCTAACCGGCAGCAACTAGCATAATATCATAAAAAACTAATGTTTCATTTTATAATTGCTAGTGTAGTAAATAAGTAGGTATATTTTATTACTAACAATAATAAAAATCACCTTCAAATAACGTATACTTATTTAAATGTTAAAAGGAAGTTCAACGGTCAAGGAAATACGTACGATGTAGCTAATTTTTTAAACAAGACTTCATAGTTTTTATTTAGCAAGTATACTTATATTTTTTTTTATGTTTGAGTACTTGGGTATAATTGTTAGGTAAGTTAAAATTCTTGCGCTAAACCAATTAACTGAAGTAGGCCTACCTATCTAAGTTGTTGTGTTAAATTTCTTAAATAATATGTACGCTAGGTAGTTTTCCTAAGATTCCTTCTAGTTTATACCTACATGGATGGATCAATCACATAATGGTGGAGTTTTTTTTGGGATAATAAACCTAATATTATTATCAAATAATAAATTCCTATTATTTGATAATAATATTAGGTTTATTATTCCTATATAAATTATGGCCCAGTAATGGAAAAGATCCCTATCCTCAGAATTACTCCATTAAGTACTTCAATATATTAAAAAAATCTCATTCACGTATCTACATTATTTCTTAATGCACCGCGGAGCAGCTCTTGTATCAGTTGGACTAGTTACACGGGTTTGCGAAACGTGTTTTTATAGGGATGTCCTTTACTTTTATCGAATTTGAAAGGTTCCAACGCATTTCGATAAAATTTTATAGCCTTTTAACAGCACCTCAAGATTCAATTATTAAACTAAATAGCATGACGGCACGTTTTTGCCAGTAGTGTGGTAATTAACGACAGTCGAAGCCGTCATCCAGACCAAATCACAGATAATTCAAAGATTATAAATTTCCCAATTGGAATTTCTAAACCTAGGAACCTAGGACTTCCCAATTTCTACACTTTCACTACGGCGTTCACTTTTTTTTCACTTTCTCCACAGCGCTGGGTGAAGTGGTCCATGCGAATCCTTAGGGGTTATTTATGTCCACAAGTTAACTCAATCTAAAGAAAAATAAGGTTTCGTCCAAATTGTGTCACCAAAAAACTGAGTTTAAACTTTATTCTCGTAATCTGTATTTTTAAATGTGTAAATAAGTTAAATTTTTTAACGTAAATAAAGTAGTATTTAAACTGCAATATTGATTCAATATATTTTTACAAATTCATTGGTATTTGTATTGCAATGATATGATGATAAGTCGATTATGAACAACATTTATTTTTGAGAATTTAATCCCTCTCTCGCTGACCGCTGTCCTTTTATTGTAATTTTTGTATAAAATAGAGTTACATTTTCAGTTTCCTCTGAAATTATTTCCTAGAGCATCAAGCTTGACTTTTAAATAATAAAAAATCTAATCATTAATAGATGCCTTAAATGCCTTTTGCCTGCGCTTTGAGAATCCTTATCTGCGTCGTATCTCTCACTCTTGATATTCATCCTCATATGATATTTTTTAAATAAACCTACTTTTTAGGGTTCCGTAAACCCTTTCCTCGTGTTTTCCTTTTGAGTTCAAAAGGAAAACACGGAACCCTTACAGGATCACTTTGTTGTCCGTCCGTCTGTCTGTCAAGACCCTTCTTCTCAGGAACGTATGTAGTTATCAAGCTGAAATTCATATGAAATACTCAAGTCTACTGTCCCTTGGAGCTGTGAAAAAATCAAACTTCTAAGCCAACGCAATCAAAAGATACAGCCGTTTATGCTGCAAATTTTCGACACTCGCAAGGGAATCAAAACCTACAGGGTACTTCCCGTGAACTCAGAATCTTGAAATTTGGTACGAAGCAACGTCATAAAGCACAGATAAAGGAAAATTGCGAAAAGAATAAATTTTCATTTAACCTTACTACAGGTTCGTACGGAACCCTCGGTGCGCGAGTCTGACTCGCACTTGGCCGGTTTTTTAGTAATGATACCTCTGAACCGATAAATAATAAAAAAAGTTTTTGCCAACCGCAAAACCGCCAAAACCAAATGCAGTAAATGGTAGTACTTATGAACTACACTAGCGGCACGCTATGATGGCCGGTTTGACACATTACAATAGTGATGTGGAATGTCAATTTATTCTCGAACAAAAAACAATTAAGTTTTGTTTTTGTACCTGATTAAATAGGTTTAATAAAACAAAAATGTATATGTTTATTTAATTTATTTGAACGAACTGAATATTTGAACGAAAATGAATATACATACTTTATATGCACACAAGAAACATATGAATACAAAAGATACCAAAAAAGGTGCCACAAAAGGCCATAATTAATCAGATTCGTCCATACTACTATTTTCACTGTCGTCACTGCTATCATCACATACATTAATAATTATATGTTCGTTTTCTATAATATTATCTATTTTCACATCTCTTTCATAATCTTCCCTTATTAATTTAACAGTTCTATTCACAACCTTTTCCCAGTCTCCTTTAGTCACATGTTCACAAGCTTCTTCTAATAATTTTAGCATTTTTTTTGTGGTAAATGGGGGTTCTGTATTGTGTCTTGCAGCATATCCCTTAATTTGAGCCCACACCAACTCAATCGCATTATACTCACAATGGTAAGGCGGTAACCGTATAACTCTGTGCCCATGTTCTAATGCTATTTCGTCAATGACGTATCGGATCTTGGTTGGTTTGTTTTCTTTTAAAAGACGTACTAATTCCGCTTTTAACATATTCATGTTTGCATCTACGCCATTTTTACGAAGCCATGCGACGATATCAGCTTTCTTTTGGGATTGGGCAGGTGGCTTGTCAATTTGCATCGAGTGGTATGGGGCGTTGTCCATAATTATAATAGATGGTTCAGGGAGGCTACACAACATTGAGGTAAACCATTCAGTAAACTTTTCTCCATTCATGTCTTCATGATAGTCTCCAGTGGTTTTTGACGCAAAAGCCATGAGAGAACCTTCGACAAACCCGTTGATGGTTCCGGCGTGACAAATTATAAGTCGCGATCCTTTTCCTACAGGAACTTTGGAAGTAGATGCTGCTGTGTCATCGTTCCAAGAACGGCCTACAGTATGGTTAGCATTAAGCCATGTTTCATCCAAGAACACAACATTTTGCCAATTTTTGATTTCTTTCACTTGCCGTAAAAAAGTATACCTTGCCATCGCTATATCAAATCTTTCCATCAATATTTTGCGTTTGTTACATTTTTTGTATCGAAATCCAATGGTCTTCAAAATCTTCGTTAAAGAACTTTCCCCACCGAAGAATAATCCAGCTTCCTTCAGTGAATGCACCAACTTTTTTCTTGTTGGATACTCCTTCTGTAAATAGTAGCCGTAAACATGTCTTCGGATAGCATCGGCATCAAAGCTATCGATGCCTACGACTGGTTTTGCTCGTTTTCTCTTTTTTGGTGTGTGAAGTTTATTTTCTTCTGTGCCAGTCTCGCCATATTTTTTTTTAGTTATCCGTCTAACAGTTCGTTGTCCAATATTAAGCGCATCAGCTACGCGTTCAACCACTGACGTTATAGGTAAAATTGGCCCTCCATTTTGAGCTTCACGATCGAAATAGTTACGAAGGCGTATTACGAACTCACGTGTCTGACTATTTAGAACAGTTCTCTGCGTACGTTCGGTCATATCGACGAAATCCACAACAAAGGGCTTGAACAGAGTCCAAATTAACGAGCAAGGGTCAACAGTAATGCAGTATCAATATTTGAAATCCAAAGCCAGGTCAAAACTATATCACAATCGCATTGCACTGACAGTTTATACTTTTCGAAGCAACGTCAATTCGAAACTGCTTTGTTTTGCATTGAGCATTGACGCGAGTTTGCCGGAGGTAGTAGTTGTGCTAGCCAGCGATCCTATGTGACGATCGTATTAGATTCCATTTTTAAAAATTTATTGATATTTTTTTGCGATTTCAGAGGTTTGTCCACATAGTGAAAATTGTTCATATTCACAAGTACATTCACCCCTTAAATGGTGCAAACTGATTTTTCTACACTTGTATACATTTAAGAAATCAATTTAATAAATAAATTTTGAGTCCTAAACCTAAAACTACATTCGATAAAATTTATGAATCTCTGCACATCACTATCGTCAATAAAGTAATACAATTATTTCCTTCAAAGTCGTTATCAATTAATACGGAACTTCATGAGAAACTACATTCGATAAAATTTATGAATCTCTGCACATCACTATCGTCAATAAAGTAATACAATTATTTCCTTCAAAGTCGTTATCAATTAATACGGAACTTCATGAGCGGACAAACGTCAAACCGGCCATCATAGCGTGCCGCTAGTTTAGAAGATGTCCGCGACATCGCCCGCGTTTGTTTTAAAGTCCCGTGTCAAATCTTGGCTTTCCAAAATACGTTATAGGTAAATGTTGGGCCCCAGGATGCAACCTATCTAATATCTTAGTATTAAATTTCGTCAAAATATATTTAGGCCCGCCACATACATTCGGAATCCCGAATCGGAATTCCGATTTGGGATTCCGTTCGGCGACAAAGGCCGTTCGGAATTTCGAAACGGAAATAAATTCAAACCGAAAACTACCGCGCGTGTTTGATAGACCCATAGATTTTATATGGATTTGCTGCGTTCTGAATACCGAATCGGAATTCCGTTTCGGGATTCCGAATGTATGTGGCGGGCCTAAAACGATAACAGATAGACGTACACACTTTCGCATTTATAATAACTGATAGTATCAATTAATTAAAGTACCTATGGATTGTTTCTGTAATCAATTACTTTAACCATATAAAAATGCGTAAAATAACCTTGGTTTAACCTACCCAGTAAGTATGTACCTACCATAAGGCTTACGTCACACTAACTAATTAAGGACGTGACTTTTTGGGCTAAGTACTTACTATGAGTTTTATAGTGTCTGCATGACTGTCTGACAGACAGTTGGACTGGATGAAATTATGTTTTAGCTGGCTGATGCCTGCGACTTCGTCCGCGTGGAATAAGTTCTTTTGATTCACACGGGAACTCCTTAATTTTTCGACATAAAATGTAGTCTATGTCATCCTCCAGGTCCTCAACTATATTCGAAAAATCTCGTCGATCCGTTACTCTGTTGCGGCGTGATTAAAGGACAAACAAACACACTTTCGCATTTATAATATTAGTATGATTGTTGAGTGGTACCTAGTAGGATTTAGAACCGAGTCACTGCGTCTTTCTTGGTTACAATACAGAAACCTACCTAGTTGCCTCATTTGGTATAGAGTACCAGAGGTCGCCCGCGACTTCGTTCGCTTGACTCAAGTTTTTTAAATCCCGCAGGCACTCCTACCTCCTCCTCCTCCTCCTCCTCCTTGTATACCTACTTCTGGATTGTTGGAGAACAATCCAGAAGTAGGTATTAAAAACACTTTTAATATATTTGTACTCTAACCACGAGAGATTTAATGTAATTAGTTACTTAATTTATAAAACTCAGTTAAGCAATACTACAGTATCAAATCATTTGACCAGGCTGCAGTTGTTACCGCAGGCTCGTAAACAAGGTAACGATCTAAACACCATAGTAGTATTCAATAATCGTTTGAGTCTCGGTGGAGACTGCCCTACCGATGGTAGGTAAAACATTCGTATATATACAAGTTATTCCAATATGGCGATGGGAACGAACTGAGTGAAATACATCGAATGAGTCAAATATCAGTACAATCGAACCTTCATCAATAAATTAATTAACAATCTTTTAACTTTTGTAACAATTCAATTCAACTTTTAAACGCAAAGCTGACATAGGACATAACAAATCATTGATCTTCTTTATAGAAGATTGAGTCTCGTTTTCAGTAAGTTACCAATTTTACCAGTAACAGACAGACACTCTATCTCATTTACAATATTGTTATAGTAGGTATAGACTATAGATGATATAGGTCATTGGGGCCTAATTTCAACAACCTTACCCATAAAATAACCACTCGACTTATGACATTTAAGGTTATCAACCTTTCGTTTTTTCGTGGTGATGCCATTCCACGGTATGATGTCACCATTAGGGCAGACCCTACTTGAGGCGTGGTAGTTATACAATTTATGTAAAGGATTATTTTAAAAATGTATCCTAATGTTCTTTTTATTCACCACAAGTTAGCCCTTGACTCTCACCTGATGGTAAGTGATAATGCAGTCAAAGATGGTAGCGGGCCAACTTGTTAGGGGCACGGCAGTTATATTAAAGCTATCTAAATAAATAACTGGCTAAACACATACCTCTATTCGGTTTCTATTCCTTACCTATTGCGCCACGGAGTTTATTATCTATCCGTTATATATTTTGACGGATAGATAATTCTGTTGATGCAACCTAATTTCCGATAATCCATTCGACGTCACGATAGGAATATATTGTCAAAATTTAAAATTTCTTGTCCCATCGAAATATTGTGTTGATGTAACCTAATTTCCAAGTATCCATTCGACGTGACTATAGGAGAATATGTCAAAATCTTGTTCCAGATAATACTTGCGATAGCGATTTTCAATACACCTCCGCTTTAGCTCCCTGGCGCAGTGTTGAGCGCTTGGGAGGTTCTAATTTCTGAATTCTCTCTGGTCTGGCCTGGTGGGAGGCTTCAGCCGTGGCTAGTTATCACCCTACCGGTTCCATTCCTATGGTTAACATGGTATCGAATGAAAAATATCAATGGCTTATAAAATTATGACAAAAAAAGTTACTTAATGTTAAAACAGAATATAGTCTAGATTATATCGGACTACAGCGAAAAAACAAAAACTAAACAAGCATAAAAATTAGTTCCAATTTTTGCCACCAGGTCAGATCTATACATTTTGTGTGCACTTTATCACAAGTGCTGTTATCGAATCACGACGCATCAGTTAAACGTGACAGAATGAATGTCGCCATGTAGATCCATCAAATTCTGTGAAGTAGGTATTGTGCACGTGACAAGTGTACGTCGATGGTGTAGTCATTGTCTTGGGTTATCACTTATCAATTAATTGTGTGAAAACATTCAATAAGGTGGTGATTGCTGAAGTGTTGTGCCTGGTTGACTAGAAATTATTATTCTCAATATAATCAATTTATCAATTTATTTAATGAAGGAACTAGAAGTTTAATTAGTGTGGTAGTTGTAAAGACTTTACAATCGTGCATTGTCGAGTCAACATCACCTGAAGATGCTCCGGTATCGGTCAGTAAAACGTTCGTTGAGAGTAGTTTGGAAGATTTCTGTGTTGTGGTGAATAGGTAAGTGCGGGATACACACTGTACACATATAGATATACCTATTGTCGCGGATTATGTCGAATTAAACTTCTAGTTCCTTCATTATCATGGACTTCCGCAAAGTAACGCCTGCTTCTATCCAATATCAATTTATTTTTTATATGTAGGACATAGGTGTCTCTTTAGTAACGTCATGTTTTGAATTTTGACTCTACCACCGGTTATTATTTCCCAAATTCTTCTGCGCTACCAGTAGCAAAAGAAGAAATCCCGACAAAGAGATAGCTTAATCGCGCTAACGTAAGGATCACCACAGAATGCTTACTTTAGGTTTTACCTATATATTTTATTCAAGTAGGTACTAGGCACCGATGGGGATTAGTGATGACGTCAGAAAATTACTCCCTTTTGGTAGTAAAAAGGTACTTAAAGCCAGATGACGTAAGAAAATAACCTCAAAACCAAATTATCGAGATATGATTGTTTACCTCGAAGATTCCTTAATAAATGTAGCAAACACAATTTAATCTAGGTTATCGAGGTGGTGAGGTAACTTGATGATTTTACATTAAGACGAAATGCCACGGCGGTTTCTCCATACAAACATATTCATCTGTTTTCTCTGTGGGTAAATACAATAGAGAAAATATTTTTGCACCATAAAATCCATAGTATTTTATCCGTGCCATGTCCCTATGTTTTCTTTTTTTCGATAAATTAATAATTTTAAGAACATGGAACCTTCAAAAATTGCCAATAATTTCCTAAATATCGCGCCATCATCAGACCGCAAATAAATTTGATGAATATAATAAAAAAAAGAAAAACATACCAACATGGCCTGAGTCCTTATTAAATTATTCTTGAACACAAAATTTTGGAGGAGGAAACAGGAGAATATGAGAGTAAGAATTCGATTGTTTTTCATAGGTATAATCGGTCCAAGCTGCAGCTGTCCCTATCGGGTGTTAAGGTACTCTATTCGAGGAGCAGCGCGACGGCATTATAAAGGGCAAAACACGCAGGGAAATCCCAGTGTCACCACAGAATAATATAATAGGTGTCACCCACATTCCCTGTGTTTTGGGCTTAGTTGTTAAATACCTATTCTCTAAGGTTCCCGATGATGGCAATTCCTCTTAATTGGATACAAGGGCGAATGATTTAGGTGTCGAATATTTTGTAAATGGATCATTGTTTTGATGAACTCTTGTGTATTTGTAAAGTGATAATGATATGAATCAGCGTATTATGTACTTAATTAAGTACTAGTATGTATGTGAAGTTAATTAGCATGCTAGTAGTACTAGTATATATTTTGTTGTTAGTTTAATAATCGCGATAAATGTTTATCAGAGGCAAAACTGAAGCAAGGTCTTTTTTATTCTGCTAAAAGTTAACCTTTCAATGGTAGCGGGCTAACATGTGTGGCAGATAAACTAAACACTCAATTTATTCATACAGATGTCTCTCCTATGTTACGTCATACTTTGACTCTACCACTGGGTTCGGAAAGAAGATTCATTGAGAAGAGCCGTGAAGAAACTTAACCCTATATTAAGGTATTAGATGATGCCCGCGACTTCGTCCGCGCGTATTAAGTTGTTGATTCCCGTGGGGTACCTACAGCTTGATTTTCCTGGATAAAAAGGGATATAACCTATCCCTGTATCAAATTTTATCAAAATCGGTTGAAGGGTTGGGCCGTGAAAGCGTAGCAGACAGATAGACAGGGTATTATAATCCATACTAATATTATAAATGCGAAAGTGTGTCTGTCTGTCTGTTTAACCGATTTTGATGAAAAATTGGTCGAGGGTAGATTGTGTCCCGGGGAGGACATAGGCTACTTTTTATCACGGAAAATTAAAGAGTTCCCGCTGGAATCAAAAAATCTTAATTCCACGCCGACGAAGTCGCGGGCATCATCTAGTATTCCTATATTCGGCTTCTCTTTCTTCTACACGGCATCCTGCCGGAAAACTGAATCGGAACGTTTGTAACAAGGTGATATTGTAGCCAACTAACCACGGCCAAAGCCTCCCAACCCAACCTAACAGACTAGACCAGAAAACTTCCAGAAATTATTAATTCCCAAATCATCGGGATTGGACCCTCAACCTGCCACGTGCACTTACCACTGCGCCTGTGAGGTCATGAAAAACTTTTATTTTTGAAGTTTTATGATTTGGCCTGAGGCTTCGGCCGTGGCTTGTTACCACCACACTTGGCAATGGTGTATCGGTAAGCGATTTTGCGTTCCTGTACGATGCCGTGTAGAAACCTATGTAAATGCCATACCTCTGATTAGCCCGCTACCATCTTAGACTGCATCATCGCTCATCATCAGGTAAGATCGCATTCAAGGGCCAATTTTTTGTGGAATAAAAACAAAGCAAGTTTGAATTATGATTCACGGATTCGGTTTGGAGGTTGGTCCAGTCTTGCAGTGTTGTTCATTAAGTGTGGACGTGAGAGTGTACCTATATGGTTTGTTTTAGTGCATTTTTATAGTATGATTTTATGTGAGAACTCAAGTGTATCGAAAATATTGTAGGTGCGTATTGTAGGTGTATTATTAGTTTCCATTACCCAGACAGGTGGAAAATTGGACGATTGTTAAGTCTCAATGACTGTTTTTTACAACTTTACAAGAAACTTTCCAGGGATTTAAGTTTTCTATCTTTTAATTATTACAGTGCAATCTGTATTTTCGACTAGATTCTGTCCGCAGCTTCACTTACGTTAGTAAGTTAAATTTTCATACAAATTTCAAACTCCTTTAGGGGTTGAATTTTCAAAAAATCCTTTCTTAGCGGTTGCTTACGTCATATCTGTACGCCAAATTCCAGCCCAGTCCAGTTTCAGCTGTGTTTTGATAGATCAGTCAGTCACCTTTTCCTTTTATATGATAATATTTAGATGGAATATATTAATAGGTAACTTACTTTGTACGAAGCAATTTCCTGCAGCCTAATGAAATACCACCTTTGACCTGTCCTAGAAATGGGCTATATCATTTATCTATATGCAAACGACTCATATATGTATGTACTTAGCAATATTTAGTAATTTTACTTTTAAGTTTAATTAACCTAGTGTTTAAAACTCGTATTATTGTATCGCAGGCCCGAATCCTTGATAGACCACTGTGATGACAATTTTTTTTTTAATGTTTGGAGAATTATATCTAACTAGATGATGCCCGTGACTTCGTCTGCGTGGAAAAGTTTTTTGAAATTCCCACAGGAAATCCTTAATTTTTCGGGATACAAAGTAGCCTATGTCACTGTCCAGATCCTAAACTAGGTATATCCATGCAAAAATCACTTCGATCCGTTGCTCTATTGCGGTGTGATTGAAGGATAAACCAATAAACCATACACAAACACACTTTCGCATATATAATATAAGTATGATTTTTTTTATCCTCTACAAGTTAGCCCTTGACTGCGATCTCACCTGAAGGTTATGATTAGATTATGCAATCAAAGATGTTAACGGGCTAACCTGTTAGGGCCATAACAGTTAATTGAACCCTAACATAATAATATTTACTTACTTTTCACCATTTTTTTCTCTTAACTCTCGATAAACTCGATTGTAAGTACTCGTAAAAGCTATAGTTTGTATTGTTTTAGTATTCTTATCATTCAATTGTTCTTTGTTTGGTTTTGCTTTTTGTGTAACGGAGCTGAATCCGGTTAGCTGTCTGCTACGGCTTGCTGGATCTTATCACAACTAATTTAAGTTAATTATTATTAGTTAGCTTATTTTTCATTTTATTCTTTATCTTTTCCTCTTTTATTTCTTTTTTTCCGACCCATAGTGGGTTAACAATAATGCATATTATTCTTTACTAGCTTTATTTTTCCTGTTATTCTATTGTAACCTGTTGGATGTCCTTAAATAAATAATAAAAAATAACATTATTTGCCGTTCGCCGTGGACATAAGAGTCTATTTTAAAATTTGCACACTAATGAAACGGTTGAATGTGTCAGCGCAAAATAATTTTAAGACCTAATAATTGTACCACATTCTTGCAAATAAATTATTCTATTCTATTCTATTCTATTCTAGAGCCACTGATTCAGCGCAAAAAAATCTTACCATATATTTCACCGCGGCTAATTTGCTCGGAGACAGAAGGGGTTTACCAATTCGGGAATAGAACCGAAGTAATATGATCCCTCGCCAGTTCAAAACTTCACGGTTCATTGGAAAGAATATTCGTACAAAGGTTGTTTGTTCCTAAAATTTTACAGTCTACATGATTAAGGGACCGGGCCTGGTCCAGAAGATTTCTCCATCTATCTCTATAATTCGCGCTCGTTCTCCAGCTTCATAAGCCAATCTGCTTTGTATCTTGACTAACCCCATCCAATCATCGAAGTTTTGGTCGACCGATACTCCTACGCCAATCTGGGTGCCAAATTACCCCTATTATTGTTTTTGCCAACGGAAATCGAACTCGGAACCTTCCTTCATATAATATTAGAGCACTGCGTCTGGGGAGATTCGATAGCTTCTTTAGACATTAGTTCATACAAAACCATTATTAAAAAAAAACATTATTTAAAAGTTCAAGCCATTAATTAACTTAAAAATTCATAAATATATAACGAAAATAACCATTACAAAATAATACTAACTGGCAATTATTGCAAAATGTACCCTATCGCAATTTGATTAAGCGCTATTAACATTCAGTTGTTATTGCGGCCTCGATGATGTCATCGGGACAAGGTCGCTACCATTGATATAAGATCATCAAAGAATTACAATTACAAGAAAGCTACATTGATTTCCACTTTATTAATTATTTAGCTAATGCCCGCGACTGCGTCCGCGTGGATTGAGGTTTTACGGTTCCCGCGGGAACCGAAAAACTTCATTATAGACTTGTAGAGATAGATTATAGTCTGAAATAACACATAGTTATACTGAAATAACATATAGCTACTTTTTGTCCCGGAAAATCATGATTCCCACGGGGGTTTTAATAAAACTTAGATTCACGCGGAAGAAGTGGCGGGCATTTATCTTGTCTAATACTAGATGATGCCCGCGAGTCGCGACTATGTTTAAGTACTGGAGAGGTCAAATAGATTATGTTTTTCGTCATCTCCCATTGTTTACTTGTAAAGCGCAGACCGTAAGAAAAGCAAAAATGACATCCTAATTTGATAAATGCGAAGGAGTATTTGTTTGTTGGTTTTTTGGTTTGTCCTTCAATCACACCGCAATAAATCGACGTGATTTATACATGGGTGTAGTTGAGGATCTGGATTCTGGAGAGTGACATAGGCTACTTTTTGTACCGGAAAATTAAGTTGTTCCCGCTGGAATTAAAAAACTTATTCCACGCGAACGAAGTCGCGGGAATCAGCTAGTTGAATGATAAATTACTTACATGATTAGTTACTGCACTCGATTAATTAATGGATTATATTTTGGCACTTTAATAAGTTTTTCACCTGTATCATGAATCGATTGCCGTATATGTATATCTAGGATTACCTACCGTACCGATACCACTACAGCCCATTAACGTCCCACTGGTGGGCACAGGCCTCCACTCTCATAGGAGAGAGGGAATTAGAGGGTTGGCGGGCTTTTATGTATACCGTATCTATACGGTATACATAAATATCAATGGGCGTCGCTTATTACGTGTACACGTGAATAGTCATTAAGTTATGAACTTATGTATTTCGATATGTTTAAATTTTTAGTAACCTCGATAGGTCAAGGCGATAAATAGCAAGTTTTTGTCACAATCTATAAGTAATCATCCAGTAACCATAGTCATGTACTTTTGGGTTCCTTTGTAAAATAATGCATATCAGTTGTATAGGTAGCGCCAGGCCTAATTACGTAAAAATTAAAGCTAAAAATAGTACCTAGTGAGACAGTTTAAAACGTCTTACTTGCTATTTTGACAAACTATTACGATTACGATTTCCTTACACAATCGGGGGGCTGATTGGTACCGCACTTTTCCGCTATTGGCCAACATCCATAATGCAATATTTCTACATAGAGTTATATATTCTGTTCCGAAACGCGGAAACTTAATGCCTAAGTATAGTAGATTTTTCAACGAATAAACCATAAAAAATACTTTTAAACGCTCATTGCTCATGAATAAAGCTATTGGAAAATACGAAAATTATAATTTTATCATGTTAATATATGATTTTAAAAAGGTGGATTTTAAATACGTGGACATGGTAAAAAATTCTTAATTGCATTTTTTCTTGCTTGCTTTTCTTGGTAAACACTGTCATTCCGAACCAGTAGTAGTCAATGTTGATTCGAAAGCTCTTTAATAGTTTATTGGAACTTGGAAGCATGCAACCGCTAACTTTAAAAAAAGCCCTTCTTTAAAAAAATGCGAAAAGAGAAGGTATAGAAAATCGAGATATTCTGTTCCTTCCAAATCCGGCAGAATTAAAAAAAAATGTGAAAACTACATGACCGAATTTACCGACCTACACGATATATTATGCGATTACATTTACATACGATTTCCAGTTTTATAATGTTTTTTAAGGTGTTGAGTTAGGTATCTATGTTGATTTATTTTATAGGAACAATAAAAAAAGAATTTCGAAGGTTTTTGAGGCATCGATACCTAATAGAAATATGATGTAATGCTAGGTATTGACTCATGCTAAAGACTCATGCTCATTCAGATGCAGATAGCGGTCGACTTGTGACCTCATACCGACCTCTTTATAATCTTTAACACCATTACTTTACAACACATTGAGCCTAAATTATATTAGTTCATCAATTTAATTTGGTAATTTACGTACAATTTTTTTTGTACTAATTTAATCTATTTTATCTTGTATCTAATTTAAACTTTGCCCCATGTTTCATTCGGGTGGAAAATCCCTTGAGGTGAAATTTCCTGAATTCCTGAAACGTGGTATTTACTTAGTTGTTTCTTTATAATTTTAACCGAAATTTCTGATTCTTTAATAAAACTGTAACTGGACGACTTGTGTAGATCAAACCTATCCTGGGCCATACTGCCAACGCCCAACGCTTAAAGCCATATATTGTTACATCATTGTTGACTTTGTTTTTGTTTTAGAATTATAATCCTTATTTTACGTATATTAACGGTAGGAACGTCAAGGTACGTGACATCAAACTGTTATTTTGAGAAAAGTAGGTATAGTATGGCCCCTGTACCTGCTGTTTTTTGTATATTAGCTATCGATAAAATATAGAAACAGCACGAAATTATAAGTTTTTTAGAAATTGAATGCAATTTGGCATACTTGACACGTATCTAAAGGTTATATATACTTAGGGGTTACTTTAAATACCTACGAGTTTTTTTTTTGCCGAGAAACAAATAAGATCTTTCGGGACAGCGGATCAGTTTCTGGTAGATATAACTTCATACTTACCTCCGTCAAAAAACCGATTGTAATAAAATTTTCATCTTTCCGAAGTCTTTTTTGTCAGGATGGTCACCAGTCACCACCATCCCAATCATCTGCAGTTAAATTCAGTTAAATTCAACATCGTTACTCACACATATTTATTTTTGTCCCCAGAGTTTCGATCACAGCATGGTGTGAAATCCGAAGACCAAAACACGGCGAAGACAATCTGAAACCACGACTCCATACGAACGATCGACTTGATACAAAAACAATAATATAACACGCCTTAACTCCTAAACATGTGTTCATTAAACTCCAATAACTATAAATATTAACCACAAAAACTAAAAGAAAAAAGTTTTTATGTGAAGGTTGTGTATAATTTGAGTTTATATTTTGAATGTGTCTATTTTAAGAAAAAAATATCAGTTTCTGAACGCATTCGTGTTAGAGATAACAAAAAAAGAACAATTGATAGTGAAGATAATAATGCGAATTTGAAATTCAAATTGCAAGCGCGCGCGCAGGAGCGAGACGGGTGTATAAAGACAGAGAGCTGCGTCCAAAAATAGTGCGTTCAGAAATAGAACTGAAAAAAATGTCCGGCCCAGACTCAGTAGAGGCGAACGAGGCGGCGGTTGCATACGCCGCATGGTGGAAAACACCATGGAAAACTATGGCTGACCTAGCCGAAGCGGTTGACGATCTTATATGCAGCTTCGATTATATGGACACAGCTATGGACAACTTAGTCATGCTTATATTCATATGGGTACTAATATCTATAATCATCCTTGGTGTCGGCAAATGGGCGTATGGCAGATTCAATAAGATCAAGAAGCCAGTTGAAGATAAAGTGGACAAGCCAAAAGTTACTGATGAAAAAAAGACCGCAAATGAAATTATTACCAGCGCGGACAGTGTGTTGGCTACTTCAGCGAAAGTTACGTCCAAATCTAGCTCCTTCAAACCATCCAAACCTACAAGTTTTGTGCCAGCAACACCTCCAAATAAGAAACGGCTTGGTCGTATGTCTCCGGGCCCTGAACAGTTGAGCTTAAAGAAACACCAAAGCATCATAATTCCGACATGCACTGGGCCCGATGGAGCGAGCGTACAGTGGGTTAACGAAGTATTGACGTGGTTATATAATGATCTTGTTATTGTGAATGAACTTGTGCAGCAATGGATTGTGTCCATGAACGAGTTTTCCAAGAAGTCAGTTGAGGAGGTGAGATGACCTATTTACTTTCACTCGCTTTTATTTTATGTGTTTTGTATTGTCTTTGGACTTTACGGAATTTGTTTTGCAATTATTGGCTCAGCGCATTTTAGGCAATATTGTAACAGCATCAAAAGAAATTGTGCCTTATCTTGCGAAAATCGGGAATTTTAACCAATTGCAGATCTCAATGATGGACAGCTATTGGTTGTTTTTTTTAAATGTTGTCACTGAAACCGAATTTCAGCCAATCATAATTAGGTAGGAAGATAGCCATGTGTCATATTGACACTCTTGACAATCGTATCGAATTGTGATTGACGCGTTGCAATCAATGCAATTGTTTTTATTGGCTGAAATGATTGGGCCAATATAATATTATGTTACCTTCGATTGGTTAGAAATATAATTAGGCGACCTCCCTGGCGCAGTGTTGAGCGCTTTTGAGGTCCCGAGTTTGATTCCAGGCAGGGTCCATTTGGGAATTTATAATTTCTGGTCTGGTCTGATTGGAGGCTTCGACCGAGGTTAGTTAATACCCTACCAGCAAAAACGCACCGCCGAGCGATTTTGCATTCCGGTAAGATGCCGTGTACAAAGTAGAAACCGAGTATATGGGTATGGGTTTAATATAACTGGCATACCCTAGCAGATTAGCCCGCTACCATCTTAGACTGCATCATCACTTACCGTCAGGTGAGATTGCAGTCAAGGGCTAACTTGTAGTGGCGTAAAAAAGGAACAACTTTTGAAAATTGATAATTTTTTTACATAGAAAATGGAAATCCGCTTATTACTATTTTTTTATATTTTATTCATACACATACACCGTTAGGCAGGCATAAGTCTTTCATTCGTTTGCAGTTTTCTGTCGACGACCGAGTTTCTTACTGGTTCCTATCGGTAGGAACGGCATTCCGAACCAGTGGTAGATTCACTCGACTACACTACTAAAAAGCACTTGTTAAAAATCTACTTAAATAAAAAATATTTAATTTGATTCAATGTGACGAAAAATATGTTAATTTTGACTCACATAACTTCGATAAGTTAGAGGTTTGTGCCCGGGAATCGAACTTGCGATCCTGTACAGGAGGTCGGGAGCCTTAACGACTAGGCTAGTGCCGCTCCCTAGTAGTTAGTAACTACTAATCTATAGTAGCTAATGTAGAAACAGCCATAAAACTTATCGGCACGCTTCGCTGCAATCGCTTTATGGGCCTGACTCACGGTCGCGCATCGGAATTATTTTATGTACATTCATAATGGTTCACATCGTTTCTTTTAGATTAGCAGCTGTCGAGTTGAATTTTTTTCAGATAACCAAACCAAAAAGCAACGGGTCTTAAATATTTTAGTTATTTAACCTTTTAAATACATATTTATTAAAATACTAGCTGATGCCGCGACTTCGCCCGCGTGGTTTGAGTTTTTTGTTCCCGTGGAAAGTCTTTAATTTTCCGGGATAAAAAGTAGCCTATTAGATGTGTCATTCCAGACTGAATCTATCTTTGTGCCAAATTTTATTCAGAGCTGTTCTGGCGTGATTGAGTAACAAACATTCATCCATCCATACATCAATCCATCCAAACTTTCGCATTTACAATATTATGTTTAGTATAGATGTACATAAAGTCCGTCAAACTTATGACCCGGTGGCCAAAATTGAAACTAATTTTTATTTAATTTTTCATAAGTATAGTATAGATCTACTAGCGACGCTATCACCGGGTCAGACGAGTGTTTGGGTGTTTTTAGTTAAAATTACGAGTGTTAACAGTTGGTATAGGTTGTTTGTATTGTTGTTAAGAGTTTGTATAGGTTTCCTATATGAAACCTCTTTGGTACAAACAAACTCCCCCGCTGCCGTTAAACGTCTATAAAAAAATAGTGGTTCAATCTTGTTCAATGTTGACTGTGTCAACTATTCTGTTTTTGAATAAATAATCCTTTCGCGGGAGAAAATGTAGCTCTTTCCACCCGCAATTTCGCGGAAGTTGGAATATTCTATAGGTTTCACCTAGTGCTTTGAAACATTGTTATTTGGTAAATATAAGCAGTTTATTCTTGTTTGTTTTTACAAAAAAAAAATGGTAAATCCAAAAATAGTGAAATCATTTGAGTAAAGACGGATGACCTGAGATGTTGCCCATATATACAACTATTTAGTATGCAATATTATATTACAGCTATATTAACAGTCAAACCAAGCCATACGACGCATTTTGACGACCTCCGTGGCGCAGTGTGTAGCGCTGTTGTCTTAATGTGCGGAGGCCCCGGGTTCGATCCCCGGCAAGGTCAATTTGGGAATTTATAATTTCTAAATTTTCCCTGGTCTGGCCTGGTGGAAGGCTTCGGCCGTGGCTAGTTACCACCCTACCAGCAAAAACGCACCGCCGAGCGATTTTGCATTCCGGTACGATGCCGTGTACAAAGTAGAAACCGAGGGGTATGGGTTTAATATAACTGGCATACCCTAACAGGTTAGCCAGCTACCATCTTAGACTGCATCATCACTTACCATCAGGTGAGATCGCAGTCAAGGGCTAACTTGTAGTGGATAAAAAAAAAAAAACTGCAATTTGTTAGTTATTTCATTACATACGGTCGCGATCTGAAAATATTTACCAGTTTTCAAATTAGATTCTTAACACTGCGTGCATTAAGGTCTAAAATGCAGCAAAGTATTTATTACGTTTCAAAGTATGTTATCAAAAGTTTTCAAACATCGAATTCAATAAAAAGAAAATTATAGTCCGTCAAACTTACCTGGCCCGGTGGCCAAAGTGGTTTTTGCTTTTATTTTATTTTTCATATCTACTAGCGACGCTGTCACCGGGTCAGATAAGTTTGTCGGAACCAAAAGGTGGTAAAAATTTTATGACTGCGACTGCACATAAAACAATTTTATTGTTTCTGTAATTATGATTAAACATCTAAATAAGCCATATGAAGAACATAGCACATCGTTTAGTTAGTGAGAAAAACTAACAAAAGAGTTTTTCAATAACCCATTACAGCTGTTAGTTGTGCTAACTGCTAGTATCCATATTTGTTGAGTAAACATTTATTATTTTACAAACAAAACCTATATCTATGCAGTATTCCATAGGGTATGTATATTAGGTCCTTACATATGAAATTGGCGATTTGTAAGGAAGGAACATAAAGTCGATTTTTTTCAAATATAATACGTATTTATTTAATCAAAGTATGTACAATTGCTATCTGTGTCGCAGTCATCTGGTTTAATCTGCTATTTGATTGAATGACTAGCGCGTTCATTGAATGACAACATTCAATTGAATGACTAAAAGACAACTCGTCAAGTTGTTTAATGTAACGTTCAACGTCTTGACTGAACGTCATCTAGCATAGTCGTTGAATGGGATATAGCTGTCACCGTAAGATTGTAAAAACCGTTAGATTATAATCTAACTCGCGAAATTCTAAACTGTCGAAAGATTGTAAACTGTTCAATGGTCTGAGTGTCAATTTTTGAAATATTCATTTTATTTACGTTTTCTTGTCTCTTTCTTGTAGGTTAGGTTAGGGTTCGACATAAATAACCAAGTAGTGTTACTTAGGTTTTATCGGGTTTAAATAAAGTAAAAAACATAGAAAAATTTATCATATTATTTCAAAAGTAATTTATTAAAATATGCGAGTCTCTGAGACTAAAAAGTTGTTAACTTAAAATTTCAATCACCTGACTGATTTTACGTCCGCTCTGTTCAAAGGGCTATGTTACAATCCGCTAACTAGTTGGACGTTGAGTGACGCTTGTTCGGCCTAGTCATTCAATTGAATGTTGTCATTCAATGAACGCGCTAGTCATTCAATCAAATAGCAGATTAAACCAGACGACTGCGACATATGCACTTTTGCCATCATTGATCTCTTTACTAAAAAAACATTCGGACGGGAATCAATAAAATCTTTGAAGGCGCTTTGGACTGCCCCATCGGAGTTTAATTTTTTCCCTTGCAAGAAGTTATCCAAATTTCGAAAAAAAAAGAAATCTGTTGGACCAAGGTCCGGGGAGTACGGTGGATGTCTTAGACATAGCGAATGCCCGCGACTTCGTCCGCGTGGATAGAGGTTTTTCGGTTCCCGCGGGAACTCTTTAATTTTCCGGGATAAAAAGTAGCCTATTTGTTTTTCCAGACTATAATCTATCTCTGTGCCAAATTTCATCCAGATCCGTTCTGCCGTTAGGGCATAATTGAGTAACAAATATCCATCCACACATCCATACATCCATTCCATACATCCATCCATCCATCCATCCAAAATTTCGCATTTATAATACATATTAGCATAGATATAGGGAAGGACGACCTCCCTAGCGACACAGTAAACAGATACTAGCGAAGTGGTGAGCGCTGGGGTCCTGATTATCGAACCGGGATGCCCGCGACTGTGGTTAAGTTTTTTTATTCCTGCGGGAACTTTTATTTTCCGGAATAAAAATATAGCCTATGCCACTCTTCAGGTCCTCAACTATGCCCATGCAAAAAATCATGTCAATCCGTTGCTCTGTTGCGGCGTAATTGAATGACAAACCAACAAACTAACAAACAAACACACTTTAGCATATGATACATTTTTTAAATCAGGATTTTCACTTGTAATTTGTGAGTTTATTTGAATAAAAAATATTCTGACTTGGCTTTCCTTTACAGGTACTTAGGTAAATGATTCTCGTAACTGGAAAAGATCGTACGCAAACAAACATATCAAAAACAATGGAAACTAAGACCACAAATCCTAACAATTGCTTAATAAAGAACCTCCTCAAGACAAACGAACTCACACAACAGCGCCTAAAAATACCCACCTTTGTCTCGGGAGCTGAAGATAAGGCTATTGTCTCGTTTATGTGTGCGCTAAGTAAGCAAAATTCGCGAATTGTGGGTTTTCTTTGTATCCGATGACATGAGTACTCCTTTGAGCACTTATACCTAAATTTTAGGGACTGGGAGTGGGGAGCCCTAAAGTGCTCATTTAAACTTGAACCTTTGAAGCTCCGACAGCCCGTTAGCCCAAGTCACACGGGGATAAAGATCTTAATATGTATTATTTTTAATTTAAGATTTGTCTTAATCTATGCGTCGATCCGTTGCTCTGTTGCAGCATGATTGAAGAACAAACAAAAACATTTCAAAAACTTTCGCATTTATAATATTAAAGTAAGTAAGTATGGTAATATGAAGTATGATGATGGTGGTGATAATCAGTTAGGGTATCTTAAAAATAGGCACGAACGAAACCTCCCGCCAGGCCAAACCAGAGAAAATTCAGAAATTATAAATTCCCGAATTGACTCTGACGGGAATCGAACTCGGGACCTTCCACGTTAAGACAACAACGCTCAACACTGCGCAAGGGAGGTCGTCGAAAATCTGTGCGGACGAAAATAATTAGAAATGTTGATGATTTTGTACTTTAAGGTCGAAGCCCTATTTAACGTGATGTAGAGATAGAACGGGAGAATTAGATGCAAGTATACTTAGACTTAAAACATGATACGCTAGCGAAAATAAGCTTTTATCAAAAGCCCTTCATCGTATCACAAATAGCCCAATTAACGTTATCGATGTATAAATAGGTATTTGATAGTAAATAAACAAAACCACTCGAGCTTAGTAACAAATTGGCGATTGTCGGTGAATTTTGGCAGCCATACAAGCTGCAATCGGTGGTGCTCAAAATTTCATTGACCTGCAGACAATTTTAGAACTATTGCGAAGTGTGTATAGTGGTTATATTTGTCTGAGGAAGATGATTGAGTAATATTAAACGGATTCTGATGTCAGATTGGTGGAAGAGTCCATGTGTGATGGATGGATGATATATGGACGATAGTGTTTTCGCATACTAAGGTGTAAGGCGTCGACCTCATCGCCAAAGGTGTTGCGTTTTGAGTTCTGCGTTCTAGCGTCACATTGCTAATATTCTTTCTCTCTGCGTCGTATACCTCATTACTGAGGGTCGTGACCCCTTTCCATTAATCACATAATGGTAGGAGTTTTGTTGGGATAATAATGCGGTGGGTTCCCACGTCCTTCCGGATATGACTCAACTAAGAGTACCTATTTAAACTCTTAGGTTTTTGTAACGATTGTTATCAGATGTTAGTGATAATAACCGGGACCGACGGCTTAACGTGCTCTCCGAGGCACGGAAGAAACAAAAAGGCCAAATTTGAACGTCCAAATTCGGTCACCCATCGAGTTACTGAATTAGAACAACGTTGCTTAACAATCGCAATCGACTGTTAGATATGCGTTGTCTCAGCTATGCCATTCGTCCCTCAAATTGCTAAGGTATGAATGAAATGACTCGTGCAACCCAACTGTGACCCAACCCAACTCTTGTTGTTTTTTAATTCATGATTACATAATGAAGATTAAAGTTTGACGGTAACCGTAACGTTTAGTCCCACTGTCCCACAAACCTATGCCTGTTTAGTTTTTGTATTTATTTTATTTGTAATATAAAATAAAACATAGAAATAGAAATCCTTTGTGGGGTCGAGTGTACGCTTTTATAATATGGTTCCCAAAGTTTCTGGATTTGCCATTACATAGATTTAAAGACTGTGTTAAACAGCATTTGTTAAGTCGAGGATATTACACTATCGGTGATTTTATTAACGACAAATTTGCATGGAAGCAACCGGCCTTGCATCCAGTGACCCACAAGTCAGTGTAATACTTGTAACGTATGTGTTGTGTTGTCCACTTATTGTAACCTTTTCTTTTCTATGAAAAGAGCAACTGCTGAGTTTCTTGCCGGCTCTTCTCAGTAGAATCAGTTTTCCGAACCGGTGGTAGAGTTTTAACGTTTCCTAAGTGACACAAGTGGTCCTACATGAAATAAATAAATCATATACCTAGCATTTATCGTTATCATTTAATATGTTATACTAGACGGTGCGGTGGGTGAGATAAGTTTGTGGGACTATAATTTTAACCGCCTGTCATGCAACCGCTAGTGGGCGTGGGACTGAGAACGTAGACGTCAGAACCACAGGGCTGGTTTTTTTTATATGTAGAGAGCAAACGAGCAGGCGGGTCACCTGATGGTAAATAATTATCATCAGTGATTGATAATGATAATATGTTAATCGAATTCAATAGGCATTTTGTGCTAATAATATTTTACAATGAATTTATTAAAAACTAGATGATGCCCGCGACTTCGTCCGCGTGGATTAAGGTTTTTTGATTCCTACGGGAACTCTTTAATTTTCCGGTATAAAAAGTATGTCCTTTCCCAGGATACAAACTATCCATATACCAAATTTCATCAAAATTGGTTGAAAAGACGGGCCCTGAAAGCGTAGCAGACAGACAGACAGACACACTTTCGCATTTATAATATTAGTATGGATGACATGATGTCCGCGACTTCGTCCCAGTCTTTGAATTCCCGCGGGATTTTTTCCGGGATAAAATTTAGACTATGTGTTTGAACTCGGGTTATAGGTAAGCCATCTCCATTCCCAGCCAATTCAGTCATTGTAACATGAAGAATTAACAAACACACGAACTTCCAAATATACAAAAATATGTGATAGAAGCAGGCGTTATTTTGCGAAAGTCCATGATAATCAAAGAAGTAACTTCTTGCAATTGTCGAGTCAACATCTCCTGAAGATGCTCCGGTGTCGGAGTTAAGCGTGCGTTGAGAATAATTTGAAAGATTTGTGTGGTATGGTGAATATCGCAAGATACACACTGTACCACATAGATTAACTTACTGTGGCAGATTATAGCGAATTAAAGATCTAATTCTTTCACACAAAAAATATTTACATCATTTATAATAGTACTAAGTTTGTATATATATGTCACCGTGAGATTGTAGAAACCGTTAGCTTATAATCTAACTCGCGTAATTGTAAACTGTCGAAAGATTGTGAACCGTTCAATGTGCTGAGTTTCAATTTTTGAAATATTCATTGTATTTACGTTTTCTTGACTGTTTCTTGTAGCTTAGGTTAGGGTTCCACATAAATAATCAGGTAGGTAGGTAGGCACTTAGGTTTTATCGGGTTAATATACCTAACAGATTACAATCTACCGATAAATAATGCGTTAAATTGTAATCTTTCGACAGTTTGCAATTTCGCGAGTTATATTATAATGTAACGGTTTTTACTACCTTACGGTGACATGTACAAAATTGCGTATTGATATTGATGTAACTAGTTTACCTTTCTAGCAGAATAGCTAAGTAATCTTGTGAGTTGTCCCTTGCATGTCTGAGTTTGTCTAGTCATTACATATACGCCTCTAACTTCAGTTAATTATACTCTATTACACGGTGACCTTGTAAGTTGGCTTACCCAGTAGTAATTATACCTACCCTGTCACGCATGTCAGTTTATTCTGGCAGCGCCTTTCTGTCTAGGAATCGTTTTCAAGGTTTTGGGATCGTCTCTCTATATCTTCTTGGAAGTACTCTACTTGGTAACTTTCTCGTTGGTCTAGTGGTTAGCATGTTAGACAGATGCGGACGAGGTCCCAGGTTCGAGTCCCTAGTCAGGTAAGTATATAATAATTAAGCACAAGTATTGGGTTTTTCTGACTAGAAATTCTCGGTACTAGCCCGGAGTTAGGAAGTTAGTGGTGTTTCACCCCTGTGCCTCGGAGAGCACGTTAAACCGTCAGTCCTGCGCCTGATCTCTCTCCGGTCGTGTCTGATTTTCCGTCCCATCGGGCTATGGGGGTGAAGAAACAGCTAGAGTGCACCTGTGTTTAAGCACTATACTATGTCCCGCGCAGATGACTTATCTCTCTGGAGATTGGCCGCCGTGGCCGAAATTCGGTTGGGAGGACATAATTAGGTACCTATTCATTCTTCTTGGAAATGATCATGGGACATTTTATCCCAGGAAGTCAAAGGGTTGAGGCTTATTAAATTAGGCCTTTGAGGGGGCTGCCCCGTTTATATAGCGCAATATATAGTTATTAGTTAGCTTATAAGCGCAATATTATAATTTTCATAAGAAAAGCGACGAAGTTTCGAATAAAAATACATAATGGATTTGAAGCAGTCTTAAAAACCAACGAAATTGTAAAGTAGATACTAAATCCCGATGGTAAATGGATGTCGAGGGTGCTACACTTTATCGGGTCACGAAAGAGCAAGTTTTCACGAGAGATATCGATATTTTCCCATTGTTCTGAAACTTTGTAACGCTCGAACATGGAATTTTGCCAAATGCATTAAGCTCAGTGGCGTGCA
This sequence comes from Erebia palarica, assembly GCA_964035005.1. NCBI lineage: Eukaryota > Metazoa > Arthropoda > Insecta > Lepidoptera > Nymphalidae > Erebia > Erebia palarica. The sequence continues at coordinate 22,611,655 of OZ035993.1, read as the reverse complement.
CAGGGCTCGAAGCTAGGGTAGTTAGTTAGTCAAGATACCTATTGACTGTTATAATGAAAATGAATATCGACGTATTTCCATATTGGTAAGCAGTGCTTTTATGCCTCTATACACTGCATGCCACTGGTTAAGCTACTATAGTTGATGTCATATTGTTTGTTGAAAACTTATTGAAAACCTTTTAAGGAATCTGTTTTCTGGACCTTTACCAACTGAATACGTAATTATTTGTGTACTAGGTGACCCGACCCGGTTTCACACAGTTTGGTTTACCTTAATATTTATGATAACTTACTGGTCGTAACTATTATATTCTACCATACGTTGGTCCAGTTACTCGTACTGACAGACTGACTCTATGTAAGTGTTAGCGCTAATATATTCGTGGTATTTTAGGCGCAAGACGTCATTCATGGCGTCATGTCATCGATGATCTATGTTTAAGTTGGCAACCCATGGAGTCAGCCTGGTGGTTTTAATATCCAATAATAATTATAGCCTTCTCTCTAGTCGTCAATAGCACAGTGTGAGAATTTGGTAACTTATCTGACCAGCAGGGTGGCCGCGTATCTCTGACAGCTACAGTGTAACGATCGCAATCACCTCTGATTGGCTAAAACTCTTTCACTATTGGACAAAATCCATTGACGCAGCAAAAATACCATAAATTCAGCCAATCACAACAATTGATACTGTAGCAATGATTGATGCAAAAGATACGCGGTCGCCCTGCCGGTGACAGCGTCGCTAGTAGATATGAACAATATTTAAAAATAACTTAACAGGCATAAAAATGAGTTCAAATTTTGGCCACAGGGTCTAATAAGTTTGACAGACTGTACTAGAAGAACCATACAGTGTGTTAGACGCCCTACTATTCGTCAATCGTCGGCCTCAGTAGATGTATTTATTTATACTGCCACCAATACACTCGCGGTATTTTGGGCGCCTTGCGTTTTCGATGATGTCATCTATGACGTCATATGATAAACGCAAGGATAAATAGTGTTAGTCTTCAACCTAGGGCCTTATTACGTGAAAATGATTGCTACATTGTAGCGATCGCAATCACCTTTGATTGGTTAATTACTGTTCCGCTATTGGCCAAAATAAATTGTCGCCAAAACAAGAATGCCCTTGCCAATCGCGACATTAGGGATGATGAGAACTCAATCCAATCAGCAACTCAAAATCAAACTTAAAAACGCGCTTCTAGAATGTAAGTTTGTATGAAATAATAGGTTACCTATGAAATTGCCGTTTTGTAAGGGAGGGACATAAAGTCGATTTTTTAAAAATATAATATATTTACTTAATCAAAGTATGTACCATTGCTATCTATGTACTTCTGCCATCTCATAGGTAGTTCATTGATTCCTTTACTAAAAAAACCATTCGGACGGGAATCAATAAAATCTTTGAAGGCGCTTGTTGTGCAGTGTGTGATCTAGCGTTGTCCTGAAGCAGCAGTGGCATAAAGCGATTGACCAGCCTCGGTTCTTTAGCAGCTAGCTTTTCCATCGTGGTTTGCAGTTGCTGACAATAGACACCGGCACTAGTCCACCAAACGCTCACAAGTAATTTTTGTTGAGTCAATTTTCGCTTGGGGCAGGGTTTGGCTGGTTCGCCAGGGTTCAGTCATTGCGATTAGCGTTTCCGATTATCGTACAGGATCCACTTTTCATCACAGGTAATAATTCGATTAAAAATCCCTTCATTATTGTGCCGGTTGAGTGAACGCAGCAGTCGACGCGCGTTTGTCGGTTTGTTGCACTCAATTCATGAGGTATCCACCTTTCAAGCTTTTTCACCTTCCTAATTTGCTTCAAGTGGATTAAAACAGTTTTATCACTAACACCGCAACCTGCAGCTAGCTCAGCTCGGACGTGGTTTGCGATGGATCCGCTTCCACAATAGCCTTCAATTCTTCATTATCAACTTTGGTCTCCGGCCGTCCACGGGGCTTGTTCTGCAGGTCGAAATTTCCAGAACGAAGACGTTGGAATCAAAAACGCACTGTGTTTTCTTTTGCGACACCGCCGCCATACACATCATTAATCCTTCGAGCCGTTTTTGCAGCACTGGTACCACGATGGAACTCGTACTCGTACCTAAATAACGCGATATTTCAAGTTTTCCATTTTGTAAACTGAGTGACGCAAAGAAAAAACCAAAAGAGGAAAAAACAAATGAATAGGGGTTTTCAAAACACAAAAGCATGAGTAAATAGCTGTATATAAATTTGAAATTGAAATTCTTAACCAAAGGGGAGATATTTGAGATCAAAGTGGCCAGTACGACAAAACGTCAATTTCATATGTAAGGACCTAATATATAATTGTGACGTCATCAAATTTCAACGCACTTTTTTTTAAATCTTTAGTTTAAAATTGTTATCTAACTAACCTAGGACGTGAATTTTAGGTCTTTTGGCAGACCCTCTATTAATTCACAATCAGTAAGAATGACTTTAAAAGTCATAATCGTAATAAGCGGTCGGTTTTGTGCGAGATTTTTTCCAACAGGAATAAATATAGCGGAAAATTCGCAAGCAGAAACGCGAGCGCGTATTTTCACTACAATTAAATGAACATATTGAAACACTAGCGGTCCGCCTCGGCTTGGCACGGATAGCACTTATCATCATAATAGTCTTACTCCATCCATACTTTAATATTACAAATGCGAAAGTAACTCTGTCTGTCTGTGTGTTACGCAATCACGCCTAAACTACTGAACCGATTTAAATGAAAGGTACAGAGATAGTTTCTAGAGCCTGAGAAAGGACATAGGCTACTTTTTATCCCAGAAAATTCAAGAGTTCCCGCGGGAATCATAAAAAATTGTCTCTTCAACCGTTTTTGATGAAATTTGGTTACTAAGCTACGCTAAACTTTACTAACCTTGGTCTACGAGATCTACGACTAGATAGTCGTAGCACATGAGTAGATGTGCTACGACTGTACGTTTTAGAGCATAATAAGATAATTAAACAAATAAGTTTTCTATTCAATTCAACTTTAGAGTGCTTTAGAATCGTCGAGTGAATGTACCACTGAAAGTTCGGAAAGCCGTTCCTACCGAGAAAAACCAGCAAGAAACTAGGTTGCTCTTTTGAAAAAAATAATTTACAATAATTTATACTTAAGTACTCGTGGAATTTTGTTATCCAACTACTTAAGTATATTGTAAATTATTTACGTAAGTATATACAGATACTTAAGTAACCGCAGTCCTAAGCATTGCGAGTCAAATCCATATACTAATTAGTATTTTACATTTACCTACCATTAGAGAAAGACTAATCGTTATTAATCTAAGAGTTGAAATAGTACTCATAGACGAGTCGTATGCGGAAGGACGTGGGACACCGCATTATCCCAAGAAAACCCCCGCCATTACGTGATTAATGGGATAGGGCCATTACCCTCAGAAATGGGGAATACGACGCAGAGAGAGAAAGACTAAATAGACACCCTACATAGAAATGAGGACCTTCCTGGCTCAGGGATGGTGATCAACTTCTATCGATCGTTCACATCTTCCCCTTATAATGGGAAAGTATGGCGTGTTGCCAAGACAATAATTTATACTGCCAGCCCCGCCGGCATAGGGGTTATTGGCTACATATTTACTTGTTTGTGCGCTGATATTGATATATTTTGTTTGTTATCGTTTATTTGTCTGGAGTTTTAGTTATAAAGGCTGCTTAGACTTCTATTTTTTCAGAATTTTATTTTAGGATGTTAATTGTCCTGTCATTAGTTTTTTCGTTAGTTTAAAATGGCTATAAAACTTTAAAAACTAACCGAGGATGTGAATTTAAGGTATTTTAGAAGACCCTCAATTTAATAATCAGTCGAAAATTATTATTTTTTTAACATAGGAATCACATCATCTACTAAGTATAAGTACATATTGTTTTCACACCCTAACACGAAATATTGGCTAGAAATTTGTGTTCACTTATTTGCCAGTCAAAGCTTTCTTGGCTTTTGAATATTCCAAAAAATTAAATTTAGGGGTCATTTTTTTTTCAATGCTTCGTACAAAAGAAACCGTGTTAGGAACAGATCATTACAATGTGACAGTACAACAGCATACATCGTGAAAGTATCCAAAAGCCGACACCGTAATGATTAATTTATTCCGTTAATAATTCATAACTAATACTTTTTAACGAAAGTTACGTTGTAGTTATTAAGTTTTTAGTTTCTAATTGGTCAACTATTAAAATTAATTATTTTTTAGTGATTATTAAATAGAGGATCTCACAAAAGTCCACGTCCTATTTTATGTTGAATAACTTGAATCGATAGTATAACTATCCGTTAAAGTAAAAAAGAGCGTCGAACTTTGATGACGTCACTATTCAATATTTCATACAAAGCACGCGTTTGAAAAAAGTTTCTGATTTGACTAGTTATCAAATATCCAATTATAAATACCTCTGCGAATTTTGTCCAATTTTTAAACTTGCTCTTATAATTTGCAGTCAGTTTTGTGGACTATTAAAAAAACTAATATTCTCTTTTTGTATTTTTCACCTAGCGCTTGTATCAAGGTCTCATCCGACCACCGAGCAATCTGTCCGTCTGTGTCAGTTAAAAATAAACACCAGCCAATTATACAGTGATGAAAGATGCGTGATTGGTGTTTCGAATGCTGATTAGCTATTTAGTGATGAATGTGATAGCTTAGACGTCCGCCTCTTATTCGGGCGGTCGGCAGTTCGATCCTCTGTCACGCACTTCTAAGTAATTGCGTTCATTCAGTTCATCTGGCCCCTAAGATACGGGTCCTCCTAGTTTAGGGGCCAGGAATTCATTGTATTTGTACTTAAGTTAATTTCTTAATAAAGATTTCTATTTCTACTTCTATTTAAAAAAAATAACAAATATTTTTAATTTAAGTAGACTTTTAACAAGTGCCGTCGAGTCGAGTGAATCTACCACTGGTTCGGAATTAAATTCCTTCCGAGAAGAACCACCAAGAAATACGGTGGTTGCTCTTTTGAAAAAAAACTACAATTTCATCAATATACTTACATAATATGTAACCGCTGTCCTTAGCGTTGCTGGAGCGAGTCAAAGCCATGCTCTTTTATCATTATATGCATTATTCAGAAGCATACTTTTAATGGATTTCTTAAACTTGTGTAAAGGCAAGTTTAAAATTGGTCGTGGAATTTTGTTATCCAATAGAATGCTCATTCCACCTTCAGTCAGTCCTTCCTTCAGTCAGTCATACCTTCTGTCAGTTAAAAATAAACACCAGCCAATGGGCATGATGACTGATTTTAAAAAATGGTCAGATTATGTTCGGAAGTATCTACAATTTCGAAAAATATATTATTTCAGCAGAAAAATAAGGTTTGGTAGATAAAATTGGCATTTGAAATTTAAATTTTTAAATTCACGCCAAAACGCTCGCCGGTGTCATGGCGCCGTTTGTGACGTCACTATTGTTATAACCAATGTACTCTGTGCATTGCAAGCTCGAAAACAAACAATAGGCATGATGACTGATTTTCAAAAATGGTCAGATTATGTTCGGAAGTATCTACTATTTCGGAAAAATATCTTATTTCAGTAGAAAAAAAAAGTTTGGTAGATAAAATTGGCATTTGCAATTTCAATTTTAAAAATAACGCCAAAACGCTCACGGGTGTCATGGCGTCGTTTGTGACGTCACTATTGCTTTTACCAATGTACTCTAATGTACTGTGTGCAGTAAACACAGTCTTCGTACAGCAATTTAGATATTTTGTGTGAATAATATGAATTCTAAAGTGTGTAAGTCGTGTGCGGTCCCCCAGTGTGAAATTTTTGAAACCCCAAATTAGAGCTAGTAGCTTTGGTAAATCCTTGATCCATGGCTAACGATTATTAATTTCATATCTTTGGATTCGGTAAAAGAAAACTAGATTAAGGAAATGATCTTTGGGAAACAAAAAAACACGAAAATACTTGATAAACATTTAAAACACCTGTACTTATAGATTGTTGGTCGATTGTCAAAGCTCGAAAACAATAGTGACGTCATTCGCTTCAGTGGTGTTTTATATGTCACCGTAAGATTGTAATAACCGTTAGATTATAATCTAACTCGCGAAATTCTAAACTGTCGAAAGATTGTAAACTGTTCAATGTTCTGAGTGTAAATTTTTGAAATATTCATTTTATTTACGTTTTCTTGTCTCTTTCTTGTAGGTTAGGTTAGGGTTCGACATAAATAATCAAGTAGTGCCCGACCGCAGGCCGGGTACTTAGGTTTTATCGGGTTTAAATACCTATCAGATTACAATCTGCCGGAAAATAATGCGTTAAATTCTAAACTTTCGACAGTTTAGAATTTCGCGAGTTAGATTATAATCTTACGGTTTTTACAATCTTACGGTGACATATACAATATGGCGGATTGCTGTATTTCATAGTTTTATTTTATCAAAATAAATAACAATCTCACTCGAAATAGAAAAATAAATAATACGTTTTTTATATTCCATGAATCCTATTTCATTAGATAAATTCATAATTTCATTGATTCTTGTATACTGTCATCATGCCTATTGTGACGTCATTCGCTTCTTGGTGTTTAATCCATTATGTTGGATTGCTGTATTTTATAGTTTTATTTTATCAAAATAAATAGCAATCTCACTCGAAATAGAAAAATAAATACGTTTTTCATGAATCCTATTTCATTAGATAAATTCATAATTTCATTGATTCATGGTTACTGTCATCATGCCTGTTATATGAGTACCAAGCTTTTAAGTTGGCTGCCTCTGAAGTCAGAACCAAGACTATTGTAGGTCTTAGTATATGTGTAATAAGAATGTGTTTTGTTCCAGCAAGGCATCGGTGTGGAATTGGTGCGCGCGTTGGACAGCAATCCGCCCAACGTCTCCAACGTGTTCTGCGAGTGTGACTCCAAGGATGACGTGGTGAGTTTACCGTTCAACGACCACAATTTACATAGACGAGTCCTGTTAAACAAAGGTAGAGTCTTAACGTTTCATAAGTGACACAAGTTGTCCTACATGAAATAAATAAATCATTTCAATGTGAACTTATTTTACTAACGCCGTTTAGTCTGAAAAGCGGGACAGCGCTATGGCGGGGACAAGGACAGGCTGGTATAGGTGAGGGGCACGCCCTACAAGTCGGACGACCAACTTTTTTCTATGAAAGGGCACATCTACAATCTACATATATATCGATGTTACAATTACTTTGGTATGGGGTCATGCTGCAACGCTTAAAGCAATACTTATGCAATACTAGCTGATGCCCACGGTTCCTCCGCGTGGATTGAGGTTTTGGGTTCCCGCGGGAAATCTTTAATTTTCCGGGATAAAAAGTAGCCTGTATGTTATTTCAGACTAATCTATCTCTGTGCCAAATTTCATCTAGATCCGTTCAGCAGTTCTGGCGTGATTGAGTTACAAACATCCAACCATCCATCCAAATTTTGGCATTTATAATATAGAAGAAGATATAACTAGATTACCTACTCAAAATGACAGTTTGATGTCCTAAAATAAGGATTATAATTCTAAAACACGTAAGACAATAATAATCGAACAATATGTAAGTTAAGTGTAGGCAGTATGGCCCCTGAGATAGGTTCTAAAATTATACATCAATGCCCTGGGGTTATTTCTTTCGGGGATAAAATCCGAAAGTAAGTAATTCGCCAAAGGACTTTGGTGAGTGTGCTCAGCAACTTTACAACCTTGATTCGCTACAGGGGCCAGTTTTCACATACTACCATCGTTTAAAACCGTTTAATAACATACTTTGACATTGGTTAACTTTTCTCAGGTAATGCACAATCCAGGCTAGGCAAACGCTCTATAATGTTAGTCAGTATTACCCAACACATCATGCAATAAGTCACAATCACCACATTTTATTACATTGCTGGCCACATGCAGTTGATAGGCAATCTACGACAATTGAGTCTTCCGCATCGCATAGAAAGTTGTTTATTAAACTATATATTTTATATACCTAAATATTTGATGCCCGCGATTTCGTACGCGTGATTTTTAATTCCCATGGGAACTCCTTTTTTTCCGGCATAAAAGTAGCCTATGTACCTAGATAGAACGTGAGGGTTTGGATGTTTGTATAGGTACGTTTTGATGTTGGATATCTAAAATTATAACCCGAACTAATAAACGAGCTCGCTTTCGTTTACCTATACATATACCTATTTTTGATTCCCGCGGAAAATTTAATTTAAAAATTTAAGTTTATATTCCTCACATAAATGAAAAAAAATTACTTGCGATTTAAATGCTTTTTATAGACACGATGTTATTGGTTATATTAGTTATTGGATATACCTACTTATGGTCACAGAATCTTTGAAGATTTGGAACTTTGGACGAGCCGTTTTGGCGTTATGGTGCCACAGACGTACAGTCTGACAAAGCAGTAAATCCTCCTACATCTGGCAGAGGACGCGGCATAAAAATCTCAAAAAATTACGAAAATAAGAATGACAAAGCAGTAAATCCTCCTACATCTGGCAGAGGACGCGGCATAAAAATCTCAAAAAATTACGAAAATAAGAATGAATCCATAGGGGACACCCGGATTTGAACCAGGGACCTATCGATCTGCAGTCGATTGCTCTACCACTGAGCTATATCCCCTATTATTCTATTTGTCTAAAATAAGTTTCATATTACTTCGAAAAAGGAAGCGTGGGAAGTACCTAATGCCAAATACAGAATATCTCTATACCAGTAATTTTGTTATTATGTGAATTTCAACGCTATCTCCTGTGAATAGGGTCTTTTTTTATTTGACAATTGTTTTAACAGAGGTTGCAAGATATTTGGATCTACTAACGCAAACACAATAAACAACTATCATTTATTTTCTTCTAAGCTACCTAAATAAAATAAATTTTCAAGAATCGATTACTTGTGTTTCTTTTACTTGATAATTAAATAGGTACCTATTATAGAGTTTCGTCGAGCCTGTCTGTCCGTCTGTGTCACAGCTGTTCGTTGGCCTACTGTTCTTATTTTTGAATTAGTGGGGTTACCTAACCATATAAACAATTTCACGAATCGATTACTTTGTTCTCAGATATAAAGTTCAATTTTTTATGAATAAAAGTTAACACAAGCATAGGTACTTACACAGAGTAGGTATATTTCGGAGAGTGTGCTCAAGAATTATTCGATCTGAGGTACGATTGTGTAAGAATTGTCGATCAGATCGTCAAAGTTCGGCGTCAAAGTAAAATAAACCATAACAACATTCAATTAGAGCTCAATTTCGGGTATCCATTCTCATACGTTTAGGTATGTACGATACCCTACCCGGTTTATTTTACTTTGACGCCGAACTGTGACGGTTTGATCTCAACTTTAAGACAATCGGGGGGCTGCTTCCTCCGTCTCCTTTTTATCATAGAACCGCAAGATCTGCACCCTTACGTACTTAGTCGAAATTTCGCGAACAGCGAAATTCTTCCTCGTTCCTAATTCGAACCGCTAAGATATGTGATGCCCTTCTGGCTTCAGTAAAAAATACCCGCCAAGTGCGAGTTGGACTCGCGCACCGAGGGTTCCGTACAAACCTGTAGTAAGTTTAAAATTATTAAAAATATTTTTATTATATGATGTAACAAAAAAAATTATTGCTTTTCGTAATTTTTCCTTTATCTGTGCTATAAGACGTTGCTTTGTACCAAATTTCAAGATTCTGTGTTCACGGGAAGTACCCTGTAGGTTTTGATTCCCTTGCGAGTGTCGAAAATTGGCAGCATAAACGGGTATATCTTTTAATTGCGTTGGCTTAGATGTTTGATTTTTTCACAGCTCCAAGGGACCGTAGACCTGAGTATTTGATATGAATTTCAGCTTGATACCGCCATGCGTTCCTGAGAAGAGGATTCTTGACAAACAGACAGACGGATAACAAAGTGATCCTATAAAGGTTCCGTTTTTTCTTTGAAGGTACGGAACCCTAAAAAAAAAATATATATGTGTAACCTAGATTTTCCAGCTACTAGCTTCTAGTTAGTTACTAGTTATATTGATTTCATACCGTACATACTAACCATACAAACTATACCATATATACTTCCACACATACTAATTAGTAAGCTACTAGTTATATTGATTCCATACCGTACATACTAACCATACATACTATACCATATATACTTCCATACATACCAACTAGTAAGTTACTAGATACATATAATATTGATTCCAAACCGTTTGGTTTTCAGACCATAACTTGCGATTGTGAGGCGACGCCGGCCTTCCAGCTAAAAGCGTTCAGCCAGCGCGGGGAGAAGGTGGAGGTGTCGCATTACAGGGTTAACGTTAACAGGTGATTTACATATTACAAACACTAGCTGATGCTCGCGACTTCGCCCGCGTGGATTGAGGGTTTTTGTTTCCTACTGGAACTCTTGGATTTTCCGGGATAAAAAACCCATGTGTTATTTCAGACTATAATCTATCTGCCAAATTTCATCCAGATCCGTTATGCCGTTCTGGCGTGATTGAGTAACAAACATCCATCCAAACAAACCTTCACATATTTACCTAAAATTTCACTTTATGAGAACATAATATATCAGTTACATAATAACTAGATATCTATACTTTTATACTAATATTATAAATGCGAAAGTTTGTATTGATGGATGGGTGTTTGTTACTCAATCACGCCAGAACGGCTGAACGGATCTGAATGGTGACAGCACAGAGATAGGTTATAGTCTGGAATTACACATGGGTTACTTTTTATCCCGGGAAATTAAAGAGTTCCAGCAGAAACCAAAAACCAAAAAAAACAAAAACTCGCGGGCGAAGTCGCGAGCCTTAACTAATCGTGGATTTATGTGTTTTAAAAATCTCGTGGAAACTCTTTGATTTTCCGGGATATATATATTATCCCAGGGAAGCAATCTATCTCTGAAACAAATTTCCACTGTCCACTATGTTTCTGTTTTTCTTTATATTTTATAAATTTTGATGTGGGCGTTAGCAACTGCAACACAGTTTCAAACTAACGCAGTTGTTATCGTTCTATAGTTTTTAAGGCTCCGATGTCATTTTGAGAAATAAATAAATAAAATAAAAAAAAACTTTTTGGTACAGAATAAATTAAAAACAAAATATGCTATATATCCCGGTATGATTGTTGCCATTGCAAGATGCATCCAAACAATTTTCGTACAATGACCCTCAACTTGAAAAATTCCATTGTTGATTATTTCAGATTCCGCGCCCGTCTCCACGTGGTCTGCATAACAGACAAGCTGACAGGAGAGTTGAAATGCGACGGCTGGCCCGACGTCAAAGTTGCCCTCGCGCCTGTGGGCCCTTTGAGGCAGAACGCGGACGAGGCAGAATTGCAACAACTCATAAGGTAACTACTGTGACATGTTGACAGGCGGGTTGAAATGTGACGGCTGACCCGACGTCAAAGTAGCCCTCGCGCCTGTGGGCCCTTTGAGGCAGAACGCGGACGAGGCAGAATTGCAACAACTCATAAGGTAACTACTATGACATGCTGACCGCCTGTCAGTTGAAATGTGACGGCTGACCCGACGTCGAAATGGCCCTCGCGCCTGTGGGCCCATTAAGGCAGAACGCTGATGAACCTATAAGGTAATATTTAATAACTTCTTTACAAAATTGCAAGCAATTGTAGGATTACGCTCAGTCTGTCCAATAAAAAATACTTAGTGCATCAGTGATTCTGACAAAAATTTCAAGCGAGAAAGTGCACCTAAATCTTCATTATCTCAGTTATTTTAATGGATATTAAAAACACACACAGACGTCTTGTAAGTTTACGTAGAATCTAGATCAATTTCACTTCTTTTTGTCGAAAAGGAGTTAAAAATTAAAATCATCCTACAAATAATTGTTATTGATCATGTTATGATTGGAGTAGTATTATTGTATTATGCGTTATTTTTTAGTTAATATTAACATAAAAATTTTACTTTTGTTCCAGTGACATAGTAGTGAGCGCTCTACGCAACACTCATCTGTACTTCAACTTCGCACACTACCCCACTTGTCCACGCCTCAGACGATACGTGCCAGAGGCTGGGCCGCGGTTACCCGTCCACTATGACTCTATGGTGAGCTATAACATATCTGTAATTTAACTTCGCACACTACCCCACTTGTCCACGCCTCAGACGATACGTACACGAGGCTGGGTCGCGGTTACCCGTCCACTATGACTATGGTGAGCTATAACATATCTGTACTTCAACTTCGCACGTTATACCACTTGTCCACGCCTCAGACGATACGTGCACGAGGCTGGGCCGCGGTTACCCGTCCACTATGACTATGGTGAGCTATAACATATCTGTACTTCAAGCTTACACGCTATACCACTTGTCCACGCCCCAGACGGTACGTGCCCGAGGCTGGGCCGCGGTTACCCGTCCACTATGACTATGGTGAGCTATAACATATCTGTACTTCAAGCTCACACGCTATACCACTTGTCCACGCCCCAGACGGTACGTGCCCGAGGCTGGGCCGCGGTTACCCGTCCACTATGACTATGGTGAGCTATAACATATCTGTACTTCAAGCTCACACGCTATACCACTTGTCCACGCCCCAGACGGTACGTGCCCGAGGCTGGGCCGCGGTTACCCGTCCACTATGACTATGGTGAGCTATAACATATCTGTACTTCAAGCTCACACGCTATACCACTTGTCCACGCCCCAGACGGTACGTGCCCGAGGCTGGGCCGCGGTTACCCGTCCACTATGACTATGGTGAGCTATAACATATCTGTACTTCAAGCTCACACGCTATACCACTTGTCCACGCCCCAGACGGTACGTGCCCGAGGCTGGGCCGCGGTTACCCGTCCACTATGACTATGGTGAGCGATAACATATCTGTACTTCAAGCTCACACGCTATACCACTTGTCCACGCCCCAGACGGTACGTGCCCCAGGCTGGGCCGCGGTTACCCGTCCACTATGACTATGGTGAGCGATAACATATCTGTACTTCAATCTCACACGCTATACCACTTGTCCACGCCTCAGACGATACGTGCACGAGGCTGGGCCGCGGTTACCCGTCCACTATGACTATGGTGAGCTATTACATGTCGGTACTTCAACTTCGCACACTAAGTATCCCACCAATTTTCCACGCCATAGACGAAACTAGAGGTGTTAACATATCGCTAAAAGGTTAAACGGTTAACGGCTGTAAACGGTAGTAAAAAAAGCAATGTGTTCTTTTCATAGGAGTAAAGATCGTTTACTACCGTTAACCGCTAACCGTTCAACAAACGGTAGTAAAAAAAACAATGTTTTTTTCACTTGCTAGTGTACAGGAGTAAAGATTGTTTACTAATATTTTCAACCATTACCCGTTAACCGTTTAAACTTTTAGCGATATGTTAACACCTCTAGACGATACGTGCCCGAGCCTGGGTCCCTATTCCCCATCCACTATGACTTTTAAATAGAACATAATATTATTATCTGTTATTCAACTTGGAGAATTATCCATCTTATCCACGCCTTGTTTGCATGCCCGAAAATTGAAGTCAGCGTGGAAGACTATCTATATAGCCATTCTGACTACAGCCCTAATAATTTTGAAGGTAAATGCTCAGTCGTGGGTCAGTAACGGGTTGATGATGATTTTTTCAGCTACAATCAGACCGTCACAACATGTACACTTCGACGCCCAACACCACCGCCGGCTGTGTCCAGCTGCTGGGAGACAAACGACTGCTGGTTAAGGTCGTCAGCGCTAAGGACTTGGGGGGTAAGTCGGGTAAAATACAAATATGTCATTAGGCGGATAAAAATTGTACAACGGAACGTAAACATCACACCAGTGTGCTTAGCATGCGCACCACGAGATTATCTCGGGACGAGAGAGAGAGATCTTGTCGTTGTCGGCTAATTTTTTGTTTACCCTACATGCACAAAATACCTACGGTATATTGCAAGAAATAAATAGGCAGCATGCAAAGGTTCGTAGAGAAAATACCACAGATAAGAAATATTACTTTTATCACTATTTTTGACATAGCGATACAAGTAACCATGTTAGCGTCGGTAGACAAAAAGAGATGACGGGTAGTCATAATTTTACTCGTTGTGCGCATGCTAGCCATACAGGCTTGCATGGGCTATATAAGTCGGAAACAGAAGCCCGTTTGACCCATTACCCGTTTGACAGAGACAAGTACCATGGTTGACATTTGACGTTCCTAGGTTTTCGCGCGCTTTTTGGTAACAGGACTCAGTAGTTGTCAACAGGCTGTCAAATCAAGTTAGTGGGTATGATCCGATATACACTGCGAGCACTGTTCAGTGCTCTTACTGGGGAGAAATTCGTTCCGTTATGGACTGACAGTATACTGCCACAGTATTCTACGGAAATATATGACGTCATAAATCGTTGCCATTTTTGTAAGTACTGTGAGCACTAGCGTTTTCGAGGTAAGGTGCTCTCAGTGCTTTGATCATGTGATCAACAGCTGACTGCGCTTAAAACAGTAACCAGTATAGCTAAAGGAACGGAATCGCAGTATACTAAATTGACGTCACATCTTAAGTGCTCGCAGTGTATATGCGGAACATAACCTAAAAATGATAGCTACAGTGCTAGTGTAACGATCGCAATCTGGTTGGTTCATCAGCTTCTGATTGGTTAATACTCTTCCACTATTGGCCAAAATCCATTGTCGCGGCAAGAATACCATAAATTCAGCCAATCACAACAATCAATACTGTAACATTGATACTGTATTGATGCAGGTTTTACACAATTAGGGTGCTTAGCGAATTAAGTACTAGATTTCTCCCGAGTTTTATTTCGCCGCCTTATAGTTTAATATATTGTTTAAAATGCAAATATTTTGCAGGCAAATCCGGGTGCGTGGCACCTTACTGCGTGGTGGAAATGGACGAACCCCCTCAGAAAAACCAGACAGGTTTCAAAAAGGACACCATTAACCCAACGTGGGAGGAACACTTTCTATTGTAAGTATAGTACTAGATAATGCCCGCGACATGATCCGCTTGGATCCGTTTTTTTTTCATTGCCCGGAATACAACCTACCTCTGTACAAAATTTCATTAAAAACAGTTGAAAATATTTAGTTAAAATAATATATAAATATGTGACCAATTAATGAATTCCTATTTTGAATCATAAACATGAAATCAGATTGAATCCTAAATATTATAAAAATAAATTGTTGTAATTGCCCCGTATTTTAAAATATTGTAATTGTCCCGTCATAATTCAATTCTTGAGGATTAAAAAGTTTAAAAAAAAGTAAAAAAGTTTTGGAGTGGGAGAGAAGCCTGAGTGAAGAGAATCTTGTCTTTCTTTCACTTGAATCGTAAACGAAATATTGTACAATGGAACGTAAACATCAATGAAAAAACCAACTTTATCCTCAACTAAAATACCCGAAGTTTATATGTCATAAATGGCTTTTTACGCACTTGTTAAACAATATACTTTTTTTTTTCAGTGATCTGTCTCCACAAACCGCAGAACTACTATTCGAAGTATACGACCGCACCGGACCTCCCTCACCCGGAAACACTACCACACAACATAGGTATATATAATGTATGGAGGGTAGTGATAAGGAGAATCTGAATCTCTTATGGGAGAAAAGTTGAAAAAGTGTCCAGTGGTTGCTATAAATAACTGTTCAAAAACCTTCCACAGTAGCGCTGGTGTAGGCAAAGGGTATGGCATGAATGTAGCAATTGTAGATGAAGTGAAGTATGCCGAGTTAAAAAAATTAATATAATTGTCGACTAAAGTAGTGTTTTATTAAAAATTTCAACAACTTACGTTGCACAAAATAATGGTGACTGTTTTCTTTCCTTTTTATTTCTCAAACCTATTATAATATATGGCGTTTCCTTTTATATTTACCCTGATGCTAATGTGGCGGCCCCAATTTATATCCTACTTATCTTATCTCTACCCTCCATAGTATAATGCTTCGATTCTGAAGTCATTGATTCACTTGACAGTTTGAGAACACTTTTCTAATATTTGTTTTTAATGATTTATATAGAGTACATACACAAAATATCCAAAGGAAAACTTATTACCTACTTAGTGGTATTCTCTTACAGTTAATTTTGGAAGTGGGGACCGCTGAAAGGGTAAAAAACAATGGTACACACTGTTTTTTACCCTGTCGGCTGTCCCAAAGAGAATGAAGTGGGGAAAATGTGGTATACTTATTTAGTAATAAGCTAAAAATTTCTCGCAATGTGGCTCTTATTGTAGATAGCTGTCAAAACTGTAAACTATTACTGCACTCGTGCGGTAAATATTACCTTACAGTGGGCCGATCGCACTATCACGTAAAATTCATTGAACATGCAAGTTTTTTCTCTTATCATGTTATAAGAGCTTAATCTTATCATGTAATAGAGCTTTGAATTACTACTTAAAGTATTAGGTACCTAGACTCGTCGATAAAATATGAAGGCGGCCTCAAAAAAGCTGTTCTATATAGCGGCCATTTTAAAGACCAAAGTAATCTGTCGTCTGAAAAAATATCTTTATCTATAGTTGCGCCTATAGATGTTTAAATACTGTTTAAATTTGATGTTTCCAGGTTCCTAGGCCTAGGGCTGGTGGGTATAGACGAGCTGTTAGCCGCGCCTTCTCAACGACAGCAAATAGGATTACAGACGAGGCCTATGGAGGAACATGATGTTAGTGGAAGTCTTACCGTCGAGGTAGGTACAGTACTACCACTTAGTACTTATACAACTATACTGCTACTTATAAATTATTTAAGCCTGATTTTCTACATTTAGCTCAATAACCAAAAATCCACCTACGACCGAAATTGTACATCTAAAACATAGTGTTAGTGCGAAAGTGTGTTTGTTCGTCTGCTACGTTTTCGCAGTCGATCTGTTAAACCAGTAATTTAGTATTTGATCACCATTCAAATATTTTTTTTTTATCAAATTGAGGATGTCCTAAAATTCGTAATACCATAACCATGTGCACTGTTTGTTTTATCTTTGAAACGTATTAATTGAAAACTATCGATTGAAGTAAAAAAAAGTGCATCGAATTTTTAAGACAGTTCAGTATTGCATACAACACCCCATATAGAACGCGTTTTGACGTTTGAAAGAAGTTGCTGATTTGACTTTCATACATCAAACACGCAATTGTACACAGAAATTGCATCCCGAGGATGGGCATACTTTTCATCCCAAAAAATTAGTAATGATATTCGCACGAGATATTTCAAACACATAGATCTACGATCATCTAATAGTTATTGTAATTCGTCAAAAATTACTTCTCCCCAAAATCGGTAAACTTTCTACCTTCCACAGTTCCTTTTCATCGAAGGTGCAGACATCCCAGACCTGGGTACGAAACCGTTCAAGATCAAAGAGAGTCTCCGTACAATCACTCCACAGGGAAGACTCACCACTACCACCAAGACTACCTTCCAACAAAACGGTAAGGAGATATTACAATACTTGTAAGAGTAAGCTTGTAAAGTTGCTCTTCAACGCTATTAAAACAATACAGTAAGTAGATTTTACTCACCCTTACATACATGGTGATAAAAATACTTATTACTCGCCTACAAAGGCGGTAATAATAATCATTTACGCACTAGTGCGATGATGCTGATATCGAGATATTTTATCGAACCAATTTAGTTAAAATATTAAAACATTTTCCTTAATTATACTATATATATTACCTTATATGAGTCATGACAACATCTTGTAGACCCTAAATTGCAATGTAACATCTAACGCAAGTTTGAGTTTGCTACTGTTGATCATACCAGTTTTATAAGGAAAATGGGCTACCCGTTTTATGCTCACTAGTTGGCGCCACTGCCGAGTCAAGACCTTAGTATAGCTGTAAATTCGGTAAACAAGCATACTTTTGACAAAAAATATGTTTTTAGCACACAGGAACCAGGGACATAAAGTACTAACTACTGAATCTTCATTATTTAATCCGGTATTGCTAAATACATTAATGAAATAATTAGACCCGCGATAAAGGCCCAGTGTTAATACCTATTTGACATTTCGGAGACCTCACTCTACACTAGCGCCTCTAGCGGCGAATTTAAACGCAATAGCCCCCATTGTCATCATGCTGTACTAGTAGCATAAGTAACTATTATGGTACATGTGCGGTAAGTGATCTTTTTCGCTCTACCCGTAAGAAATATCACAATCCTAAATGTCTGATACCTCGTTCCAGGTCACGACAACAGCCAGCTAACGGAGTCCGCCCTCCGTGAACTGGAACTGAGCCCCACAAGCGCGGCCAACAAATCCACGCTCATCATACACTCTGTGCAACGGGTCAGTTGGCTTATATTTTATAAGTTACTAGTTTAAGTTGTTTTCAGGTTTAACGACATCCGTTTCGAATGACCATACCAGTTTTTTATATATCAGTTGTTTCAGCTATTAAATTAATAGGCCTATTATACTGCACTTTTCACAGAGACCCTTACACTTGAACCAGTGTAGTGTAATAAGATTTAGAGAATAAGGGTCCCTAAATTGGTCTAATTAGCGGCCACGCCCACCCTTACCACAGGACCCTGTAAAAAGTGTAAGCTGATATGATAGAATAGCATTAGCTATTTTTCAGCTGTTAAGTTAATTTTTTTTAATTTATTGAAAACGTGAAAGGGCCAAATCGTATTATTTTTCTAATGATCCCTACTGTCGTTGTAATCCTATCATAATAAATATAAATAAACCTATCATAAATGATCAGTAATCGATGCCCGATCCCTGGGTGGGTAACATTGGACTAGCAGTAACAATTCCGAAATTGCGGGACTTTTCCGTACAAAAGTTAACAATCTTCCATTCCAATCCCCCTTCTCCCTGGATACTTGGTTACATGGTTACTATTTGCAAAGAATCTGAAAGAAAAGAAAAAAAATAATTAAAAATTGTGGAAACGCCTGTTGGATGGTGCCAACAGAATAATAATAAATAGGGAAAACACATGTTTTAAATGTAAATAACAAAAATGGTTTTTGTTTTTGTTGCATGCGTGTGGAATTGAAACGTCGCAGGAGCCGACGAAGTCGATTAAGGTTAGTTTTGATTGCATTATAGACTAAAATTGTGATTTGTATAGGCGAATATAGTTCTTAATGTATGTAATTTTGTAAATATTTTTCCTTAGTACCGAGAGTTTAGTAGCATGGTTATTGGTTAATCTAATTTTTTTTAACTAAAAATGTGTTATTAAATGTAAAATTGAGATTTTTAGTACCTACTTGCTTTACCTTTACCTACCTTGCTTTATCACAATCTATATCTATTCTTTTTGTACTTGTCCTATTATAACTTCATTTATTTGTAAGTAAATGCAAAAAATATAATATATGTTATAGCCATGTTTGTAAACACTTTTTACATTTAAATAAAGTAACAGTAGTTATTCTGCAAAAGTTGCATTAATTATTGCTACGATCTCAATTGTTGTGTACGTGAATTTATACTATTATTACTGCTACGTTGAGTTCTTTGGACGTCGATTGATTGCAATCGATACACTGTAGTAATCAATAAATATGTAATAAGGCTCCTGTTTATTCTAAGATGTACTAAAAATCTCAAAATTACTACCAAACATGTGTGCAGTGTTACCATACTAACAAAAAAACTCCCCAAAAAGGTGGAAATTACCGACTCAGGCAAATTTATCGAAGTCGAGAGAGAAGCAGTAGAGAACAACCTACCGGCCATAGACAAGAAAGAGTTCAAAGAGCAAAAGAGCGTGACGCCTAACCAGTCTCCCGCCAAAAGTGTGAGAATTAAAGAAAATGGCACTAAGGCCAATGGTGACAGCGAAGGGGTAAAAGTATGTTTTGTTTCAATAATATTAATAGCTACTAAATTTGGTTTGTTTTATGTATTTTTTTTAGTTTAATAGCATCTTGTTAATATCGAACCAATGAACTTAACTTATCTTAAGGGTGACGTAATTTTATACGTAATTTTATAAAGATAATCACATATCGTTATTTATCGGTATTTTTATAACAGCTGTTAATTATAACGATTGTTTGTGTTTCGTTATTTTTAAACTGTTATTATTAAATACTTGTTTTTTTTATTCTAACAATTATGCACCACTATTCAGTAACCTTTTGAAATTAATTGTCTTTCAATCTTCAATCTTTACTTGAGCGATTTTTGAAATTTTGCCATTTTCAGTTGTATTTTTACGGGTTAACTTGTAACAGTTATAGTTTATTACTATAATTGTGTATTATTGTTATTGATTAACACTAATTCTTATAATTTCATTTACAGCAAGGCGGTTATATCCAGCAATCGGAAACGCCTGAGCCCGCGCCCAGACAAAAGAGAAAAAGAGACTTCTTTGGAACTATCAAGAGAAGGTAAAACTCATCTGTTTCACTTACGGCTATCCACTTTTTAACCAATTCGTTTCATTTTTAATGTTGTTTTTATCTTTAATACATGGAAATTTGTCGCTTATATAGCATTGTCAAACTTAAAACGAATCCAGGATGTCAAAGAAATAATTTATTTTGGTCATAGGAATCACTTTATGCTCCAAGGTGTCCAAAATATATTTATACATTTCAGAGATTAGCTAAAAATATAACTTAAACTCAATTTCAGACTAGGCAGGTCGCGTACTCGCGGCGCTTCCCTAGATCTACAGGACCAGGATATGGAAAATCAGCGCATACGAAGCATCAGTGCTGAAAGAAATAGCCATGGTAATAAACTATTTTTTTAATAAATTAATAATAATCAATACTAATACAATAAGTGCGAAAGTGTGTGTGTGTCTGTCTGCTACGCTTTCACGGCCCAACCACTCAACCGATTTTGATGCCATTTGGTTTAGAGATCCCGTCCCGGATAAGGACAAAGGCTACTTTTTATCCCGGAATATTCAAGAGTTCCCGCGGGAATCTAAAAACATCAATCCACGCGGATGAAGTCGCGGGCATCATCTAGTTTATTCATAAGAGCATTCTTATGAATGTGAAGGTGATATAAAGTTGAAATAATTATTACAGTTTAAGAGCCTACATTCTACCAATTAATGTTGTATTGCATATTTGATATTTTAGTATTCAATTGTTAAGTAAGTTAAATTAGACTAAAATCGTCAAATTATTTAACAGTCGATAAATAAATTAAATTAAATTTATGCAAGCACTACTTTTTTTAACGCCACTACAAGTTAACTCTTGACTGCAATCTCACCTGATGGTAAATGATAATGCAGTCTAAGATGGTAGCGGGCTAACCTGTTGGGTTTGTATGGCAGTTATATTAAACACTAAATCGCTAGGTGTCACATACCGGTAGAGTGTTAACTAGCCACGGCCGAAGCCTCCCAGACTTCAGAAAATTCAGAAATATATAAATTCCCGAATTGACCGTACCGGGTATCGAACCCGGTGCCTTCCACTTATAAGATCACAGCGCTCAACAAAGCACTAGGGGGTCTTTAGGAAGATTCACCCGATGTTTAGTGATTGCTGGCTTTTTAGGAATTTGTTGATGCAAATATACAAAATGGCAGGTCTTTCTTGTTATTAAGTCATGACACAATTTTTTTTGAAGTGAAACTTTTTTAAATCGTTGTGATTTTAAAGTTTTAAAGCTCCCGAAAAGAGACTAACATATTCATAATAGGATTTAGCCTGCGAGAGAATGAGATAGAGTACGAGTTATATTTATCTCATTATCTCGAAGGCTGCTTTTCTTATGTTTCACTTCTGCCGTGTGGGAATTGCACATACACATTTTTTTTTTCAGATAAAGCTCTTACCTTGCCAAATAGAAACGTTTACTCAGCGGGAGCGTCCCCCGCGCAATCCGGAGATGAGTCTAGAACCTCACGAAGGTGTGTATTAATATTCGTTTATAACGTTGTCACGCTGTTATAATTAAATAACGTTATATCGTTAAGTTTTAATAACGTTATAATGGTAAATAAATATCTAACAAATTTTATTCATTTCACAAAATAAATAATATTAATAATAAATCTAGAAATTTCATAATTATACAAATAAATTATGCTTTTGTACTTCAACGCGCTTACAAATTAGTTCTTGATTGTACATAATTGTATAATTTTAACGATTTAAGTACTTTTTGAAATCGCAGCTATGGTATAAAGCTTCTATAACATTTTACCATAATATTAAAATTATAAAATATTTTTACGCGTTTATATAACAATAGTACTAAATGTATTTTTTTTCTCTTTTTCCATCTGGCAACACTCACTCTGGGGATAAAACGCACTGCAATCTGGTAACATTGGTTTTTCATACTAATTCTTCTGCTCTCTTTAATTTTCATAAACGCTTTCCAAAATCGTTGCCCCCTAATGCTTTCTCAATCTATTGGTTTTTAATAATCATTCATATCTCTTTTAATTAAAAAAACTATTCTTCAAAATTATTTTCTCCTTGTTAAATTTAAACGGTTTATCTAAACCTTTTTCACCTATTCCACCACAAAAAAACAATAAACAATATTTTTTTTTCAAAATTACTCATCTTTCCAACCCGTAACAAAACATCCTCCCGAAAAATATCAAAATTAACGGGCCAGATCGTCCCTCAGCGAAGTCTCCGGATTCAGTACAGCATCAGCGCGAACCTTCATCCACGAAGCTTCGACCCTGGTCCTTGAGACCATAGAGGCAGGAATCAAGAAACATTACTTGGTGCCTTTGACAGTTGCACAGAGATCAAGATGGCGGCGAAAGGGTGTCAAATTGCACATTTACAATGAGCATACTTTCATCGCTAAACATCTTAGCGGGTAAGTGAAATTGTTTTTATTATTGTTTTACACAGGTTTTTGATAAAGTAACTATGAAGAAAATAATTACTGATGTTTTATTTTTATGAAGTATATCTTAGTTTTTATTTCGCCGGATCCATGTGCCGCTGCTTGAAATTTATTTATCTTATTTTTTTATTACTACCGTTAATCGCAATGACAAAAATACCGTATTATGTAATGGTCATAGCGTACCCTAAGAGTCGCGCGTCGATGACTGCGCTTCGATAACTTGATTTTTTTAAAATAATTAGGCATGGTTCCATCTAATTGAATAGATTTGTACAGTTGCTGTTGGCAATTGCGCGAATTGACAGGCTATAAGTACCATAAACTTATCTGACTCGGTGACAGCGTCTAGTTACTAATGTAAATATTTTAAAGAAACTAAATAGACATGAAAATTAGTTACTATTTTGGCCACCGGGCCAGATAAGTTAGTGAGACTGTACTTACTGCCACTATCACCGGGGGCAAAGATCCATTATCATTCAGCCTAATGCAAATTATTGCCACGGAAGCATGTCAATAATTTGCTCTAACTGCACTGATAGTTGATGATCTGTGAGATGGTGATAATTTAAAAAAAGGTTTTGGCCTCTTCTCACACCAGAACGCGCTTAGAACCCTCGTAGATTTAGTTTAAAGATACCGCAACTGATTATCACCATCATGTTTTTTGAGGTATTGGACGTCAATAAGTTTACAATTTACCTATTTTGAATAAATAAATATTGATTGATTGATTGATATCATGTCTACAGTGGAACAGTATGCGAGGTATGCGGTAAAACGGTCGCGCGACGGCTCGGCAAACAGGGGTACGAGTGCCGCGACTGCGCCATGAAGTGCCACAAACATTGCCACGTCAAAGTGCCACACGCCTGCCCTAAGTCCACAGTGCACAATATGGAGCTGTGAGTATACATTGAAATAGCTATATGTTTATGATTTACATTTATTAAACACGAGTAACCTTGTCTAGTCCTTTATTCTCGGTACAATTCCAAAAAATACAAATTATGATTAGAATAGGGATGATGACAACTCAATCAAATCGGCAGCTCTTTTCAAATTTAAATACGCGCTTCTAGTATGGAATTTTGTATTTAAGTATGGAAAACATAGTTGTGACGTCATCAAATTTCAATTTTCAAGTAAAAAAATTGTTTAGTCGATAGTTTAAAATCAAATAAAACTTACAGAAGATGTGAATTTTAGGTATTTTGGAAGACCCCCTATTTTATAATCAATAAGAAATAATTTATTTTTGACATCATCCCTATTTATTCAGAATTTTATGGTTCACTATCGAAAGAGGAAATTACACAGTGCAACGAACTTTGCGTGCGCGCCTAAAGAAGGTCAATGTCAGAGAGCATAGACAACTGTCAAACAAACCTCGAGAGGCGTCGGCGTCTATGGTCACGATCAGAAACCGGTGTTACAAGTATTTTATCAAAAATATGTACATATAGTATATGTGGATATGTACTGGACGATATATATGAAAGTTTGATTACAAAATATATTGTAGTGTGCGTATGATCTTAGTTTTAAAAGAAATATAGGTGGCTCATGTAAAATAAGAAAACAGTGTGTCCATATATTTTGCTAAAAACGAGATTAAAAGTACTACTGAAGCAATTCATACCTATTTCCAAAAGTTTTAATTATTAGTTTACGATTAAATTTAGTTCTAGTTTTGCTATATAAAAAATGGCATCTGTCTTGCATACACATAAAACTCTTACTTAAAAATGGTACGTAATAGAAGAATTACTAAAATAATTTTACATACTTTAAAATTACACGATTTAATTTTAGAAAAATAAATAACATTAATACCTGTCAAATAGTGACAATTAAACTAATCCAGACTTTACCAGACCAGACCCAGTATTTAATAAGTTGTTGTATGTACTTAATATTATTTTAATGTATTTATTGTAAAATACCTTCTCTGTTTGCCTTCCCAATGATTACGAGCTTCCAAGTTCTAACCACCTAAACGTAAATAAGCTAAAATTTAGTAAAAGCAGACATATTATTGTGTCATAATTATTTTGCTTTGTATAATATATATATAACGTAAGATGGTAAGTTTAAAGGTACTTCTAAAATAAAATGAGACTTTATTATTTGTTTTACAAAAACAAACACTACTTTTATTTACTATTTAAAAAATCTATTTTATTTAGAAATTTCTAAATCAAAATAATCATTTTTTTGTCGAAATTAATTAGTGTTGTTGTTGTTGTTAAATATTGCTTGGTCAAAAATGAGTCTATAAATTGCAGTAAAAATAATAGCATAAATTCCTAAGATAAAAGCTCATTTTATGAAAAAATAAATACATTTTTACATATTTTAATTTTACTCATCATACAAAACATCATATCTCATATATTTAACATAATTACTCAAAAGTAGAACATATTCGCGCTTGCCCCTTTTTAATTGTTAATAAAGAATGTAGATGCAATGCTAATGTAGTATTTATTAATATTTTAAATATCTACTAACTAATCATAGAGGTTATATTATATTTTTCTTAAAAGTGGCTTTTAAGAAAAGGGCTAAATATTTAATAGTTTACGAGATTATTATTGTTAGTAAAGAGAAGTAAAAATGTGCAATTAGTATTCTTAACGATTTCCATGATGGCCTTTATAATAATTTATGGTTTCAAAGTCAACTTTTGGCTCGTAATAAAAATAAAACAAGTTTGTACAACCTTACAATCTCAAAATAAAAGGTTTTAAGTTATAAAATAAATATTTTAATATAATTGTTACCTAGTTTATCTACCATCGTAATATTCAAAATATTTTTTAAATTGTTATATTACTTTTGCATAACTACATCATTTACATTTAAAACAATCTCGTAAACTCATTTAAAATACGCTAAGCAGCTTATATGTATTTTGGTTTTCAATGCTGCCAAGGTCCCATTCCCATAGTTTTGGAAATGGAAGGTATTATGTAGTTCATTTATTAATTTATATCACGCTTTTGTCATTAAGCCTCTATAGATGTGCCAATAAGTCGGCCACCACCCGGCACTATGTGTACCTAACTATATTATATAAAATTTTGATCCGTAAAATAATCGCAGCCAGTATGATGAGTCATGTCATGATGTCATGATGATTATTATTTATTTCACTACATGACTGAAAAATATTTATACGACAGACTTATGGGACACATATACAATTAATTGATCATCATCAGTTTGTTACGGAAACCGTAGAACCGACTGTAAAAGCTGTTATTTGATAATAGTTAAATCGCGTTACTTTTAATCAAACGAACAAAGACGCCAAATGAAAATTGGAGACGAATTTGGCATGTCAATAGATGATGGAACATTTACGTGCAGACGGTGCTACAAGCGCGACTAAGTAATTGTTTGGTATATTTTATAAATGTTGCATTTCTAGAATGAAACAGTTAAAACATATCAATTTTATATACAAATTATGTAGAAATTAATTGTTTTTTGTATATTGTGTTTTATTGTGCGCTAGTGGTGCCTTTCATATTTTAATATAGTTGATGCCCGCGACTTCGTCCGCGTGGAATAAGTTTATTAAATTCCCACGGGAACTCCTTGTTTTTCAGGGATAAAATATGTAAATCTCCAGGTTATCAACTATACCCATGCAGAAAATCACGGTGATCCGTTGCTTTTTTGCGACGTGATTGAAGGACAAACCAACAAACAAATACACTTTCGTATTTATACTAATAATAATATAATATTATAGTATAGTAATATATATTAATAATTTAGTATTATAGTATGACAGGCGTAATTCTACAATTATTATAGTATAATATGTATTGTAGTGCCTAACTTTATTGAAACTATTCTACTTTTCAATATAATAATATTTGTGGCATGAATATGACGTGTAAAAAATATTATTTTAGTTTTAATAAGTTAAAATCTATCGCTTATTATTTTTGGTTCTGTCACCTTCATTTATAGATTTTTATGCTTTTGCATTGAAAAAAGTCTATTGTTAACTAAATCCACACTTAACTAAATTAACTGGACTCAACCCTGCCTTTTTTTCGTCTATTATCAAGGGTGGATATTCCATTATTTATTATGGTTATACATATAGTTAACAAAAGAGTTTAAAATCAGCTTATACTCTAATCGTTTAGAAATCATTGTCTTCGTAAAAAAAATAATTCATTTTTAACTTTAAATGATAAATATGTTTGACTTATTTTAAATGATTAGAAACGTTGAAATTAAAAACGTATTGTTATATTTATGTTATTAGTTGTTATGTAGAATTATATTAAAAAAACATATATAATATTCTAAATTAGTTTTGTATTATTAACGATAAAATAATTACTCTTTTAGATCCATGCTCCCAGTGCTAAGCGAATAATCAAGCTAAGAAGACTGCAAGAAAAAATATACAAAAAATCTAAAAAAATCACGAGCTATTCAGGTCCTTTGAAAATACTAAAGTCTGTAGTCGCCTTTTATTGTTTGGCTTGACGCTTGTCTTTTCGTTGTTGCATGTTATTTATTTGGGGGCTGATTTTTGAATCGACAAATTAATTGAACAGAGGATTTTTTTTCTGAGGATTATTATCCATACAAACGCTGCATAAATGTCGCATTTCCTTAAATTAAAATTCAGCTCTTAAGTAGTTTTTAACTGTTAATTATTTTACAATGTAGTGAAGTGGTAAAAGTATAAATGATAAGTGACCCAGTTTGTTAGTTTTTAAATATTTAAAAAAATATCAAATCGGCTGCAAAAAACCAGTCACGATTTGTAAAAAAAAAACTGTTCTGAGTTATTTGCCTTATAAGATGACGTTAGTCCTTAGTTGGTAGTTTCCTTTTTTTACGTTTTTTTTTTAAATTTGGTATGCATGAATTAATTTATATAAGATAGTATATGTTATTGTTAAATTTTAGTTAAACTTAATTATTAATCAATGTAACTAGCACCACCTAACCTTGCAATGTATTTATATCTATAACTACTACTTATTTTATTTATTTTTCTGTTTTAAAACACTTTTTAGAATAATAAAAGTAACACTTTTATTTGTGTCTTTTTTCTATTTTTATGTAAAAAAACAATATTATTAAAACTATTTTCATTTTGAAACGATTAATATTTTGTTTCTCTTTTTGCAGGGCTTACATCACGTCTCCATACACGGACAAAAATATAAGAATGTTGTGATCGTCGGCTTAATGCACAAGTAAATTAGTAATTGAATAATATATAACAAATTAACTAATTATAATTCTTCTGCTTAGAGAGTAAAATGTATTTTTTTTTTTGGTTTAAAATGAAATGTGGCTACAATAAGAATAATTTAAATTAAGAAAAACGATAAAAAAAATATTGCGCTACTAAAAATATTCTAAATATAATAAAAATAGTCTTAAAAATATTTTTATGAGTTGGTTTTTATGATTTACTCTCTAAGTGGACGGTAATTATTAAATAAACTTAAATTATTTAATTTATTAAAAGTCAAGTACAACTTTCTCATTATACGCTACTTACCTATATTATACATAAAGGCTTTTTTACAAAAATATACTATTTATAAATGGATGTAAACGTTATATGAAATTGTACATTAGTTGTAAGGAAAGTAGAAATCCCAATTTACCGTAGGTTTTATACGGACAATCGATTGTTTGGTAAATATCGATATCATAGTCGATTAAATACTAATAATTCTAAATAACTTTTGAATAAATAAGTATAATGCTCCATTGGCGCCATGTTCCAACCTTCTTTTTTATAACTATGGTCTATGGTACAATTAATAGTAAAATCTGGGATTCCCGGTGACCAAGCCACCCGGCGCAAAAAGTCTATGTAGGTACTTCATACAAGCAATAAGACACTGCCAACCATTCACTATTAATATTATACATTTAAAAAGGACTTTGTTTTAATTGAATTGTTCGTATAAATGCAAACTTATAAATTTTAAAAATCTTACCGCTTTCTCTCACTATTGGCGTAATTGTTAGATTAGTTTAGGAATCGCTAGAACCCACCTTTAAAAACATTTCCGAGCGCATTAATCGTGTTACCATATTTATTTAAAAAAAACTAAATATGTACACCAAAAATTGTAAACAAGGAGGATTGAAATCACTACCTCATTTCGATATTACGAGTTACGTCAATATTGTGTAAATTTGTTACCAGTAATGAAATAAACTGTTATTATTTGTTTACGTTTTCCTCTAAGATGAAATAATATGTTTAAAACGTGTCTATTTATTTTATTTATAGAAATATTAAGTTACCTACCTATATCGAATATTTAAAAAAAAACTTTATGATACATATTTTGTATTTGTATTTATTTTTTAAAAGCGGTCCAAATGTAATCATCACAATTCTGTATACTTAATTAGAAAGGAGCTATAACAATAAAATCCGCTCCAAAAACAAATTGTAATTACATACTTAGATATATAAGTGCTTACGCACAAAATATTCTCGAATTGTGCAATAATATTGTCATGCTTTATAAAGGCATTATTGTAAAGGTCAAAACAAAAAGCCATGAAGCCAGTTAAATAAAAAAAATTGCTTTACGCTTTGAATTTTAAAAAAAGCAATTGGCTCAGAAATGTAATTTCAGTAAGGTAATTGACCACCATGTTTTGTTCGGTTTTTGTATTTATTGTGATTTTGATATACGAGTGTTTGATATTTTTACGATAATTATATTTTAGTAATCTTTAATATCGTTTTTTGCTACAAATATTTTTGAAAAATATATAGTTTAGGATCAAGACCTATTTAAAGCTTATGACATATTCCTTTACTTTTTAAAATATAAAGTCCAGTACTGGCAAACAAAAATTATGTCTAAAGAAATATTTGTAGCAATAATAACCTTTTTTTCTGACAATATTCAGATAAAAATTATGCCATGACAAAGGTTTCTTGTATAAATTATTGTTAACGCATACCTATTTGTTTTGTTTATATGGT
Source organism: Erebia palarica (assembly GCA_964035005.1). NCBI lineage: Eukaryota > Metazoa > Arthropoda > Insecta > Lepidoptera > Nymphalidae > Erebia > Erebia palarica. The sequence continues at coordinate 22,581,725 of OZ035993.1, read as the reverse complement.
TTAAAATACGACGGAATATTATTTATAAATGTTGGCATCCTTTCCTCTAATTTTATTTTCTCTTCTCTTTAATAAAAATGCCTTTTATACTCTGGTTTTTATTTTTTCGACACACTTGCTCAAAAAATGTTCTTACAAAACAGTAAACAGGGCTTGTAAGTTAAATTTAGTGCCCTAGTGATCTTTTTTGCAGAATTTACTGCCCTCGTGCAGTAAATTTGCAAATTTGCAGTTTTATTTTTTCTTTTTGTAAGTCCACTTTACTTCTAAATAAAAAGTTTTCTTGCAAGAAGGTTCATAAAACCTAAAAATTAATAACATTTAGATGTGGATTGATGAAATTAATTCATGAAATTAAAAATCGTACATAATATTAATTTAAATTGATTTAAGTTTTATAAATCAAAAAGTAAAGGCTGAATAGTCCAGAACCTAGAGCCATGAAGCCAATTAAAACAAGCAATTACAACAACGCGCCGTAGATACTATCTTTAATCTGTGCGCGCTATTTTTAAAAGTTCCATTGAGTTTTTCTTTTAAATTATTAAATACTATGGTATAAGTGATGTGGAATAATAAAATTAAATCAATTAGTAAATAGGTTGATTTAATGATATGATTTAAGAGCGGTAAATCCTATTTACCTGCCTTGCCTGCCTTTGGTGGTGCCTGTGGTGGTGGCGCACGGCAAGCTCAGCAGCGCCTACCTCATAGAGTTCTGGCCACTTGGCTTGCCTGTGTTTTCCATATTATATTCCGTTTCGCTGGAATGTACATTATTGCAAAGGCTGGGAAATAGGTAATTGCAGGTCGAGTATGAGTTTGAAGGCCGAGCCGTAGGCGAGGACTTCACTAATACGAGACAGGCAATTGCGATTTCCGCCGAGGCATGTATAGTGCTTTTCTCAAAAGAATGCAGGGAAATAAAACATATCGATTGTCGTTTAAGAAAAGTAGTTAAGTTCCCATAATTTTTCAAGTTAATGCCGTTTTTAACATGAACTGTACATTTCAGCATGGAATAAATTGCCCATAATGAAGATGGCTTTTTAGTTTTAGCAATCTCATTAAAATACGCCAAATATACTGTTTCGGAGAAAATTTTCACTTTTTCTCGTTTTTCCAACTCATAAAGTTTTCATATACTTTCATGTATTTTTCTTTGGACTTCGCTGGAAGCAGGTTTTCCATTGCCAATTTGGCTTCTGATCTTAAATCTGGTGGAGTACAATCAATCTCCATTTCACTCTCTGAACCGTTGGAACTCATTTTACTTATTATTAAATTTATTTTAGTATGTAATTAACAAATCAAGACGAATTTTCAGCTTTGCCGCCAATTTTTTTTTTATCATCTGTGCCGACAGGCATACGCATTTATGGCTATACAGCCACCAATTTGTACTTAGCAAAGAGACTATGGTATGCCAAGAATGACAAAAGAGATCCGATCAAAGAGTATTTAATAACCCCAGCACGCCGTTTCATACAACATTGCAGGAGCGTTGTAATGTTCCAAATTCAAAAAACGCTCCTGCAATGAATTTGATTTTCTTTGTCCGAAAATTCGATACTTCGTTCTTTTTTCGAAAATAATGACAATATTTCCATGCATGTTTGAGAAAATTAACACTACTGCTTCTTCTTTGCACAGATTAGAAATTGGTTCTTTGCAGGATAGGCCATAGAGTAAAGAAATAGATTCTCGGTCTTTGATATTAATATATAATCAAAGTTCTCGGTCGCGTCGCAAATGACTATTCTCACATCGCCGCTGTAAACCGTTTCCGATAGTTTTCAGCTTCACGGGCCATACCATAGAGTTACGATACGTCTTACAGTCTTACTGTTTGGACATTGGGACTCATAATTATTATGGTTGACCCTTAAGCGCGGTATATAGGTATACCTACCTACGAGGCGCAGGTGTAACAGCGGTGTGGCTTTGAAAGTATGAAAGCGGCGTTCTGCGCCTTAGGCTTAATGTACATGAAGCCGGAGCCGTACCGGAAGCTTGTGTAATCAAAAAAATCCTGTGCGCCGGTGCGGCTCCGGCTTCATGTCACGGAGCCTTAGAATGTATTGAATTTTAAAAATTTACCTACTTTAACGGCAATGGCTATCCTATATTATGTTACTTTTCACTGGCAAAGACGTGCCGCCAAGCGATTTAGCTTTTCGGCGAACCTTCTAAGTATAAAAGGCACATCATCACTACAGCCCATTAACGTCTCACTGCTGGGCACAGGCCTCCACTCTCATAGGACCGGGACCGACGGCTTAACGTACTCTCCGAGGCACGGGGGTGTGACACCAGCAACTTCTGGACTCCGGGCTAGTACTGAGAATTTCTACTCCAAAAACGCAACACTTAATTATGGCCTGACCCGGGACTCGAACCCGGGACGTCAGCCGCAGTTGAACATACTAACCACTAGATCAACGAGCAGTCAAGTTAAAAGGCACATATGTAATAGTATTCTGTAGTAGGTAGTAAGTACCTAAAACCTTACGGTAACACGACTGCTACAGTGTAATGTTCACCTCTTATCACTTTTTCGCTATTGCCCAAAATCCATTGTCGCAGGAAGAATACCATCATTTTAACCCAATGCCGGCTTACTACTGAGCTCAAGTCTCTTTTCAGAATGAGAAGGGTTTGGCCATAAATTAATCTACCACGCTGGCATACTTCACACACCTTCAAGAATGTTACGAAGAACTCTCGGCAATGCTAGTCAAAAGTCTGACAGTGAGTGCGTAACCCGCGATGCTGTATAGGAAGTCGGGTGTCTAAACCATTGGGCTATCACCACTTCCTTCTGGAATTATCATTAATTCAACAAATGAACAATTAAGAGATTGTATCAACTATCAATGACTGAAAAAGTTTTTTCGCAATCATCGGCCCCACAAGCTTATCTGACCCGGTGACAGCGTCGCTGGTAAATATTAACAATGAAATAAAAACAAAAACTAAACAGATAAAAAATTATTTTCGATTTTGGCCACCGGGCCAGATAAGTTGGTGGGAATGACGCCCTACAGGATTAAAATAAAGGAGTGAACGTTTGCAATAAAACAAATCACTGATTTCACTTACGTTTCAATTTATTGACTCCAGCATATTATGTACACGTACAGACAGACAGTAAGCCTAGCACTCGTTAGTAAACGCCAATCGGAAAAGCTACGAACTATTGGTAAATTTTAGTAGAAATAACGATATTCATTTCGTTAACGGTATATAAACTGTATAATAGGTAGTGAATATTAGTAGGCACTATAAGTCGAGAACTTTACTTTTCTATGTTACTTTGAGAAAACGATAAAATCACTTTTTGTGAGGCTAAGTAAGGAAAAACTTGGTATAGATACAATACTAACAAACCGTTATGTAAAACAAAAAAAATGTGTGTCAACTCCGACGCACGATTGGAGTTTACTCCTTACGAACAAAAAGTGTTACCATGGAAACATAAACATAACGTAACGTAACGGAGAAAGTTTGATTTTACTCCCCATAAATTTTCAATGTATACTCCAAAAAACATACCTTTTAGGCGTACCTTTTAAATACGGTTTCCTAAAAATGAGTTAGCAATTTTTAAATTTAAATACAGAGTTAGACAGTAAGCTTATAAATAATAATTACTAAGTGGTACCACAGAATAATATAATAGTACTGACGTACAGAAGTCTCACTCCTTTGATGTTGACTACTTGCCGACGTTTTAATAGCCTACATAATTATTATTAAAAAGATAAATCACGCACGCAAGCTAAATTATACTTTATCGCCGCGCGCGAGTGTCCGTATTGCTTTGCATCTTTTCCCTTTCCTACGTCACGGACGACATTGCGACCTTGTCTAGGGCTGTCAGCAAACAGTACAACCATACAGTAGGTTTTTCGAATTGGTAAGTAAAGTACCTACTCTGACTATGATCGACTGTGTTTACTGTGTGTCGCTACACAGTGAGTTCTTCACTACGCACGCAACTTGCAAGGTCATTCGTCGCGGCGAAGCAGTGCGGCGAAACATAATATTTCGCTCGGAGAGGTAGGTACACTTCGATCACGGAAATATATAAATATATATTCCGTGCCCTTACTCTAAATCGGTAAGCTGTAATAAGAATTAGGGAGTAAGGGCCTAACTAGGGCGAGCGTATTCCCTGCGACTCGTTTGTACTTCCTACAGCTCGTGCCTCGATTCAAAAAAATTACTTGAAAAGAGGCTCATTTAAGTTTGACATGAATTGTACCTGTTCCGTGATAGAAGTACTATTGACTACTTATGGTTGCAGCGACTTTTTGCCATTATAATTCTAAAGATCGATAGACCATTATATATACATGAGTTTAAATGTCTACAACTATTTATCCTACAAATAATTAATATGCTAAACACTTAACTTAAACTATTAAACAAATATTTTCAAAAAACTATTTACGAAAACAGCGTTAAATTCACTAGCACGTCGCTCGCTTATAACGCGCCAGCCCCGACTGCGTAAGCATTCCGGGAATGAGCGCGATCGTCGGTATTTTCGTCGCGCAAGTACCAAGAGTGACACAGGCCTGGTGGTACTGAGACGGCGGTCTCAAAACTAATTGTGTAAGAAAATCGGAATCGTAATCGTTTGTCAAACGTATTATTCGACCTGTATAATTATGAGTTTATAGATGCCGGCACGTAAAAAAGCATGTACCTATAAACTCCTAAAATGGTTCGAGAAATACGTTTTAAGCTGTCAAATAATTGGGCTGACAAATGGGCCATTGGATATTAGCCAATTTCACCGGAAGTGACGTTTCAACTTAAGGTACGCCCTTAAAATAGAAATTGAAATTTATTTATTTGTGAGTATATAAGACGATATACAAGATGTTTATACCTACTTAAAGTTAGAGTATCGGAGTAAGGCTTGGTAAGAAAAATCATCGCTCTCCCAAAGTTACATCTGAAAAGCAAAATTACGCCCAATTTAGTGTAGGTAGTTTGTTCTAATTATTGGCAGTGTTCTAAGGAATCTTACATTAAATGGCGTTTACATACATCCGAATCGTTTTATATCAATACATACGTTTACAAGTTAATATCAATAATTATCCATACATAACGATTATGCGACTATTTTGGTTTTTTGTGACGAAAATCCTGAACACAGAATAATCAATATCAGTGATCTTGCAGTCGGGGTAACTTTGTCTCATTCAAGGGGATTTTTTATTGAATTTTTCAATGATTTAATTCCAACTATAGACAAGAAGAGCTTTTAGTAGCGCTTTAAAGAAAAAAATATATAATCTCATTTTTCTTTTACCATACAAAGTTACCCTGATTGGCTGTGCTATATAAAAGTTATTCTATTTTATTAATTCTGAACTCTATATTTTAACGGAATTATGTAAGTTAGGTATTTTTTATAGGAATCACTAGTTATCATGATTTACATAAACAAATTGAACATTGAATTATGACTGAAGGTTCCTTCGACGGGTAACTTTTGAAACTCGATAACTGTCATTGGATATAACATTGTTGCTTCCTTATTTGCAAAAGCTTCATTGGTAGTTTCTACCTTTTCTACTTTCTAATTGGATTTTAATTTTTACGCCCAATGACAATTTTATCGCGTTTCTATAGTCGTATTTCACCGTACTACTGACCCCAATCTATGCTTTTTCAAAGTTGCCATAAAAATCTGCCACTCAAAAAAATAGAGAAGGAAAAATAAAGAAAACGAAAAAGGGCGATCACAAAAAAATATAATTCGTAAATTAATATAATTAATAATATTTACAATTAACTCCGAGTGACTACAAAAAATTGAAAACAATAGCTATCTAATAATAATAAATTTAGTTAAATACACCACGTGGTAAACTAAAATTGCGACAAAACTAGTATAAATTTAAAAAACAAAAAAACGGGAAAATTACCGCCATGTTTTTTTCTACAATCACAAAAATAATTAAGTGATATGATCAATCATAAATCAGCAATCAAACTATCATACATTATTTTAATTTTCAATCATTGTAAATATAAAACCTAAAAACGCGCAAAAAAACATTGCGCGTTATTATAGCAACGGCCAAATTCGCAAGTTTTATAAAAGTTCTCTCAAATTTTTATTTATTAAAAATCAGATTACAGAATTTGCAATATAAAGCCTCGATCCCACTATCAATGTTCTAAAGTTCTACGTTCACCCTGATCACACATTCAAAAATTTTTTTATACCTACCATCATGAATTATCATCATCACGATGATTGATTGATCAATGTCGTTCATTCATATTTTATTCGTACATACTATGCTGACTGATGTGAATAGTCCGCAGGCATAGTACGAGCTTGCACGACAACGACAAACGAGAAACAACGTCAAAGTAACATGAACCTAAACATTATGTATTTGGGTTCTATTCGGAGTCCATTATATATACATTTACAGCTTGCATGCCAAGCGGAAACTTTGGTAGTATTTAAGTCCAACTTACTCTGACGTAATGATGTTTCGTTGCTCGAAATCTATCAGCGTTGTCGAGATGTATGAACTCTGACTAGGAATACGAAACTAGAACAGAACTCCTGTCTTGGCAGTTTTTTGTGGAATTGAAGCCTTACCTAAATTCTTAAAGAACAAGCTTTTTAATTAAATTATGCGTACGACAAAATTAACTAAGCTCAATTTTAGGCGAATTTAATAATATTCTTCGAAAATGGCTTTTTTCACATAATATAACTTTTTTGTCTAAGAGATGGTGAACGATTTGTTTAATATGTTTATACCAGTACAAAATGTATCACATTTGATCTAAACCCATGTAATATTGAGAAATAGGTGACACTTCAAAAGACGGACTTGACATTTCGTAAGATCCAGAAAACGTTTAGAACGTATTCATAGAAATCAAAATACCCTACTTAGTACTCGGTTTGCGTACAAAAATGCAAATATTTTCCCCGCACATTTCGAACGTACTCTTTGAAGTGAAACTTCTTTAGAATCGTTGTGATTTGAAAATTCGATGAAACGAAAAAGAGAATGAGATAGAATACAAGTCATATTTATCTCATTCTCTCGTAGGCTGCTTTTCTGAAGTTTCACTTCTGCCGTGTGTTCACACACACTTTTTTTTCTTATTTAATAAAATAACTTTTGGTTGTTTTTATGTAACTTTAGCTGGTATAAAAAAAGCCTAAAAAATTGTCCGCCACCTCTCAGTCTATTCTATGAATAAATACAATCTTTGACATAACTGAGACCAATACAAAAACTGTATAAACTTTTCCTTTTTTTCTTTAAGTATAATATTTAAATCGACGTAAATTTGGTTAGTTTTTAGTACATTTAATACTTATAGTTACCTTAAATATTACAGATATAAATATCACTAAGAGTTACCTATTTATATATGCAGGATTTTGGGTAACAAACTATAGTTCTAACTTCAAAAATTTATAATTAAACTCGCTAGCAATGAATCAGTGTCTGTGACAAATGTTAGTCATTTCAATAATCGACCTGAATCGTTTGCTCGCGCGTTTACATTAGGTACCTAAAATCATGCATACGACCAATAGCGGCTTGGATTTGCAAAAAAAACATTTTCAATGACACAGTCATTTAACTGAATTGAGCTTTGAATGTAACTTTTAGGGTAATAAAAACTTGCCACGTGTTTCAGCGAGATGTCAGTTACCGACGCAGGGAGAAGGTACTAGAAATCATACTTATATTACAAATGCGAAAGTGTGTTTCTTTGTTGGTTTGTCCTTCAATAACTCCTCAACTAATTTGTATTGAAAAAAAAAACTGAAAACTGATTTTTTGTAACTCCGATGACAAGTTTTTTTAAATCCAAAAACGAAAGCTTCCGTTTCCTAGGAGAAAGATACTTGCATACAGAGATGTTTAATGTTGTTAAGCTACGGATGCGTGTCAAACCCACCAATAGGCACTGGCGTGCCAATCATAGAGGCATACAAGCACTGCTTACCCCAGTAAATATAGCGCACTGTTCATTCTTCATTATGACCTGTCAGTAATGCCTACCCTGGCTCTTCAAAATCTGTGCACGCCACTGTCAATACGAGCGCTTGATTTTTATAACTTACATCGTTGAATGTTAAAACAAGCGCTCCTGTAAGTGGGTACGACACACATCTGTAGCAATGTAGCAATAGCATATCTCTGGTGGAAACGCACCCTTATGACGGCCAAGCGTCGTGACTTAACATTAGCATCCAAAATTGGCCGCAAAGTAGCGTCGCAGCCTTTATATAACAGCACCGCTTTCCTAGGAAACTCTAGTATTACACTCTGCTCAAAATTGCATACACTTTCAAAATGTTAAATGCATAGTCAGTCAAAATCAAAATAAATGTACCTATACAAAATATGTGTATAAAAAATCATGGAATCACGGTACGTATGTATACAATATGCTATTATAAGCACCAGGTTTCATTATATTGAACAAAAAACCAATGTAAATGTGCGAAAACTGAAATCCCAAAAAAGGATTTCTTGTATGGCAAAAAAAATATTGTCGTAATCCGTTTTACATACAAAACGTTTTTTCAAAATGTTAGCAACACAATTTATATTGAATACAAAGACTAAAGGAAGAAGATATAGACGGAGCTAGGCCAATAAAGGTGTCTTTGTAATTTTTTAATTTACTGAAAATAAATTCTTCATCTTTGCTATTCCATGTTATCGGAGTTAAATAAACAATTTGTATTGAAAAAATACTATATTAATCTCTTTCCTGGAAGTTAATGATTGGAGATTTTTGCCTATTGTGAGCAAGCAACCCTTGGGAACTTGTAATTGATAATCTTTGAATCAGTACTTTTTCGTCCCGTTCCATCTTTTCCCTTTAGTCTACGATCCTTTGCAATATAACTGATGAACTTGTAAATTACGTAATACATAGGCGAATGTGTATATAAATCAAAAAACTAATGTATTCAAATTGTCAGGCCGTACGTATCAGACGTTCTATGGAATGGTATATTTCAGTCCGTATTTATGACATATCTTATAAACTAAACTGTGTTTCTGCGCTTACTGTTTGATATAATAAAGTTTCAAAAAGAAAAAAAGTATTTTCAAAAAAATGTCGTATATTTTTCGGCATAAAGTAATTTATTTGTTATTTAAATAATTAAAAAAAAAAAAATCGGCGGATTACCCATTTTTGGGACCCCTTTTTTAAAATGTGATTGTTGATGTTATTTGATTGTGATTGTTATATGGTAAGATACAAAACCAAAATTGTATTGTATTTCCATAATCGCTATATAAATTGATCGGTACTTAATTCTGTACTGTTTACGACGTGTACTATTTCAATTTCAACTTTTTTTTCCTAATTATGTTAGAATCTGTATTGTTTTTTAAATCTTTTGCCGGTTGAAATTGTTTTGGTTAGTAAAAAAGTTAATCACATAAAGCAGGCTGTTCTATTCTTTCCCTGGTCGTGTCGAATTACCGATACCGATAAAAGGCAAGCACTTACGTCTAGTTTGGCCTATTTTACACTACAAATAATATTGACAAAAAAGTGAAATGTAGATATAGCACTAGAACTGTCAATTAAGTTCAGAAATGATAAACTAGTCTCTATAAAGTGGGACGTAAAAAAATTAAAACACAATATCACGTTTCATGCATATTAAATTAACAAAGCCATATTCGAAATATTTAGTATGGTTTTTTGAAAAATTTATTAAATATTACTTATTTTAATATAATACATTTTGATGTGTACTGTTCATATGTTATATAAAATTGGTATAACATATGAAAATGTTATACAGGAATTGAAGTAACGCATCTCTGAATGCTTATTTTACTCGTATTATAACTTTTAAAACGACTGCTTCTAGGTTTTTCTATTTTATTTAATTACTTATGGAAGACCACATAAGGGGTTAGAATTTCATCCGACAAAAGAATAGGTTATTTTAAAATCACGTTTAATTTAGCTTTAAAACTTTAAATATTAAACCATAATATTCTACACTGTATATTTGAAAACACAGAGTATACAAAGTAATATGATTTGTAAGTTAAATCAGTCAAAATCTGGCCTTAAGAACAACCGTCATATAATGATACATAAAATGATAATACCACCACCACTACAGCCCATTAACGTCCCACTGCTGGGCCTAAAAATAATTTGTATATTTAGTAATTTTATAAAATGATAATAATTTATAATAATTAATATATTACATTTGGTTAAATGTTAAATGTTAGGCTCTTTCCTAAGTATTGGCGGATAATACAACAGTAATAATAGGCCTATTACACTGCACTATTCACAGGGACCCTTACAGTTGAATCAGTGTAGTGTAATAATACTTAGTTAGTAAGGGTCCCTAATTAGGTCCTTATTGCAATGCTATAAGCGACGCTCTAAATTACGGCCACGCCCACCCTAGCCACAGGGCCCTGTGGAAAGTGGAGTGTAATAGGCCTATAATATGAATTACAAGAATGAATGATATTTTCAAACCATAAAAATAAAATAAAACTATAAAAGCAGGATTTATATTCTTTTGTACACTCTGTGATACCATAATCGTTATTGTATAGTCAATAAATATAATAATACTAGGTACAACTAGTCGATTATTACACATTATTACTCTGTATTTTTGACGGTTTTTATACGATTTTCACAATGATATTAAATAAATATACAATTTAAATATTTATCTTTATTCTAAATATATATACATGGAAATAAAATGTGTCGTACATTAAGTGCCATGATATATTTGGATATAACGATTTTCATTTGAATCTGTTCATAAGTAATATAGAAAGAAATATGAGTGTTTTTCAGCAAATGCCAAATAATGTTGCACCGTCCTCCGTGATAAATTTGACATTTTGACACTTTTTGTATTTAAAAAAAATCGTCGTCCATTATAGTTCATCCGAACTTGGCGGACACACTGTCGTGCGTCTATATTTGGTAATTGAAAATAAATCCTAATAAATACTTAATTTAATTAAAAATTCGTCAAAAACCGGCAATAACATTTAATTATAACTGTATATTCCTTACACACTACGTACACAGTTTATACGTATCCCAATAAATACTTTTTTGTTTAAGTATAAAATTAGAAAAAAAAAACAAATTTATGCTTATTTCGTGCGCAAACGATTTTCCCTACGATAAAGTTTAGCCAAACTTTGATGAAACAATGCGATGGCAATCTTAGAGGGTCGCTAATCGCTATCACATTGGTTTGCTATCAAAAAGTTGTACTAGGGGTGCTGATTTTTATTTTTTTATACAACACTGTTACATAAACTGTGTATAATGATATCGTTGTTATTTTTTTTTACTGGCAGCCCTTATTATACGTCGTTTTATTATTTATTACAATCACAAATAGCCCAGATGACACTGGCGAACAGTTACAAGTAAAAATCATTGTTCATTGGGTTGATTCTGAGATTTTGATATTTGGCGACTTCAGTTGCGACCTGTCATTTTATTTAAGACTGTCAAGATTTTGTCTTAAATGACAGGTTTCGACTATAGCGTGAGAATCGCTTAATGTCAAAAAAGTTACAGAATGACCACCTGCGTTTCTAGCAACACTTATACATATCAATTTATATTTAATTACTTTTTAATTTTTTCAGCCTTATTTGGGGCAACAAGCATTAGAATCTATCAATTTTTAGACATACACATTCTTTTACCTTTCCTTTAGAGAATTTTTTCAATAATAATTACACAAATGTTGATATCTGTTGGAGTACCATTATAAGTATTTTTTTCATAATTGTGTAAAATGTGACAAAATGTACGCTATGTACGTAATACTTCTAGCTCTTACGTATGAAACTTCTCAAAATCAACTGTCATTTGAATTAAAATTTATCGAAGAGCAAATGTTTTGGAACATATATTCGAAATTACTTCTTAATGAGTAATTATTTCATTATTTTTATTAATACATTGAAAATGTTGGTGTTTTTATTTATTGTTAAATCAACGTACGTATATTGAAAACTCTATTAATTGTCGGTTACAATGTTGAATACTCTTTTCATTTAAATTTAAACAGCACAAACTAAAACAAAAAGATGACCGATACCCGCCGCACACTAGCAAATAAATATGTTTATTTTTTCATTAGCGACGGACTTGGAAATTCAATAACATTTTGACATCTAAGAACAGATACTCGGTCGCATCCTGTCAAACAAAAATATCAAATTGCGTTCGAGTATGACAGGTTGCGACTGTTGCGCGTCAATCGCTGTCCAGTCTTTATTTTTCCTTTAGTCTGTGCTATTTTGAAATTGTCTTATACTTCAGCTTACTTTCACTATTTTTCACTCATGTATAAATTTTCATATAAATGGTGTTATTTTTTTAAATTCCAATGTTCTGTTAATGGTACCTAAAATATCATAACATAAATTGGTATGTCCACTGTGTATATAAATTCCTATGGTACATAAGATCTAATATGGGATGATTGTTTAGAACTGTTCCATATAACTTGGCAAAAATCTCTATGGTACTTACTTGCTTGTTGTATTAATGGACTTGTGTATTTATTATTTGTTTCTTTTGAATTGTTTTTTAATACATGTTTACAATATAGAGTTAATATTGATAGCGCATTGGTACATAGTAAATGTTTCCATCTCTCTTGCACATTTTAACATTCTCAATGATTTTGTCTTTATATACTCTGACAAATGTGACAGATCAAAGTATTGACATAAAAAGTGCATACATTTTAGACATATTTTATTGTAATATACCTAGTTTATGACAGAGAAAAATAACGAGCAATATTTTCGCCATTTTTCTCTGGTTCGGCCACATTTGTCAAAAAAGTATTGATACACAATTATTGAAAATGTGCGAGAGAGAGGGAAAGTCTGAATACCACGGTATGTTTAAAACTGTTCAATACAAAATAGCTGCAATCTAATCTTCATAAGAGTTGTATATGTATGTTATGTTTGCTTAGAATTGTTCCAAATAACTTAGCTGTAATACAAAGGTACATAAGACTTGTATATGTATGGTAAGTTTGTTTGGAACTAATTCCATACAATGTAATATAACACTGCTTCATACGTAGTCCGTGTATGGGATGATTGTTTAGAACTGTTCCACCGGTACGGCCTGTGATGGACTAGCTTACCTGCGGGCGAACTCTGCCTTCATGGCTGGAAAAAAAACAAGAGGTTTAATAAACCGACCGAACATATAACACACACCCACTCACACACACCTACGCACCCACTCCACCCAACAATCCGAAAACATACACCAACCCAACCACACTCACACAATTAGGGTATATAATATTATGTATGGTTGGTGAATGCTTCGTTGGTCTAGTGGTTGGTATGTTCGACTGCGGCCGACGATGTCCTAGGTTCGAGTCCCGATCAGGCCATAATTAGGTATTGGGTTTTTCTGACTAGAAATTCTCAGTATTAGCCTGGAGTTAGGTAGTTGGTGGTTGTTCACCCACGTGCCTCAGAGAGGACGTTAAGCCGTCGGTCTCGGTTATTAGCACTAACATGATAATAGTAGTTAAAGCCCACCAACCCGCACTGGAGCAGTGTGGTGGGTCTAAGCTCTAATTTCCTCTCTCCTATGAGTGGAGGCCTGTGCCCAGCAGTGGGACGTTAATGGGCTGTAGTGGTGGGGTGTTGGTGGTGGTTGGTGACTGGTGTGAACTTTTTTTATGTACAGCAAGTAAGCCATTGGCTGTGAGACATCTCTTATCTCACCTGGATCTGTGATGATGTACTATAAAATATCTCAATACAGCGGCGGCGTCAAAACAGCTGACGTTTATATGTTGGCCATTAAATTACCAAACAAGTGCGAGAAAATCCATACTAATATTATAAATGAGAAAGTGTCTGTCTGCTACGCTTTCACGGCTCATAATGTTCAACCGATTTACATGAAATTTGGTACAGGGATAGGTGTTATCCCGGGGAAGGACATAGGCTAATTTTTATCTCGGAAAATAAAAGAGTTCCCGCCGAAATCAAAAATCTTTAATCTAAACCGACGAAGTAGCAGGTATCATCTAGTATAAAAAGTGAAAAATACATAAATTGGCAGTCATATGGACTGCCGATAGAAGTGAAAACGAATATTCAAAATAATTTAAAATTACAACACAGCACTTTTCTAAAACAATTAAAAAATAAACCTTAAAACTAAGGTATTAAAGTTTAATTACGAATGTACTATATCTATATAGTATATAAAAGAAAGTCGTGTTAGTTACACTATTTATAACTCAAGAACGGCTGAACCGATTTGGCTGAAATTTGGTGGGGAGGTAGCTTCGAACCAGGAGACGGACATAGGATACTTTTTATGCCGGAAAATTAAAGAGTTCCCGCGGGAACTAAAAACCTCAATCTACGCGGACGAAGTCGCGGGCATCAGCTAGTTATTTATACTTAAGACCTTTTGTCTTAAGAAGCACGTTGTCGATCTCGCGTTTCCACATTTTTACCCCCTACCAAAAAGTGCTCAACGCGGTTAAAGAAGTATCCACTTCAACAAAAATCTCACCGTCGAGTATCTCCCGCTTCATCTGGCTGACTTGCGTGCGTATCTCGCGGAGCACGTCTTGCTTGAAGCCGTCCCATTCGGCGGCGGACACGCAACCGTTCTCGTTCCCGCCGTTCACTTGCTGCGAAATTGTTATTTTATGTTACTAGTGCGGAAAGTGGAAAATTATTGTCCTATTACAAAATTGACAGACCAAACATGTCCATCCCATACAATACACGAGTTTATAAGTCAAAACAGCGTCTAGAGTTCTTGTATAATACCGATGTAGTCTGGCGCAAATTAATTCGAAGCAATGGATGAGAATTTCAAAAATCTTTTGAGTTAATTTTCAAATCACACATGTATCATACAACTGGATTAATGTACCTGACATTAATACCAAAAATGTACCTACAACTAAATCAAATATAGAACCTGAACTATATACTACATATATATATATATATATATATATATATGTATATATGTATATACTACATATAATGGAGGATTTTCCATTCTCATCCGTTTTGGGTATCGTACATATCGGAATACACGAAATTGGCCTCTAATTCAATGGTGATACGGTTTATTTTCCTTACACAATCGCACCTCAGGTTCTAACCTGCTAACCTCTACTGCACTCAGTACAGTAATCTACTGCACTCAGTACAGTAATCTACTGTACTGAGTGCAAGAACTACCGCACGCGTGTGGTAAAACAAACGTTACTGGACTAAGGCTACATTAAGAGATTACCGCACGGGTGTGGTTAAATACTTTTCATTACTCATACACGGAAAGTAGGTCTGAAGTTGCCTGAGAAGCGGGTTGAAAGTAATACTTTTCAGCCCTAGGGAGAATCGTTTTCAACTGACAGCTGTCAAATAATTAAAAAAAACTAGTTGTCACATTTTTATTGGAGTTCAAATGAAACACGACATACCCGAGTGCATCCATAGACAAGAAGAAAGATAGACTTTATTCATAAAGTAAAGACAACTGATTCATAGACATTCATAGACAATCATAGACAATACTTGACTATTAAAAAGCTAAATGCATAGCCCAATATGCAATGCATAATTTTAACATAAACTTTAAATAAATATCTCACCAAAGTTGTTGATTTATGTAAAATAAAGTTCACTCAATTTTCTTTAGCTAATTTCTATTTTTATTTTGACTTTCCTTATATTCGTAATGAAAAGCACAGTGTTTACCTCGGGATAAAGACTTATTTAGTCCCTCGAACTATAGGCCCCCTCGCTACGCTCGGGCGCCAAACCCCGTCTCGGGACTAAATAAGTTACTTTCATCCCTAGGGTAACAATGTACTATTACCTTCAGTATGGTTTCCTCGCTGGCGGAGCCGAACCGCTTCCGCGCAGCTCGGGGGGACTGCGCCTGCGCACTCCCATCATTATTCGCTGGAATACATACATTATTTCAATTAAATAACATGAAATGTTATTTTCTTTATCAGATATAGCGATAGCAAATAGCGCTGTTCAACCTCTGACTTGTCAGAGTAATGTGGGTTTAAAGAAATTAAACATCAATAAATCACACGCTTCAAACGGTGATGAAAAACATCGTGAGGAAACCTGCACGCTCGAGAGTTCTTCATAATGTTCTCGAACCGAAGTGAAGTCTGTCTGAACCGTGTTATGGGAGTTAGTGCCTTCCCTAGTACATACCTGCTGTTTTTGCAATAGGCATGATGACAGTAACCAAGAATCAATGAAATTATGAATTTATCTAATGAAATAGGATTCATGGACTATAAAAAACGTATTTATTTTTTCTATTTCGAGTGAGATTGCTATTTATTTTGATAAAATAAAACTATAAAATACAGCAATCCGCCATAATGGATTAAACACCAAGAAGCGAATGACGTCACAACTGTTTGTTTTCGAACTTTGACAATCACACTATTGTTTACTGCACACTGCACAGAGTACATTGGTAATAACAATAGTGACGTTACAAACGGCGCCATGACACCGGCGGGCATTTTAGCGCGAATTTTAAAATTTAAATTTCAAATGCCAATTTTATGTATCAAACCCTATTTTTCTGCAGAAATAATATATTTTTTCGAAATAACCTGTACCATTTCTGAAAATCATTCATCATGGCTATTATTATTATTGGTTAAGGTTAACAATTATAACATGAAAAACAAAATAGAACTAGTATGACGTGTGTGTGTGTGTTGTTAGAGTTTGTTTGTGAAATCATCCCAAGGAAACGCGTGGCATTATGTGATTGATGGTACAGGGTCACAACCCTCAGCAATGAGGAATACGACACTGGGGGATTTACTCACTGGAGTTGCCGTTGCATGCGGCGGGCATCCGGTGGGCTAAGGTTAACAATTATAACATGAAAAAAAAAATAGAACTAGTATGACGTGTGTGTGTTGTTAGAGATTTTATGTGAAATCATCCCAAGGAAACGCCTGGCATTATGTGATTGATGATACAGGGTCACAACCCTCAGCAATGAGGAATACGACGCTGGGGGATTTACTCACTGGAGTTGCCGTTGCATGCGGCGGGCATCCGGTGCGGCAGTGTGGCGGAGCGCTCCCAAGACTTCATGGGCGTGGAACTTGCGGAGCTCTCCGTAGACGATTCCTGCTGGATATCACAAGTACAACAGTGAGGAACGTCGGAACCACCACCACCACCACCACCATTACAGCCTATATTAACGTCCCACTGCTGGCTATAGCTTGAGAAATGAAGCACTTTCATACAAACTTTCAACCCCTATTTTTTACCCCTTTGAGGGTCGAAAACCCCTTTCTTAGTGGATACCTAGTCTTCACAAAGAACACACTCTCCTTCAGTCAGTCAGGACTTTGAATTTTATATATATATATATATAGATAAGTTGTATTTCGCTTTTATAAATAGGTATAAAAGCGAAATACAACCATTCACTCACTCACTGATTAATCACGATATCTCAGGAACTATAAAGCATCCACCACTACAACCTATTAACATCCCACTGCTGGGCACAGGCCTCCACTCTCAGGAAGTGAGGAAGGAAGGAAAGAGGGAATTAGAGCTTGGACCCACCACTCTGCTCCAATGCGGGTTGGCGGACTTTAACGACTACTATCATGTTAGTGATAATAACCGGGACAGACGACGGCTTAACGTGCTCTCCGAGGCACGGGGGTGAAACACCGCCAACTTCCTAACTCCGGGCTGTGAATTTCTAATCAGAAAATCCCGATACTTAATTATGGCCTCACCCGGGACTTGAACCCGGGACCTCGTCGGCCGCAGTCAAACATGCGAACCACTAGACCAACGAGGCAGTACAACGTCGGAACAAAAACCGATAATTCGCTTTCGAGCTTTTTTGGGAAAATGTAGAAATATGACCAAGGTTCATTGGTTTTCTAATTTGGAATTGAACAAAATCTATCAATTTATTGATGTTGGAATCACTGTTTGGAAATCTAAATTCTGCATTCGTGTGCACGGTAATTGTTGAGATATAAAAAAAACAAAATGGACATATCGGTTTTTGACAAAACCAACTGGATATATCGGTTTTTAATAAAACGCTGTTGAACTCAATTAATATATCAAATTTCAGGCTCAGCCTTTTTAAAAAATATTTTACTTCACATTCGCTTCTATGAGGGCCCCCCTGAAATAAAGATTTAAATAACTTTTTTAGCCATATTCGGCTGGAGGCCATCGGTTTACATATTATATTTAAATTTGAAGTAATTACGTTCAGTAATTCAGAAGTTATAAGGCTCTGACAGACGGACGGACGGACAAGTGCAAAGTGCACGGACTCAAGTAGACTCAGAGACCTTCGCTTCGTTTGGTCAATAAGATAATATCTCAGCGTACTAAATGATATGACCAGTAACTGCCTTCGGATTCGGGACAATGTGCAGGATTTCCGTTTTTACAGTAAGGTTTAAAAATTAAAACCGAAATTACTATGGATTTATTATTACGAATAACGTCAAGGTTAAAATGTCTAAAACAAACAATACGTTTATTGTTTAAATCTTAAGCGTCTAGTTTGCTCTTTAAGCACTACTCCATTTTGTTCTACTCCACGTTCCGTTTTATCTATGCCTTATAATAATCTTGCAAAAATAATCTAACCCTACATTAATACCATTCGAGTACCTTAGTCACTATATTACGAGTGATTTATTTTTAATCAATTAAATAGCACTGAAAAGGAAATGTATGTTTTGTTTATAATTATTTTTGTTAGATGACAAGCCTCCATGAAACGTGTAATTGATCGAACAAAGCATTTTCAAATAACCACTGTGTTTAAAGGAACATAACGCCCTCTGGCATTACATGTCTGCCATCTGCGGTTGAGTAGTTAAAATAACTCGGTAAACAAAACGTTTAGCGCCATCTGTTGTCGAATAGTTGAAAAGACTCGCCAACCAAAACGTTTAGCACCATCTAGTGTGGCAGCAGTACAATGTAGCGTGATTTTTAAAGGAATTACATAATTCTTGCAAATATAGTTTTATTATTCCACTATAATCCTCATCCATGCCCAAATAATGCAAAGCTTAATTATTTTCCTGAGAAACATGGTTAGCAATACTTGAAAATATTTTTTTAGACTCGCTAACCACAACAACTAGCGCCATCTAGTCTGGGAATGCAGTTATTTGGTGAAACATTTTTAATTTATTTCCTCAGTTTTCAGAGCCTTCAGCCTCCTGAAACGTTTTTGTGTGAAAACTATAGAATATAAAAATTACAATATTAAAGAAATCATTGTTGCACATTGATTTTTGATCTCTAGGCAAGCTCCCATAGATCCACTGGCCATTTCCTTTGAATAAAGATCTTTTGACTTTGATTTTGTAAGTGTAAAACACACTACCTCGCTCTTGTCCAGATGCGCGAGGTGAGCCCTGCGGCGCGCGAGGGTCCGCTGCATCTCGTGCATCATACAGTGAAGGTTGCCGCGCGGGTTGGCGGGGGGCTCCGAGCCCCCCACGCCGCCGGGAGGCGAGGCTTCGCTGCCGGGGGTCGCGCTGCCTGAAGACTGCTGTTGCTGTTGCTGTAATTATAAAAAATGAGGTTGGTTGAAAGAAAGTTCGAAAACATTTGGTAACGCAAGCGTAGCGAGCGTCAATTTTTTTAATGCATGTTTTAGAATTATCAATATAAACAACAACCCACACTACCAGTCCTAACCAGATGTGTGTAAAAATTTACAATAAAAATCCAGACCACTATATAAAAGCTCCGGAAATTAATAAAGTGTCTCTCTTCTACATCAATGATTTGTTGTGTGGCACCTATTGACATTGGGGCCAATTTTGTATAGCACAATGTCTAAACTAAACTAAAATTACAGCTCTAATTGAATTGCTTATGCACTTTCATATAACTCCCTATGGAAAGGGGCAGCACTAGGTTTAGAGCTGTCATTTTAGTTAAAAGATTGTGCTAAACAGAATTGGCCACATTATGTAATTACTAGAGATGAAGCGGACATCCGGTAACTATCTGGTGTAAAAATCAATTTTAAAATATACGTTTAAATATACGTTTCCTAAAATCAATTTTAAAATATACGTTTTTGTGAGGTAAATAATAAGAAAACGGGTTATAAATTACGATTGCTTTAATTTATAACTGAACTTTATAACACAAAAACTACCTTGGCCTGTCGTTTGAGTCTGGCCCTTTGCAACTGGGTCACTCCAGTGGGAGAGGGAGTGGAGGGACTGAACAATTAAATACAAATAGTGATAGGAACATACCTTGGCATTTTTTTTTTATCCACTACAAGTTAGCCCTTGACTGCGATCTCACCTGATGGTAAGTGATGATGCAGTCTAAGATGGTAGCGGGCTAACCTGTTAGAGGCATGGCAGTTATATTAAACCCATACCCCTATTTGGTTTCTACACGGCATCGTACCGGAACGCGTAATCGCTTGGCGGCACGTCTTTGCCGGTAGGGTGGTAACTAGCCACGGCCGAAGCCTCCCACCAGGCCAGACCAGGGAAAATTCAGAAATTATAAATTCCCAAATTGACCCTGCCGGGGATCGAACCCGGGACCTCCGCACGTTAAGACAACAGCGCTACACACTGCGCCACGGAGGTCGTCAAATGTCGTTTCAGCCTGGCCTGCTGCAGCTGGGTCACTCCAGTGGGAGAGGGAGTGGGGGGACTGGACAAATAAATACAGATAGTGGTAGGAATGTACCTTGGCCTGTCGTTTGAGCCTGGCCTGCTGCAGCTGTGCCGCTAAGCCCGATAGGTCCGCGGCGGGGGGCTGGGGCGGGGGCGGCGGCGGCGGCGGGCAGGCGGGGGCGGGCGCGGGCGCGGCGGGGGGCGGCGCGGCGCCGGGCGGGGGCGGGGGCGGGGGAGGGGCCGGCGCCGCGGGCTGCGGGGGCGGCGTCTGCTGCTGGAGCGAGACAAACGTCCATTAGATAGAACAGAGATAGAGACAGTGCTGTAATATTGTCCTCCCGCAGGGCGACCGCGTATCTTTTGCATCAAACATTGTTACAGTATCAATTGTTATGATTGGCTGAATTTATGGTATTCTTGCTCCGTCAATGGATTTTGTCCAATAGTGGAAGAGTGTTATCCAATCAGAGGTGATTGCGATCGTTACACTGTAGCTGTCAGAGATACGCGGTCGCCCAGCTGACATAATTTTGGCCACTATTCGCGCAGGAGATATTATTATAGTACACAAGTGTTTGCAAACACAGGTGCACTCTCTATTTCCTATATACTTTTAATAGCCCAATGGGACGGAGAATACTGGCCCTGTGTCTGATCTATCTCCAACTAGACCGGAGAGAGATCGGACACAGGACCGATGGCTTAACCCTTAAGCTGTTCAATTTTTTCTTTTTTTATTTAACAGAAAATTTATCCAGGTAGATATTAAATAAAAAGTCTTTTTTATTGTTTAAAGTTAATTAACTTATTGACAGGTCTGAAAAGAAGGCTGGCTTTGTCTGCAGGTAATAATAATATCCTTACTTAGTAACTAGTCAAATCAGCAACTTTTTTAAAATGTCAAAACGTTAGTACGGGATGGTTTTTCAACATAAAACGAACTGAGGATGTGGATATTACGACTTTTGAGAGATCCTCTATCAATTCTCTATCTCTATCTATCTAATTATATTAATCACTAAAAAGAATTTATTGGACTAGTTTGAAATACCCACTTATCAGGCCCATTGGTAATACGTATTATGTGCCCTAAAGTAAAAGTGAAGTGAGAGTGAGTGAAGTCATCAGTGGCAACATCTAATTCGAAAACCGGTCTTAATGCTCATTAATGATTGACTAGTAGTATGGAATCGACGAGAAATATTTACCATGGGTGGTGGCTGAGGAGCCGCTGGAGGAGTTGGAGGCGCTATTGGACCCTGAAAAATAATAATTTAATAAAATGTGCAAATCATAATCCATCAATATTATAAATTCGAAAGTGTGTTTGTTTGTTGGTTTATTGGTTTGTTGGTTTGTCCTTCAATCACGCCACAACGGGGCATTGGATCAACTTGAGTTTTGGCATAGGTATAGTTGAGGTCCTGGAGAGTGACATAGGCTACATTTTAAGGAAATTAAGGAGTTCCCGCGGGAATCAAAAAAACTTAAACCACGCGGGCGAAGTCTCGGGCGTCAGCTAAATAAATATTAAAAATAAAATCAAAATAACAAAATACAAAATTAGTTCCAGTTTTGACCACCAGGCCACATAAGTTTGTGGGACTGTAAATATAATAACAGCGACCCTGTCACCGGGTCAGAGGACGGCTAGGGCTCTGTTATGGCTGTACAAGAAAGCCCTAAACAAAATTTAATAATTAAGATTTCGGTGTAGAATTTTTTGAAGCTCTACGGAGTGACATATTCTGGAACAAACTCCTTAAATAAAGATATAAAAAAAATTGAAGTGAAAATTCTTTAGGATCATTGTGATTTGAAAATTCGATGAAACGAAAAAGCGATATTAAGAGAGACAAACACATTAATAATAGGATTTAGCTTGCGAGAGAATGAGATAGAACACAAGTTATATTTATCTCATTCTCTCGTAGGCCAGTTTTCTGCCCCATGTGAATTGCACACACCTATTTTTTTATGCCAGAAAAAAAATTTCTAAATATAGACAAAATCGAAATCCGAACGTTAGTTCCCCAAAAAGTCGACCTTATGAAGAAATAACACAAGATGATGCCCGCAACTTCTTCCGCGTGGAATAAGGTTCTTTGATTCTTTAATTTCACGGGATATTAATAACTAATCTTCCTTCCCCCGATGATACATAACTCTATACTCAGAAAAATCGATTTAATTTTAAAATTGAACACACACACCTTAAAAAAAAAAGTTATTTTATTCTCAAATTCACCGCGGTTAATTGCCTCATCTGGTGACAGAAGGGCATTTTTTGCGCAAGGATCAGTCTGCCTGTCCAGCGCGGCAACGCAGCCAGCATTCTTGCCACCATTCCACGTGGGCATGATTTATATAGTAATTAGGTTAGGCTAGCTAGCATTAAGTTCTATTGTATTATTTTCAGTAAATTACAGTTATTCAATTGAAATTTAAAAAAAACATAAATGTAACAACATACGTTAGCGGGCGCGGGTAGGTTCTGGTGTGGCGGCACGGGCGGCGGCGCGGTTATAGTCGACGCGGCCGATAGAGACATATTCGGCGGCATCGGCGCACTGCAAAGCAGTACATATCACATTTTAAGTACTTAATATCATCATGGGACGAGTGGCTTAGCTGTGACAACACGTTTAAGTCCATAATGTGTATTGTGTTAATATGGTACCTAGTCATACTTTTTCTCACTGAGTGGACAAAAACGACTTTTGCTCACTGGTTTTATTTTTATATTATTTTATTGTTATGACATACCCGATAAGACCTTACAGTTTTCCAATACGTCTTATCAGGCTACAATATTACATATAAATACACATACACGAGAAAAAAGGACTAAAAATACAAAAAAAAATTTTAAGGAGCAAAGTTTTTTCTTTTAGTTATACTTTTTCTCGCTGAGTGGGAAAAATCGACTTTTGCTCATTGGTTTTATTTTTATATTATTTTATTGTTATGACATACCCGATAAGACCTTACAGTTTTCCAATACGTCTTATCAGGCTACAATATTACATATAAATACACATACATGAGAAAAAAAAATGCACTAAAAATACAAAAACAAATTTTAAGGAGCAAAGTTTTTTCTTTTAGTTATACTTTTCTCGCTGCGTGGGCAAAATCGACTTTTGCTCACTGGTTCTATTTTTATATTATTTTATTGTTCTGACATACCCGATAAGACCTTACAGTTGTCCAATACGTCTTACAATATTACATATAAGTTACTAAAATTACACATACATGAGAAAAAAATGCACTACAAAAAGGAGCAAAGGCGCCCTTTTTGAGCTAGTGAGGTGAAAAAGTTTTTCTCTCTTTCTATCCAAAGTAGGCCGTCACCAATGTTAGATGGATCTCACCTATTGGTGCGGTGGTGGCCGTGTCCGGGCGGCGCGGGCGCGTGCGGCAACGTGTGCACCCCGTGCGGAGGCGGCGCGGGCGCGTTCTGTGCCACGCTGGCGGGGAGGGCGGCCTGAAAACACCACCATTATCTATTTATTGAAGTGAAAACTTCTTCAGTAATAGTACATTACATCGCGAGACCGGGAAGTACGCGTTTTCTGGTCGAGTGTTAGTTAGACTACCGAGCTACGCGAGGCCGGCTGTATACGAGACCAGAAATGCTCTCCCGGTCGAGTTGTGTATAGTGCTTTTCTAAAAAATGAAACAAGTGACTTTTTTTTTATATATTTTTTTGCGCTGTGAGTGCTGAATGGGTAATACGGTAGAGTTCCAAATTTAAACTATCTAGGCCAAAGAACATTATAACAAGTTACAAGATATTCAGGAAGAAAGATTCCAAATTCTAACTTATGATATGTAATGAAAATACATACATTCTTTACTGGCCTAGGCCGGGAAGTATAACTTTCGAACTCATTTACAGGGTATGAAATGTGCACATTTCATATCATTTTTTAGAAAACACTTTTTGGTAGGGGGTGAAAATGTGGAACGGTGTTGCCGCGGGCGCGTTCTGTGCCACGCTGGAGGGGAGGGCGGCCTGAAAACACCACCATTATCTATTTATTGAAGTGAAAACTTCTTCAGTAATAGTACATTACATCGCGAGACCGGGAAGTACGCGTTTTCTGGTCGAGTGTTAGTTAGACGGCAGAGCTACGCGAGGCCGGCTATATACGAGACCAGAAATGCTCTCCCGGTCGAGGTGTGTATAGTGCTTTTCTAAAAAATGAAACAAGTGACTTTTTTTTATATATTTTTTTGCGCTGTGAGTGCTGAATGGGTAATACGGTAGAGTTCCAAATTTAAACTATTTAGGCTAAAGAACATTATAACAAGTTAAAAGATATTCAGGAAGAAAGATTCTAAATTCTAACTTATGATATGTAATGAAAATACATACATTCTTTACTGGCCTAGGCCGGGAAGTATAACTTTCGAACTCATTTACAGGGTATGAAATGTGCACATTCATATCATTTTTTAGAAAACACTTTTTGGCAGGGGGTGAAAATGTGGAACGGTGTTGCAGCGGGCGCGTTCTGTGCCACGCTGGCGGGGAGGGCGGCCTGAAAACACCACGATTATGAATTTAGTGAAGTGAAAACTTCTTCTTGTAACAATGACATTTATAAAGAATCACCACAGACTATACACAGATACTTTAGCCATGGAGGTAGGAATTTAGTACCGTAAAACCGTAACTGGTGTAATAGAAGTTAAATTAAGTAAGTTTATTTTGATTTTAATTTTTTAATTTTATTAGGTGTAAGTGATGGTCTGTGACGTCTTGACCCGTCCTGAAAATCAGCGTTGCAGTATGTTAGGTAGGTATATACCTATCTCTCATGCTGTGGCACCGGCTGACAAGGTGGCCCATTGACCGCACGTTTAACAATTTAAGTTTAATTCGTATTTGTCTAAGTTTAGTTATACTAAGTATATTGAATTGTATTGCTGGTCAATAAACTTTTAATTATTTATTTATTTATTTAGCCGCGTTGAACACTGTTTGGTAGGGGGTAAAAATGTGGAACGGTGTTGCTCACGTGACACGATTCTTAAGACGAAAGGTCTTAAGTATAATAGGCCTATTACACTGCACTTATCACAGGGCCCTGAAGTAAGGGTGGGCGTGGATAGGGAAGAAGTAAGGACATAGGATCGTTGGATGGAGGGATGTTTGTTATTCAATCACGCCAGAGCGGATCTGGATGAAATTTGGCACTGAGATAGATTATAGTCTGGAATAACACATAGGCTACAAGCAGGCAATAGTTGCGACATATTTACTAGTTATTTGACCTCATTTAAAAATCTGCTAAAACATATTTTCAAGTAATATGTAGTTTGTTATCTTTTTATAAATTTTTTAAAACATTTTATATTATGATTTACTTAATAAATTTAAAAAAATCATCTAGTCTAGTCGTAGTCAGCCCTCGATTAAGTCTAATTTTAGGTACCTAATCATAACACGGTCTCCTCGATACAGGCTCCCTAGTGCGGAGACCAAAGTTAAGTTAAAATAAATTGACTGTAAGCTGTTTATTGGCAATAAATATATTTTTATTTTATTTTTTTATTATTTAACTACGTTTCCTACTGGAGTTACTATTAAGCGAGTTAAATAAATGTTTTGTTTTTTTTTCTTTGTTATGAGGACTTTAGTATAGCGACAGCTTAATTTTGTAATTATAAGTTAAGACATAATTGTTACCAGTTTTATGGCCAAAAAAAAATAAATAGAGTACGATGGAATATCGCTGGGTCTCTTACCGGGTGATGATGATGGGGCGCGTGGTACTGGCTGGGTGGGTGGTGTTGCGCTTGAGGTGGAATTGCGGGCTGGTGTTGTTGCAGCTGCGGCTGGTGTTGTTGTACCGGGGGCTGGTGTTGTTGTATCGGGGGCTGGTGTTGTTGTATCGGCGGCTGGTGTTGTTGGTGCAGCGGCGCGTGGTATTGCGGCTGTTGGAGTATCGCTGCGTCTTCTCGGGTCATTGTTCTAAAACGAAGGTTGTATCCAAAATTGAATTTGGAAGCCTTTGTAAATTGGTTTTTTTTTTCTTTTAATACGACTGCCTGAAAAAAGGAGTATATTGTTTTCAGGGTTCATGTATGTATGTATGTGAGTTTGCATATTCCACCATAACTTCTACACGCCTGAACCGATTTTGATAAATGATGTATCGTTAGAATCCCTAGCTTATTTCGGGTGACATAGGCTAGTAAACTTTAAAAAAAAATTGATGGGGTGACCATCCCGCATTAAAGACTAAAGTTGAAAAAAAATTTCGAAAATAAGATTAACTATATTAGAACCATCATCTAGAGAATGATGAGTAGATTCCAAAAATATATAACACTATAGTTCAATACCCACTGATTCACAAAAAATATCATTTAATAAAAATGTGAATAAGATTATAACTAGTATAATTTAGATTTAACTTTTTAGTTCGTTTTTGGCAGGTCAGTCGTGTTTTTAATGTTTTTAATTATGACTTGTTATATTTAGACTACGGAAGGTTGGAATAGCATACCTGTATCCCATATCCTCGTCGTAATGCGTGTTGTTGTGCCCATTGTAGGGCACCGGCGGGTTGGGGGGCTGTGGGGGAGGTGGAGCCGTGTTGTTCACTACTTTGTTCGCTAGGATCTGAAAGACATGGTAACATTAAACTATTTTTTAAGTTCTAAAAAACGGTAGTTTCTGTACGGGTCCCAATAAATTAATATAAAAAACTTGAAAGGTGACACCCGGATGGAACGAAGTTCATCAGCAATATCCGGAACTTGTGCAGAAACACTGTAATTCATTATTGTTATTATTTTTTATTATTTATTATGTACAAAAAATCTGTATACACTCAACAAAAATAATCGTCGCGACACCACACTGTTCAATGCGAAAATAACTGGCTTGCTTTCTATGAGAGAGAGAGAGACACGCCGCACGGCTTACAACTATAGCAAAAAGTGTCGTTACAGCTTTTGGTCTTAATTTTTTCCGCCTAGTCCCCTTTCGCAACGCGCGATAAGGAACTCTGTTCCAATAAATAAATAAATAAGTAATCATTTATTTGCAAAGAATGTTGTAAAATAATATTTCATGGTAAGGAATGTCAGTGAGAGGCCAGAACATTCAACTAGGTATTCAGGTAGGTATAGTTTCACGACTACCACTGAGCCAGGTAGGTTGTCAAAACTTTCCCACCCGCTTTATACTCAAAAAATGCTATGCTCTGACAAGCTTATCTGTGCGTGTGGGAAATTTCGAAACTAACAGAATTTACTTTGGGTGACTCCTTGGTTAGAATGTTGGACTGCGGTCGACGAGGTCCCGGGTTCGTGTCCCGGGTCGGGCCAAAATTATTGGATTTTCTGACTAGAAATTCTCAGTACCAGCCTGGAGTAAGGAAATTGTTGGTGTTTCACCCAAGTGCCTCGGAGAGCACGTTAAGCCATCGGTCCCGGTTCTTATCACAAACATGATAATAGTCGTAAAAGCTCGCCAACCCACCAATTCTAAGCTCTAATTTCTCTCCTATGAGAGTGGAGGCCTATGCTCAGCAGTGGGACGTTAATGGGACTGTAGTAGTTGTGGATCCTAATATGCTGAATTTTAAATAGACAGTGGTGCCTTCTTCACACATATGTATAGATAACTAGATGATGCCCGCGAAATCGTCCGCGTGGATTAATGTTTTTTTTTATTCCCGCGGGAACAATTTAATTTTTCGGGTTGTCATACTATGTCTATGTCCTTCCCCGGGATGTAACCTACCTCTGTACCAAATAACTTCAAAATCGGGTGAACAGGTGGACCGTGAAAGCGTAGTAGACGGACAGATAGAAACACTTTCACATTTATAATATTAAGTATGGACTTTGCCAAGCTATACTTGTAAGATTTGTTGACTGGCACTCACCTCAAGTGTATGCATCATGGCACGCGCAAAGCTGTCGGCGTCTTCGCGGCAGGAGAAGTTGAGACCGTAAACGTGCCGCGCGTCCCGCCATTGGTGGAAGGTCGCCGTCGCCTGGTTGTACTTCAGCCCTCGGACGATACCGCAGTTTATTACTACCTGGAGTCAGACAGACAAACGGTTAAAATACTGAAAGAGGTATACTTCACGCCGGCGATCGATGGAGACGTCTAGACAAAGTAATTCTGCGGCGTCGGTGATAGCTTAAGAGTTAAGACATTCGTACAGCGGGTACCAGTTCGGGTAGCTGGCTGGTTACGATCCTCGAGCACAAAGTAACTTTTTAGAGTTATCTGAGTATTACGGTGAAGGAAAATGCACTGCATGTTCGAGATTTCGTGTTCTTTTTAAAGGAGTGTGGAGTCTGTTCGACTTCTAATGTGGTGACTATGACCAAATCCTCTTCATTCACACGTACACGTACTCAGTAGTGGGCTAGTGATGGATGCCTCTATATCTAGGAGATACGTACTCGAGAGGAGACACGTAGGTACTCAATAGTGGGCTAGCGATGAATGCTTCTGGCTACTGGATTTCGTGACAAAAAACACAACAGCTTTGTTGGCAAATCTGTGACTACAGCGGGAACTTCCACATTTAGAAAAATATAGCGACAGCGATAGATAGATAAGAGTTAACTTAGAAATAGATAAATAAGCTGTGGGATAAAAGTAAGTAATAGATTGGCAAATCAGGTTCAGCCCACATATTAGGTTTGTTTTCCGTAGCATCTGTTACTCGGGTCTCGGTTACCTCATGGTCATTTGCATTTCTGCCCACGGTGCCGAAAGTGAATTGGATCTGATTATTTCATGGCCTTATTCTGTCTAAGATGAGTGTTCTGAAGTAAGATCTATCTCTAAAGTCACATGTTATAAAGTTTTCATGTATCTAATGATTACAACAAGGACGTCTCTATTTGCATTTTCGTTTCGTTTGTCTGACGTCATTTTCGTAATCGCCAATCCAAGAAACCTCAAAAAAAAAGCCATACCAATTTAAGTAAGGCTTAAGCCGAAATTAGATGGGCTCAAAAGAAATTAATTTCTTCATCGAATGATTGTAATAGGCAATAAGGAATTAACAGTTGACTTACATCTGTAAGCATATATTGTGAATTTTTTTTTCGTGGACAAATCAATCATTTATCTATCTATCGCGTCCACCACCAAGGACCTCGACTCACTGGATCTAACCAGCTTAAAAAGTTCTCTAAGCTTTCTTTCCAAATTGTAGTGGCGTAGGACAGACATAAATGGCAACCTCAGGTGTCTAAACCAATTATTCTGACTGGCACCCAGTAATTTGGTGATCAAAAAGGGCGTTACCAACCTAAAACTATTAAATGACCGTACCTATTAATAGAACCAGGAAAGTTAGAAGTAAAAGGTGGCGGTTAGGGTTACCTCATGGTCGTTCAGCTTCCTGCCCACCACTCGGAAGGTATTGTGCTGCGTGTGGTGGTAGATGTGCACTTTAAACAGCCCGGAACTGGAGCCGGAAGGGATCCATCTCTTCATCGCGTCATCGTAGACCATGACCGAAGCGCGAGCGCTGCTAATGGATTGCTCGCTGTGGACAAAAAATGGATATGAGATTTCAATTCTGTAACTACAGGTCTTTCTTTCTATACATGATCGTATAATATTTTTGTGCGAAATTCAAAAATTCAACCTTTTTTATTAGCAGAATCACTTTTTACAATGAGATGTTATTGATTAGATTCCAGTAGAAACGTTTTACTTTATATTTATATTTAAAACTAAAAAAAAACATCTATTATGTTTTATTAGTATGCTTGGAATTAAAGTAAAAGTTTTAAAAAAACTTTGGAATCAGGTAAATTTCTATAATTTATCCCGAATTCTTCAACTTCTTGAATTTGTGGGATCTAAAGTAGAGCTAAGTATATTTTACTCTCCAGATCTTTAGCCACGTCGTCGATCCGTGGCTCTGTGATTCTGAAGGACCGCGGAAAGCTTGTTGGTTTGTCCTTCATCGACACACTTTCGCAATTACAATTTGAATAGTGATATTTTATTTAACTTTGAGGAATTAGCTGAATCTAGGTTAATAATTTATTTAATTTTGCACAAATTCATGGATTAGGTACGTGACACTCATTCAGGAAAAATTGACTGCATGATAAGAATATTATATTTCCTCGTAATCGAATACCTATTACAAATCAAATCTTCCTTTTGTGAGTGAGTGACATTAAACGAATTTTATGGAAGGCACGTAAAATGTGGTGAATACTCCGGAACCTTTGATGTTTTTTTTTTTGAGAAGAAAATCCCATCACTGGAGTCGTGGTACTCAATATTGAATACGTCGAACAAATTATAACCAAATTTGCCAAAGCCCACGACCATCGGCTTCATCACCACGTTAACGTTGAGGCAATCCAGCTGCTCGACGTAACGAAACTAGTGAGAAGACTAAAAAGGACTAAGACTTTTGAGTTAGTGCATAGTGATAAGTGACAGTGTAAAGTGTAATGCTAAAAGAACACGTGAACAAAGTGTCTAAGTTTATCAAGAAAGACTAAGATGCGTCAGTGGACAATTTCTTAGTATATAAGATAAATTATAAGTTTAGGTTAAAGCAAAACTGCTCATTAGCCAATTAGTTAGGCTAGATCGTAGTTAAATGAGTACCTCGCTGGTACTCAATAATAGGAAAAAAAACTGGAGTCGCCCACTATGTTCGTATGTTAGAGTCTATTCACACTTTTGTTATATCGGGTTAATATACCTAACAGATTACAATCTACCGAAAAATCTTTCGTTCAATTGTATTCTTTCAACAGTTTACAATCTCGATAGACCGATTACAATCTAACGGTTTTCACAATCTCATGGTGACTGATATAACTACGATATACTGATACGCGCGTCTGAATTTGTGGACGTGTGCAATTTTTTCTGGCTGCGCCTGACACGTGTATGGGTCGCGTAAGTATCGCGTTTGTATCGCGTCAACCGCGCGTTTTTACCCGACTGCGGAACGCACTCGGTTGTGTTCATCAGTCTATATATGTTTGTAGGTTCCTTGATGTTAGCTATTGAACGTGCGACTGCGCCTTGATAACTTGTAATAATTACAAAATTATTTATAAGGGAAAAATATTATAATAAAACGTGAGCTGCGAGAATACTTAAAAGTTTTTTACTATGTAAATTGATAATAATGAAATTAATCTTGTTTTGTACATTTTGGTATCCAAGCAGTCGGGGTTTTTTTTAATTACTTTTTTTAATACGCCGTGTGCATAGGCTCTCAATTCCACATAATTCTAGAAAGGAAATAGAAACGGTATTTAGCATTTTTTTATACTAATAAATAATAACTACGTAGATTAGATTTATTTAGCCGACTCGGTAATCGAACCCCATGTCTTGACGGAGAAATAATAAAACCCTTTGGTAGATAATAAAACGTTTCAGAATAAAATATACCGAACGTAAAAGCAGACGCATAGATACTTAAGGTAAACGTTAACGTTTTATATAACGTATACGCTATTTAAGTACCATTTTAAGTGTATCGATTTAATCGTTCTTACGATACAGCTCGTTTGAAGACAGCAGTAGTATAGGAGACCACCGTCAAAAATATTTTAGTGTACTTAAAACATAAACTTTTGAAGACAACGACGGGTACATAAGCATGTCTTCATCTCACGCCGATTATTGGCGCTAACAGGTTATATATATTACTACTATGAAGCCTATTTTGAGAAAGCTGCATCTACGAAGGAATTGTTGTGATTGGCTGTTTTAAAAGTGTTCCTACTGCGACAACAATAACTAGCTAGCTACATACGCATCGATCAAAACTAAAAACCTGGCTAAAACGTTTGTCCTACTAGAACTTAGGTTGTGTGTCTCACATTATAATGTTAAATCCTCTTCATTGACAAAGTAATCTTTACGGACTATTTAGAAATAGCCAGTTAGAGAAAAAGAAAATACGCTTTGATATTTTTTTTACTTTTTTTGCTTAAGCAGCACACAAAAAAATTATGTATAATCGGAGGTAAGTACTAGGTAGTTTTGTAAGGTGGTCTCCTTAACTATAAAGATATTTACTGGTAGGTAGTCGGTTGCTTGCAAAAGGTTTGCGCAAAGCGTTATGTAAGGTATACCTACGCGTACTGTTCATTTATTCTAATTAAAAAGTATTTCTTGCCTAATTAATTGGACGCGAAGGTATACAAAGAACGTAGGAAGCCATATTTATTTTGTGCCCGTGTCAAATCATTTTTAACCGACTTCCAAAAAGGAGGAGGTTCTCAATTCAGCGCGTTTTTTCTTATAAAATATCAAGTCTGTCTGTTTGTTTTTTGGAGTAAGTAACACAAATTCAAGAAAAAATAAAAACTGGTCAAGTGCGAGTTTTGAGAGAACATAGCAGGTTGGAAGCTGTTTGCATAACTGTAAAGACCTGAAATAACGAGTGGTGGAAGAAAATCAGGCATCCAGGTTGCCCTGCAAATACGTATGATAGTACAATGGATGTCATTTGAGCCCGCGATATTTACGGACTAGTCTACCATAGATGTAGGATTGCGCTAGGAGCGCAGCGGAGACCAAATCCTAAATCTATGTACTATTCACTAAACCGATGAGCTATTGGGGCTTTAATAAACATTCTGAAAGCCTGTTGACCGTGTGCCTGCCTTTCATCCTACAACACGGCAACACTTGTGTTTTTCTTCTTGCTCCTTTTCTTGTATTATTATTTCAAAGTTTTTTACTGCTGTCCATTTTTTCTCCTTTTCAAACATTTTAACTAATGTATCTGCACATATACCTACCCCCAATATTTTTTACGAGTTCTTATCTTTCTCTTTCCATTTTTTTTTGTTTGAAAGCCGCTGTATCGCATGGCTAGGTATGTCGGATTCATATCAGAAAGTTGTGAAGGTTAAACGGAACGGTAGAGCAAGTCATGCAGAAACTGTCGTTGTTATTTTAACGACATTTTCCTTCGCATAATATGACCAACCGTTTCCAAATATAAGCATGTGGTCACGTCATAGGAAAATTGTCTAACCACATACCGCGTGGATTGAGCTTTTTTCTTTCTGAACCGGTGGTAGAGTCAAAACATGACGTAACATAAGGGACACCTGTTCGTCCTACATGTAATGAATAAATTGAGTATTGAGAAGAAGATAATTCTACTCGTAAATAGCTTTAACAGCGAAGTATCCTTTACTGAAGTTCAAGCAAATCTCTTCATAAGGACCACATGCCCATGTTCTGATGTTCTCAAACGTGTGAAGTCTACCAATACGCACCTGGCCAGCATGATGGACTATGGTCATAACCTTCTCATTGTAAGAGGAGACTAGTGCTCAATAGTGGACTATAGATGGGTAAAATGATGACGATGAAACCGTAGAGCTATTGGGGTTTATTCACTACATTGGTTCACTTTATTTTCAAGGGACTATATCAATCGGGTATTGCCAATAAATTGTCAATAAATGCGGGTATTATCTTCAATGCTTTATTGCGAGTTGCGACTTACTTTCTAACTATAAACATGCATGCTATTGATACATAATTTTAAGATAGTTTCGTATTAAATAAATAGATATACATTTCACAAGATAGGTAGGCTATTGAATCATACAATTGCAAGTCAACTATTACAAAGTACAAATCTAGTTAGGTATATCTATACTAATATTATAAATGCGAAAATTTGGATGGATGTATGGATGTTTGTTACTCAATCACGCCCCAACGGCTGAAAGGATCTGGCTGAAATTTGACACAGAGATAGATTGTAGTCTAGGATAGCACATATGCTAGTTTTCATCCCGGAAAATTAAAGAGTTCCCGCGGGAACCAAAAAACCTCAAACCACGCAGACATTTGCTAGTATATATATGCCACCGTAATATTGTAAAAAGCGTTAGATTATAATCTAACCCGCGAAATTGTAAACTGTCGAAAGATTGTGAACCGTTCAATGTTCTGAGTGTCAATTTTTGAAATTTTCATTGAATTTACGTTTTCTTGTGTTTCTTGTAGGTTAGGTTAGGGTTCGACATAAATAATCAGACACTTAGATTCTATTAGGTTTATATACCTAACAGATTACAATCTAGCGAAAAATAATGCGTTAAATTGTAATCTTTCGACAGTTTGCAATTTCGCGAGTTATATTACAATCTAACGGTTTTTACAATCTTACGGTGACATATATATAAATATATATACACGACATAGATTATAGGTGTCAATTGTCTTAGACAGGGTTAGTCATCTTTATCGTTTTCTTTTTTAATGTCTCTGTGGGCGATGCAACCCATTTAGGGAGTTTTACTTTTAGCATGGCAACATAAAAAGCAATGCACGTTACTCTACCATGTCAGTTAAGCAACGGCTACAGTTGAGGGCGGACGTGGGCCAGATTGCCTCAGAAGGTCATATCACTAATGTCTCGATAACTGGGTTTCGGTTGAATGAGATTGATTGCCTTTTATTGTTATAAAAACGTTGCAAAAGCTTCTTAATAGATGTTAGGTACAACGGCAAGGTTACTCAAAAATCAGGTCTTATGTTTTATTTTGTAGCCTGATATATTTTGTTCTCTCTCTCTCTCTCTCTCAGCGTCGTATTCATCATTGCTGAGAGTCGTGACCCCTTTCCATTAATCACATAATGGTAGGAGTTTTCTCATGATAATAATGCGGTGGGTTCCCACGTCTTTCCGCATACGAATCAACTAAGAGTATTGAAGCTCTTAGGTTTTTGTAACGATTATTATGAGATGAAAGTTATAATAACGCGGACCGCTCTCCGAGCCACAGAGGACAGGAAAAGGCCAAATTCGGACTTCCAAATTCCGTCAAGCATCCAGTTACCGACTTGGGTCAACGTTACTTAACAATCGCAATCGACTGATATGCGTGGTCGCAACTAGGTATTTTGTTTTAGGCCCGTATTAATAAACCGACATCAGCTAAGAACACATTCAAAGTAATTCAAGTATCAGTCAATCTATACTTAAGATCGGTCTTAAGTTTACATCTAAACTCTAGTTTACAATATTAGTATGACATACGAATTCATGTACTTTCAAACTCAAACTATTTTTTTTCAAATAAACTTATTAGTGCTTTCGAATCGTCGAGTGAATCTGCCACTGGTTCGGAATGCCATTCCTACCGAGAAGAACCAGCAAGAAACTCGGTGATTGCTCTTTTTTTGTACGAATAATACCGAATTTAAAATTAGGAATATTGCAAAATGTCCCCAAATTCCGAAAGCTTTGCGTGGGTTCCCGCGGAGCTTATGTTGCAATTTTTTTATCCGAGAGACCTCTGAATTGTTTATGGTCAACACATGTTGCACATATTCGCTGCTGCCGCCTACGTGTTTGGCCAAAGATTTTAAACTAAAAACATCTTGGGGCTATTTCTCTTACTTTCTAAAATATATTGGTTTTTTTATCATTCCACTACAAATTAACTCTCAAGAGCTATTTCTTATAAATGTTGATATGCAGCCTAAGATGGTAGCGATTCGAACTAATCACTAACCCGTCATAGGTAGGTATGAGAGTTATACTAAGAAGTGCTTTCTACAAGTATTCTGTAGTTATACTATAGCGGTCGCGGTCATGGTAGAGTAGGGGTGCTAGACGACCTCCAGCTCGCTGGTCCGATGACCTAAAGAAGGTGGCGGGAAGCGGGTGGATGAGGAAGGGGGAGGACCGTGTTTGGTGGCGCGCTCTCGAAATAGCCTATGTCCAGCAGTAGATACATACTGGCTGATGGATGGATACCTAGAATTGGTTAATAAAGCACGTAGCGCAAAAGCATAGCACGCTCTTTTTCCATAACACATGCTATCCAAGGAGCCTCTATGTTGCTACGGTGCTATGATCGCGCGCGGTGCTTCGTAGTTCGTTTCGTAGCACTAGTAGCGTCCGTAGCCGCGACCGCCTGTCGGTAGCGCGCTGGCCGACCGTCTCGCGTAACGCTCTGCTGTGAGTGTAGGTCATATGCTTTCATGCGTGCTATAGCATAGCATATTTAAAGCATGCTAAAAATTTGTAGTTTATAGCCTGCAGCGTGCGTTGGTTTTATAGCAGTTTTTAACAACTCTATGGATACCCAATGCCACTAGTTTCTAGTTTTCAACCCGGCCGCATGTTTTATACATTATTTAAAGTTTCCGGAAGAAGAAATGATAGTGAAAATATATGTTTCAAAATTCATTGCGTAATGTACGGCTTAAAACGATTGTTAGAATAGTACACAGAGCCTTGGATGAAAAAATATCAATACAAGGTGAATAAGAGGACAGTGAATTTGTCAAGGTTACAATGATACTTACTATCTATTTAATACCTTCACCGAATGTTAAATACTACCCAACGCCCACGAATTCGTACGCGTGGATTTTAGATCTAGCCCAGAAGAGGCGCATTCGCGCGAATTCATACGCACGTTTTGCGAACTTCTGAACGATTGCATGTATAGATAGATAGATAGTTAAATTCTTTATCGCCACACTTAACATAGAAATAACTTAATTATAAACAAAAAACAGAAAACAAAGCGTGCGCAAAGGCGGTCATCACTAAAAGTGATTTCCTCCAGACAACCCATTTCATAAGGAACTTTAAAAAGGAGCGGGAAAGTGCAACAATAATAACCCACCAACTCGCATTGGAGCAGCGTGGTGGGTCTAAGCTCTAATTCCCTCTCTCCTATGAGAGTGGAGGCCTGTGCTCAGCTGTGGGACGTTAATAAGCTGTAGCGGTGGCGGGATACACGTATCTGTGTAGCAGCAAAATTTTTCACGCGTTGCACGCTCTTTCTGGAAGTAATGTACGTGCGCTGATATTATACGCGCAAAATGATTACCAACTAGTTACTTGTACATCCTAATTACAATGCTGAGTACAGATGGTGTTTCATAATAATTATAAGGCCTGTGGAAGGCAATACTTCTGTTACCTACAGCCTGCAAAACGCGGATTAGACACGCCCGCTGTCACCCCCTACATAAACCGTTAAATCGCCTACTGCACAGGTTAAAGTTCAGCGGCCTTTTACGTGAAACGAATTCTAGTTACTTTGTATATGTCACCGTAAGATTGTAAAAACCGTAAGATTATAATCTAACTCGCGAAATTCTAAACTGTCGAAAGACTGTAAACTGTTCAATGTTCTGAGTGTAAATTTTTGAAATATTCATTTTATTTACGTTTTCTTGTCTCTTTCTTGTAGGTTAGGTTAGGGTTCGACATAAATAATCAAATAGTAAAAACCGCAGGCCGGGCACTTAGGTTTTATCGGGTTTAAATACCTATCAGATTACAATCTACCGGAAAATAATGCGTTAAATTCTAATCTTTCGACAGTTTAGAATTTCGCGAGTTAGATTATAATCTAACGGTTTTTACAATCTTACGGTGACATACACAAAATAACGAATAATGAAAGTATGTCGAACTCATCCTAAACCAACAAAATTGACGACAATCACTTTTATTATACAAAATTATATAGCGCCGGACAATAACGTAGCTATTATTGAGGATTTTGTAGAACTTTCACTGTTAAAAAAAAGTTTAATGTGGCTATACAGACGTCATTAAATTATGTGATGTTATTGTCGTTTGTTTGTTTTAAGACAATACGCATATTTTTGTAATGAATGTAGGAAATACCTGAGAAGCAATTTAACCTTTATTATTCACTTCTTACGTCATTATTTGCCAATTTCTTTTTTCACGTAGAAACCATAAACATTACCCAATTGCAATTATCTGTGGAATATTATTTGACTTGGGTCAGTACTTATAGGCCTATTACACTGCACTTTCTACAGGGCCCGTGTGAAGGGTGGGCGTGGCCGGTAATTAGAGCGTTGCTTATTACACAGCAATAAGGATCAATTTAGGGACTCTTACCTAGATCTTATTCTACTACACTGATTCAACTGTAAGGGCCCCTGTTAAAAGTGCAATGTAACAGGCCTATTAACTTGATTTGAAAAAAAAAACTTTATTTTGCTTAATAAACTTTTATCATCTGTCGAACACTTTATTACAACTCAAAAATGACCAGACAAAAACATAATAGGTACGCAAGTAGTATTCATATATTTTTTATTACCCATCATATTTCACATGTATTATAGTTACTGGGGTAACCTAGATATTAGATTAGCTTGTAAATTAGCGTCCATACTTTTGATTCCAAATATTGTATTGAAACTATCAAACTCTATTTGAGTTTAGTGTTTTATTTTCTAAAGAAAACTGTGCCATCTCTGCGTAATATCTACCCGTCAAAAAGATAAACATCGACCATACGGTACTATTAATATAATAGACTAGAACAAAAACCGTTATAGATAAGACTGAAGAACTAAAAAGATTGGATGTTTACCGGTTAAAATATAAAACAATGTAAGCCAAACAATGGATCAAGCCATCGATTTTAATTTGGCAAGAAATTTTAGCGTGGATTAGCTGATACCCGCGACTTCGTCCTCCTGGTTTAAAAGTTTTTTTATTTCCCGCGGGTCTCCTTAATTTTCTGGGATAAAAAGTAGCCTATGTCACTCTCAGTCTGAGAAGCCCACAACAAAATTAGGCGAGTTTTTTTTAAGTGAAACTTCTGTAGAATCGTTGTGATTTGAAAATTCGATGAAACGAAAAAGCCACACCAAAAAGAGACAAACATATATAGGATTTAGCCTGCGAGAGAATGAGACAGAATTCAAGTTATATTTATCTCATTCTCTCGTAGGCTACTTTTCTGAAGTTGCACTTCTGCCGTGTGCGAATTGCACACACACACTTTTATTTTATTTTTTATTTTCACCATGTCACAAATATCGTACAGCGTACACCACTGTACTAAATACTACCTGAGCACCTTCCAGAAACCGGCCATTGAACTGACTAATTATTCCGTTAGCTAATTGTTTAGAGAATTAGTAGGGAATGGTTCCATGAAGTACTTCGAGGAAGATTATGGTGTTTTGACTGTTAGTGATAAAATTCCAGGTATGGTATTATGACAGGTTTGGTTTAAACAAAGCAGTGGGGCTGATTCTGTTGTACACTATCTCTAAACTGAACCAAAATGACAACATTAAAACATTGCTAACCCTTTCATAATAGGTACACCCTGCGGAAAGGGAAAGAACTAGGTTTAAAGCCGTAATTTTAGCTTAGTTTTGAGATTGAGTTAAAATATAGAATTGGCCTCAATCCACCTAACAGTTGTTGTACGCTGTTGAGATGAGAGTTAAGGCTCTTTCATAGGGTAAAATCGTGAAAAAGCTGGTTTCTAAATCAGTCTATCTATAAAACGGTGGGATATGCATGATTGAGAAAAAAATATAATAATGTTTTCAAAAATAACTAGAAGTGAAAAGAAATTTCACAAATTTCCGTGTCTCGTTTACCAATGATATTACAATTCTCATACTGAATAGTACCTACTTATTTGAACGTTGCAGACATTCTCATCTGTTCAAATGAGAGAGCGTATGTTATCAAAACAAAATGGTGAAATATAGACATAATATCACGTGATGGTGAAGTAATGCTATCAATCTTGAATCTGTCTCTTCTCTAGCATATTATAAACCGACAAACTTATTATCTAACCCGGTGACAGCATCGCTAGTATATTTGAAAAATAAAATAAAAACAAAAAACTAAACATGCAATAAATTAGTTCCAATTTTGGCCACCGGGATAGATAACTTTATGAAATTGTTTTTCAAAACCAAAACTGATTGATTATATACCGATATGCTTAGCTGAGAGCTTAATCAAAGTTATATAACACTTACCTACTGAAACTTTGATCCAAGAAAAGAAAGATTTTTTAATGCCAATTTTAAAACGACATGTGAATCAATTAATGAACCATTGGTTCGGAATGACTCGGTGGATACAGTTAATTAACTACATATTTACTCTACTTTTTTTAACCGACTTCCAAAAAAGGAGGAGGTTCTCAACTCGGCGTGTATGTTTTTTTTATTCTACCTAATGGTGATCACGATTCTCAGTCATGAGGAACAGACTAAATAAAGAAGGCACTCCAAAGCCTCGTACCTACCAAGAATATATACCTACCAGAATGGAACTCGAAACAAGGTGTTTTATTATATTTACAACCCGGATAAAGCCTATAGCAAAAGCTAACCTTAACATTAGCTGCTCGTGCTATAAAAGGAAAAAATATATGTATTAAGGTACTTACTGTTGCCAATACTCCTCCCAATTCTTCTCCCTCGTAGACCCATACCCTCTGGGTAAGGTCGCAGTTTTAGACCTCCCATTCAGAGAGCTACTGTCCCTCTTATCTGGCAGACTCATCACTGAATGCCTGACTGGTTCAGATCTGAACGACTGAAACGATATCTGAGATCCTGTATCCTCGTTTGACTTCAAACTGTTTTGGCTGTCTCTCAAAAAATTTTTTATTAAATTTGTCTGTCCATACTCATTTCGAAAGTCTTCAATTTTGGCACCATTATCACTTTGAATCCTATTCAAATTAGGTCGTGGTATTGGTCTTCGGTACTCAAATGTATCAGTTTTCATGGAAGACGACCGTTTCATTTTGGGCGATTCTTGAACACTGGTTAGTGAAGGCATCTTTGATTCCATTTCCAGATCTATCTCATGCTCTATTTGGGTTTGCACGTGCGCTAACATCTCCTCGAGATCACCCAAATCTGGGTTTATATTCATTTTCATGCGACGCATATTTTTAGTTTGGATTTGCACTGTTTATATGAAAAACCACTAGATCATGCTTTTGCATAATCTTAAGTTTAGTTTAAAGCTTTAAAAAACTTTGAAAATTCCACTATACAATTCCTTGGTATAATGTTTAATATTTATTCACTAAAAACAACTTCACTGTTGTACTGAAAAATCACTAAAAATAAGCATGGCATATTCTTGAGTTTTGTACTTATTCATTTATTTGGGCTCCTTGGCATAGTCTATAAAGTCGTTAGTTACACTATTTATTCAAACACAAGCGTTTTTAGGCACATTCAAACTATACTATACGATATAGTCAGAAAAAAAGAAGAAAATATACACGTCCGCTCCGATCGAATGCTCGCGCGTTGACTGACAGTATTTCGTTAAGTATGACATAGTTATCACCCGTCAAGTTAACCTCATTAGACTTATCATGACATCCTAAAGATAAAAGTAAAACAATTTATTTTTTGTCCATAAATATTTGTCCTTAACCCTAACGCAATAAGGAAGTGTGAGTTTTATTGATGTTTCAAGACAATGATCGATCTTTATCGATCACAATTTAAATATCGAGAGCATTGAGTGAACCGAACCGATTTCGACGAAAATTAGTACCGACTATATAATATATGTATAGCATACTAGCTCATGCCCACGACTTCGTCCGCGTGGATTGAGGTTTTTTGGTTCCTGCGGGAACTGTTTAATGTTCCGAGATAATAAGTAGCCTATAAGTACAAAACTACATCAAAATCGGATAAACAGATGAGCCGTGAAACCGTAGCTCACAGACAGATATAGACACACTTTCGCATTTATAATAATAGTATGGATTAGTATGGATTTATACCGGTACATCAACGAGTTTCGCTCATGACTTTGGTAAAACGTGTATGAACGTATGAAATAGTTTTAAATACTTAACTATAAACCATACATATTACAAATTCGAAAGTGTGACTGTCTGTCTGTCTCTCTGTCTGCTACTCTTTTACGGCCCATATTGTGACATACTCAAACTCGATTTAATTTGTAGGACATAAAGATGTTTCATAAATTACACCATGTTTTGACTCTACCATCGGTTCGGAAAACAGATTATACTGAGAAGAGCCGGGAAGAAACTCAGCGTCTTCGTCTGCGTTATTTGAGGTTTTTTGGTTCACGCGGGAACTCTTTAATTTTCCGAGATAAAGAGTAGCCTATGTGCTATTCCAGACTATAGTCTATCTCTGTGCCAAATTTCAGCCAGATCCGTTCAGCCGTTGGGGCGTGATTGAGTAACAAACTTTCGCATTTATAATATTAGTAAGATTTTCTGTTTTACACACAAGGTTGATATGAAAGTAATAGCTTCCTCCATTCAATACAGGACAGTAGAAAGGCAATATATCTATTCTAAGGCATTGAATGACGTGAAACAAAAACTGCAATCACTATAAATTCTTTAGGGATTATATTTCTGCGAAGATAGGTAGGTAAAATTTATGCTCTTGGAATCGTGTTGAGTTTTCCGATAATCGAAATGATATCATCACGTTTATTATAATGCCTATCTACCTACCTATAATCTATTTTCATTTTGCTTTC
Organism: Erebia palarica; assembly: GCA_964035005.1. NCBI lineage: Eukaryota > Metazoa > Arthropoda > Insecta > Lepidoptera > Nymphalidae > Erebia > Erebia palarica. The sequence continues at coordinate 22,538,603 of OZ035993.1, read as the reverse complement.
ATGTTGATAATGGCTACAAAGTACTAACTGAACTGAGTTCTAAATCTAGTACAGTCTTTTTTCAAAGGTACAGGTCAATTGACAAGACAAATCTAAGGACACCTTAATTACTAAAATCGATCCACCCATTTTGACTTACTACCCCACAAAATATTGTTTTTTTCCTAAATTTAGGAACTCCTTAATTTTCCGGGGAAAAAAGTATCCTATGTCCATCGAAATATCTAAGCCTATGTCACTCTCAGGTCAGGTCCTCAATTATGCAAAAAATCACGTCGATCCGTTGCTCTGTTGCGGCGTGATTGAAGGATAAACCAACAAACAAACACACTTTTCTCATCATATCTTCATACTAATATTATCAATGCGAAGTGTTCGTTTGTTGGTTTGTTGGTAGCAGTAAGGTAAAAATAAAATCTAAAGTTCCATAAAACTACATTTAAAAAGACAATCATAATGTCTTGATAATAATTATACACTAGGCAACACGGCCATATACAATTTACTTAATCTAATTGTCGAAATGACTCAATCCTTTCAATATACAAATCGGTTTTTAAACGACTCTCTTTAGTCTAGTAGTTAATGGGTGCCCTTAATTGTCTAAGATTTGTTAATTTTTATTGCATCCATCAAGCTGTCAGCGTACTGTTACCGCAGTTTAGCTATCATACAGTTGGGTAACGTAATAAGAGAGATAGATTGTAGCTGATCAACGTTGATCCGAAGATCGATTTTGCTAACTAGAAGACTGACCGCACTATGGAAGCCAATTTTTTTTACACAATATTATAAATCTTGTATGTTGATATGTTTGAGGACCCGAGTTTGTACCCCCCCCCCCCCCCCCCCCAGATTAGCCCGCTACCATCTTAAAGCGCGTCTTCAATAAACCACCGGCCAAACAGCAGGAAGAGGCTAAGGCTTACAATTTACATATGGTGGATTTAAAAAAAGTACACATATCCATCTCTCTACATATAACGTAGAATTCCACTAGGAAATCATTTAAAGAAATGCCTCTCCAGCGAAGTGAGGAACAAGTCATGTTACAGTTAGGTGGATAAATGACCCAATCCTTTCAATTTACAAATCGGTTTAGTTGCAAACGACTTTCTTGTCGCTAATGAATGGGTGGCCTTAATTGTCTTAGATTTGTTAATTTTTATTGCACCACCAAACTGCCGCTACTGAGAAAGCGCCTATTGATTTAACAATGGCGTCTTGTGTCTGTAATATGAGATCTAGTGATTATCTTGGACTAGTTTGGACATTCTTTTTACTGTTACGTATCTATTAGCCCATTTCAATTTATAAATACCGTCGATACCGCAAAGCCTGAAGACTTAAGGTTTTCAACGAATGCGTCCTGCCGGTAATGACGTATGGAGCGGAAACGTGGACACTGACGGTAGGCCTCGTCCACAATTTAAAAGTCGCTCAGCGTGCTATGCAGCGGGCTATGTTGGGAATCTCTGTCAGGGATAATAGGTATGTGGCGGTCTTCGTAGTCCGCACATAATTCAATAGATGGCATTACTAGTACGATTCACGCGACCACGAAGAGCCCAACTCACGATTACGAAGCGTTCTCTGAATTACGCTATACGTATACACGACCTCCAAAGATGAACGGTCGGACCAGTGGTCCCCGAGCACAACACCCGCTCGGAGGATGATCATCCTTTGTTACGGTCGAGCCATATCACCTGCTCCCGTACAGGTATATTACACTGCACTTTTTGCAGGGCCCTGTGGTTAGGATGGGCGTGGCCGCAAGATAGAACGTCGCTTGTTACACAGCAATAAGGACCAAACTAGGGACCCTTTCTCCCTAAATCTTATAACACTACACTGATTCAAGTGTTAGGGTCCCTGTAAAAAGTGCAGTGTAATAGTCCAATAAAATCCGGAACTTGGAAATTCGTAGAAGAATTAAAGTGACCGACATAGCTCTGCGGATTAGCAAGCTGTAGTGGCAGTGGGCAGGTCATATCTGTCACAGAACCGATGGCCGTTGGGGCAGACGTGTTCTGGAGTGGAGACCGCGTACCGGTAAGCGCAGTGTAGGACGACCTCCAGCTCGCTGGTCCGATGACGTAAAGAAGGCTGCGGGAAGCGGTTGGATGAACAATGCGGAGAACCGTGTTTGGTAGCGCGCTCTCGGAAAGGCCTATGTCCAGCAGTGGATGCATACGGGCTGATGGATGGATGGATGGATGAATTTATAAATAGTTCGTTTTCTAACATTTATTTGTTGCTATATACTAATGAATAGATGCTTTTAATGTTAATATCTTTAGCCTGTAGATATTATATAGGTACTCTATTGCGCTAATCCTTGCATAATATTAACTACAATTGTCGCAATTCAATAGTTTCAAATTATAAATCGTTTTAAATTTAAACGATTTTTTGTCGCTAATGAATGAATGGTTGGGCTTAATTGTCTTGGCTTTGTTTTTTATTGCACAATCAAACTGCCACTACTGAAAAAGTGCCTATTTATTTATTAAACTTCATCCACGTGGATTTAGGTTAAAAAAAATTCAGCGGAATGCTTTGATTTTCCGGGAAAGAAGGAGCTCCTTCCACCCTTCCTTGGATATAGTTCAGGAGCTGGAAAGGGTCCACCTTTCAAGCTCCTGAACTATACCCACACAAAAGACTAAGTCGATCCGCAATATGCTCTGTTGCGACTTGCGACGTGATTAAAGGACAAACAAACTAACTTGCGCATCTATAATCCATACTAATATTAAAAATGGCAAAGTGTCTGTCTGTCTGCTACACTTTCACGGCCCAGCCGTTCAACCGATTTTGATGAAATTTGGCACAGGGATAGTTTGTATATATATTGGAAAGGACTAAGGCTACTTTTTATTCCGGAAAATTAAAAAACTTAATCCACGCGGACGAAGTCGCGGGCATCATATAGTATTAAAATATAGTCATAGCGTCTAATGTTTGTAATAAATGTTTGTATTAAAATTAAAAAGAAAATTCATTAAGCTTTATATTGTTTTCATATGAAAAACCCTTTCCCAAAACCACCTCCACAAAAAAAAGCCAGTCAGGGTTAAAAGGGTTTTTAACCTACCTAAATTAAAAATCCGTTTGGTCGTAGGATAGGTAACTGGGTTAAACACAGGTACCTATCCTACAACCAAACGGATTTCTCAGAGCCCTTTTTACCATTGATCTATTGACGGGAAATAAGCGTGGAGAAATCAGGAGCGGGTCAGCCATTGGAAAGTGATCCGAGTGAGGTTGGATGTGGCATCGTTACAAGCGCAGCGAGCGATCGGTGTCTCGAGGATTATTTGCATTAAATATGCACGGGCACAGAATATTTTTGAACCCTAACTAGATAGGCAGCTAAATACACTGCTAAACACCTTCGAATTGCGTAAGATTGGACAGAAAAAGTGTAGCTGTCACAAAATCATACTAAAAGAACCCTGCTATAGCATTTCCGTCTAAAACTATGGAGCAAATAATGAATGCTATGGCAGGTGCGTCCTTGAATCTGAGTTCAAATGACTGTTATAGCAGGTATGTCCGCCAACGTGTTAATCGACTTACATTTTTAATAACGAAAACGCTTGAAAGATGAGTCGATTGGTTTGAACGTTAGTAACTTAATTTTTTTAAATGATATGAGAAAATAATGAGAAGTGGACCAAAACAGTTTTAATTTTTTTGAAGTAAATCGCTCCCGCTATCGCTTATACAATGAAATCGCTATCTATCTCGTATTTCTTTGAATGAACCGTTCGAGTTGCTCACGAGAGCGCTTCAGTTATTGGAAATGAGGTAATCTCAACGATAAGTGTGTCTACAATATTATACAAAGTACTTTACTTAAACATGGCTCTGGGGGGTTACTACCACAACTAAAGCAGTATTATTTCAAAATGATAGTTTTATGGTCACGTACCTTGACTCTCTAAAATAAGGATTATAATTCTGAAACACGAACAACAACAATAGTCTTTATCGAAAATACCGGCTCTTCTTAGTAGAATCATTTTTCCGAACCGGTGGTAGAGTCTTAATGTATCATAAGTGACAAAAGTTGTCCTACGTGAAATAAATAAATCATTTATCATTTATATTAATAATTTATGATGATTCATTGCCGGAAACTCGCATGCTATTCCGATAATCGTAATCAAGTGCAACATATTAATAAAAATATAATGATAGCGTTCTTTGTTGTATTATTAGGTACAAGCTTTTATTTAACTTGCAATGTTTGTTTATATCAAATCTTGCAACTGAATTTTTAAACAGTTATCCGCAACCGATTGAGCTTCAATTTGTAATACACGTTTAGTTTGGATGAAAGCTGGTTAGCTAAGTGACGTCATTCTAAATCCATTATGGCGGCCTCCTAAAGATGGATTAGTTATTTTTTATGCGCCCCCATGGTATGGGTATCAATTAAAAGGGTTTGCTGAAAATACGAAAAATAAAATGACGATATACTAAATTTACGTAATATTGTGGATTATAAAAGCTTGTATTAATAATATTTTTTTTTATGATTTAATTATATGTTAAAAATTAACATTTTGATTAGCCAACAATGCAATGAAATAGGTACATACTACCTAGTACTTACACACAAACTTTTATATTCATCATCATATCAAGTATTAACCCACTAAGTACTGATCATTATCCACTTATTTTATTTATTGGTGTCCTCTCAAAATGAGAACGGTTGTGGCCAGTTTATTAGTCCACCAACCTCACCGTTAAGAGTAACTCTGCCAATAAGCCGGTAGGTAAGCGTGGTGGGCTATGGCCAAAGCGTTCTCATTCTGAGAGGGGACTCGTGCTAAGTAGTAGGCCGGCGTTGGGTTGAAAATTGAAATGATGGTGATATCTCAAAAGAGCTATGGAGCTAATATATTACCCAGCTACCTAAGCTCTTTAGTTTTGGCTATTCAGCGGGGTAACGCAGCCAGCGTTCTGGGAACATTGCCTCATTGCAGCGACATAGATGATATTTTTCATGTTTAGTTTTTAGTTTACATTTTACCTAATAATATTAAATAGTAACAGTCAAGTAGATAAGTCAGGGAAAAATAGCCGGAAGTGTCAGTGGCGCAATACTGATAAGAATGTCGAATGTCGATGTGTCAATATGAATAACCACAGATTATTGTTTCCTGACCTGGACGATACTGATAACATAAGCACGAGAACTGCCCATTAACACCTAAATTATGGTAGGATTTCATCTTAGTAATTCCGCAATATTATTAATACGAAAGTGTTTATTTGTTTGCTGTGCGCTGGTGGTCTGGTACAGTATAAGTTATAGATAGTATTCTGTAGTCTAAGTGGAGTGGTGCGACTAGATGATTTCGACAGCTAGTGTTTTATAAGTTCTGGACGTCAATAAGTGTACACTGTAAAGTATACCTAAATTGACGAACCTCTCTTTCTCTTATCAATCAATCAATCAATATTTATTTAAAATATTGATTGATGGATATGGAAATATTGATGGATGGATAACAAGTAAGGATTAGTGTGGCTAGTAATTGAGAGACCTACTCGAAGCTCCTTCGAGCTGGTGTCACGTTAATTGTTGACCGTAGGGGGCGCGTGATTGGTCACTTCCTGCACGTCCTGTCTAATTATTGTACGAATAACTTTGCATTATGCGTGCGCTTATAATCAGCGAAACCATATTAATCGAAACATCCTTCTTATTTCAATATTATAAACTAGACGATGCCCCGTTTGATTCCCACGGGAACTCTAATTTTCCGGAATAAAAAGCAGCCTATATCCTTTCCTCATCAAAATCAGCCGTCCAGATGACCCATGAAAGCGTAGCAGTCAAACAGTAGTATGGCAGTATGGATGCAAATGTATGTCTGTCTATGAAACCTAAAACATTTTTGAGTGCACAGAGTAGAGAAGGAAGGTACGTAGCCTAGCTTTGTAATCTGCAGCTAGAGCTGAGAGACCGGAAACGAGGTTTCAGAAAAAAATATTCTAGCCCGACTGTACTTATACAAAATGATTATTGTGCGTTTATTACTTCCTAAAAAGCGATCAATACAAATATCTCTCTACGTAAAGTGAGTTCATTAACTTTAAAATCATACCAATACTCAGACGATTCTCTATTAATACTAATCTCGAATTACCCGGAAATATTAATTAACTACGTACCAATATAAAAACGTGAGAATCGCACACGCATGATTTTCACGCGTCATTGAAACCACGTAGTTTCAAGTTGTCGAATTATACCTACGCATCTGCTGTACAATAATGACGGAACTAGAAGTTTAATACGCTATAATCCGCGACAATAGGCAAATCTATGTGTTACAGTGTGAATCCCGCATGAGTCAACATCTCCCGGAGATGCTCCGGTATCGGAGTGAAACGTACGTTTAGGGTAGTTTAGAGGATTTCTGTGGTGTGGTGAATATCGCGGGCTATAAGTGCGGGATACACACTGTGCCACATATATTTGCCTATTGTCGCGGATTATATTAGCTAATTGAACTTCTAGTCCTTCATTCATACATCTAGTCCTTCTAGTCCTTCCGCAAAATAACGCCTGCTTATAGAAGCACTGGATAGTCCAATGCTATACAAAAGAAACGAATTTTTATTTTGGATGTAAGATTTTTGCTAATTTTAAGTTTCTTTTTGTGCAGACGTTGTCGAAAGATTTTTCTTTCTTTTATTACTTTCATCACGTCATGTTATTTTAGATCATGCCGATATGTTGTTATAAATAATAGTCTGGTGGGAGCCGTAGGTTTCGGCCGTAGTAGTTCGTCTGCGGAGTAAGGTTCCATTAATGCCTCTTTTTAGCTTTAAATTAAAAATTGAAAAATAAAATGGCAACCATAGGGCCTGCCGATAGAAGTGAAAACGAATATTTAAAATAAATTTCTTCTTTTTTTAAGTTTAAAAATAATTAAAATAATTTAAACCTTAAAACTAAAGCATTATAGTTTAATTACGAATGTAGTATATTTATATTTATGACCTTTTGTCTTCGTAACAACGCGAGCATGTCGGAGCGAGGTGTCTGTCGGTGACGCGAATCCATAAGTTTACCCCCTACCAAAAAGTGCTCAACGCGGCTAAAGAAGTTTTCCCTTCAAAAAACCACAACATTTCAATCAATAGACCCCCATAGATACAGCCACTGGTACATTCGTTCCAACAGTTTCGCTATCAGCATTAGCTCTGCATACTAACCGCGACCCCCCAAGTTGTTACTTGTTACATAAGCTGAAACAATACTCTTTGCGTCACGGATTCACAATAGACGTGCCGACACCGATACATTAATAACATCCTTAGTTAGAAGACTAGAGCTCGTGACGTCACTATGGCGTGTACTCCATGCAGGTGGAAAGGCGCTATCGACTCTTCATTATACCGACTATTTCCGAGTCGGTGGTAGAAACTATAATCGCCTCTGCCGTGGGAATTTAAGCACCCAATTATAAGCGCAAAATTTCATTTCTAGATCCAAGGTATTGTGCTGGGCTTTGATAAGAAAACTTAATGAATGAATCAGGACTTTTTTATTGAAAGAGAATACCACTTGAAAACTTTTTAAGCCTCGACGGGATAGGTATGTAAAGTAAAGGAAAGTAGCGACAAATCCCATAAGCTCATTGTTAAATTCAAACAAGCTCAGAGGATTTCGTCAACTTGCTTAAAGTACTAAAACAAGTCATAATTAAAAAATTTAAAAACACGACTGCCCTGCCAAAAAACGAACTAAAAAGTTAATCTCAATTAATCTAGTTAAATTAGAATCTTATTCTCATTTTTATTAAATGATATTTAAAGTGAATGACCTAGAAGTTTAATTCGCTATAACCCGCTACAGTAGACAAATCTGTGTGGTACAGTGCGTGTCTTTCACCTGCAGCATGCGACACCCACCACCCAGAAATTCGCACAGGCACAACACCACACCACACAAATCCTCCAAATCACTCACAACGTACGTTTCACTCCGACACCGGAGCATCTTCAGGAGATGTTGACTCGACAATGCACGATTGTGAAGTAAATGATATTTTTGGGAATCACTGGATAGGTATTGAACTACAGTGCTATATATTTTTGGAATCTACTCATCATTTTCAAGATGATGATTAGGTATATAGTTAATCTTATTTTTGAATTTTGTTTTTCAAATGTAGTCTTTAATGCGGGACCTTGGTCACCCCATAATTTTTTTTTAATTTTACTAGTCTATGTCACCCGGATTAAGCTAGGGATTCTAACGATACCTCATTTATCAAAATGAGGTATCGTATCATATCGTAATCATATACGAACTCTCATATATACATTCATACATACGTTCATGTATGTATGTATGTATATATGTCACCGTAAGATTGTAAAAACCGTTAGATTATAATCTAACTCGCGAAATTCTAAACTGTCGAAAGATTAGAATTTAACGCATTATTTTCCGGTAGATTGTAATCTGATAAGTTTTTAAACCCGATAAAACCTAAGTGCCCGGCCTGCGGCCGAGCACTACTTGATTGTTTATGTCGAACCCTAACCTAACCTACAAGAAAGAGACAAGAAAACGTAAATAAAATGAATATTTCAAAAATTGACACTCAGAACATTGAACAGTTTACAATCTTTCGACAGTTTAGAATTTCGCGAGTTAGATTATAATCTAACGGTTTTTACAATCTTACGGTGACATATACATATACAATATTTACAAAACAATATACTCCTTTTTTCAGGCAGTCGTATAATTACCACCAAAATTCTGCCACGACGAGAAATCCCCGACATCCAAGAGTACCAACTGGCAGAAAAGTAAGCCGTTCTCGAGTTTAAGAGAGCGTGAGCGTGCCACAATCCTTTTAAAAACTGGAGTCCGTAGCCGCATTCAAATAGCAAGTTGTGACGTTATTTGAATGAAAAAAACGTTGAATTTGTTACAGCCCAAGCATGGAGGATGAACAATATTGAAACTATCCGGATAGATTTTAGAAACAGGAATTTGACTCACTCAGGTCCTTCTATCTAATATTTACAATTTTTCTCGCTCTATTTTTATACGACTGTCTGAAAAAAGGAGTATATTGTTTTAAGGGTTAATGTATGTATGTATGTATGTAATTATGTATCTATGTATGTATGTGAGTTTGTATATTCCACCATAACTTCTATACGCCTGAACCGATTTTGATAAATGAGGTATCGTTAGATTCCCTAGCTTATTCCGGGTGACATAGGCTTGTAAATTTTTTTAAAAAATTGATGGGGTGACCATGGTCTCGCATTAAAGACAAAAATTGAAAAAAATAATTCGAAAATAAAATTAACTATATAATCATCATCTAGAAAATTATGAGTAGATTCCAAAAATATATAACACTATAGTTCAATATTTAGTGATTCACAAAAAAATATCATTTAATAAAAAATCTGAATAACATTCCAAAAGCCAAATATGCAAATCGCTTCTTAATGGAGGAGGTAAACTCCAAAAATAATATGGCAGGGCAGTCTTATTTTTTAAATCGTTAAGTTAATTTTTGCAGTAAATGTCTGGAACAGTGACCACACACGTGACGGTGGTGGGTGAACTGACCAGCAAAATAACTACTTAAATAGTTTGAATTTTGATTTACTCGGTCTACTATCTTTAAGTTTTTTATCATTGTACAAATAACTTATTTGACCAAAGCCCATTGGAAGGTATCTTTGAACCGTAAAATCGATATTCGGGCACTATCAACATTGCACACCCTGTGAACTTGGGCCATAACGGATTCACCGCTATCCACTAAGCTAGGAAAAGCCTTCTCGGCAGATTTAACAATGGTCTAACTTGACAAATTTGTACTATCAACTCTTTTTACCAAAAGTGACCCTTACAGTCTAGAAATAAAGACTAATAGAAAAGCAAACAGAGTTGTTAACCCCGTAACTTGTGCTGTTTGAGTTCATGGGAGAATAAACTCTATTTAGCGGAAATAAGGATTAGGAACAAAATTTCACGAGTAGCGAACCGTAACCGCATTTAGTACAGTGATGCGGAAATGTCTTTGTATAATTGAAGAAAAATACTGGAGCAAGAGCTACTAGTGGTATACTTGAGAAAAATTAAGTAGGCCTACGCTGGAGAAGGCCACCGTTGAGGAATAAGAAGGAACAATTTGAGGGATTCTTTGCAATAATACTAGGAGGGTCTGGAGAGTGTCATAGGCTCTTTTTGTCCCATTAGAACAAACAGTTCCCTCGAAATTTTTAAAATTCCAAATCCACATCCCACACGGACGAATTCACAGACATCCGTAGTGCCCTGATTATCTCGAAAAACTGCCTCGTTGGTCTAGCGGCTAGCCTCTAGTCACTAGGCTCTAGTGGTTAGTATGTTCGACTGCGGATGATGAGGTCCTGGGTTCGTATTCCTGGTCGGATCATACTAAAGTACCTATTGGGTTTATTTTACAAGAAATTCTCAGTTCTGACCCGGAGTTCAGAATTTGGCGCTATTTAACAGCCCTACCTCTCCAAGCACGTAAAGCCGTTGGTGCTGCGCGTATTCCCCCTCCGATCTTGTCGGATTTTACGTCCCATCGGACTATGAGAGTAAGGGAATAGATTATAGAGTGTGCACTTGTGTTTGCTTTGCGTACACACTTGTGCAGTACAATATCTAGAGATTGGCCGCTGTGGGCGACATTCGATCGGGGGGACCATATTACTATTTAGAAAAATCTTTGAATCTAGAAGATTCAAAAGGATAGATAGGGTGAAACAACCCATAATCATCATCAAGACGCACAATTCCAAGCATTCGTTCCCGCCAGCCTGCGACAGCAACGCAATCAGGATTAGACACGGTCCCACAAGGCAAGGGACATTCTGCCTGTTCCTAAAGCCGTGTTGTTTCATTAATGTTGACTTTCGTGTTTTAGAATTATAATCCTTATTTTAGGAACGTTAAAGTACTTGACATAAAACTGCCATATTGAAATAATACTGCTTTAAGCGATGGTAGTAACCCCACTGGTCTACGTCGTACCGTCACGCCGCAGAAAAGGTTAGTTTTCTTCGTTTTTCTCACGCATTCTTCGGATATTTTCCTCCGAAGTTGTGTCACGCTTTTGAAAGAATCAAGCTTTTTTTTTATTCATCATTGATGCAGAATTTTATATTCATTCACATGTAAATTCGTCCTCAATTTTTCAGGATTAAAAGTATGTCACTTTCCAGGTCCTGAACTATACCCATGCAACCAAATCACGTCGATCCGTTGCTGTTGCGGCGTGATTGAAGGACAAACCAATAAAAACCAACAAACACACTTTCGCATTTATAATATTACTTATAATATGATTTCAATTTAAATTCAAAGAATCCAAACTGATCATAATATCTCTATTCTCGTAATGTATTACCTACTAACCTGACGCCAAACAATAAAAAGGCGCCAATAATAATAAGTTTCATGCCAAAATGGGATATTCCTAGTATAAAAAATTAACGGAGCTAATACCTAAACCAGTTTAGTGATTGAATCATCTGACTTTTTCCTATTTGGGAAGTTGCCGTGTGCAAACTGTTTGATGTACGTAAATGTATAACATTTAAAGTTCTTTTAAAGTTTCTCTATAAATTTTAATTAATGTCCTACAGAATTTAGTTCTAGAAAAGCTTTTATATTACATACTTAGATATACAGGCAACAATTTGTTAGTGTTTAAGGTTGCTAAAAAAATAGTAGCAGGAACTGATGGAAAAAAAAACTCATGTTAAAGTAAAAAAAAATTATAACAAAATGTTGTTTTTAAAAAAAACTATTGATACCAGCTTTGGTGGACAAATCAGCACGCAGCTATGACAGGTTTTTAGAGCCGAAGTCTTCTAATAACCTATGTTTGCGTGAATTCAGGTTTTCTCAAAATCCCATGGAAATTTAATTTTTCGGAATAAATCATAGCCTATGTCACTCAGCCAAAACATCACGTCAATCCATTGCTCCGTTGCGGCGTGATTGATGGACAAACAATCGCACTTATTTAACGAAATACTTTATCATTATTTTCGTGAAGCTATTTTATGAAACAGAGGCGGGGGTGTAATGGAATTTTGACAGTGAGGTTAGCAAAGTTAATTATTTACTTACGAGGGGGCTGAAATGGAGATAAAAGCCTTAATGGGTTTTAATGTATCTGATATGACGTGATCTAAGACGGATGTATAGTGTCTCATTTTTTTATTTAGAAAATATAGCCTCAATGTAGCCAATTCTGTACAAGAAAATCTAGTCAAACAACAATGTGGGCAATTTTGTATATCACAATCTCTAAACTAAACTAAAATGACCACTTTAAATCTAGTTCTGTCCCTTTCTCAGGGAGTATTATGAAAGGGTTAGTAATATTTTGAATGCTGCCATTTTAGTTTAGTTTAGATATTGAGTACAACAGAATCAGCCCCAAACTCCAACTAAACAAAATGACAGTACCTACTAAATTCAATCTAGTTCTGTCCCTTTCCGCTGGAATTAATATAAAAGGGTAAGCAATATATTTAAGGTGTTTATAGTGTACAGAGATAGGTTGTATCCCGTATAGGTTGTACTGTTTGGCAGGAAAATTAAAGGAGTCCCGCGGGAACCAAAATAACCCCATTCACGCGGACGAAGTCGCGGGCATTATTTAGTGAAATATAGTCAGAGAGTGAGTGAGTCAGGCTCAGAGTAAGAATATATTCTAAGTCTATGGAGTCAGGGCATTTTTTTTTATTGTAGAGATAACGCAAGGTAAAGAGGTCAGGTCACTCAGCCAGCAAAACAGTCAATTTAGGCCACATTGTTGTCGTCTCTCGAGGCGCGTGGGTATAAAGACAGACAATAACAACGGTACGGCCAATTAATACTTCCCACGGGCAGATCCGCGAGATATAATAGGTATAAAAGATCTTTCACAGCAGAAGCTACTCGTCTTTGGAACTCCTTTCCTCAACAAACTAGGGAAAGTCAGTCATATATTTAAAAATTCAGAGTTAAACAGCATTTTCTTTCAATGTTATAGTATATATATGTATATATATTTAACATTAAATTTTCTTTATAAATAGCATTATATAGTATGTATTATATAGTATATATAAACATATATATTATATTATATTAATTTATTTATTTCGTATAATAATATGTTTATGTTTCGTCTATGTTTATAGTTTGTGTAAGTTGTATGTAGTTCTTATTTAACTGATGGTATATCAATTTTTTAAGTAAATATTGTACATTTTTTTTATTCCAATAAAATTACAAAACCAACAATTAACAAATTTACCTTGCTCACTTTCAAGGAAGGCTGGAAGAGATTTCTTTTACAAATAATTGTCAACGTACGTTTCACTGCGACACCGGAGCATCTACTGTGGCGGAATATAGCGAATTAAACTTAAATAAAATAAATAAATAAATGTTTATTTAGCTACACGGATAACAATAAAATAGGAAAGAAACACAAATACGAAAAAACTAAAAATAGCTACAAAATAAATACTTGCTAAACTTACTTAGTAAAAAAAATATGCAAGAATTATTTTACAAAATTACTATAAAAATAAATTGCTCCGTGTAGTCTTATTAACTTCTAATTCTTTCATTAAATAACCTAGCTGGCCCGCTACTGAGCATGGGTCCTCACTCCTCAAAGTAAAAACAGTTTAAGCCATGCCCACCACGCTGGCCAAGTGCGAATTGGTAAACTTCACACACCTATGAACACTATTGAAGAACTCTCAAGTCTCAGGCATGCATGTTTCCTCACAATGTTTTCCTTCACCGTCATCATCAGAAGATTAAGAAGTGTATGTTTGAGGATCGAACACCCGGCTATCCGAATAGAAGACCGACACGAATCGCGACGTCTATATCACTAGGCCACAAAATAAGATTTTGTGAGTGTGACTAGGCATATCACCGCCACGCTTCTGTTTCGAAGTCAAAGGGGATGAAATCCAAGTTTTAGCCGTGTACGTTTAGTCTACATATATAAAAGAAGACGTTGGTCGGTGACTGACTGACTCTCTATCTACGCACAGCTCAAACCATTGAGTTATGACGTAGGCATCCGATAAGAAAGGATTTTTGATAATTCAACCTTCAACGTGAGCGAAGCCGCAGGCAAAAGCTAGTTCCTAAATAATAATTCTATGCAGAAGGAAAGGATTTGTAGGTAGTTAGGTATATTTGTAGATAGCTAGTTGACAAAAGTAGTTAAGATTCCATTATTGGGAAACAGTATACAAACTTTTGTTTCGTATAACAACGACAATCTCATTTAAACTTGTGCCCTGTGTAGTAACTTTAAGTTTAGTAATTCAAGTAGACAGACAGACGAACTCTTTGAATGTAAAAAATGCAAATCCTGTCACATTTCAGATGGAGCTGCGCACGGATTCCGGTAGCTACTACCTATTATGCAAAGCTGTTTGTAACCGACTTAAAAAAGGAGGAGGTTCTTAATTCGACTGTATGTTTTTTTTATTTGTATGTTACGCGATCATTCCACCAATTATTATGAATCAATTTTGATGATTCTTTTTTTGTTTGGTAGATCATACTTCAGTGGTGGTCCCATATACATAATATTATCGAAATTAATTTAGGGTTTTTGAGAAAATCAACAAAAAACAAAATATATACCCAGATAATATTTTTTTACTTTTTAGTTTAAGTTGATACGATACTTATAGGTAAAGTTTTGATTTAAATGAAAGCTAATAATTATTATTACTTTTCACAAGTCAGGCACCAATCCTAGGTTTTTTATTTTCCGAATATCAATAAATCAGGTGAAACGCCGCCAACATCTTAACTCCGGGCTAGTATTGAGAATTCTTTTCAGAAAACCCCAATAGGTACTTGTTATGACCCGACCCGGGACTCGAAATCGGGACCTTGTCGGCCGCAGTCGAACATACTAACCACTAGACCAACAAGGCAGTCATAGTTAAGTAAACAATGATATTATGTACCTCATGACTAGAATTATTGATTCAACATCTACCCTGTACTGCTTCAAGTACTGCGGTTATACGTAACCGCAAACAAAGTCGGCCTTTGATAACTATAGAAATCGAAACTCGATTCTGTTTACTACAAATGATTACTAATAGGTAGGTATTATATTATAGGACTAGCATACTATTACTAATATTATAAAAGCGAAAGTGTGTTTGTTTGTTGGTTTGTCCCTCAATCACGTCGCAACAGAGCAACGGATCGACGTGATTTTTTGCATCAGTACACCTTGTTGAAGACCTGGTGCGACACAGGCAGATTTTAAGGAGTTCCCGTATGAATTAAGAAAACTTATTCCACGCGGACGAATGCGCGGCTATCAGCTCCAGATAACTCGATAAAGAAAAAGTTCTAGACTCGATTCGAGACATTCTAGATCAGAATTTAAAAAAAAAAAATTACACTAATTACCTGATACATATTACAAGCTATTAAGAGTCACAACACTTTCGCATTAAAAACAATCACAACAATTACTGGGAACAATTTGCCTGTATGTACTTAGGGTTGCCAGATCGGAAGATCAAAATATCTGGACACAATTTGAAAATGTCGGGATTTTGAGGTTGTTATCGGGAGAAATACATATGAAAAATAAATAGTTTATTAAAGTAAAACTTCTTTAGAATCGTTGTAATTTGAAAATTCAACGAAACGAAAAAGAGACAAACATATTCATAAAATTAGGATTTAGCCTACGAAAGAATGAGATAGAATACAAATTATAAATATCTCAATCTCCCGTAGGCTACTTTTCTGAAGTTTAACTTCTGCCGTGTGTGAATTGCACACGCACGCTTTTTTAACTGAATGGCTACTAACATTGTTGAGACCTAACTAATTCACGTACACTTAACTTTTAGGTTGCCACTATGTTTGGCATTGTCCTTTGTTGAGTCCAATAATTTGGATACTTCAGTTGTATTCAGATAAGGTTTAACGACAGTTTAGATGCGGCAATTTAAAATTATTATTTTGTAACGAACTTTCCGAGAAGCTGTTCGTCTGGAGATTGTGATCTTTGTCTGGGGTCTGGAGATTACTTAAAATGTCGGGACAATCCAGACGAATCCCGACCATCTGGCAACCCTATTATATGTACTATGTATACCTACGCGTTGTCACAAAACGTCCGACGCAGCCGCATTTCGATGGACACTCATAACGGGCATGTGGGTCAATGAGACAGGGTCCGAGAATCGCAATTAAATGTGTGATAGCGCCTTAAATATTTCTTACGATGCTGACCATAATCTGCCAGTGATTGAGTACGTCTTTAGCATTTTTGTACCAGTTTGGAGTTTGACTGTAATCGTGTTTGAAATAAGATTTAACTGTTGTCTTTCATTCGGTTTTTACGGCCGTATAAACCGAATAAACTGAAACCGAATTTCGGCTCCGGCCTTAGTTTCGGCCGAAACTGAAAGTTCCATCTATGGTCATGGTTTCGAAGGGGAAAAAATGACACTTCTGATTTTAGTTTCGCCATATTGATGGCGGAGGATTAAGCTTGTTTTTTGGAAGATTTTGTAATTGACAGCGGAAAATTCTACACACGTTGGGGTAAATCCTCTCACTACTACATATTGATATCTCAAAGTTAACTTAAGGTAAAAATGATCAGACCTTCCTGTAAAGGATAATTGTAAATCAATCGTGTTTGGCCTTGTTTACTTACTATATTATTTTATACTACTCGCAGGTATATACTTTATTTTTTATGTCCTTTCGACCAAATTTCGGCCACGGTGGCCAATCTCCGTAGAGATTAGCACAAGTGCATATGGCTAATTTCTCTGAAAATTGGCCGTCGTGGCCGAAATTCGGTCGAGAGGAAAATTTTGTTACTATGATTAATTGCGCGTAAAACAATATTAATACCACATATCTATTGGATTAATTAATAGTGTTAGGAGTTATGCAAACAATTGCCCGACCGAGTTTATTAGGTAAATACGTTTATATATTGTCATCACACTGATAAGCATGTGTTAGTGTTTTATGTAGGTTTATTATTGAGTAGGAAATAACCGTATTATTTACGCCATGTTGGATCTGTGTTGTTGGATGATAAACTGCATTACATTACTAGATGATGCGATTATCCAATGCCCTTCCCCGGAATGTGCTCTACCTCTGTATCAAATTACGCAAATTACTCTGGTCTGTTAACAGTTACCATCCTACCGCCAAAGACGTGTAAATCGATTTAGCGTTCCGGAACGATGCCGTATAAAAACCAATTATTAAGTTTGTGGGTTTGCCATACCCCTAACAAGTTAGCCCGCTACCATTTAGACTGCGTCATCACTTACCATCAGGTGAGATCGCAGGGAATAATTTCTAGTGGATAAAAAAACAATAAGCAATATGGCGAATTACCGTAAGCGTAAAACAACTTTTTGTACGCATTGCCATTTGCCATGGAATCAAAAATGTTGACTAACTACTTGCATGAGCATCCATAAAAATGTGAATGAAAAAATGGTTTGAGTGCAAGTTTACCTGCCTAGCCACAGATCCTATTTTTGTTACAGCTTTTATGGTCTTTCGCTTTGTTTTTTTTAATGACTTAAAGTGCAACGCATACCAGCAGTGTGCAATGGAGGCCTATCTTGATAATATTATTGCTATTAATAGCTATGACCCTCTCTGTAAGCGGCGGCCTTTAATCGATTTTGGTTAATTTATTAATTACTAGCTAATGCCCGCGACTTCGTCCGCGTGGATTGAGGTTTTTGGTTCCCGCGAGAACTGCTTAATTCTCCGGGATAAAAATTAGCCTATGTGTTATTCCAGTCCAGACTATAATCTATACGTGTGCCAAATTTCATCCAGATCCGTTTAGCCGTTCGGGCGTGATTGAGTAACAAACATCCATCCATACATCAAAACTTTCGCATTTATAATACATATCTATTTGATTATGTGAGTAAGTAATTTAGGCAACTAAACCTATAATATAAAATAGAGGCATAATGTAAAATAACATAAATAACAATAACACAATACACAATGGCCCGGAAGGACACCATTTTTTTCCTAAAAAATTATGTTTTTTTAATTTAAAGCTATTTGGATTTTTTTTTTCATAAATCAAGTAACGTCAATGTATTTAAGCCAAACTATTTACGTAAATAAAAAAAAATTTACTAAGTTAAAAAAAATATTATAATTAATCTTAAATAGTTTGAATTAAATTGTAAAAGCTAAAATTTACTAAAGCCTTCGACTAAAGCTCAATGATATGATCCTATTTTTAGAAACATGACAAATATAGACAAACTAGGCCTCGATCTCGAACCACTCAGCTTAGAAATTGTGATCGGCTCGGCTCGGGTCACCGTAGGTTATCCTAAAAAATCTGACCGAAGATTGACGGTCAATAATACGACCATAAATTTAATATAATATTTACTATTGAACACGTTACACGACTCTTTACAGATGTAATCTCATTTGTAGCAGTAGAACTGTGTTAAAATAAAAATATACAGTTAAGTTTTATAGCGGTTAACTGCAGTTACACCTGTCTAAATAAACCAACTTCTTATGTAGTTAAATATGTAACGTTTTATGGATATAAGTACCCGTGTTTTTAGGGTTCCGTAGTAATAAACCAAGAACCCTTTATTGTTTCATCAACTACCATCTGTGATCTGTGTGTCACAATTATTTAAAAATCAAGTTATGTAAGAAATCATAAGCAATGTATAGTTGTTATGTATATACATTTTTTAGCCTTGTTAAAATACAAATTATGTTTAAAACTATAGGTATGTAGGTACTTCCCATAATGAAAAATATAGTAACTTCTCACAATTGATCTTTCTCTGTCGTTGGAAAAAAGAAGATAATATATTTGGAGCTTCATAATTCAAAATTAAACCTAACACCAAAACATTCATAATTAAACTTTATTGTAGGATTAGATTTTATATTATGCCAAAGAACCCTTTGAAAAAAATACCATATTATTTAATAACACACAATAAGTTATAATCACATCACATTCCACACACAATGGATCTTTATCACTTCATAATGTAACTATTGTCACAGCGCGATTGATCAATAAAATGATCTTATAGATCATTGATCCATGCGTCCATGCGTCTGCGCATACGCAGGAATCGCGAACCACTAGTTCAAAGTTACCAGCAGCGGGAAATTGTAAACACTGAGCGGAAGTGAGAGGAATGTATGCATTGAGAAAGGGATAGATTGTGATTTGTTTATACGACTTTAAACCTCAGTTAACATTGTCACAGATTAAAAATTATTAATGTTAGACCTTCAACGGTTGTCAGTACGCGCTGTTAAATGCCTAACGTTTGATGATTATTGATTACTGAGATGGATAAGTAATTGATTCTATGTCGGTCCTTTTTGCCTTCTTGTGTGGTCTCTTATTGAAGGTTAAACGGAACAGTGTCCGTTATTAAAAAATCACGTAAAATGTATGTTCTTCTTGTAAAGTAAGAAATTCAGAAAGTAGAATAAATTTGGTATGTTGATTAGCTTATTACTTTTAATAAAGTAAAAATAATAAGTAAGAAAGTAAATAGTTTTTTGTCTACATTAAATAATTTGCTTTTTCAGTAGTCCGTTCTGCTTTCCGTTCCCAAATATTTTAATCAAACGCTACTCAACAAATCTTTGCAAATTCCATAGTAGTTTTACTATACATGTATTCAAGTAGGAAAGTAAATTCAATCAGTAAATGTAACGTATAAAATAAACCCCGTTGCGAATCGAATCACTGCATTGCAGGCTCGCATTAAACGAACGTTTACCACTTACCTGTCACGGATTAAGGTCAAAAACTATTAACTTTATTATCACAGCCACTACCTACAGCTTTTATTGGCAAAAGGTACGTATTAACTAAAAGCCTGGCGAAATTAAATGCTTTCACTTAAACCATGTTGTCAACCTTCATTAATGTTCGATTTTAACTAAGCATCAATTATAAATATTTCGCATCATGACAATTGGGATGTTAAATAATTTCTAGTTATTACCTTACCATACGTGCATTAAAAAGGACATACATATTATCGGTTTAAAGCAATAACGAGAAAACTATGAAAACCTCTAGTGTGTTTTCATCAATAAACAGAACTGGTCAACAAAAATATCCAAAACTATGAACTGGCTTTGTCTAAAAAGCCTACAAAAACCTGGACCGAAAAATCCGCATCATCATTGTTACTATGTCCAATGTAAAATATAAAATATTTTTAGTTTTCTTTCTACAACAACGGATTTTGGCGATAGCTATAGAGTATGCTAATCAGGGGTAATTGTGATCGTTACTCTGTAACAATCATTTTACCGTAATAGGGCCCCCGCTGGTCTCATATTGTCACTAATTAAATTCAAGCACGACACATAGGCACTTCACTGTAAAGTTCATAACCAATCTGTTAGGCATTTACTAGATAAAATTGGTGCCTCATCTACGTATTTACCTAGTCTATGAAATGTTTACATTCAATGACAGTGAGCGTTATATTGAGATGAATCCGGTGACAGGAAGCTGGTTCTATGTCGCGTACGATTTATATACCATGTTACTATGCAATTTGAATAAAACACTTAAAATTTATAATACTGTTTATGTAATAGGCTTTTATTGTAATAACTGTGTCGCATAGCGAAATTATTAGGGAGAGATTTTCAATATGTATAATAAAGAGTGATTGTCCGATTTACAACACATACATAAGTGTTACAACTTCTGAATTAAGCAACTCTTGAGCACTGAAAAATCGGTTATCCGTTGCGTAGGTGCATCAAGCATGGACGATTTTACGTAGATGACGAGGATGACGAGACAGTGACAATCGTCACTGTCACTGCTGCCAGTCTTTCTTAAAAAAAAAACAACAACCGTATACTTACGAGACTTGTGTCAGTAGTTACTTATTAATTACCTGCAAAAGGACCAAAAACATTAGTAAGTTACCTAGCGTCCCCTAAGGCCCACTTGTACAAGGCTGTTAAAATAATTTGTTTAAGTTAAATGTTCTGCCTGTCCTTTCCATGTCAAACCCAGAATAAAATTATCAAAAAGTGACAGCATCACAAAAGTTAACTAAATCCGTTTAGTCCAGTTTAGCCGGTGGTGTTGTGCAAGTCGGCTTTAATTATAACTAAGCCCTATTAGCCAGAGACAGAAAAACAACTCAAAGGCACAACCAAGATGCATAGATAGATAAAATCTTTATTGCCACACATAACATAGAAATAACTTAAATAACTAATATTAACTGTAACTATTAATTAATTAAATAATATTATAAATACGAAAGTTTGGATGCATGTCCGGATGGATATATGGATGTTTGTTACTCAATCACGCCCCAACGGCTGAACGGATCTGGCTGAAATTTGCAACAGCGATAGATTAAAGTCTGGAATAGCACATAGGCTATGAGCTATAATATTAAGTATCGAATTTATAATATTAAGTAGTTAAAATATAAGATATATCACGACACACTTACATCAAAATAAAATAAAATTAAGAGCTAGTCTAGGCCTATAAAAGAAAAACACTGAACTTTTCATAGGAATGACGACTCCTTCATTTTAATGAGACCTAACCCGATTATGAAAAGGCGCTTTTCAATATTTTATTTAAAAAAAATAACTAGATTGTAGATACCTATACTGAATAGATGTATTTGTATCTACCTCTCTACTGACCTAGCTAGGTCAAGTAAACTTGAAAGTTTACCTGGGGGGCGCAGCTGCCATCGCTTAAAGCAGTATGATTTCAAAATGACAGCTTTATATCGCGTACCTTGACGGCCCTAAAGTTAGGGTTAAAATTCTTAAACGTGAAAGTTAACAATATTAAAATAATACGACTTTAAGCGATGGCAGTATGCCTCCTGTACATCTTACTAATATTATAATATGGATGTTTATGTTTGAGTGTGTGGATGTTTGTTACTCCGCTCCACAACGGCTGAGTCGATTTGACTGCAGCAGTAACTTATCATTTTATCATCATGTGTGAACAAGGGCATGGGCGAAAACAGTTGTCACTGGTAAGAGGAACACTTCATGACAAACGAAGAGGTATAATTATTACTTTATAGGCAAGGTGACTGATATGCACAATTATTATAATCAGAGACTAGCTGATGCCCGCGACTTCGTCCGCGTGGATTTAGGTTTTTATAAAAAACCCCCGGAAACTCTTTGATTTTTCACAACGATTTTAATTTTTTCATTAAATAATAATAATAATAATGTCCTCCCGACCGAATTTCGGCCACGGCGGCCTATCTCCAGAGAGATTAGCCAACTGCACGGGAGATATTATAGTGCACGAGTGTGTGCGCATACACAGGTGCACTCTCTGTTCCTTTACTCTCATAGCCCGATGGGACGGAAATCCGACACGACCGGAGATAGATCAGGCGCAGGACCGACCGCTTTACGTGCTCTCCGAGGCACAGGGGTGAAACACCGCCAAATTCCTAACTCCGGGCTAGTACCTACTGAGAATTTCTTGGCAGAGAAACCCAATACTTGTCATGGCCCGACCCGGGATTCGAACCTGGGACCTCTATTAAATATAATATTTTTTCATTAATGAAGGTTTAAAGGTCAAGCCCAATTGAGATACACGAGCAAATATTATTTGTATAAGTTTGTATGGGGCTAAGTCCACTTACGACGCGGCACGTAGATCAGCCTCTACGCGACGCGGGTCTATACAAACTCGTACAAATAATATGTGCCGCTAGTTTTTTAATTCATTTAGTAAGTACTAGATAAGACTTCGTCCGCGTGTTTTTTTTTTATCCACTACAAGTTAGCCCTTGACTGCGATCTCACCTGATGGTTAAGTGATGATGCAGTCTAAGATGGTAGCGGGCTAACCTGTTAGGGGCATGGCAGTTATATTAAACCCGTACCCCTATTTGGTTTCTACACGGCATCGTACCGGAACGCGTAATCGCATGGCGGCACGTCTTTGCCGGTAGGGTGGTAACTAGCCACGGCCGAGGCATCCCACCAGAAATTAGAAATTATAAATTCCCAAATTGACCCTGCCGGGGATCGAACCCGTGACCTCCGCACGTTAAGACAACAGCGCTACACACTGCGCCACGGACTTCGTCAAAATTGGTGTTTTTCAATTCCCGCGGGAACTCTTAAATTTTCCGGGTTAAAATTCTCCTTCAATAAAATCCTTCCCCGGGATGTAAACTATCTCTGTACCAAATTTCATCAAAATCGGTTATGCAGTTGGGCCGTGAAAGCGTCGTAGACATACAGACAGACACACTTATATGCATTTCAAATATTAGTATTGCTTTATACGTCGGTTGTAGGAGCCAAGTACCTCAGAAATCTTAAAATTCAGACTTCCATTCAGGAAGCCGTATTGCCTCAACAATGGCGCTGTGTAAACTATTCACTGCGCGACAGGAGCCTGCCGTCTACGCCCCGGGGTGACTTGGAATGAATAGCCTGCCTGCATCCGCGCCATTTCAGTTCTTAGACCTCGGGAAACTTCAAAAAGCTTCAATTTAGCCAACGGGAGATCGAAACCAGGGAGGCGATTGGCTAAAAACGACAGCTACATTGTAACGATCGCATTCGCAATCACCTCTGTCCTCTGATTGTGTAAAGAAATCGTAATCGTTTGTCAATAAGATAATTCGACCTGTTTAAGGAGTTCATAGATGCCATAAAATGTTGAAAGAGCCGGGCCCGGTTTGAACCCCGGCATGAGCAATTTGATACTTTATAATTTCTCATTTGTCGGTTTGGTCTGGTGGTAGGCTTCGGCCGTGGCTAGTTACCACCCAACGGCCTACCCTTAAAACCATTCTCATAGAGCTCAATTTCGTGTATGTGTCACCGTAAGATTGTAAAAACCGTTAGATTATAATCTAACTCGCGAAATTGTAAACTGTCGACAGATTGTGAACCGTTCAATGTTCTGAGTGTCAATTTTTGAAATATTAATTGTATTTACGTTTTCTTGTGTCTTTCTTGTAGGTTAGGTTAGGTTCGACATATTTAATCACTTAGGTTCTATCGGGTTAATATACTAACAGATTACAATCTACCGAAAAATAATGCGTTAAATTGTAATCTTTCGACAGTTCGCAATTTCGCCAGTTAGATAATCTAACGGTTTTTACAATCTTACGGTGACATATGCGAGCGAGCATTCATAGCGAGCGCTAAAAACGATAAATTTCCAAATAAAAATCGGTTTTACTGAATATGCGATTTAAATCCAGGACTTTTGGGTCCATTTTACTTTGACGCTAATGTCGTCGAATTCTTATACGCTCAGTCGAATTAAAACTTATACTGAAAGAAACTGTTCTTTCAGTATAAGTTTTAATTCGACTGATTGTGTAAGGAAATTGTAATCGTAATCGTTTGTCAAACGGATAATTCGACCTATTTATCATAATATTTATCATTTATAAAAAGCATGTATGAACTCCTTAAACAGGTCGAGTAATACGTTTTAAGCTGTGAAATGATTACGATTTGCTTAGACGGGCCTCAAGATGAGATCGCGAGGCCCGCGAGATTTTAGTAGAATAGTAAAAAAAGCTGGCCTATATGTCCGCTTGAAAACAACAGCAGTTAACCCAAAACATTTTATACATATAAGTGGGGCTTCCCGATTTTCCGCATGATTTGAAGTTATCACCTGCATCATATGGGCCCGTTTTATGTTACCACCAACTCGATCGACAGCTGTTTTATATTGACATCATGTGAATTTTTCCATTAGTTACAACGATTGCCACTAGATAGCAGTAACTACTATTATAAATGCGAAAGCCTAGATCCGCTTTGCTTTCACGGCGCATCTGCTCAATAGATTTTGACTGTACCTTTGTACAAAGATAAGTTATAGTCTTTATAGTCTGGAAAATCAAAGATTTTCCGCGGGATTTTCCAAAGACTTCCACTCAGACGAAGTCGTAAAAACATACCTAGTAGTCTGAAACAGAGTTGGTCAATGATAAAGTTGTTATCAATGTTTTAGCTATGTTATAATTACTTAACAAGTCATAATTAAAAAATTAAAAAACACGACTGCCCTGCCAAAAAACTAAATATAAAGTTAAAAATCTAAATTAATCTACCTAGGTATATAATTAGAATCTTATTCACATTTTTATTAAATGATGTTTTTTGTGAATCACTGGATATTGAACTATAGTGTTATATATTTTTAGAATCTACTCATCATTTTCTAGATGATGATGATTATATAGTTAATCTTATTTTCAAATATTTTTTTCAACTTTAGTTTTTAATGCGGGACTATGGTCACCCCATCAATTTTACACGCCTATGTCACCCGGAATAAGCTAGGGATTCTAACGATATATCGAATAGGCGTATAGAAGTTTTGGTGGAATATATGTCACAGTAAGATTGTAAAAACCGTTAAATTATAATCTAACTCGCGAAATTCTAAACTGTCGAAAGATTACAATTTAACGGATTATTTTCCGGTAGATTGTAATCTGATAGGTATTTAAACCCGATAAAACCTAAGTGCCCACTACTACTTGGCACTACTTGATTATTTATGTCGAACCCTAACCTAACCTACAAGAAAGAGACAAGAAAACGTAAATAAAATGAATATTTCAAAAATTGAAACTCAGAACATTGAACAGTTAACAATCTTTCGACAGTTTAGAATTTCGCGAGTTAGATTATAATTTAACGGTTTTTACAATCTTACGGTGACATATACAAACTCACATACATACATACATGAACCCTGAAAACAATACACTCCTTTTTCAGGCAGTCGTATAATATAAAGGAACCAGGAACCCACTATTAAGGAAAAGGTTCAAAAGAGATTAGAGAGTTCATTGACTCAGTAACTAAACAATACATTATAATACAATACAGCACCTGACAGTATTCAAATAGAGACAACAATGATTTGTATATGTATTTGCATACATTATTATGACACCTGCTAATAACTACTCTACTTGGATAGCTATAAAATAAAGCTTTATGCACATCCTTACTTCCATACTAATATTATAAACTAACCCGTTGTCGTAGGTGAGCGACGAAAGCGAAGCGATGCGATACGACTCCATCGAAAATGACAAACTTATCTACGCGATAACGCAGGTCACGCCTACATCAGTTTCGCATTTTTAATAATAATTATTATAGGTATGTCGTAGCAGGATTGTAAAATCCGCCATATCAAGATACAGCTAGCTGTATTGCAAAACGGCGCTGTTTAATAATACCGCTTGTAGTTCGGTTCTAATTAGAAACGAGGAAGCAAATCGCTTCGTACGAGCCCGCGGAATTTCGACTGCGTAAGGGTGCAGACCTTGTCGATGCCTTGCGGTTCGATAATAAAAAGGTGACGGAGGAACCAGATCGAATAATTCTTGGATAGACAGGCAACTTTACGCCGATGCTCCAAGCTTTGCAGCATTGAACTGACCAGCGCTTTGTTACCAATAAGTTCCCTGGCGGGGCCGCGAAGATCCACCGAATCCAATAACACATAGACTACTTTTCATCCCGGAAAATTTAAGAGTTCCCGCGGGAACAACCAAAAACCTCAATCCACGCGGACGTAGTCGCCGGCATTATTTACTTGGAATATATTTCCAGATAATATGATGACGTCACAATATTGCTGACATCCACTCCCATTCTTAGTTTTAACGCGTAGTAAATATCAGTGTATCCTCAACCTAATCCAATTAACTGTAGGACATGGTTCATATAATGCCGTCGGTTAATACATGTCACGATAACATCCGGTCGGATGAGCCTATTAAATCATGTGTACGTGTGGTCAGGACCCCTAACTGTAAATGAGGGTGCAAGAGTATAAGCGATAGCGATTATAAATGATTTATTTATTTCACGTATGACAACTTGAGTCACTTATGATAAGGCAAGACTACCACTGGTTCGGAAAGGTGCTACTGAGAAGAGCCGGCAAGAAACTAAGCAGATCATAAAAAAGCTCTTTTCATAAAAAAAAAATGTTCAATACATACGTTACAAAACAAGTATTACACTGATAAGCGGGCTGCTGGATGCGTAATTGCGAATCAAGTACTTGAACTTTTTATAATACTAATTTATAATGGCTTTATCTATTATTAGGACTATTTTTTATTGTAACCTTCGTTTGGAACCCTCGTAGCTTTACTTTAAGATACCGTAACTGATTATCACCATCATGTTTTATATGTACTTACATATTAAAATCAAATTAGGTAACGTCAATAAGTGTACCTACTGTGTACCTAAATTGAATAAATGAATATTTGATTGATTTATTGTATGATAAGAAATGAAATGCTCCTTTTCATGTACAACAACTTGTGTCATTATGATAATTCGGGACTCTACCGCCGGTGATGAGACGATGATGATACCCCTAAATTTCACTAGGATCCTCTTTTTGGATCCACCAGTTGATAGATATGTGTAGTATGGGGTTAATAATTATCGCTTCATCATATATCTTGGGCATATAACAAAATTGCATCATACTTAATATTACCGAGCAATGAACGCTCGCGAAAAAAATGAGGCGACCAACGACACGTTAAAAGGTAAGCGGATTTCGCCGTGGATCAAACTATGGAACGAGCTTTAAAATTTTAACTGTAAAGTTTTTAATTGGATTTTTGGCCAGAGGACGTATTATAACAAATTTGAACATTGTGATAGACGGCTGGCTCAATGAATTAACATTTTGTGTAATGAATCGTTACTGACTCGTTGGTCTAGTCACTAGACCAACGAGTCACTAGACTCTAGTAGTTAGCATGTTTGACTGCGGCCGACGAGGTCCTGGGTTCGAGTCCCGGGTCGGGCCATAATTAAGTATTGGGTTTTTCCGACTAGAAATTCTCAGTGCTAGCCCCGAGTTAGGAAGTTGGCGGCGTTTCACCCCCGTGCCTCGGAGAGCCGTCGGTAGCGGTTATTATCACTAACATGATAATAGTCGTTAAAGCCCGCCAACCCGCATTGGAGCAGCGTGGTAGGTCTAAGCTTTAATTCCCTCTCTCCTATGAGAGTGGAGACCTGTGCCCAGCAGTGGGACGTTAATGGGCTGTAGTGGTGGTGGTGGCAAAGCACATAAATAATATTTATAGTTATCGTTGGCAGCTTAATGCCAAACCGATTATATAGCATTATTATGAAGTAAATCAGATGTTTTATGATCTTATATAATACTAACTATTAACTAATGCAATTGCAGATCTTATTTTTTTCTAAATGAGAGAAGCGGGCTCTTTAAAATATGATAACAGAACTCCTTTGCAAACTGTATGATAGTTAAACTATGGCAGCGCTTTGATTCGGTAAAAGCACAAAAAGACCGTATTAATCACAGCCTATACGGGATACCTATTGTTCCATTGTGTGTTTATTATGTAACACACTTATAAATGGCCTTAACCCATTTCGTACACAATACACAAGGAAGTGATGAATTCTTTGGTCATTATGTAGGTGTCGCATTTGTCAAAACACGTCCTATAAAAGCGTTAATGCGATGATAGCACTATAATTGTAATTAATGGTTGTGGAATAGCAACATGGCAATAGAGCTTTTTATTTGCTTGCTAATGTTCCTTAAATAACAACTAAGCTTACATTAAATCCATACTCATATTATAAATGCAAAAGTGTGTGTCTGTCTGTCTGCTACGCTTTCACGGCCTAACCGTTCTACCGATTTGGAGGATGGATAGGTTATGTAGGGACCCGTGGAAGGACATAGGCTACTTTTTATCCCGGAAAATTACGTTTTACGTTTGATTAGAACTAGGAAGGCAAGTCATGTTAATGTAAAGCAACAAGGGTGTCAAAAGTACTAGATCATAAACATTTAGAAGGTACAATAACCAAAAAATAGGACAATCTCAACCACAGATCTGTGTTGTCTGAGATATGAACTAGTTTTTGTTGAGTAGCCTTCAAAGCGGTTTCTATACTTAGCCAACGATAAAGGCACGAAAGCTTTATTGTGTAGTGAGGCAATCAACTGTGGAAGGCTTCAGTAATAAAGAAAAATAAGAATACCGTTACTGGCGGTAGGAGAAAGGAAGCCATTTTTGTAATCTATGGAGACATTTATAAGTCTAGTTGAGACATGCGATTGCGTACGCTCGGTTTGAGCCGAGGTATAATAATGTTTAGACAGACGCAGTCGGTCCGCCGGGACTGGACATTGGATAAGCTTGTAAAAATATATAAAAAATTACATTTAATGCGATGTGATTATTTATGATTTAATTTTAATCTAAATGTAACAATAAGTATTAAGGTAATTTAATGTACCTAATGTATTTTAATTATTGTAATTTGTTAGTATACTAATTTTGTCTATTTAATTTACCTATTTGAAACTGAATTAATGTTTAACTTGCTTTGCCCTAACGGGGCTTAAAATGCAAATTTTCATTCATAATATTAAGTAAGATTTTAGGGACAAACCCCCCGATTATGTAAGGAAATCGTAATTATAATCATATGTCAAACGTATAATTCGACCTGTTTATGAAGTTCATGGATGCCTGCGCGTCAAAAAGCATGTGTGAACTCCTTAAAAATTCGAGTTACACGTTATGAACTGTCAAATGATTACGATTGGCTTACATAATTGGGCCTAAGGTACGTCATATAAAACGTCAATTTAAAAACTGTACTGTTTTAAGCGATGGTAGTTAGCCCAAAGCTATTTTGTATCTTCCCCCTTTTATCTTGATCCCTTGGATCCAGAAACTTGAAATTTTGCACACCCCTGGAAGTTGGAACTTAACTTTGAGATCTTGGAATCTTTGGAAGTTCTCCTGAATCACGTTTGTATCGTGTCGTCCGAAAACAGTTACAACTCCAAGAAATAATTTTCAGATATATTCCAATTAGCGAAGACAGGTGAAAATAATCAAGTTTGTACAATTGTTAAAAAAAGAGACGCTTAAATGGTCATCGAAACATAAGTAAGTTGAAATCCTTGGATAGTTGATTGCCAATTTTTTCCAAAGGCTTAACAATTCTACTTGTTCTAGCCATAGCGACTGAAACTTGTATAGTAGGAAACAAGAATCGGTTTCTTTATGTCACCGTAAGATTGTAAAAACCGTTAGATTATAATCTAACTCGCGAAATTCTAAACTGTCGAAAGATTGTAAACTGTTCAATGTTCTGCGTGTCAATATTTGAAATATTCATTTTATTTACGTTTTCTTGTCTCTTTCTTGTAGGTGAGGTTAGGTTTCGACATAAATAATCAAGTAGTAGTAGTAATCAATATAAATGTCACCGTAAGATTGTAAAAACCGTTAGATTATAATCTAACTCGCGTAATTGCAAACTGTCGAAAGATTACAATTTAACACATTATTTTCCAGTAGATTGTAATCTGATAGGTATTTAAACCCGATAAAACCTAAGAGCCCGGCACTACTTGATTATTTATGTCGAACCCTAACCTAACCTACAAGAAAGAGACAAGAAAACGTAAATACAATGAATATTTCAAAAATTGACACTCAGAACATTCACAACGGTTCACAATCTTTCGACAGTTTAAAATTTCGTGAGTTAGGTTATAATCTAACGGTTTTTACAATCTTACGGTGACAGATACACTGCTTTAAAAAAACTTCGTTTACGCTATCACAGGGCCTCAAGTAATTCGATTTCCAGTAACGAAAAGCTTAGTAACTAAGTTATTTCCGATGAACTTACGAGTGTTATTTGAGAAAACGGGGCTTTATTGACTCCCATTTCAGGAATGCTATGACTAACTTAACGCTGACACATCGCCTGCGATTGCAAAAAAGAATGGCCGACGTAAATATACCGTTTATATGTTTAATACCCTTTCTCGTCGTGACCATGTATTGACTACTAGATGATGCCCGCGACTTCGTCCGCGTGAAGTAAGACCTATTGCGCATTACAAGAAAATTCCTTGTCTTGTCTAGAAATGTCTTACAAGAAATTCAGTAGCAATGGTTGTTGTATGAGACCATACAAACGAGATATTTTTTCTTATGTCTTATCAGACACGTGCATACAAAATATGAGTTGTTACTTATAAGACACAAGACATTTTCTTATAATGCGCAATAGGCCTTAGGTTTTGATTCATGTGGGAAATCTTTAACTTTCCTTTTTTCCAGCTTATGTCCTTCCCCGGGATGTAACCTTTCTCTTTACCGGTTGAAAAGATGGGCTGTCAAAGCGTAGCAGACAGACACACTTTCGCATTTATAATATTAGTATGGATTTTACTACTGCGACTGCTCATGGCTTCGCTCCAGTGTGAATTTTAAAAATCTAGCTTCACTATATTATAAAGCGAACCTCTTATCAAAAATTAAGCTTTCTAAGACCAAGGATTTCGGGTATAATGAGTCAGTCAGTTTTTCTTTTGATATTTTATTTAGCTAGAACTTGCATATTTCTCAAACGACTTCATGAGAATTGTGAACACATCGTATTACCTGTAATTTTACGTACCCTACTACTTACAAGTTACAACACTAGCTACTGTTGACAAAAAGTCGTATAAACAAAATAAATCTTAATTCCACTCTAGAATAGAGTCGATAATGTAATGGAGTGGATTACGCGTGAATCACAAGCAATAAATCTTATCTAACTTCCTCATATCCGTGTAATCATGTCACTGGCAATAGCAATCATGGCATTGTGGTAGATATTGTGAAATTCCCACTGGATCTCAAGAAAACATAAATCCACCTCAAAGGGGTTTGAACTTTGAATGTTTTGGCCTAAGTACCTATCACCCCGAATTTTTTTGAAGTGAAAACTTCTATAGCCGCGTTGAGCATTTTAGATGCATTATTTTTTTTCGAAATAGCGGCCACTCATAAAACCTGTATTCATCGATAACTGGTATTAATAACTATATATATATAGATAACTGCCTCGTTGGTCAAGTGGTTAGCAACTTCGACTGCAGCTGCGCTGACGGTCCCGGGTTCGAGTCCCGGGTCGGGTCATGATTAAGTATTAGGTTTTTCTGACTAGAAATGTTCAGTACTAGCCCGGAGTTAGAAAGTTGGCGGTGCCTCGGAGAGCACGTTAAGCCGTCTATCCCGGTTATTATCACTAACATGATAATAGTCGTTTAAGCCCGATAACCCGCATTGGAGCAGCGTGGTTGGTCTAAGCTCTAATTCCCTCCCTCCTATGAGAGTGGAGTCCTGTTCCCAGCAGTGGGACTTTAATGGGCTTTAGTGGTGGTAGATGGTATTATACATTTCGGAGAGTGTGGTGTCGAGAGAATTTTAAAAAGGTAAAGCGGCTACATTTGAATTAAATTAGTCAAGTAGATACGTTAAATAAGTTTATTTTTTAATAATTTTTTTAAATATTTTTTTTATTTATTTTGGCTTGTATAAAGCTCTTACGAATGTTATATAAAATTATAATTAATTAATGTAATTATAATTACGTAGTATAATGTTTACCGTAAATAATTTTAGTAGGCTTATTCAATCGCATTAGGTTAGGTTAGGTTTGGTTAATAATAAAAAATAAAAAGGTTTTTTTTCACCAAAAGGATCTGTTTCCGTTTGTCCAAATCCTCAGTGTGAACAAACTGTAGAAGAGCGATGACTTATCCCCCAGTGCACCCCCTTGCACGGTGCAACGAGGTCGTGTCCCATTTCCACTGATTATATCGAGAGTGCGGTGTCGCGAGCATTTTAATGCCGCCATGTATATGTCACCGTAAGATTGCAAAACACCGTTAGATTGTAATCTAACTAGCGAAATTATAAACTATAACAGATTGTGAACCGTTCAATTTTTGAAGTGTTCATTGTATTTACGTTTTCTTGTCTCTTTCTTGTAGTTTAGGTTAGGGTTCGACATAAATAATCAGGTAGTGCCGCAGGCCGGGCACTTAGGTTTTATCAGGTTTATATACCTAACAGATTACAATATACCAAAAAATAATGCGTTAAATTGTAATCTGTGTACAATTTCAACAACAACAGTTTACAATTTCGCTAGTTAGATTACAATGTAACGGTTTTTGCAATCTTACGGTGACATAAACACGCCAAAAGAACTTGTTGAAAAAAAAATGCACACGAAACCAACGACTTATAATGGATGGACTTATACGATCGACCGCCAAAAACCATGGAGCAAGATACAAGTGCTCTCAGGAGTTAGAAGTAACGAAACGTATATAATAGAGTAGCGTTAGTATTAATAAGCAAATTCCTAGTTCCATGGTGTGTCTACTATGTCTAAGTCAGTGAGTGCTGACAGACATATACACTTTCGCATTAACAATATTGTAAGATACCAGGGCACCCAGGAATTACTCATTTTCTAAGTAACGAAATGTGAGGAACAGAGTAGCGTTAGTATGTCTAAAATGTCTATGTCGAGTTAGTGAGTGCTGAACTGCTGACAGATAAATACACTTTCGCATTAATTACAATATTGCAAAATACCAGGGCATCCAAGAGTACCTAACCTTATTTTCTGAGTAATGAAATGTGTGGAACAGAGAAGCGTTAGTTTGTCTAAAATGTCTATGTCGAGTCGATGAGTGCTGACAGACAAGTACACTCGTGTTAACAATATTGCAAGATACCAGAGCACCCAAGAGCTACTTATTTTCTGAGTAACGAAATGTATGGAATACAGAAGCGTTAAGTAGTTTGTCTAAAATGTCTGAAGTCTGCTGCTGACAGACAAATACACTTTCCATTTACAATGTTACTACTAAATACCACTGAATGCCCGCGCCTTTGCTCCCGTCGCTTCCCCACTTACCTCTGTGCCAGCTTTGTAGGTTCAAGGGTTATGCTACTTTTTATCCCGGAAAATCATAATTTCCACTAGATTTTAAAAACCTGAATCCACGCAAAGTCGCGGGCATCATCTTGTTAATGATAATGATATCAGCGAATCGTCACGTAATAACCGGTAACTACCTAACCATACTTTACTACTAACCTAACTGTGCCAAGGTGACTGTGACACGCATTTTTCTATCAATTGCTAAATGCATGCTTAGTGATTTGCATTTGACTTTTAAATATGAGA
Organism: Erebia palarica; assembly: GCA_964035005.1. NCBI lineage: Eukaryota > Metazoa > Arthropoda > Insecta > Lepidoptera > Nymphalidae > Erebia > Erebia palarica. The sequence continues at coordinate 22,504,378 of OZ035993.1, read as the reverse complement.
CGATATCCATACGAACATACTTTTACTAATATTATAATTGCGAAAGTGTGTCTGTTTGTCTGTCTGCTACGATTTCACCGCCCATCTGTTCAACCGATTAAGACACAGAGATAGATTACATCCCGGGGAAGGACTTATGCTACTATTTATCCTACAGACTCCGGAGGCCCCACAGGATTTTCCAAAAACCTAAATCCAAACGAACGAAGTCGCAGGGATCATATTAACATGGACGTGCTTAATTACTTAATTATAGTTATGTAATAACTACCTGTACCTACTTCTAAATTAATTAATAGAAAGCATGGTAATTTTAAAAGGGGAGGCTCTACGCTGGGGAGGCAACTACTACCTACTTAATATATTTATAAAACTTGTAAGAACCATAAATAACAAAAATATAATTACTTAGGTAAAACAAAATACTACTTAACATAGGTAAGTACCTAAGCATGTATGTAATGATTAATCCACACTAATATATATGCGATTTGAAAGTGTGTCTGTCTGCTACGCTTTCACTGCCCACGTGTTCAACCGATTTTGATGATATTTGGTACAGGAATAAGTTACATCCCGGGGAAGGACTAGGCTACTTTTTATTCCCGAAAATTAAAGAGTTTCTGTGGGAATCGAAAAAACTTTTAAACATCATCTAGTGGTATTTATTGCGATGACTTATTGTGAATAGGTACGATACAAGAAATATGACAAAAAAATGGAGTAGAAATGAGGCATTTTTTATAGTAACTTATATAAATTGTAAATTTATTCGTGTCCGTAATATTCGTAACTAGCCGTCGACACCGGCAAAGCTAATTTACGTACGGATGGTAGGTTATTAACAATTTAGCTCGCTACGAATTCCCGGGACGACCTTTCTAATGACAATCATATTGTTTTGGTGTTTTACTGACATTTTATATATCCCTAATGAGCCACTAACAAATAGGTAGGTACTTACCTAGAGTGTCGGAATAACCCTTTATTAAATACTAGATGATACCCGCGACTTCTTCCGCGTGGATTAAGTTTTATTGATTCCCGGGGAACTACTTAATTATCCGTAGCCTAAAATTAAAAGTAGCCTATGTCTTTAAGGCAGGATGTAACAGCGGTAGCTGTACCTAATTTCATCAAAATCGGTTGAATAGACGGATCGTGAAAGCGTGGCAGGCAGAAACACACTTTCGCATTTAAAATATTAGTATGGAAGTATGCATTATATACTTACTTAAATTAATATTATAAATTCGAAAATTTGGATGAATGTTTGTTACTCAATTACGCCAAAACGGCTGAACGTATATCTGGATGATTTTTTAAAATTAATATAGGTACCTACTTGTACAATTTTTACAATTGTAATACATACATATTGACGTTAAATAATTAATTATATATTATAATCAAATGAAATACATAATTTCTGGAAAGACCAGAATAGAGGAAAGCACATAAACGAACACAATGGCACGTCGGTCGACTTACATCTTACATTATTGTATTTTGAATCAAGATATGAACAGCAAAATGTTGTTTTATAATACGTAATACTTATACTATTCTGTGTGTGTGTATAAACCCCCTAAAAAATGACCCCAAAAAATGATTTTCTCCCAAAAATGCCCCTAGAAAAGTGTCGCCCTTAAGAACACCCCTTTCCATTTAACTTGTCCCTAAATTTAGGGGGCAAACCCCCAAGTTGGCAACACTGAATAGTCATAGTCATCAACCGATTTAAAGGAGACGGTTCAGATTTGTATGGGGCGTGGGACTGGTCTCTGTACAAGTAGTGAAAAGAAATAAAATATAATATCAAACCAGCTTCGATTGTTTGACTCCATGAATTCGTCCTAATTTCAGTGGTGAAATTATTTAATCTTTCCACGATAAACAACACTAAACATGAGTAGATAACAATGGCAGATTTATATTTTATACATTTTCTGTCAAGTGTCAAATATTCTTCTTCTTCTTCTCTTGGTTTATGGCTTTGAGTAGTGCCAAGCCAGCACAATGCACTTCGCCAGTGTCGAGTAACTTGAGGGAGTCAAATATTCTTCTTCTTCGATTGATTTTTGGCTTTTATTCATGCCAAGACAGCACAATTTAACCAGTGTCAAATATTATGAAAGAAAAATAAATACGGTGACTCACGTCACTTTTCAGAAATGACATTTGACATATTTCGCGCCTACTGACTTCTCTATGGCTGAAGGCGCCATGTTGGAAGCATATCGAAAAACTTGAAATAGATTTTTATTTTTTTCACATTATTTAGTTTGTTATTCTAATTTATTTTATTTTCAATAAAATCTATGTATTTTTATCTATTCATGATATAGTGTACAAGAACTACACCCAAAATGAAACTTCTCCTTGGAGATATAAAAGTCAAGTAGGAGTCAGACTCACACACAAAGGGTTCCATACCACCATACAAAAGATATTAAAGTTGTTTTATTAAATAACAAGAAAGATGCCATATCAATACAGAAATCAGCTGTGAAATACCCCCTGTGTACAGAACTCCATTTTAGGATTTATTACTGTACTTGTGCTGTGTGACCCTGCCTTCTGCCAAATTTCATGATTCAAAGTCAACGGGAAGTATCATAAAGGTCTTGATTTACTGGGGAGCATCAAAATATGCAGCTTAAATGGCCGTGTATTTATTGTGTTGACTTAGAAACTTGATTTTTTTACAGCTCCAAGGGATTATGGACCTATGTGTTTGATATTAATTTCAACTTGAAACCTCCACATGTTCCTGAGAAAAAGGGAGTTGACAGACAGACAGATGGACAACAAAGTGATCTTATAAGGGTTCCTTTTTTCCTTTTGTAGTATGGACCCTAAAAATGATCCTGTAAATATGGACTTTCTGTGTGAATGTATACTAAGGCATAGACTCAATAATTAAATGAACAGCCTAACCGCCTCAGCATTATAATTTTCATTAGTGTACAGAATATGAATGGTTTCATTACAACTCCATGTAGGTTAATCAAATAGCTTGTGGATTAGTTAATTAAATTTAGCTCTACTAGGAAAATGTTTTAATAAATACAGCATGGAGGTAGTCAGTAATTATGTTGTTTCATTTTGAATAGTAATGGTATGGAACCTTTTAACTTGCTGGAAAACCTAAAGTAAGCTAGTTAAGGTTTTCTGGGTATATTATGGTCCAATGTGATGAGGTGATTTGTCTCCAAGATGTAGGCAAGCCCACTGAGCCTTTTTTCAAGATTTCTTCAGAGTGTGAGCCATGAAATGGTAACGGACGGACACCGTTTAATAATTAATAATTCTGTTTAAAACAATCTCCAAACTGCAACGACAGCTCTAAATCTAGTGATGTCCCTTTCAGCAGGTAATATTATGAAAGGACTAGCAATACATCCAGTTTACAAGCCATATCCATTTCAGCCAAATGGTTTCAGTGGTGGTGAGGAGTAATAAACATGCAAACTTACAAACATACAAATATAAACATTTACATTTATAATATTAAGTAGTAGGATATTCAAAAAATAAAAAGCAAATTAAAATTAAAAGGTTTCCAACAGGATTTCCAAAACCTAAATCCACATGAAAAAAGACCTTTCTTTCTATTGGGCAGGTTTCTGCACTTAAACCTCCAGTTGGAGGTCTGTTGTGCGTGGTCACAGACCTGTGCTTCAGTCTTTTCCCGGTATGTAATCTATCTCTGTACCAAGTTTTGTCAAAATTGGTTGAATATATATAGCAGACACACTCAGATCTATGATATTAGTATGGATTATGGATGTTGCAGTTATCCCCCCCATTAAGTAAGAAAGGCTCATACGTCTTCACTCTTCATATTAATATTATAAATGCAAGTGTGTTTATTTGTCCTTCAATTACATCGCAATAGAGCAACAGATCAATGTGATATTTTGCATGGATGTAGTTGAGGACCTGGAGAGTGACTTATAGGCTACTTTTTGTCCAGGAAAATTTAAGAGTTCCTGTGGACATTAATAAACCTTAAAGCACAGGGAAAAGGGGCAACAGCTAGTTTTTAAATATAATATCTCTAGTTACCAATATCTTGACTGCTCATTTTGAAAAAAAATTATCATTAAGATATTATGTTAATACGTTATCATGTAATACTCTTTTGTTAATTTGTTATCATGTGTAGGTACCACTAATCTTAAGATTAATTATTATATATTGATTACAATATTGAGAGCAAAACATGTTTAGTAAAAAGTAGGTAAAATTACTTATACATCAAGAGTGTATCTACTAACTATTGGCAAGTGTATTTCTGTTCTTGATTCAAATTGGTGGGGTGTTATTACTCACATACCAATCCTATGGGGCATATTATACCCTACAGGCCTACAGAGAATATCCCTATAGAAGCACCCCATTTCTAAGAAGCAATTAAGCCCCCATAGAGAATGCATTTGATTAAATTCAAGGTCAAACATAAACAAATGAAAGGGAAAGACGAAAATACATTGCATTAACGACGTGTGGGACACCCCATGATAAAATATGTTGAAAAAATCGATAGCTCGCTCAAGCAGACGTTTTCTTACACTATACAACGCTTGAACGATTCCTACGATAAATTATGCACTGTTTTTCTGCAATCTCATTCATAAAAGTGCAAATTTAAAATCAATACGTGGTGTTTACATTGCAACTTCGCGCTAGATCCCGCACAACAGAATACAGATGCGTAAATAAATATTCTAAATTTAAATATAGAACGACGCGTGAATGTATGCATACAATAGGGAATTTATTTGTTTTCGTGAAAGCTCCCAAGTTGCAGCGGTTTGATGAACTTTGCTGTACGTACCTCATTTTGATAGAATCCTTTGTCGTGATTAATCCAACTATTGCACGACACTCAACAATTGTTCACTTAAAAACTGCATATTATCACAGACACAAACTGACATTTTATTGTATTATCGACTCAAGCACCGCGACCAGTGGCTTAGGGGTAGCCATTTCGGAGAAAAAGCACAATTTTGGTTCAGTCTCCTTCGATTTTGGAAACTGATCACGGATGACGGAAGAACGCTTGCACTGCGCGAACACGACGAGCGAATTAAAAAATATTTAAACCACCGGTCACACACCTCCAGCGAATTGACGTTCACGTTAACAATAATATTTTATACACCACGACACAGCTGTAGTACGTCTTTCAACACATTTTGTAGTAGTATAAAAAATAATATCACAAAGGGTAATGTTTTTTTACGACATCGTGTGCTATTCTGTGCATATCCGGAAATAAAATTAACATTTTCGCCCTTATTTATTGGACTTCTATACTTGGTCGCATTTTCGCCTCTCGAGTCTCGATCGCCAAGACCGACCAATCACCTCTTGGGAGGTTAAATTAAAAATTTCGAACTCGTAGTCTCAAAATACAAGTAACGACATCTATTGGTGAATTCACAAATCAAAGGTATTTTTTTTGATGTGGCAAGAACATGGGGGAGCACCATGGAATGGGGAGCACCATGCGACACCACCTACGGTAGTAAGCATTAATTAATTTGATCTCGGTAAATTAAACGATTCCCGAAGGAATTAAAAAAAACTTAATCCACGGAGACGAAGTCATATTATGGTCACATTGCAGCACTCTTCGTGACGCGGAGCTTAAATAGAATTCACGCAGAAATCGATGAAGGCAAGGATCCAGAGCCGTAGAATTTATAAATTCATTGAACAACTGACAGTGACAGTTGGTGACTCAAATTCTATTACTTGTCTCTGCTATTACTCAAAATTTGACAAACAATAGCTTTCTGTTTTTCTTTTGATAAACAGTTCCTTTTTCGAAAACATAAAAAGAATGGTGGGCGCGATGCCTATTGATTTAATACCGAAATTTTGCAACGGTGCCATGGACAGTGTGAACGGCGCTGAGGATAGTGAATACCAAGTGTCCGTGGGTAGTCGGGTGAAGTGTAATGATGATTTTGGTACCGTAAAGTACATCGGAGAAGTGCAGGGGTATAAAGGGATCTGGTATGGAGTGGAATGGGATAATGCTGAAAGGGGTAAACACGATGGCTTTGTGGACGACATTCAATACTTTAAGACCACCAAGAAAGGCGCTGGCTCCTTTGTACGTCCGAACAAAATTGCTCCGCTTAAAACTTGCGCTGAAGCAATTCGGAAATACTATGGAGACCAGGAGGTGAGTTAAATAACATAAAATATGCAATTACATTGTGTATGCATACAAATATACAAGTTGTGTCACTTTACTCCCACACAAAGTTTCATAACTTGTTGTGAGTAATAAGTTAACATATATATTTTATTTACTTATTCTTATTGATTCTATCCCTTTGTTTTTAACTGCATTGTTCAGCTTGTTTGTGTCCTGGATTTGGCTTATAATGAAGTACAGTATGAAAGTGTATAGTTAGAACTGTTACATCTCCATTCTATGTGCCTTAAAGCAAAATTAATAAAGCTCAGCAGCTTTGTTAATTTCTCTTTCTGATAACTGCAAAATTGTGTTTGTTTGTGGATTAGTCCTTCAATTGCACCACAAGAGACCCGTATTACATTGTGACTTTTTTCATGGGTATAGTTGAGCTCCTGGAAAGTAAGTAAGTAGGTTATTTATCATCAAAGAACTCTGCAGTTATACTCAATACTCAATATCATTTATTCGATATTGGTACACTGTAGGTACACTTATAGACGTTAAAAATTACTTACTTATAAAACATGATAGTTGGTTACAGTATCTTAAAACTAAAGCTACGAGGGTTCAAAACGCGCCCTGGTCTAAGAAGAGCCCTCTTTTTATTTTAACTATTTCCTAGTGCAGTGGTGAGCTCTGTGGTCTTAATGTGGGAGGTCCTGGATTTGATCCCCAGCAGGGTCAATTTGGGAATTAACAATTTCTGAATTTTGTCTGGTCTAGCCTTGTGGGAGATACTTAGGCCGTGACTAGTTACCACCCTACTGGCAAAAACATGCCGCGAAGCAATTTAGTGTTACAGGCACATCAGCAAAAGCTGCCTAGCCTATTATAAATAATAATGATTAATAATTGAATTAAGGGTGTGTTTGGTGGATATCACCATTCCATATGACGAGAACCTTGTGAGATCTGAGATGGAAAAGATATGTAAGTATCTTGATCTGGCTCATGAGGTTTCTGCCTTGTGGCATGTGTAGTCCACTGAAACCATCTCAACCATCCGGGCTGGTCTCCCCTGACAGAGTGTAATCCTCCACCCACTACAACAATTTATTTGTGTATTTTTGTATGTAAGTTTGTTTATTTCTATTTATTTACTTAAGTTTATTATACTTATTTATTTATTTATTTTATTTAATTTATTTAATAATCATTATTTATTTATTTATTTAATAATCATCATTACATGAGGCCCCGTCAGGGCATAGTAATGCTGCAAATGCAATTGCAGATTACATTTAATTTTAATTTTAATTTTGATTTTAAATTTAAAACGTATTATCATTAAGTACCTATACAATACAATAATGAAATTCAATATAATTAACAATACAATACAAGTAACAATACAATAATGAAATTAAATATAATTAACAATATAATAGTAAATTAAATACATATTACATAATGTCAATTGATATTTTAAGAATGAATTCAGTCAGTTTATTATAAAATATGTCAGATTAATAATTACAAACAAAATGTAGCTGTCACGCAATTGAGGTCTTGAGTACGGTTAGTTTTGAGATCCGAGTAATTCATCTATCTCATAGAAACAATTGTGTATAAGCCATCGTTTGAGTTTCCACTTAAATGTTGTGTCATTTTTCTCGTCAGTGATATATTTTGGGATTTTATTATAAATGTTTATTGTTCTGCATAATGGACCGCGGCTAAAAATTTTTAATTTGTGGCTGGGATATACCAATTTGTTTTTGGAACGCGTGCTTCTTTCATTTTTCTTTGTGTTCTCCACTATTTTAAATAAATAGTAATGCTTCCTTACAAATAGAGCCGTTTCCATTGTATAGATAGAGGGTACTGTTAGAATTTTTTTGTTTAAAAAGTGGGGTCTACAGCTTTCGCGTGGTTTTATATTGGCTAGGATGCGTATGCATTTTTTCTGGAGGATGAAGATATCTTCTACGTTGGTACTTTCACCCCAGAGGATTATCCCATACCGGATCCAAGAATATGCGTATGCATAGTACGCGGAAAGTGCAGTTTCGTAATTTGTATTTGCTTTCAATATGCTGAGAGCATATACAAATCGCGAAAGCTTAACGCTTAGATTGTGAACATGGCTCTTCCAGTCGAGGTGGGTGTCGATAGTTAGGCCGAGAAGAGTAAAGTCACTAACCTCTTTAATTTTTGTTTTTTCCGCGAGTGATTTTAGATTCAGTGGTTGTTTTTGGTGCGGCCGGAATTGTATAAACTTAGTTTTATTTAGATTTACGTCCAAATTATTGGAATTTAAGTAATTTTGAATGTTCGCTAGATTTTCTGATATGAAATTTTCACAATCTGTCACATTCGAGCACATAGATAGGATTATTCTTATATATGTATTTTTGTTTTGTGTGCGGGTGTGAGAGTTAATTTCATGTAGATAATAATTGTAGGATGAGACAGTGGCAGCCCATCGCAGGACAGTGATCAATGAGTGGAAGCGAGAGATGGGGGCACCCTTCATTGAAATGGTTGGATTTGAGAAGATACACCAAAAGCAGTAAGTTTTATATTTAACAGATCTACCTAATTCATTTATGTGATTGATGAATTTAGGAGGGTGATAATGTTGCATTAAAGCTTTTCCACTCCAATATTATACTGATACTAGTATATGCCCGTGACTTCATTCACGTGAAATATTTTTTAAATTCCCACAGGAACTCCCTAAATTTTTGGTTTAATATTAGGTCCTTACATATGAAATTGGCGTTTTGTAAGGGAGTAATAACATACTGTTGATTTTTTTTAATATAATGTTTTTATTTAATCAAAGTATGTACCATTGCTATCTATGCACTTTTGCCATCTCATAGGTAGTTCATTGATCCCTTTACTAATAAACCATTCGGGCTGGAATCAATAAAATCTATGAAAGAGCTTTGGACTGCCCCATCGGAGTTGAATTTTTTCCCTTGCAAGAAGTTATCCAAATTTTGAAAAAATGGTAATCTGTTGGAGCAAGGTACGGATGTGTCCGGGATGGATCCAAGTACGGTGGATGTCTTAGACATTCCAATTGAAACTCCTCTAATTTGGTAGCCGTCTGTTGTGCAGTGTGTGGTCTAGAGTTGTCCTGAAGCAGCAATGGCCTAGAGCGATTGACCAGCCTTGGTTGTTTAGCAGCTAGCTTTTCCGTCATGGTTTGCAGTTGCTGACAATAGATATCCGCCTTAATTGTCTGGTCAGATTTAAGAAAGCTGTAGTGAACAACACCGGCACTAGTCCACCAAACACAAGTATTTTTTTTTGAGTCAATTTTCGCTTGAGGCAGGATTTGGCTGCTTCGTCAGGGTTCAGCCATTGCAATGAGCGTTTCCGATCCATCCATTCATCGTACAGGATCCACTTTTCATCACAGGTAATTATTAATGTAAAGCAGTACTCGACGCGCGTTTGTCCGTTTTGCTGCACTCAGTTCATGAGCTACCCACCTTTCAAGCTTTTTCACCTTCCCAATTTGCTTCAAGTGGATTAAAACAGTTTTATCACTAACACCGCAGCTTCTGCATCTAGCTCGGACGTGGTTTGCGATGGATCCGCTTCCACATTAGCCTTCAATTCTTCATTACCAACTTTGTCTCCGGCTGTCCACAGTGCTTGTTCAGCAGGTCGAAATTTCCAGAACGAAAACGTTGGAACCAAAAACGCACTGTGTTGTGATGGAACTCGTACCTACTCGTAAATAACGCGATATTTCAAGGTTTCCACTTTGTAAACTGAGTGACGCAAAAAAAAAACAAAACAAATAAATTAGGGTTATCAAAACACAAAAGCATGAGTAAATAGCTGTATAAATTTGAAATAGAAATTCCTAACCAAAGAGGAGATATTTGAGATCAAAGTGGCCAGTACGACAAAACGCCAATTTCATATGTAAGGACCTAATATATAGCCTGTGCGTATATTGAGCGCCGTTGTCTTAACGTGGCAGGTTCCGGGTTCGATTCCCGGCAGAATCAATTTGAGAATTCAGAATCAAGAGTTTATAATTTCTGAATTTTCTCTGTTCTGGTGAGAGGCTTCGGCCGTGGTTAGTTGCCACCCTACCGGCAAAGACCGCTAAGCGATTTAGCGTTCCGGTACGATGCCGTGTAGAAACCGATTAGGGGTATGGTTTTAATATAACTGCCACGGCCCTAACAGGTTAGCCAGCTACCATCTTAGAGTGCATCATCGTTTATCATCAGGTGAAATGTTAAGGGTTAACTGGTAGTGGAAAAATTTACTATAATTTGAAATTGATGTGTTAATGTATTGCAGAAAGTTTGATCGCCTTCTTGAGGTTTGCGTCAACAATCAGAACATAGCAAAAGCAGGCGATGTAGCGTTGCTCTGTCCTAATGTGAGAAGTTTGGATGTCTCTCAGAACTTGTTCTCCAACTGGCGTGAAATCATACAGCTCTCGGCGCAGTTGCCTGACCTCAGAGAGCTGAATGTCAGGTAAGTCATAAAAAGAATTACAAACCAATGGATTGGGGCCTTGGATGAAAAAAACAAGGGATAGGAAACGTAAGAAAAATATATGAAATCACGTTCGACTAGTTTTTGCGGGGCGAGGCGAGAGTGCCTTGTAATTCTTTTGCCCAATTTTTGACACTAGTTCATGAAAAAGTTGATCATTGTGACAACAAAATATCATAATTGATGGTGAAACTTCCCAGTTCGCGGCTAGAGGGGTAAGTGTATTCCACTTACCCCTATAACATGCGTCCCGTGGTTAATTTGTCGAAGACTGGAGCGTAATAACCTATTGTCCTAGGTGAGCGACAAACGCCGCAGAGCGACGCGACGCGACAGTATCAAACAGTAGCTGACCCTTCACGTGGCCTACGTTGTCGCGTAGATACGTCTGATTTTCTATGGCGTATCGCGTCGCGTCACGTGGCGTCGCTTCTGTCGCTCACCTAGGCTTTTTAGTGCTCTTTAAGCACAGCTTACTTGTATTTGGATTAGCAACCAAATTTAAATATGTTAAATTAAAAGTAAATCATTTAATTGATTCACTTTGATTAAATGACAGCAGACTTTTAATCAAAGTGAATCCATTTCTTTTGGATCATGTTATATGGCTACTAGGACCTTGGCTCCGATCATCTGATTCGTATTTTATATTTTTTTGTAAAATAATCACAGCTAATAAAAAATCACAACAAAGGCCTTTAGCACAAAAGTTGTGATTGGCAAAATTGTATGATAACGTGATACTTAATACACATCTGACATCATAAGGAAAAAAGATAAGCTGAAATATGCCTGTCTAACTTTAGGAAAATACCACTTGTAGTATTTTTCTGCTTGTGTATGTGCAATTAAGACAAAACTTTCGCAAGTAAAAATCATAACTTTAATAGAAGCAAGCGTTACTTTGCGGAAGTCCATGATAGTCAAAGAACTAGAAGATAGATTCACTATAATCCGCCAAAGCAGACAAATCTGTGTGGTACAGTGTGTAGCTTGCGATATTCACCGCCCAATAAGCCAACAAATTGCACTGGCACAACACCACACTACACAAATCTTCCAAATTACGTTGAGAATAATTTGACATAGATTGGCTGCTTTGGCAGATTATAGCGGATTAATCTTCTTGTTCCTTGATCATGTTATATTTCACAAAATTGAACAAAAGCAACATTTGTTCCAGCAAAAACCGTATGGCCATAGACATGCCTGAAGAAACTCTAACCAGACTGTCAAAAAATTTCGCCAACTTGGAAAAACTAAACATTTCTGTATGCGACTACGAATGGTCGGATATCCTCGCTCTCTCCCACCTATGGCCGAATGTAAACGAGATTTTGGCAGCATACAACCAAATTAAAACTACAAGTCCACCAGAACTCACTTTACATGCCCTGAAGGTGATAATTTTAGATGGAAATCCTATAGATTCTTGGTGTGAAGTCATGAATCTTGGAGCGTTGAAGGACCTCAGGGTTTTGAGTTTGAACGACTGTCTGATTGAAGAAATAAGGTTGAATGACAACCCTGGCAATGGAAAAGTGGACGTTTTTGAAAATCTTGAGGTGCTGTTTTTGAACAGGGATAGAATTCATGATGTAAGTCATTTTGATTCAATCTATCTATAAGTATCAGTCTTTAACAATCACTAAATGGAATGAGAGCATAAAGCTATATTTGAATTCCATTTTTATTTATTAGAAGTTAGTTTATGTTTATGACTTTATATTTTGTCTTTTTTATTTGATTAATTTTGATGAGAATGAAAATAATTTTTGCAAGAAAACCCCCTGCCTTTATGTGATTAATGGAATGGAGTAACGACCCTAAATAATGAGGAATACAACGCAGAGAGTAAATGATTTATTTGTTAAAATTTAAGATTTCAACAAAAAAGTCATTTGCACTCTCATAAATCAATTATTAAAATAAGTAAATCAATTATTATAATGTAAATTAATACTTATAATTATTGAATTAATTTATAAAAATATGGTTAAATTTATTATTTTTAAGATATTATAATAAGTATCTAAGTCTATTATTTTTCTTTTCAGTGGAGATCAGTCAGCGAGCTAGACAAACTGAAATCCCTGAAAAAGCTTTATTTCCTCAAAAATCCCGTACAAAATAATGAAGACTATGACACTGGCTCTCAACTTATCATTGCTAAAATAGGAAACTTGCAGGTGTGTACATAATGTATAATTTGTTTAATCCATACTAATATTGTAAATGCGAAAGTGTGTCTGTCTGCTACGCTTTCACGGCCCATCTATTCAACTGATTTTGGTGAAATTTGGTAGAGGGATAGATCGTGTCCTGGGGAAGGACAAATAGCTACTTTTTATCCCGGAAAATTCAAGAGTTCCCGTTGGAATAAAAAAACTAAATCCACGCGGACGAAGTCGCGGGCATCATCTAGTTACTCATAAGAATAATTGTAAAATTATTGAAATGCTAAAATAAATGAATGTAAACTGTTCTAGGAACTCAATGGCTCAACAATAACACGTGAATTACGCCGCGGGGCAGAATATGATTACTTGAAACGTTACGGAGCGGAATGGAAAACGGCACAGAACGACCCTCAGACAAAGATGGCATTCGATTTAGAGCACTGTCGGTTTCAGGAACTTATTGATAGTGAGTATTCATTATTTTTTTGAGAGACGAGTGTCCTGGTTGTGTCAACGCATATCAGTCGATTGCGAATGTTAAGCAACGTTGACCCAACTCGGTAAATGGGTGGGTGACCGAATTTGGAGGTTAAAATTTGGCCTTTTGGTTTCGTCCGTGTCTCGGAGAGCACGTTAAGCCGTCGGTTCATGTCATTATCACTAACGTCTGACAATAATCGTTACAAAAAACCTAAGAGTTTAAATACTCTTAGTCGAGTCGTATGCAGAAGGACGTTGTAACCCACCGCATTATTATCCCAAGAAAACTACCATTATTTGATTAATGACAAGGGGTCACGAGTCAGAGATAATATGTAATACGACGCAGAGAGATTCATTAATTTGACTGTTAGAAACGTAATAGAGCATATTTCAAGTCGTGACATGATTTCATCAGAAATTCAATATGGCGGATTAAGAAAATTAGCATTTGCTTTAGAGCACTGTTGGTTTTAAGAACTCTTTAACAGTGAGTATTTATTAATTTAATTATGTTCGATATGAAGTAGAGCATACCAACTATATTGGAGATATTGTAATAGTGTGCGCTAACATGTAAATTATATTTCCTCACTCTCATAATCCGTTGGGACGGCAATCCGACACAACTGGAGAGGTAAGACGTAGGAGCTAGGCTTTACATGCTTTCTTAGGCAAAGGACTGGAAATACCATCGCTTCTGGATATTTCTTGAAAGAAAATCCTAAAACTATTTTTGCTCACTCTAAATCGAACCGGATTCGAATCCGGATCAAATCGGACCTCACGATTCTGACCTAAATTAGTTTCCAGGATTTTTTAAAAAGTTTTATAAACTAAATAAAGCATACCCCTTGTTATGATTCGTGTATCGTAATACTTCATTGTTACTTCAATATAGCGACTTCAGTTTGCAATTTGTATTTGTTGACTCATTTATTTATTTATTATTTTCTACATTATTACAAAAAAATTAAATAAGACTTATTTTTTTCAGAATACGGCATACCAGACGACAGCTTACTAGTCAAACAACCAAAAACAACCACACTCACTTCACAACTCCTAGAAATAACACTCAGAGATGAAAACGGAAAGTCAATAAAAAAGAAATTTCCTTCCACAATGGCGGTACAAAAACTGGTTACACTGGCGCAAAGACTTTTCTCAAAAGGCAACTCTGGAACACCAACGTTACATATCGTTGACGAAGCAATGAACGGTGCCGAAATCACATTGGACAATGTTATGAAAGATTTAGCATATTTTTCCATAAAAAATGGCGACACAATCATCATCAGATTCAGATAATTTTGTCAAAATTAATAATTGAAACATAAAAATTAATCAAGCCTAGAATCTAGAGCCACGCTGGCATTTATAAAAAATTAACTGCTATTGAGAGCTATTGATTAAAAATTAAAATGTGAGAATCCAGATTCTCAAGCGCAAAAATGTTTATTATTTATGGCCCTGGCTGCAAGTGGATTTTCGTTTTAACATTTTGTTGTTCAAAGTTCAGCTTTATAAATAAAAAATGAAAAATATATTCACATGATAAAATAATTAATGTACCTGTATTTATTGCGAATTTTATCTTACATTACAAATAAAAAAACACTATGTATTTTTTATTCGTGTCTTATTATTGCATCGGATATCCTTCGAAATCCCCCGATTTAGTTGCATCAGTCGAATCAGTCAATGCTATTCTATCCACGCCAGAGGCTGCTGACGAGACGACTACGTTGTTGTCGCTTAAACGGTAGAATCTATAACTCTGGTTTTATTACACTGAGCGACGAAAGTGACGCGACGTAACACGACGCGATGCGACTAAGCACGCGATACGAATAGGAGGCTTATCCAAACGACTAGGTTAGAAATATAGCTCAAAAAAAACTAGGACCAATTTATAAAATTACGTAGTAATTGGGCCCATACCATTAAGTTACCTAGGGCTAGTAGCTACTAGGTAATAAAATTACATCATCAGATTCAGACAATTTTGTCAAAATTAATCAAACCTAGAATCTACAGCCACACTGGCATTTAGGTATAATGTAATTGGAGCCATCCCTAAGTAATTAGGAGCTACTAGTACTTGTGGATTCATTCATAGGATAGTAGTTCATAGCATTCAAATAGCTTTAAACAAATTAAATTGTCTACAAACGACCTACTACCTATAGTCCCACAAACTTATCTGACCCGGCGACAGCGTCGCTAGTAGATACAAAAAATAAAATTAAAAAGCAGGCATAAAAATTAGTTCCAAATTTTGGCCACCGGGTCTGATATGTTTGACGGACTATACCAACCTACCTACAGGAAGGCTCTAGCTATATGTACTTTAAAGCATAGCTGTTTACAAAAGCGTAAAATATGAAATAGGTACCTATTATTATTAACACTTGTGCCCTTGAGATAAGCCTTCAACAAAGTTTACATAGTAAAATCATTTCTTTTATAAACATTTCTTGCATTTAACGCACCTGTGGGTTAGTATGACATTCTACGTTTCGGCAACGTTGATAGAGTTCAAGATTTCAAGATTGACAGCTTCAGCGTAACGATCGCCCTCACCTTCAGAAATAACTGTTCCATTAGTTTCTGCCTCATAATAATTTATTATGCAGGTAATAAATTATTATATGCAGGAACTCTGGTATCCCTTTGGTAATACTCTTTCGCTTATCGCATAAATAGTAGAATTCAGCCAATAACTACAGATTTTTAATGATAATAAATTTTAATGATTAATAAAGTTTTTCAGAATAGGAATAGATTAAAATGGGTCTAAAAGGTCATTGGTTTTTAGTACGATATTTTTTTACAGTTTCTTCCATAAATAAATACTCGTATGTAACCTGAGTTTCTTCTAGCAACCGTGTACCCATTTATTAAGACGTGAACTTGGGCCACGTAGCGAGGCAGTTTAGGTCAGTTTTACTTGACAGTTGTGCACTCTGACAACGAATTATTGCCGAAACAAATAGTTAAGAATTCTATAGCTGTCGAGAATATTAAACTCTTACTAAGCCTACAGACCTAAAAAGACTAATTTAATTTAGGTATAAAAAGATGATGCCTACGACCTTTACGACTACGTCTGGGTGGATATAGGCCTTACATGATTTAGGTACTTCAAACTTAAATAATTTTTATTAAAAATAAACTTTTACACTTGTTCTTTTGAATCGTCGAGTGAATCTACCGCTGGTAGATGGCCAATAGGTATGGTGGCATTAGGTGTTTTGTTTAAAATACCTCGAGGGAACTTTTTTCAGACGGATTAAGACGGGTTTATTACACTTCGTTATTTTTTAATGGATTATCAGTGCATTATTTTTACCATTTATTTATTTAATCTATATAAGCAATATCTTTAATAATTAACTATATTTTGTATTGATAAAGTCACACAAACAACTAAGTAGATAAATTCGGAGACAAGTAACTCTATGTTATTACTGGCCACATTGACACTCGATCGCCATTGGCAACTGTTGTGTCAACAAAAAAAAAAGTTGTGTTTACGAAATCGCGAACGACGAATGGCGGCTCGTGTAAAATTTTGAAGTTATTCGTAATAATTGCGATGTAATAGTTTAATTTAATGAAAATTTTGTGTTATTTTTAGTTTATTTGTGTTTTCAATTACTATGGGTAATTGTTTCGGTTTTCGTCGACGCCGTTTGCGTCGGCATATCGTTTTAATATTGATAGGTTTGGATAATGCCGGAAAAACTAAAACTGTGAATAATTTAGCGGGAGAGAAAGATGATAAGGTGCTACCCACGGTGGGATTTAAGGCTGTGAATTTGGTACATAAAGATACACCTGTGACTATATACGATTTGGGCGGCGGGCCGCATTTTCGTCAAATTTGGTCGCAGTACTACAGCGAAGTGCACGGAGTAATTTTTGTGATTGATTCGAGTGATTTCACTAGGTTGGAGGAATGCAAAGCCGTGTTGGAAGAGGTGTTATCGCACGACAAAATATCTGGTAAGGGCTATCACATTCTACCAATACTAATATTATTATTACTACCATAGGCTCCGGCTTCTTTACGTTATAAAAAAGAACCTGTAAAAGTTACAAGAGTTTGTGTGTTTCAAGTAGGTCTGTCCGTCATTGGCTGATGGCCCGGGAGCATTCACTTTGCAAAATCAAAGAGTTCCGTAGGGATTTTTGAAATCCTAAATCCACGCGGTCGAAGTCGACGTGGGCATCTGTCTAGTAGTTTTATAATAAGAGCCTATAGTTACATACTATCCTCATTATTACTTCCTATTATTAATAAACATATTTTACATATTAGAATTCAAATGGATTGTCAGCTGAGTTAGTTACATACAAATCGTGTCGAAATGGCCAATGGCAAATTGGCCATCACTGTCTAGGGTTTCCATTACTGTTTCTGCTGCGCACCGCTAAAATCATTAAAGGTGTGATTCCGTAGCCGACTGCAGGCAGTAGCAGCAATCGACGCGTCGCCCGCGACTTCACCTCAGAGACGACTAATTCATTGGCGGCAATACTATACCTACCTATTTCATACAGTGCAGAGTAAACGGTTGACTGAGGAAATAATCGCGCAGCATCACAAATCTCACTCACCTCTGAGTTCGGACATCGTTCATAATTACGAATATCGTACGATACGGGTACGGGTGGCAGCCCTAGTGAAGTTATAAGTAGCGCACCAGTTACGGTGGTTACGGGAATAATCTATGTTATGGGTGAAAAGTTCTCATAATTAAATTTCCTTATCAGTGCACGAGTGTGATGATAACATGTACCTACGATAGTACATAGCAAAAAAAGTGTGTATTTTTTGCATGAGTCCCCGTATATTATGACTTATTTTCTCGATCGACGGGTCCTTCTTCAAGAACTCCCATACCCTTACCCTAAGTTTTAATTCGACTGATCGTATAAGAGTTCGATGTTATTAGGGTCAAAGTAAAGTGAACTTTAATAGCTTTAGTTAGATTAGTCAATCTCGTGTATCGTGTACGTATACCATACGTTTCCAAAATAAAATCGGTTGTACTGAATTTGTGACTGACTCCATGCTTTTAAGGTTAATTTTACTTTGTCGCTTATGTCATAGGATGCTTTTACGATTAATCGAATTAAAACTTAGGGTATGGGTACCGGTTCGCGCGATTTGATGGGCGCAAGTATTTCGCGCTTACTGTCAAAATATTATGACGCCAATTTAATTAGGTTTGGCATCGCGTCAAAATTTAGCGTGTGTGCGGCCATACACGGACTGCTCGAGCAGTCATAGTCAACAGCTTGAAGCTACCATTGACTAGCTGCTGCCAACCGCACGAAGCAGCCGCAACTGCTCGAGCGGTCCGTGTGTGTGTGTACGACTGTAGTTTACTATGCAGTCGCAGTTTGAAGAAGTCCATTCTGACTGCTTCTGTCCGTGTATCTGAGGCCTAAGATAACTAGTGTTTATTTTGTGCAAAGGTAAACCAGTGCTCGTGCTAGCGAACAAGCAGGACAAGTCCGGCGCCCTGGACGACATCGATGTTGTGGAGAAACTCAATATTGAACCGCTGGTTAACAGGTAAGTCAATATGCGAGTGTACCTATACCTACCAGTTAACCACACATAAGTAGGAGATTTGATTAAAATGTAAGATTGCACTTTTTTATTATTCTTCAAAAACAGAAACATACAAGAAAGGTTGCGATCCACCAGCTGAAACCACCTACGGTTTATTTACCGGTGTTGTTACATTTATATAGACTAGGTACAAGTACTTAATTACATATAATAAAAATAAAAATAAGTAGGTATACTTATGTAGGTTACATGATCATTGATCATTCCTTTAACTTACAACGGTTTAATAATTTTAAAAACTAAAGTTTAAAGAACTTTAGTTTTTAAAGCCCGCATTGGAGCAGTGGTGGGTCTAAGCTCTAATTCCTTCTCTCCTATGAGAGTTGAGGCCTGTGCCCAGCAGTGGGACGTGAATGGGTAACGTGACGTAGTGGTGGAACACCTTAATGTTCTTATAACAAATAATCGAGTTCTCTTTTAGTATTTCATGTACGTAATACCGTTCCCAGTTCCGCACTCTTGGCGGAAAAGCGTTTGGAACATTTAGCGCCATTATTAAAAGCTGTTCACTTGTTACCGATTTATTTTAGGTACAGATGCCCCACCCTAGTCGAATCGTACAGCGCCCGTCCGGAAGCGAACTCGAAGAAGCCGAAAATCGATCCAGGACTAAGAAAAGGCTACCATTGGCTACTCAACTATATAGTCAAACGCTACGGGGACCTAAACTTACGCGTACAAACAGACATACACGCGGAACTGGAGCGCCGCAAGCGTATGATGAACCGAGCGTCGAATAGGGCTTCGCAAACCTTTACAGCAGTCAGCGATGACATAGCGACACAAACCGGTTTCGAAAACCCCAATTTCGACATACAGAAACCGTCTAAAAACGATTCTAAAGATCTCGACAAAGGCTTGATCCTCGTGAAACCGGTTAAGAAACCTACCAGCTTAGATTCAACTATAACAATAGAGAGTGTCGAGGATTCCGACCAAACCAGCGGTGCCAAACCTAAACTGTCTCCCTTATTCGGTAGAGCAAGCAATTGTTCTACCACGGAAACTGTTAGGATAGAATTGGAGCCAAGGACTGAGTTTAGAAAGCTGTCACCGATTGTAAGGAAGAAGAACGGTGCTAATCATATCGACTTCAAAAATCGGCCTCAATCCAGCCCAACCTTTATTAGGAATAAGGTAAGTTTTTCACATCTCAAAAGCCAGCAACGCATTGGCGGTTCCTCTGGTACTGCAAATGTTCATGGGCGGCTTTAATCACTTACCATCAGGTGACCCGCCTGCTCGTTTGCTCGCTATATATTACATTGAAAAAAACAAGTTTTCCCATGTTTTTTTTACTAGTTGATGCCCGCGACTACGCGTGGTATAAGTTTTGGGATAGAAAGGAGCCTATAATACTCTCCAGGTCCTCGCAACCCATGCAAAAAATCACGTCGATCAGTTGCTCTGTTGCGGCGTGATTGAAGGACCAACCAACAGACAAACACACTTTCGCATTTATATTATTAGTATGATTCCACGACAAGTTAGCCCTTGACACCTGATGGTATGTGATAAAGCAGTCTAAGTTGACAGTAGGTTAACCTATAAGTTTCAGTTTCTGCACGGCATCGTACCGGAACGCTTAATTGTTTGGCGGTAACTTGTAACTAGCTACGGGCGGAACTTCCCACCATGCCAGACCAGAGAAAAATCAGAAATTATAAATTCCCAAATTGACCCTGCCGGGAATTGTATCCTGGACCTCTTAATATGAGACCTCCGCGTTCACCACTCTGCCAGGGTGGAAATAATTTAACACATATTCACATAAAAGACCTAGTGTGAGGTTTTTACGGACAGATACACTTTCGCAATTATAATATTAATATCCTACAAAACTATTAATTGTAATCAACTAATTCTAATTAAGTATAATATTTCTGTGAAGCTTTCGCAGTCGAGCAAGAATTCCTCCATCGAGGAGAAGCCGATGGACAAGACTCGAACCTGGGACCCCGCGCGCGATCTCAAGCATCGTGTACTCATCAACGACGCTGAACTAGCGCAGATGCATCGAGAGATCGTGTTGACTGAACGAGGTAAGAATTTGAAATACATGAAATTGATTCCCGGGGAAACTCCTTAATTTTCCGGGATGAAAAGCATATGTCCTTCCCCGGGATGTTATCTATCTCTTTACCTAATTTCATGAAAATCGGTTGAATAGAGGCCGTTAAAGCGTAGCAGACAGACACACATACTCCTCTATTTTCTGGGATAAAAAGCAGGCTATTTGCCTATGTCACTGTCCAGGTCCTCAACTATATCTTCTGCATCAATCATTGTTACAGTATCAATTGTTGTGATTGGCTGAATTTATGGTATTCTTGCTCCGTCAATGGATTTTGTCCAATAGTCGAAGAGTGTTAACCAATCAGAGATGATTGCGATCGTTACACTGTAGCTGTCAGAGATACGCGGTCGCCCCGCTGCTGTTGCGGCGTGATTGAAATTAAAATAAATCTTACTAATATTATAAAATGTGAAAGTTTGGATGGATGTATGAATGTATGAATGTTTGTTGCTCAATCACGCCCCAACGGCTGACGGATCTGGCTGAAGTTTGGCACAGAGCTAGATTATAGTCTGGAATAGCATATAGGCTACTTTTATCCCGGAAAATTAAAGGGTTCCCGCGGGAACCAAAAAAACTTCAAACCACGTAGACGAAGTCGCGGGCATTCGCTAGTGTATGGAGTAAAAAATTTACAGAGACTTTTATTAGATGATAGATTTGTAGACCCTCGCTTGAGACCCCGTTCCTATATTCTTCTTCTTCTTTTCTTATCTATGGCCTTTAGTACTGCGGTTTGGTGGTCCGCAGTAATTCCGCCAGTGTCAACGTTAACTTGGAGACAATAACGTGTTAATTGCGCGGTTCTTGAGATTCTTGAGAGACTTCTCCGTTGTTAGACCCAGACATGACCAGGACAACACAAATATAATATAATTTTATATATATATAGATAAATAATGTAATAGACAGTTATTAAAAATTATTATGAAGTGACCAAGAAAATTCTAAATGTCAATCACCAGGGCTACTAAACATTGAACATAGATGTTAAAACATTTCCTTCAGTTGAATATCATAACAGTTTATATAGATATTCTTATTAATAACTTATTAAATTCTTAAATTCAAAACCAAATTCAAATGTTTTTTATTCCAATAAACTTTTACAGGTACTTTTGAATCGTCAAGCGAATCTACCACTGGTTCGGAATGCCATTCCTACCGAGAAGAACCAGCAAGAAACTCGGTGGTTGCTCTTTTTAAATAAATATTTCATTTAAAATTATTATATCAATGTATACATAAGTAACCGCTGTCCTTAGCATTGCTGGAGTGATCAAATCCATGCTCCTCTATCATTTACATAATCTTCAACAGTATAATAAGCTTTTTTCAAGAGCATAATTTTAATGGATTTCTTAAATTTGTGTATAGGCAAGTTTAAAATGGGTTGTGGAATTTTGTTATAGAATGACCTTCAGACTTTTTTAAGGCGGAGCGATGGAGTCAAGAGCCTATTACGGCCTCTAGTTTGCCTGTCGTGCAGATCGCATTTTTTTTTGTAAATATGGATGTGCTGTTTAACAAAAATTATATTACTGTAAATATATTGCGAGGCTACCAGAATACCAGTTTCTTTAAATTTCTCTCTAAGGGAATCACGTGGTTTTAAATTATAAATTGCACGTATTGCCCTTTTTTGAAGTACAATTTTTTTTTTTGAATATCTGCATTTAGATCTGCATATAGATTATTCTTGTTCATATAGATCACACGAGCAAAGCCACGTCATCGGACATAGTGGCGGGCACGTCCACACTGCCGATGAGCGCTCGCCCGGCGTCCGCGTCGCAACTCCTGCGCAGGCAACTGGAGCTGCCGACACACCACAAGCGGCGGCTGAGCCTGCGCTGTGAGTATTATATATGTCACCGTAAGATTGTAAAAACCGTTAGATTATAATCTAACTCGGGAAATTCTAAACTGTCGAAAGATTGTAAACTGTTCAATGTTATGAGTTTCAATTTTTGAAATATTCATTTTATTTACGTTTTCTTGTCTCTTTCTTGTAGGTTAGGTTAGGGTTCGACATAAATAAACAAGTAGTGCCTTACTTGGCACTTAGGTTTTATCGGGTTTAAATACCTATCAGATTACAATCTACCGGAAAAGAATACGTTAAATTCTAATCTTTCGACAGTTTAGAATTTCGCGAGTTAGATTATAATCTAACGGTTTTTACAATCTTACGGTGACATATATATCACCGTAAGATTGCAAAACCGTTACATTCTCATCTAACTAGCGAAATTGTAATGTATTATTTTTCGGTAGATTGTAATCTGTTAGGTACCCGACAAAACCTAAGTGATGTTTGATGATGATGATTGTTTATGTCGGACCCTAACCTAACCTACAAGAAAGAAACATGAAAACGTAAATACAGTGAATATTTCAAAAATTTACATTCAGAACATTGAACGGTTCACAATCTGTCGACAGATTACAATTTCGCCAGTTAGATTAGAATCTAACGGTTTTGCAATCTTACGGTGACATATAGACTAAGAGATAGCTGCATTTTTGGTAACTTTCGGTAGGAAGGCTGATTTAGTAGTAGAATAGAAGGATGATCCTAGGCTTATTACACTGTATATATTATATTTTTTCATTATATGAAAAATAATAATTACAGGTAGTCTTTCTAATTCGATAAAATAATAACCTAATTTGAGCAACACTTTATAGATCGTGGAAGTGATAAAACGTTATTCGATAAAAAAATAAGTTGCTTCATTCGGCTCAATAAATCATGTATAAAGTATTATGATTTTCATATTTTTCAAATGATTTGGTAAAAAACTTTCTGAAGTCGTTAAAGCACTATAATTTTTTTTAGTCATACATTACTCTGTTAGAGTAAAAATTATAAGTAGTGTTATAGGCCTATTACACTGCACTTTTCACAGGGAATCACTTGAATCAGTGTAGTGTAATAAGATTAAGGGAGAAAGGGTCCCTAATTTGATCCTTATTGCGTAATATTTGTGTAATAAGACGACGCTCTAGCTAGCGGCCTCGCCCACCCTTAACACAGGGCCCTGTGGAAAGTGCAGTGTAATAGGCCTATTAGAGATAGCTGCATTTTTGGCAACTATCGCTAGGAAGGATGATTTAGTATTTGGTGGGTCCTAGGCTCTTCACTGATGACGATAGTGAAGGTCTGCCCGCATGCTGATGGGCCTTTCACTAGATATGGCCGCTTAAAGACGTGATAAACTAACAAACTCAAAATAATTTTATCAATTATTAGTCACGTCGATTGCTAATAAATATAATGGAGGCGTAAAATTAATTGCTATCCTATTCTCATTTATTAGCAAAATCTCTTATTATATATGTATATATCACCGTAAGATTGTAAAAACCGTTAGATTATAATCTTACTTGCGAAATTGCAAACTGTCGAAAGATTACAATTTAACGCATTATTTTTCGGTAGATTGTAATCTGTTAGGTATATTAACCCGATAGAACCTAAGTGCCTGACTAACTACCTGATTATTTATATCGAACCCTAACCTAACCTACATGAAACAGACAAGAAAACGTTAATACAATGAATATTTCAAAAATTGATACTCAGAACATTGAAAGATTCACAATATTTCGACAGTTTACAATTTCGTGAGTTAGATTATAATCTAACGGTTTTTTTATAAAAGAATAAGAAGATTATTCTTACGGTGACATATATACCTAGTATAGGGGATATCGTCGTTGTTGAAGTGAAACTTCTTTAGAATTGTTGTGATTATCCGTATCCAGTAGCCCACAAGTCAGTGTAATACTTGTAACGTAGCGTATGCGTTGAATTGTTTACTCATTGAAAAAAAAAATTTTTTCTGAAAAGAGCAACTGCTGAGTTTCTTACCGGCTCTTCTCAGTAGTTTTCCGAAGCGGTGACGTATCTTAAGTGACACAAATTTGTCGTACGTGAAATAAATAAATATTGTTTTTTTATCCACTAAAAGTTAGCCCTTGACTTCGATCTCACCTTATGGTGAGTGATTATGCAGTCTGAAGGTAGCGGGCTAACCTGTTAGGGGCATGGCAGTTATTTATTTATTTATTTATTTAATAATCATCATTACATGAGGCCCCGTCAGGGCATAGTAATGCTGCAAATGCAATTGCAGGTTACATTTAATTTTAATTTTTAATTTTAATTTAAATTTTGATTTTAAATTTAAAACATTATCAATAAGTACCTATACAATACAATTATGAAATTCAATATAATTAACAATACAATACAAGTAACAATACAATAATGAAATTAAATATAATTAACAATATAATAGTAAATTAAATACATATTACATAATGTCAATTGATATTTTAAGAATGAATTCAGTCAGTTTATTATAAAATATGTCAGATTAATAATTACAAACAAAACGTAGCTGTCACGCAATTGAGGTCTTGAGTACGGTTAGTTTTGAGATCCGAGTAATTCATCTATCTCATAGAAACAATTGTGTATAAGCCATCGTTTGAGTTTCCACTTAAATGTTGTGTCATTTTTCTCGTCAGTGATATATTTTGGGATTTTATTATAAATGTTTATTGTTCTGCATAATGGACCGCGGCTAAAAATTTTTAATTTGTGGCTGGGATATACCAATTTGTTTTTGGAACGCGTGCTTCTTTCATTTTTCTTTGTGTTCTCCACTATTTTAAATAAATAGTAATGCTTCCTTACAAATAGAGCCGTTTCCATTGTATAGATAGAGGGTACTGTTAGAATTTTTTTGTTTAAAAAGTGGGGTCTACAGCTTTCGCGTGGTTTTATATTGGCTAGGATGCGTATATGCATTTTTTCTGGAGGATGAAGATATCTTCTACGTTGGTACTTTCACCCCAGAGGATTATCCCATACCGGATCCAAGAATATGCGTATGCATAGTACGCGGAAAGTGCAGTTTCGTAATTTGTATTTGCTTTCAATATGCTGAGAGCATATACAAATCGCGAAAGCTTAACGCTTAGATTGTGAACATGGCTCTTCCAGTCGAGGTGGGTGTCGATAGTTAGGCCGAGAAGAGTAAAGTCACTAACCTCTTTAATTTTTGTTTTTTCCGCGAGTGATTTTAGATTCAGTGGTTGTTTTTGGTGCGGCCGGAATTGTATAAACTTAGTTTTATTTAGATTTACGTCCAAATTATTGGAATTTAAGTAATTTTGAATGTTCGCTAGATTTTCTGATATCAAATTTTCACAATCTGTCACATTCGAGCACATAGATAGGATTGACACGTCATCCGCAAACATGATGCACCGCGAATGTGGGCTTATAATTATATTAGGTAGGTCGTTGATATATACCAAAAATAGGATGCATCCAAGGACACTTCCTTGTGGTATAGACCAATTCGTAACGCGTACGTCTGATTCAAAGTCGCTCATTACGTTAGTCCGTTCATCGCGATACTGCACTTGTACGAATTGTCGTCTATCCTTCAAGTAAGTTTCTAGCCATTGGTGAGCGTTCCCTCGTATGCCTGAATCATACATTTTTTTGAGCAGTATTTTGTGTGAAACTTTATCGTAAGCCTTAGTCATATCTAGCAGGAGTCCGACACCGTACTTTTAATTAATTATTATTATCCCTATTCGGTTTCTACACGGCATCGTATCGGAACGCTAAATCGCTAAATCGCTTGGCTTGGTAACTAGCCACGGCCAAAGCCGCCCACCAGGCCAGGCCAGGGAAAATTTAGAAATTATAAATTCCCAAATTGACCCTGCCGGGGATCAAATCCAGGAGCTTCGTTAACGTTAAAACAACAGCGCTCAACACTGCCCCAGGGAGGTTGTCGTCGATTTATCATTTATCAAACGTTATTAAATCTTTTCAATAGATATGCAACGCAACAAGACCAGTCCGGAACGCAGTACGATGCTCATATACGAGCCCAAAGCCCAACGACACCTCGACAAGGGGGACTTCGAGCAGTCTGCCACGATTAATTGATTAAAATGATATTATTATTAAATAAAAGTTGTTATTGTTGATTAAAACTTGATTATTTTTATGCGACATTAGTTTGAAGCACATCGACAACTCGAAAAGGGAACATCGAACAATGTAGATGATGCCTATGTTGGCATAATAGTGTGTTGAAAAGAAATAGTTTCTTGCTGTTTAACAGAGGGTTTTCCAAAAGACCCAAAGAAAAAGAAATCACATCTTTCGTTTGTTTTAAGTTTGATTATCATTTTAAACTATTGATTAAAGAAAAAAAAGTGTATCGAAATTTGATGGCGTCACAACTATCCATACAAACTTCCATACTAAAAGCGCATTTTTTTGTTTTATAAAGTGTTGCTGATTTGATTGAGTCATCATCATCCCTATTTGACTTTATGTCCAGGATCTTCTGACCAGTAAAATAAAAAAAAAATCGGGCTAAAGATTACACTGTGTAAGAAAGACAATTAGTGATTTTTATTTTCCTGGCCAGATTGTAATTGATTAAAATGATTAGATTGATCACAAAAAAAACTTGATATCGTATAAATCAAGATTCATTCATACTTAATCCAGTAAGGGTGTCTCGATTTATTGATTATGAATCATGATTTATTTTTGTTGTTAGAAATTATCTCCTTGAAAATTTACGTTTGTAATCTTTTTTTATGCTTACCTATTATAGTTTAGCGCTAACATAAATAATTGTCAATCTACTAAATTTATACGTAAAATAAAACTAACAATGGTTATTTTCCTAGCGGCTTAGGCAAGCTAAATTAACTAGATTAGACTGAAATTCTAAACTAAAATATTGTTTCATTATTGTTGACGTTTGTGTTTTAGAATATTATAAACCTTATTTTAGGACGTCAAGACATCCGACTGTCGTTTTGAGTAATATTGCCGGAGTATTGCTTTATGCACTGCCAGTATGGTCTGCCCTGTCCTTTACAATTTTTGTTTTGCTATAAGTCTTTTATTATTTGATTATAACTAAAATTCGACCATATCATACCTATTAGTTAGTTTCAACTGTGGACTGTTACAATAGAAAAGGTGGTACCCATTCACAAAGACTTTGGACTAGAATGAATGTACAAAATTTTGACTTTCTTACGGCTCTAAGTAGGTACATATTATTTCATATTTCATATCAATAAATTAAAAGTTATGTGTGTAAAAGTAAGTAACTTTGTACCTACTTAATTATCTTAATTTTTTTTTTTTTTTATTGAAAATAATACAATAGAACTTAATGCTAGCTAGCCTAACCTAATTACTATATAAATCATGCCCACGTGGAATGGTGGCAAGAATGCTGGCTGCATTTCCGCGCTGGACAGCCAGGCTGATCCTTTGCGCAAAAAATGAGCCAGCCCTTCTGTCACCAGATGAGGCAATTGTGTGTATAAATTTAAAAACATAATTATATATTTCAATATTACTATGTTGTAATAAGAATGTAAAAAAAAGTTTTAACACAGGGTACTTATTATACATACATATACATATTTTATACTGTAATCTAAAGGTATATTTAAAATTTTGTCTAAGTACCTAAGTAGACCCTTGTTTAAGAATTTACTTAATATAATATAAAAACAATTTGAAATATAAAGATGTTATACTAGCTACCTATTTTAGCACCTACGGCCTGCGGTTTTTCTAGTCCCTATTAAGTACCTAGTTGTAGTTGACGTCTCATCTAAAACTGAACGCGCACGTTGACGCTTACAGGCAAATTAGGTGTATATTTAATTGTCCGTTCAGTCACCAGTTATATGTATAAATATGTATTTATTACCTACCTATTTAGACTATAGGTTGTTGTTTAACAGACCCGAACGAATCTACTTAGAACTAGGTATACTGTGCATAGATATACCGTCATATTGATATACCTACTGGTATTTAAGATTTTCGGTTTCACTGATTCAATTTATACGTCCCTCAGGCAATCCCAGGCTTGGCTAGATTTAAGGTTTTAGTGGACCAAAATAGGTAAATATATAGAAGATTATATCTATTAAAACGTAAACGTTCGATTTATATGATAAATGATAGTGACATAGTTTTAGTTTTGTATTTTGTGTACTTAGTAAATAAACTTGATTGAATAACCATATCAAGATTTTTATTTAAGGTGCTCATTAAATCCTTGAAAACCTGCCGCGCCGCACATTCTGCCTCTAGTCCAGTGGTTAGCTCATGCTATGTCGTCTTCCATTGACTTATTGTAGGTAAATCGATGTCTTCGAACAAAAATACAGTCTCTTATGACCATTAAAACTAGCGTCATCTAGTCGACATGGTTTAAATTACTTAATAAAATTACAGTGTTGCTATAACTAAACCAACTACTGGTTACGAATTTAAGTTTAATTTCGAGGGGATATAGTAGGTACCTACTATGGTTTGAAGAGTTCCAACTATGACCACTAGATGGAGCTGTTTTGTAAGGACCAAAAACTTGACGGGAGATGGACATCTATTTCAAGTTGAACTTAATATCATCTATTATATTCTATGGGTTAGCTCGTTCGATTAAGGACGAGGAAGTCGATAGTTCGATAAACTACTACGTCTCTCTTTCTGCATCGTATTCCTCATTGCTGAGGGTAGTGAACCCTTTCCAATAATCAAATAATGGACAGGGGTTTACTTGGGATAATAATGCGGTGGGTTCCATGGTCTTACTACCTCTACGGCTCTCGACGGTGACAGCGCGATTGGAGGCGCTTGGCGGGAGATCGGGGTGTACTGTCAAAATGGCTACCTCGTCCTGTGAGATTAGATAAGGAATGAATAATAATTCAGTGTATCCTTTTAATTTTAATATCAGATACTATTATAATAAGGTGAACCGAGGCTATTGTAACTTCGGGGCTATTGCGTCTTATCATTTTATCTTCCTTCACAAATAGATTTACGGGAAATGACATCTATTGGTGGATAGACAAACTAATGTTTACTAAAGGGGATCATAGAGTGTGCTTGTATCGCGCCTACTGTTTTACCGACGGCGTCATCTTTTTTAGTCGGTCATTTTTCGTTGAGTGTGCTGGAAACATGGTGTGATATTTTATTCGACAAAAATTTACTGTGAGCCTTTTGGAACAATATTTTACGGTAAGTACAAATTTAATGAATAAGTCCTTGTTACTCGAAAATTATTTTCTTTCTGTGTCGTAGTTATCTAGAGTTATTAGTAAAAACACATTAACCCCATTAAAATTGTGACACGGGGCTATTGTATCTACAAAGAAAGACACAATAGCCCTGTTGATTTTAGTATGGAAATAAAAGTACTAGTGATGCCAACGTATTTTTTTATCGATAAAATAAAAAACAGAATTTGTTTTTAGATGGTGCGTACATACAAAAGAAAACGAGAAAAAACATACTCAACAGAAGACCTTTTTAAAGCTCTAGAGGCAGTAAAACAAAAAAAATGAACAGTTATGAAGCCTCGAAAGTATTTGTTATTCCGAGGTCAACCATTTCCGCCCGGATAAGCGGTGCGCGTGGCGCAAAAATGCCATCAGCTGGAAAACCTACAGTGTTTCCCAAGAAACAAGAAGAACAGCTCGCTTCACTGCTGCGTGTAATGGAAAAGACTGGCTATTGATACTTTTGTAATAGTAACCTAATTTTTGCTAGTGGAGAATTATTTTAATTTTTACAAGGTATTTTTTTAACATAATATTACTTTAAATGTCGTCCTTTTAATTTTATTTCATTAATAAAAATATTACATAAATGATATATGAAAACGTGTTTCATTCAAAATATTATCGACAATCGACACAGCACAAATTATCAGGCATAATCCAACACTAAAATTTTAAAAAAAGCTACAATAGCCCCACTTATATCGAAAAAGTATTTTTAAAGAGAAACTAACCTTCTTACATTGAGATAAGTCTCAAATTCATTCAATTATGCCTCTGTTTATCATATTCAGTGAGTTTGAGCATAATATCTCTTCGAGTTTAGGAATTAAGAGTGATAGTTACATTAACCCCCGATACGGGGCTAATGTGGCTAAAATCGGTCCTTGAAATTAAAATCAGTTTTAATAAGAATATAGTGGTTGTTTTCTAACGCAAATGGGTAAAAATAAGACTTTAGGATCTAATCATTCAAGATGTTAAAACAGTCTTTCCCTAAATTATTTTTTAGCAGAAATACAGCTCCTTCAACATACCTCGGTCAAAAAAAATTCAATTTTTAGATGCAATAGCCTCGGTTCACCTTATATTTTGTGCCGCAACATACGATGCTACGGTAGGTAGGTACGGGCCACGGTACGGGCTAATTTTCGAAACGGCTAAACCGATATTGACGGAGCTTTCGAGTAGGTATGAAACCTACCTACCTATAGTTAAGTATCGGGATAACAAAATGTCCCAATTTAGGATTTTTTGAAATACAAAACCACCGCGGATAAAAACTGGAAAAAATAAAACAAAACAGTAGGTACATTTATTATTAAGATTTTATTTTATACCGCCATAACATACACATTTCTTTTGTTTATTGACTTATTTTTATTTAATTTACACCATACAATATACCTTATAAATAGCTTATCCTACCAACTCTTTACAGAACTTAATATCATACTAAACTGATTGTTGATCCGAAGTGTAACAAAATTGTTGCTCCCGTACACATTCGCCCAGTGAATGAATTCTGCAAAAATCGGCCTATGTGTGAAAGAAAAATTCTATTAAAGGGTTTTGGCTTATTATTCCCAAACCGTAATCTACAGTTCCATTTTGAAGTGAAACTTCTTTGAATCGTTGTGATTTGAAAATTCAACGAATAGAAAAAGCGACACCAAGAAGAGATATAGATAGGATTTAGCCTGCGAGAGCATGAGATAGAATTTTAGTTTATATTTATCTCATTCTCTCCTAGGCTACTTTTCTGAAATTTCACTTCTGCCGTATGTGAGTTATTGCACACACCTAATTCTTTATGCCAAAATCACCTTTTCACCATTTCTAAATATAGATTCTTTAATTTCCCGGGATACTATTAAGTAATCTTCCTTCCCTGCGATGAAACATAAAAACCGGTTGAATAAATGTGCCGTTAAACGTAGCAGACAGATAGACACACTTTCGCATTTATAATATTAGAACGATTCTGGATTTTGGTTTGGTATACTAAAACCTGAATTCTATCGGCTGAGTGTTCATATTAAAATGCCCCTAGTTCTAACTTTCTAAGCAACGAAATAGCTAATATGGCATAAACTGCCCGTAACTGTTTGAAGTCGCACGCAATAAAAGGAAGCTGCACGAATACATTTAGCAAATGTGTACCCACTAGGCTTTTACCTATCGCGATACAAAGAAGACTTCCATGTTTTAATTAGAATCTTCACATTTTAAGCTTTTTATTAGAATCTTTTTAATTTCGTTGCTCGCAGTTATTACAAAGTGTAATTTCCCACGGTGCGTGACAGCACGATCACATGAGCCAAAATTTGGATCCAATATTGATTTTCTTAAAAGACAGTTGACGCCTCTGCCATTGCGACCAGCCGCTAAACAAAATTACTTTTTTTAATTTTTAACAAAAAACGCACTTTTTTTAATTTCGCATCAGTGAGTGACAACTGATTTATTATTAAAAGTACAGCTTACTCTTTTGGCAAAATTAAGAGTGCGTGACAGCTCCCTGTGTGAGTGTGGCCTGGACGAGGGATCAGTCTCTCACATTCTCTTCTCCTGTCCTAAACTTCCCTTTAAATTATACGGCGTTCTTCCCCCCAAAGGTCCCCGTCCCTTGAATGTTGAGTATGTCCTAATGTTAGCCTATAGCCCTTATGTTATGTATCTTTGTAAATATTTTAAAATTAACAAACTTAAATTGTAATTTGTACATATAGTAGATCCCTATTATTATTTTTATTTTTATTTGTGTTTGTCTCTTTATGGTAAGTCTATTGTTATACAGAGTAGTTTACTAACAAGTATATAAATATGCCTTCTATTACATAATATTTTTAGTTTTTGCACTCTAATAATTAATTAATTATTACTTAATTCTGGCACTCTATAACCGGCCAATCTCCTTCGTGCCTCCCTCAAGTTACTCGACACTGGCGAAGTGCATTGTGCTGGCTTGGCTCTACTCAAAGCCATAAACCAAGAGAAGAAGAAGCTTACTCTTTGACTTGTTATCAAGCACCGTGAAAAACCACCGAAAACTTTCAAATTTTTTATTGACTTTACGGCTCTGGGAGAGAGCGTTAAGAGCCGCAAAAAAAAATTAAGATGGTGCGATTACACCAGTGTGCGGCACAAATATTGCTCTCGGTGGACTTGCACAAGCAAACATTTTCGCAGTGTTTTTCACCCATCCACTCGAGACAGAAATGTTCACACAAAGTGAAATCGCGCCACGAGAATAACATTTCAAAGTCAGTTAGGTTTTAAAAAAAGGAACTTCAACATAATTCGCTGGCTCATTACTGTAAAGTCACAACCACATATTTTTTCTTTGTATGAAAAAAAAACTACAGGTAGTTTTTCTAATTCGATAAAATAATAACCTAATTTGAGCAACATTTTATATGTCATGGAAGTGACGATAAAACATTATTCGATAAAAAAATAAGTTGCTTTATTCGGCTCAATAAGTCATGAATGAAAGTATTATGATTTTTCATATTTTTCAAATGATTGCTTATGTAAAAAACTTTCTGAAGTCGTTAAAGCACTATAATTTTTGATAAGTATAGTGCTAATAGGCCTATTACACTGCACTTTCTACAGGGACCCTTACACTTGAATCAGTGTAGTGTAATAAAAACGAGGGAGTAAGGCTAACTAGCGGCCACGCTCACCCTTACCTCAGGGCCCTGCCAAAAGTGCAGTGTAATAGGTCTATAAGTGCAGTCCTAATAGGCCTATTACACTGCACTTTTCACAGGGACCCTAACACTTGAATCAGTGTAGTGTATTAAGATTTAGGGCGTAAGGTTCCCTAATTTGATCCTTATTGCTGTGCAATAAGCGACGCTCTAACGAGCGGCCACGCCCACTCTTACCACAGGGCCCTGTAGAAAGTGCAGTGTAATAGGCCTATAAATTCAATACTTACTAAGTAGTTACTACCTATCCGACTTCAAAATATGACACGTTTTGATTTCAACACGTATTTTTTCAATCGTATTTAATACTTTTATAACAACATAATAGGTATATTAAATATATGTATTTCTATACATTAAAAAAAATATGCGTAAAGAAATTATTGTTTTAATTGTATATCGAAAAACGTGTAGTTTTAGATTTGCTTATCTTGAAAACTTTATTCAATTAAAATCTCTAGTTTTGATTTTAGTTTTACAAAATTATAAAGCTAGATTTCCAGAAGTAATTTTATTTTTCATGCCATTATTTTTACGCGTCGCATAACAGAATATGCTATAAATACATGAAACATCCTTAAAATTATATACGATGTATTAATTGTTCCTTTGCTGCTGTTTGGTATTCATAAACTATTGCATCAACCACAGAATTCAACATAGGAATAGAAGCGCCAAGAGATTGTGATTGTCACACACACAGATGCCTAACGACAGTACAGTGCCAACATCAGTGCAAGTCGTTGTAAAAAGCAAATTTTATTTCAAGATGTTTTTAAAAACTTTGTTATTCCTTGCTTAATTTTTTTTCTGTCGAGTTGATAAAACTTGGCTTCTCACTGTATTAAACTTAAACAGCTGGATTAAATTTTTGTCCGTACACATCTGGTGTTTTTATGGAGATGCATGATGCATACCCATCCTTGCGCGGTGTACCTTTGCATGGACAATTAAACCGAGTTCATTAAATGATATAAGTACCCTAAATAACATCTATTACCTTATTCAGAATTCTGTGGTATGGACTGGTATTTCTGAACCCCCTTAGCACGTAAATTGAGATTATTACATTGCTACAATCGCAATCGTGGTGATTGGCCAAATTCGCTTTGACTGCAACTGAGCTTTGCAGCCAATAGCCAGAGATTACCAACCAATCAGCGGTATATAATATAATGTACTCTGTGGCGGTGACTAAGGCCAAAAGTGCGTTCGCTACCCTAGTCCAACTACGGTGTTAAAGGGGGGCATGATCCCTTGATTTATTTACACATTTTGTACCTATATTAAATTACTGTATCAACAGTCTGACTAATTTTTATACGAATAGTTTATTTTTAGTATGTTTCACTTGCCTGCAATAGTATATCTATAATACACTATTTTTAATCTTTGTACTTAGCAATTGCTATTAATTAGTGAAAATGGATATACATATAACATAATATTTAAGTGTCATACTATCATAAATTGAAATCTATATAAAATCCATAAAATGTACATAATTTAACGAAAGTTCATGATAACATGTTTTATAATAAATGTTCTAAAATGACTTGTTTTAAGAATCGATAGTGTTTCAGAAAGGTATAGTTGATACGTATTGCATAATATGTATAGCTAATGTGATAAACTTGTGCGCGTTAAAATAATTGTTTTATTTTATTTCATGATTAATCTTATTAATTATTATATATAATAAAAATGTGAAAGTTTGGATGGATGTATGGATGTGTGGATGTGTGTATGTATGGATGTATGGATGTGTGTTACTCAATCACGCCCCAACGGCTGAACGGATCTGTCTGAAATTTGGCACATAGATAGATTATAGTCTGGCAATAGGACATACTTAGGCTACTTTTTATCCCCGAAAATGAAGGAGTTCCCGCGGGAACCAAAATACCTCGATCCACGCAGACGAAATCGCGGGCATTAGCTAGTATTAATTTACAGCCAAATTAAAAATTCGTTCTGTTAATTTTTAATAAAACTTTATATATTTTGTATTTATATATAACTTATTATATGTGATCAGAAAATATAAAAATCTAAATACTTGATACTAGTTTGACCTTTTTTTAAACCGTCTGTCAATTTTAGCTGAAATATTTACGTGTTATGGAATCAGTAATACTAACGTCTAAAAACTAGATATTTTGTAGTTATTTTCTCTCTTTTGAAAAAGGGTTTCAAGAAATTCTCTTCCATATCGGAAACGATATGGACGACGTCATAGTAAAAAAACCAGTAAAAAGAAAATAGAAAAATCTAAATTGAATTTTACAACTTCGTAGGATATTATGTATTTTTTATAATAAAATAAGACTAACGTCTTATTTTATTTAAGAGCCCAAAAGGCTTAAAAAATTAATAATACCAAAGCACTACCAACCCTTAAAACGTAATTAAAAATACAGTTTTAATTAAATATATTTAAGCGTTATTTATTGTAGAAGTCATCCAAGTAATTAACAATTATTATCATAATAATTAGGTACTTTGCGTTTCGTTCTTAATAGATATTAAGTAATTTATATATATTTTAATAGACATAATATAAAAGAATTAGTAAAGAAAGTTCATAATATTTCTTTTTCGAATTCATTGACTTTGTAACGAGTTACATGTATAGTACGCGCGCGAGTTGAATGCAGAATAAATATATGGTGACACATACTATACTTAATAATATTTTATCCAATATAAAGTAAAATAAATAAATACACGTTCATAATAAATATGTATTAAGACTGGTATCTTTAACCACATAACAGATAAAATGTAATAATAAAACTTCATCTATGTCCGATTTTTCCAAACATAAAACATCACGATACCCTGTCATTTCATGCCTCAACAAAATATACATAAATGCATAATAACCATTTTATGTAAATAACTTGGCACTACTCTGATGAGAACAAAACATAAATCAACGAAATCCCTTTTATTTTTTCTTAATTTCTATCTTATAATTTAATTAAAGCATTCATAAATGTGATTTACACACATTTCCATATTTCATATACATAATATATATATATATATATATATTATATTTGATAAAACTATGTTATACAATGGCTTATGTATTTTGTTTATAAAATATTATTATATTAGCGTTGTTCTAATTTTGGATAACGTAATGGATCCCTTTTGAAATACCTGCGACCCCTATGACCCCTTCAGATTTAATTAAAGGTGACGTTTTAACACAGACAAACATTACCCAATGCATATTCTACATATTATCTAAATTTAACATAATATAATTATGTTACTTTTATATACAGGATGGAAACGTCAAGTGTACGGAGAAGATTATTTGAAAATAAGAAATACTCAAAATGGTGGGTTTACTACGTTGCATGGTAAAAAAATAAGCTATATTATAATTTAAAAATTACTTTATTTATTCCAATTTTAATAGGTATGTATGTAGGTGAAAACCAATTTGGTAAAACGTTAGTACGACAACGAGGTCACAAGGCGATATTGTAACGACGTTGTATAAAATATTGAGTAATCCCAACAATTATGCCTATACTAAAATTTAACATTATTTGTGTATATATACTTAATAGTATTTAAGAACTTAACGTTGATAAGCAGAAACAGCAATTTTCGGAGGTAAAACGTATTTACTTAGAGTTTTTTTGTAAAATTATGATTCTTTGAAAATACAAGTTGAAATTTATTGAAAATGATTATAGATTAATTGTTGAGATTATTTTATTATAAAGAAAAATAAATAATAGGTAAGTAATTAACAATAAAAACAATTTCTGTTTGGCAGCTGCCACTATGCGGTGAGTAATTAATAAAAAAATATTTGCATTATTACGATTGCGCGCCCTTTTACGTTCCCATCCTGTTTTTAACTAACCAGGGGCGGATTTACATAAAACACTACATAGTATATGTACGTGTAATAATTATTCACAAATATAAAAGCGCGACTGTCTACCTTTTTACCAATAGGTATGGTAATGATTTATGGGCTAAAAATATATCAGTAGCCTTTTATAAAAACACTTATCATATACATTAAAATAATTTTCTATACATTAATTTCGTTTAAACGACTTTGTTAAATTTGGTACTATACTTTGATACGAGTTTATTAATAAAATGCTACAAATTAAACCTTATTCATTTCTCTCAAGTACTGAGTTTTCGGAAAAATACCGGAATACTGAATTATGATTAAAATTCAGTCTAATCTGTAATAATTTTATGGCGAAAAATTGAATTTCATGTTCAAATTTTCAAAATTCTTGCTACCAAAGCGAGTCAAAATGTATAAAAATATAAATTAACAACAACTGATTCTGTCCGAATAAATAGATACGTAGAAAAATCTATATTATTATTTATTTAATTATTGTACTAAATTAGCAACAGATTGAGCAAATTGAGCAATCATATAATGAACTATGTATAAATACTAAGCATTAGGAAGCCATTTTGAAATTAAACTTTTTTAACGTATCGAACAATTTACAGATTAAAAATTACAAATGTCAAAACAAACAATGAATATAGTTTACACTCAAAAGTTTTTATTATTTTTTTCATCAAATAGGTATTATTTACTTATTTTATTATTCGTATATTTATTAATATTAATATTTACATAGCTGATTGTTCTAATTTAAATTTAACCGAGTCATTCAAACGGCGACACTTAACTGCACCACAACCAACTTTTTTCACTATAAAACGTTTGACGGCGGCCATTTTGCTTAACAACTAATTTCAGTTTCACCGTAATCTCCATTGCTAGTCTTGCTACCCTGTTTTATAACATTTTTACCGTTTCCTACAACGATTTCGGAGTACGCGTTATTTTTTTGATTCTTCTGGTTGTTGAGAAGATTTTGCGCGTTACTACCTGAACTGGACGACGCGTTATCGCTGTCAGCGTAAGGGACATCTGTCATGGGACCGTTGAGTAAACTAGCTGCTGAGTTCGACTGTTTCAGTTTTCCTTTCTCTTCTTTCTCAGGCTCTTTCGGGGATTGTAGGTCGTGTATCACTGCTTTCTTGGGGTCTATTTGTATCGTTTTCGACTCTGAAAGTTTGTTTGGCGTGACAACGTTTATGTATGGTGGTAGAACCTTCATCGTGTTCATCGTCGTTAAGTTGACTGATCCACTATTTTTCTTCAGAGCATTGAGGTTTTGTTCTAGCTGAGCGGCATCTAGACAGAAGGGTTTGGCTTTAGGAAGTAGTTTTGGCGGTGGTTCTCTGTTAATCCACGCATTTATTCGCGGGGGGTCTGGGGATGCGATTGGAGCATTCTTTCTCTCCGGTGCGAGCGTGTTTTTATTCGTCTTGTCTATAATCGTAGTTTCTATTGCCTGCGTCAGTATGTTTTCCGGTGGTTTCGGTGATGTTGGCGTTATGCTGATCAGTTTTTCGACCTGCGAATGGAAAGTAAGATATAATACACAATATTGATATAAAATGAAATGATTTAGTTATTTGACGTAGGACAACTTTTGCACATGTAATGTCGTGACTCTACCATCGGTTCGAAAAGAGATTCTAAAAGTTTTTCAATATAGTTTACAAATGCAGTACAGTCGTTGCTATTAAAGCAATTTCAGCAATGTTTCGGTTGCTAAAGAACGGATAATCATCAAATTTGTTCTAGTATCTAAGGTTGACTGTGGAAGTAGAAAATATTAAAATATGTTTTATACATATTTCCAGTTTTCTGATTATACAGTGCAACGCTATTAAAAATAGCTGGCCCCATTTTGGGCAATTGGGCACCAATAATTAACTGGCGCCCAAATAGGGGCCAAATGAATTCCATTTGTTTATTGAATTATTAGTCTAAGTGTCTGGAAATGAAAAGTTTCCACCACCAGTACTACAGCCCATTAACGTCCCACTGCTGGGCACAGGCCTCCACTCTCTTAAGAGAGAGGAAATTAGAGCTTAGACCCACCACGTTGCTCCAATGCGGGTTGGCGGGCTTTAACGACTATTATCATGTTAGTGATAATAACTGGGACCGACTCGTAATAACGTGCTCTCCGAGGCACGGGGGTGAGACACCACCAACTTCCTAACTCCGGGCTAGTACTGAGAATTAGTCAGAAAACCCCAATACTTATCATGGCCCGACCCGGGAGTCGAACCCGGGACCTCGTCAGCCGCAGTCAAACATGCTAACCGCTAGACCAACGAGGCTGTCAATACGAGGCGAGAAATATAATGTTGATAGTCCATTTATGTGTACAA
Organism: Erebia palarica; assembly: GCA_964035005.1. Taxonomy (NCBI): domain Eukaryota; kingdom Metazoa; phylum Arthropoda; class Insecta; order Lepidoptera; family Nymphalidae; genus Erebia; species Erebia palarica. The sequence continues at coordinate 22,464,165 of OZ035993.1, read as the reverse complement.
TTTCTTAGAGCGAGCAAACGATCTTTCTGGCGCAGTATAGAGCGCTGTTGCCTTAACGTGAGAGGTACCGAGTTTTATTCCCGGCAGGGTCAATATCGGAATTTATAATATCTGAATTTTCTCGCGTCTGGTCTGGTGGCAGGCTTCGACGGTGGCTAGTTACCACCCAACCAGCAGACGTCAAGCAAGTTAACGTTCCGCTACGATGCAGTGTAGAAACCGACTAGTGGTATGGGTTTAATACGAAGACTATCATCAGTAATCATCAGGTGAGATCGCAGTCAAGGACTGACTTGTAGTTGATTAAAAAAATGTGTATTTCACAAAGCGTAACTTACAAGAGGGTGGCGGGAAGTGGCTGGATGAGGAAGGCTGAGGACTGGGTGTGGTGGCGGTCTTTGGGAAACGCCTATGTTCAGCAGTGGACGTCCGCTGGCTAAGATGATGATGATGACTGAGCCTATTACCAAAAAATAACTTACAACAGGGCCAGGTTCATTGGTCGGCGCGGTGTCGACCACCTTAGTGCTCGGCTTAGTCTCGGTGAAGGATGTCTCCCATATGGCTGGTCGGTCGTCCGTCTCAGAGGCAGTGTCCTCGTCCATCGATGCGCATTCCACGGAGCTTAGCAATCTGTTTGGGACAGTAAAGTAATAATTTTAATAAATTCTTAAATTATACTGACAAACACTAATAAAATCGGGGTCACTACCGCCGCTTACGTCACGTACCTTTACGTCCCTAAAATAAGTATTATTATGTATAGTATAGTATATTCTAAAATATGAACGTCAAAAATATGAAAACAATACTACTTTAATTGATGCAACGATGGTATTATGCCCCCTGTCAGGGTACCAATTATTTACCTGTCAGTGGAGTTAGACGGCAGAAACGTTGTGGTGTTCCTTGTCTCGGCTGAAGCAATGGAAACGTCGCGTTTTGCGCTCACGGCCAGTGATGCCATTGGAATGTTGCCATATTCTTGTGATGCTGCCGAGTTGTGGGGAACTTTATTGTTTGGTTAAAAAAAATAGTAACAACTTACAAATATTAAGACCCTAAACCTCTACCACCTTAGACTGCATCATCACACGCCATCAGGTAAGATTGTAGTAAAGGGCTAACTTGTAGTGAAAATTAAAAAGAAATTGTTTACTTTGGACGTAATAAAAAGCGACAGAAAATGGTGCATGAATGAATAAGTTTTTACTTTATAGTATCCCTCTATTTAATTTTCTTCATATTTGAAAACTTCTTGATTTCTTCGTGATGCGGGTTCTGTAGTTTCCCCAGTTGTTATATATATGAAAAATGTGCCAATAAACAACTTACCTTTCAGAAGAGGTTGAAATTGTGAATCCGCCATTTCTTGTTCCTCCTGTGTCGCCGTTAGCGCTTTGCTATGAGGCACCAACGGATCCGTTGAGCTACAACAAACTTACGTTACTTTGTGCCCAACAGTACATTAGATATGCAACGGTTTGTATGTTGGACGACCCAAAAATACAAAGTGTACGTATTGGATGCCAACTTTGGATTTGCCACTAAATAGAAGTGAGATTACTACACTAATCGTAAAATAGTGGAAGTAATGGAAGTGATTAGTCTAGTTATACATATTCTTAATTGCTGGAAAATGAGATTAATGATAACCAGAATCGAACCTAGTGATGTTCTTAAATGAACAATCGACCTTCTAACTTAACTAAGGTGACCAACATCTGCGTATTTTAACATATCGCCCGCTAGTTATGAATGCAGTTAAATTAATTATTGATAATTCGCTCAGCAAACCATTTCTTTTTCACTGTAATATAATTATGTCATGTGTATTTGTGAGTCGTCCAAAAATGATTTGCTTTTTAAATTATACTTCTATTTTCTATCAGGGCTTTCTTTAATGTTTATTTAATGTATTCTGATTTAATCAATTGGTTTAAGGAGAAAATCGACAGGGTTTGGCTCACTATGCATGCTTCTCGTCTTTAGAGTTGTAAAGTTTATTTTGAGGGTATTTCTAAATTTTCCCTTGTATTTTTGCCAAAATAAGTATATAAGATTTTCTAATAATAACTTTAAGATTTTCAGAAGATTAATAATCTTAATTATAATATATGGAGGGTAGAGATAAGGGAGAAAAGTTGAAAAAGTGTCCAGTAGTTGCTATAAATAACAGTTCAAAAACCTTCCACAATGGCGCTGGTGTAGCAAAGGGTATGGTTTGAATGTAGCAATTGTAGATTGAAGTGAAGTACGCCGAGTTAAAAAATTTAATATTATTGTCGACTAAAATAATTAATTATTGAAAATTTCAACAACTTACGTTGTACAAAATAATGATGAATGTTTCATTTCCTTGTTTATTTCTCAAACCTACTTACTCTAATAATATTTGGTGCTTCCTTTTAAATTTACCCTGCTGCTAATGTGGCGCCCCTACTTTTATGCATTTCGACGGACACTTTTTACTCCTTATCTTCTACCCTCCATATTATAATATCAGAAATGTTTTAGCAATTTCGGGTAAAATATTTTTTTGTAGAGGTAGGTCTTTTTTATATCAATATTTTCAATATGATATAGTTACTTTTTAACAAATTATTTATTAGAAGTATCAGTATCAGAAGGATTCGTCTAAAAATTAAAATCAATATAAAATGAACATGTCATTACATGAAAAGACAACTGGTATACTAATCGATATGTGTACATATTTAATCGTCAAATGTGCGCCTTTTACTTTTATAGGAAAATTTAGAAATAAAAAGTCATCTTTGAAATTGGTTCAATTGTTTCAAAGTACCAACCAAGGTCCATTCTCAATTATTTTAATATGTCTTTTTTTGGCGTACTTTTTACTTTGACTTATATACAGTAGTGGTATTTTTTTAATGATTTTGTTAGTATAATTTAATGCACCGAGAATGAACTTTGTTCGGAATAATAATCCTTATAGGTATGCGTAGGCAAAGCTGGACTAATTTAAAATAAAAATTCCCGCATTTCAAAGATAACAAAAATACTAGATCAAGTTTAGTTCGTACAACATCCAATTGACTTTCGAAAGGGGGGAAATGGACTTCAATTGAAGTTTTAGTTAAGAAATAAAATGAATATGTTAAACAGAATAGGAGACTGGCAGTCATACATTTTTACAACTAATATAACATTTTAAAAATATGAGATCACTATAGTACCTAATATATTTTTATATTTGGTATTGTTATCCATATTTTTTCATATAACTATAAGCATACAAAAATGTGTTTAATAAAAAAACTATATAAAATTAAACAGTTATTTTTGTTTCATTAACCATCGTGAAATCGGCAGTGTTTGTCAGATCATAAGATCTTTAGCTGACATGCTTTGATGCCAACAGAAGTCTAATTCTTTGAAAAACTAAAGTCAAGATTCAATGTATATTTATTCAACTAGACTGCCAATCTCCATGAACTCGTTACCTATCGTCAGCGGGCTGGTCCTGGCGCGACAGGGGCACGAGGTAGTCGCCCGCAGAGCGCTGCCAACACAGCGAGGTAAGGCACAGGGAGACCAACATTTCAACTTTACACACCACGTTATTATACATTATACATATACTAATCATTTTTCAGATAACATGGCAACGATCATCATTTTACAGCTAACATTGAATAAAATCTGCCAACTGCAGAAACATCGAATTTTTTAAAAACACACGTTTGTCTTTTTTAAATTAATTACAGGCTCACGCTTGACCACCTGTTGGGAATGAAGATGTGGCCTAAGATAGGACGCGCTTGCCTAGAAGATTTCATTAGAAAAATCATACTGAATATATTTCATTCATATATTCATTATTATTTCCAATTCAAACTTATTATGTACGATCATCACACAAAATAGACGTATAACATTTATTAAAAAAAAAATCGAGTAATCTCATTTGAATACTGGCAGCCCTAAGCAATTTTTTTCGATTTTTTTCCTGATAATTTTATTTCGCTGCGACTCAATATATTTCTAAAGCACCAAAGCAGGTAGAGTAGTAAGCTATCCTATGCTATGTTACTATATCATTCAGATGGTGGATGTGTTTTACGTAAGTATGTTATAATCTCCCTGAGTCTATTCCACTTCTGGTCTAAGCGTGCATTAAAAAGGTTCGGGATTTTGTAAAAAAAAAAACATTTTCTGGCTTTCAGATGCGGCAACTTATTTCTTTTTTTACTTTAGTTTAAACGTTTTTTTTACATAAGCCCGTACTAAGGATAGAGGTAAAAATAAAGAAAATACAGGTATAGATTCCCGCTATAGCTACTAGGCAAGTAAACACACAATTTTTGAAAATATTTCGAAAAAAGAAAGAGATTCTTTGTAATGCTTATGCCTTTAAGGCCAGTTTCTTAGGAAGCATGGATGATGATTGATAAAAAAATATTAATCGCGAATTACGATGTGTGAAAAAGATCATGCAATATTAATTTAACGACCGATTTTTTCTTAACATTCCAATGAATCTCTTTTTAAACTACAGGGTCTTTCTAATTCTCTACGCGATTCATTCCGGGAGAGGGGGTAAAGTTAGAAAAATATATTTAAAAAAAATGGTATCATTATGATCATGCGCCACTCGCAAGCACGGTTTTCAAAAACCACGGGACACTAACACCGACAGTTTAAATTTAGAAAAAAAAGATTTATTAAAAAAAACAAAATAATCCAGTTACTTGCTTCTAGTAGCCAGAGCGAAAACATTTGGAAAAAGAAAAAAAACAGTTATAAATTAGCACACTTTTAAATTTCATTTTTTAAAATTTGATCTGTTGTATCGATATTAGTCATTTATTAAAAAGGACAGTTATGTAATTTAAAATTTTATAGATATTTCAGGTAAGGTGTTGATCAATAAAATAAAATTTACTATAAGCATAACCTTAGATTGTGATCGAATAAAATCGTTTTCTTTCTTTCCATAACATTTTTTAAATGATATGTCCCTTAAGTAATATAACTAATATATACGTAGCTTTAAGTGTAATTTCTTTCTTGCTGCTGCTTAATAACTATCTAAGTAAAATTTTACAATTAATTAATTGGAAAATTTTAGATACATAGAATAAAAATATATAAATTTATGATTGATAAGCACAGCAGCGACAGATCGTCGTGAATTCTTGCATTGACACATTCTTTGAGGCTACTTTTGATGTCGGAAAATATAAATTATAATTATTATTAAATTAAGATAATCCTATCTTCACGCGCACGTAGTCATGGGAATCACCCAGTTGAATAAAATGAAAAAAAAAAAAATGTTTTAACGAAACAATGGTACTTACATTTTATTGATCAACACAATAATATTGTAATTGAAAAGGGTTTGTAGGTATATGATATGGTAGGACTTACCTGCGGGCCGTTGGGCTCAGTGAAGGACTCCAGCGGCCCGAGCAGCGACCGTAGCATCGGAAGTTGCGCGTTTGTTATCTCTGGGTCCTGTTCATACAATTTTTTTAAAATTTTTATTGTGAGATAGGCTTGCACTTGACCCCACTCATGCTTAGTGCAAAGCAATGATGAGTTCTAGGTTGGAACGCGCTTGCCTAGAAGATGCTAATTCACTTTTGCCTTGAAGGTACCTAAGTTATACGTGGCAGGAACCACGTGCGCTGAGTGGGTGTTCCACACCCAAGAGGTTCGGATAAGAAACGTCGAGCACAAAATTTAAATTTTAAACCCTTTTAATAAAATACTCTGTAATCTTTCATGGCTTTATTAAGTGCCCGAGTTATAATTATTATTGTAATAGTAATTGGTAGAAAAATGTCGGAAAAATCGTAATACAGTGTACCTACATAGTACAAAAAAGTTCGCCAAATTCCTTCTTGGAACGTGGGTAAAAATTACAACTTTCCTAACGCAGTAAGATTTTTGTCTTATTTTAGGATTAATTTGAAGATTTAAACCTGAAGTCCTGGATCCTGCAAAGTCACCACTAATCACTAGTCACTGGAAACCACTAAGTTGTCACCGCTTATTTTATAAATCTAAATATATAAAAGAAAAAGGTGACTGACTGACTGATCTATCAACGCACAGGTCAAACCACTAAGCGGGTCGGGCTGAAATTTGGCGTACAGATAGCTATTATTCCGTAGGCATCCGCAAAGAAAGGATATTGAAAATTCAACCCCTAAGGGGGTTTGAAATTTGTATGAAAATCGAACCTAACGTGAACGAAGCCGCGGGCTAGTTAGTTAGCTAGTTAATAACAAATGTAATAAGGAAATAAAATACAGATACTCTGGTACTGGTTAGTAACACGTATTAACTGAATGTCTAAGTCCTAATATTGCATGACAAAGATCGATACTAAGCGAGAAGGCCGCCTTTTGTATTCTACTTCCTTCTTAGTGTTTTCTGTGTAGTTATTTGTGTTCTTTCTATTTTTGTGTTGTGGTGTACAAATTAATTTGTTGTATAATAATTGTATAATAGGTGTATAATAATTGTACAACAGGTGTATAATTGTATAAAAGGTGTATAATAATTGTACAATAGGTGTATAATTGTATAATAGGCGTATAATAATTGTACAATAGGTGTATAATTGTATAATAGGTGTATAATAATTGTACAATAGGTGTATAATTGTGTAATAGGTGTATAATAATTTCTAGTACTTGCCTGTACAAATCTAGTTAGTCGATCGAACATTTGCGCAAAGGAAGGCCGCTCCGACGGCGCTGGGTTCCAACACTCGCACATCAGTCGGTACACTTCTCCGGGACACCCTGTATGTGAGAAATTATGATGGCAGAAATTATATCATTGTAAATTTATTATTATTTCGCTGGACGAAGAACGAGTGGCCTTATTGTGATATCGCATATCAGTCGATTGCGATTGTTAAGCAACGTTGACCCAAGTCCGTAACTAAATGGGTGACCGAATTTGAAGGTTCAAATTTGGATTTTTCGTTTCCTACGTGTCTTGAAGAGCAGATTAAGCCGTCGGTCCTGGTTACTATCACTAACATCTGATAATAATCGTTACAAATACTTAGTCGAGTAATATGAGGAAAGACGTGGGAACCCACTGCGTTATGACCCCAAAAAAATTCAATGCAAAGGGGTCACAACTCTCATTAATGAGGAATACGACGAATTAAGAGAAATTACTATTTCTATTCCGGGAGGCTCGGCCGTGGCTGTTTACCACCCTACCGGCAAAGACGTACCGCCAAGCGATTTAGCGTTCCGGTACGATGCCGTGTAGGAACCGATTAGGGGTATGGGTTTAATATAACTGCTGTACCCTTGACAGGTTAGCTTCTAAAACACGAAAGTCAATAAAAATGAAACAAATATGACTTTAAACGTTGGCAGTGCGGCCCCTGGTTTCTACTTTCTATCTGCTTACTAAGACTAGATTCCTAGGTCTCAATCTAGGCGTTACCGTGCGGTCGCTCCAGTCTGCCTCCTCCAGACACCATCTGCATCACCTCTCTGTTGGCGCATCCCGTGTATGGCATTATGCCTAGAGAAAACACCTCCCATAGCAATACGCCATACGACCTGCAACAAATATGGATATGTTATAAGAAGGTGATATTGAGGGTAGTTTCGCACAATTATTGGGTATTTGACAACTAGTCAATACAATAGGGCGATTATCTAAAAATGACAGCTTCAGTGTAACGATCGCGACCACCTCTGATTGGTTAACATTCAACTATTGGCCAAAATCCATTTACGCAGTAAAAATGCCATAAATTAAGCCAGTCGAAACAATTGAGACTGTAACAGTGATTGATGCAGGTTTTACAGAATCGCCCTGCAGTAGGGCGATTATCTAAAAATGATAGCTACGGAGTAACTATTGCAATCACCTCTGATTGGTTAACAAAAATCATTCTTCCACAGCAAAAATACCATAAATAAGGCCAATCGAAATAATTGAGACTGTAAAAATTATTGATGCAGGTTTTTCACAATCGCCCTGCAGTGGGGCACTCTCAACGTACGTTTCACTCCGACACCGGAGCATCCTCAGGAGATGTTGACTCGACAATGCACGATTGTGAAGTGACTATCGTATCGCAAGTTCCGGCTTATATACCTTTTTGGCATGGCTCATACTGAAGCCCCGCCCCCTCCCCCATTACTGTATAAATTGAGTAAAGGTGAATTTGATACGTTAAACGTTGAGTGATTTGGAGGATTTGTGTGGTGTGGTGTTGTGCCTGTGCGAATTGCTGGGTGGTGGGTGTCGCATGTTGCAGGTGAAAGACACGCACTGTACCACACAGATTTATCTACTGTAGCGGATTATAGCGAATTAAACTTCTAGTTCATTCACTGAATTGACCGTGTTTGATGGAGCGCTCTCGAAAAGGCCTATGTGCAGCAGTTTATGCATACAGGCTAATAGATGGATGGATGGACTTAGTTCTTACCAAACGTCAGTTTTGACGGCATTTTAATTGACCGTGTTTGGTGGCGCGCTCTCTAAAAGGCCTATGTCCAGCAGTGGATGCATACAGGCTAATGGGTGGACGGATGGACTTAGTTCTTACCAAACGTCAGTTTTGACGGTAAAGATGCCGTCAATGTACGCCTCGGGCGGCATCCACTTGATGGGCAGCATGGCTTTGCCGCCCTTCTTGTAATAGTCGGAGCGGTAGATGTCCCGCGCCATACCGAAGTCGGCTATCTTCACGACGCGGCCCGGCCCGCGTGAAGTTAGCAGGCAGTTGCGGGCTGCGATATCCCTGGGGAGACGAAAACGGTTGAAAATATTTATTTGTCATAGTGCACTAAACTAGACATTGAGCCTATGATATTTTTAATCAACGTTTGGAAAGGCACTGGCCCCTAAGATACGGGTCCTCTTAGTTTAGGGGCCAGGAATTTATTTTGCTGTGTTTTAGTTGATTCCATTAATAAAGATTTCTATTTCTATTAATCCATACGAGTTCCCTGGTATTTCGCAGTGACTTTTACACGCCACGGTGGTCTTGTGCCACCAGGATCCAGCGTGAGGGGCTCCCTATCCCTACGACTCGATACCATTGCTATTGCCCTTATACCTAATGTACGTAATATCAGACCGGGCTCATTTGTTCACGTGACCTGTGACATTTAAAACCACAGTTAAAATTGCGGTAACTACTCTAAACTAACATTATAAAGAGGAAAGATTTGTTACTTTGTTTTTAATGGATACACTCAAAAACTACTCAACCGATTTTGAAAAATCTTTCACTTATAGCTGCTTTATCAGCGAGTAACATAGGCTATATATATTTTTTTCAATTAGAGATCCCTACGAAAATTGCAATAATGTTAATGAAGTCAGAAAATATCATCCCATCTGAGAGCTTCTGTGGCGTAGGCTGCGTTAATCGTAAAAGTTACACGAACACAATGTATAGTGAAATTGTTTCTATCAAAAAGTTCTAAAAAAAAGTCCGCAATAGTATATATCTATCTTTTAAGGCTGTCTCAAAATAACTATTTGTATGATATTCAAATTTGGTCTTAAAACAAAGCTTTACTTTCGAAGGTGTTTTTCCTCACATTATATTAATCAAAATAAAATGGTTGGTCGTCTCAAGTATTTAATATGGACCGAATTCACCATTAACACCATTTAATTCAGGTGAATTGATGATATCGTAGCGCTAATGTAAAACCTGCAGCCCGATTCTGTAACTCAGTGGTTAGCAAAAAATGAAAGCCACTGACTTATATTTTTTATCCATTGAAGATTTACTATGAAATGTTCTTTCATTTTTTCATAGTAAACCTTCAATGGACAAAATATATATGTCAGTGGCTTTCATTTTTCGATAGCCACTGAGTTACAGAATAGGGGAGCTGATCGTGCTGCCCAGTGCCGGCTAACTATTATTGGGTAAATGGACTATTATGATGATTAGTGCATCCCGTGTGAAGCCATGCCGGACCGCTAGTTATTAGATATTTTCCAAAGAACATTCCAAAACCTAACGATGAAATTCGTAGAAGTACTAAAGTGACCGACATAGCTCTGCGGATTAGCAAGCTGAAGTGGCAATGGGCAGGTCATATCTGTCGCAGAACCGATGGCCGTTGGGGCAGACGTGTTCTGGAGTGGAGACCGCGTACCGGTAAGCGCAGTGTAGGACGACCTCCAGCTCGCTGGTCCGATGACCTAAAGAAGGTTGCGGGAAGCGGGTGGATGAGGAAGGCGGAGGACCGTGTTTGGTAGCGCGCTCTCGAAAAGGCCTATGTCCAGCAGTGGATGCATACGGGCTGATGGATGGATGGATGGATTCCAAAACCTTGTTTTTTTTTTTTTTAATAATCTCACCTATGGACAAATCTCCTGGCTTCCAAATACTTGCATCCCTTGCAAACATCGAGCGCGCAAAGAAGCAGGTCCTTCATAGTCAAGGCGCTCGCGCGTTCAGGCCGCGGTCGACTTTCGCGCAGGAAGTTCTTTAAGTCCCCGCCCGCTAGCAGTTCTAGCACGATGAACCTGGACAGAATAATACTACTCATATTATCATACTAATACCGCCTCGTTGGTCTAGTGGTTAGCATGTTCGACTGCGGACGACGAGGTCCCGGGTTCGAGTCCCGGGTCGGGCCATAATTAGGTATAGGGGTTTTCTGACTAGACATTCTCAGTACTAGCCCGGAGTTAGGAAGTTGGTGGTGTATCACTCCCGTGCCTCGGAGAGCACGTTAAGCCGTCGGTCCCGGTTATTATCACTAATATAGTAACATGATATTATGATGGATGATGATGAGATGATGATTGGAGCAGCGTGGTGGGTCTACACTCTAATTCGCTCTCTCCTTTATGAGTGGAGGCTTGCGTTCAGTGGGACGTTAATAGGATGTGGTGGTGGAAGAAGATTTCCCCCCCGTCAACAAAAAAAAAAAGGATGTAGTGGTGGTGGTAGTCTATAAAAAAAATGGCAGTGATAGAGACTGCCGATAGAAGTGAAAACGAGTATTTAATTTTTTTTTTTAAATACTTAATTAAAATATAAACCTTAAAACTAAGACATTAAAGTTTAATTACGAATGCAGTATATATTTATATTTAAGAAATTTTGTCTTCTTCTTCTTTTAAATATCTCAAAAGCCAGCAACGCATTGGCGGTTCCCCCGGTGCTGCAAATGTTCATGGGCGGCGGTAATCACTTACCATCAGGTGAACCGCCTGCTCGTTTGCTCGCTATACATATTTTAAAAACACGTGCATGAGAAAATGCGTGACCAATATAAACTTACCTGGGATGTCTATCAAAGCACACTCCAATTAGATGAACGATGTTGGGATGGTTGAACTTGGCCATGATAGCAGCTTCCATCAGGAAATCCGACTCAGACTGGCCGGTGGACAGTTCAGGTAGAGTTTTGACCGCCACTGGCATCTCTATGCTGTCGCCTGCTCTATGGCGGTACAGCCCTTGGTAGACTTCTCCGAAGGCGCCTTGACCTAGGGCCCTGATTAAAAAAAAACATTTTATTTATGCAGGACCTCCGTGACGCAGTGTGTAGCGCTGTTGTCTTAACGTGCGGAGGTCCCGGGTTCGATCCCCGGCGGGGTCAATTTGGGAATTTATAATTTCTAAATTTTCCCTGGTCTGGCCTGGTGGGAGGCTTCGGCCGTGGCTAGTTACCACCCTACCGGCAAAGTCGTGCCGCCAAGCGATTTAGCGTTCCGGTACGATGCCGTGTAGAAACCGAATAGGGGTATGGGTTTAATTTATCTGCCATGCCCCGAACAGGTTAACCCGCTACCATCTTAGACTGCATCATCACTTGCCATCAGGTGAGATCGCAGTCAAGGGCTAACTTGTACTGGATAAAAAAATATAAGTATATATATTTATATTAAATACCCAGATAGGCTTATGTACCTAAGTTAATGGAACCTTGACTGAGGCAAAATAGTGTGTAGTCCACCAATCCGCACTTGCACAGCATGGTGAACTAAGGCCAGGGCCGTCTTTAACCTATTCGAGGCCCAGCACATTAGGATAATCACCATCATCACTACAGCCCATTCACGTCCCACTGCTGGGCACCTGGCCTCCACTCTCATAGGAGACAGCGAATTAGAGCTTAGACCCACCAAGCTGCTCCACTGCGGGTTGGCTTTAACGACTATTATCATGTTAGTGATAATAACCGGGGCCGACGGCTTAACGTGCTCTCCGAGGCACGGGGGTGAAACACCGCCAACTTCCTAACTCCGGGCTAGTACTGGGAATTTCTAATTCGAAAAACACGATACTTAATTATGGCCCGACCCGGGACTCGAACCCGGGACCTCGTCGGCCGCAGTCAAACATGCTAACCACTAGACCAACGAGGCAGTTTATTAGGATTAGGATAATGGGGCCCTTATATAAAGGCATCTGCCTGTTTTAACAAAATAGTACTCTGTCTAATTTGTTAAAACATGCTTAAAGAGTAGAAGCAATATTCTAGATTGATTCAACTGTTATTTTAAACGGTCACTTTAAACAAACTTCAAGATCAATTTAAAATCTGATTAACTTGCTACTGAGGTATATTTTGAGGCCCCATCGATCGCTGGGCCTTGGGTACATGCCCAGAGTGCCCAGTGGGAAAGTGCTCAGTATAGGGCCGGTGCGAATAGATTGAGACGATAATTAGGTGTTAGGACTTACTTCACAAGTTTCAAGCTTTCTCTGGCCACTTTGGGTAACCCCCTGACATCCACCCCCTGGGGGAGGAAGCTCTCGCTGCCATAGTGGGGGTTGAAAGCCATGCTCAGGGTGTTGTCTCCTCCTGGAGCGTTCCTCAAGCGGTGCAGTTGCATCTCTTGCTGGCGGTACTGCTTTTGCATGTGTTCTGCTTCTTTCTCGCGTTGGTATTTGGTGTCTTTGGAAGATTTTTTGAAGTGAAACATTGTGATTTGAAAATTCGATGCAAAGAAAAAGCGATACCAAAAAGAGACAAACATATTTATAATAGGATTTATCCTGCGAGAGAATGAGATAGAATACAAGTTATATTTATCTCATTCCCTCGTAGGCTACTTTTCTGAAGTTTCACTTCTGCCATGTGTGAATGCGTGTGCACACACACTTTTTTTATTTTTTTTTGCTTGGAACTTTAGTTATGCTTGGACTGCTTAGGATAACTATTGTATTGTCATTTTTTTACAAGCCTACCTCTAAAAGTAATTTTTAAACTAAGTCTTTTTTGTTTCTATTGGTTACATGTCTTCAAAATAAAATCATTTTAACTAGCTTAATGCCCGCGTTTCCGTCCGCGTGGATTGAGGTTTTTTGGTTCCCACGGGAACTCCTTAATTTTCCGGGATAAAAAGAGGCCTGTGTTTGTGATTGTAGACTTGTAGACACTCCTCAAAGGCGAATTATCCGTTTGACAAACGATTCCTATTACTATTTCCTTACACAATCGGGGGCCTGATATCAATTAACAATTAGCTATTAAACTTTTTACAATGATTAGTTAGCTATGTTAGCTACGATGAAGGAACTAGAAGTTTAATTCGCTATAAGCTGCGACAACAGGAAAATCTATGTGGTACAGTGTGTATCCCGCACCTATGGCCCGCGACATTCACCACACCACAGAAATCCCCCAAAAACTACCCTCAACGTACGTTTCACTCTGATGCCGGAGCATCTTCAGGAGATGTTGCCTCCATAATGCACGATTGTGAAGATCTTCGATGGAGCAAAATTATGATTAATCATAGATTATGTAAGTAGTATACTCACAGACATGCAGCGAGACGAACAGTATGATGAGTATGCAGATGAAGACGATGACGCCGAGCACTATGCATATCACCACCCAGTTATCCACCCAAGGCTCGTCACCCGATGACGATGTTGCTGTATGGACAAGAATAATTTGAACATTTTGTATGGACGCTGGCCTCGTTGGTCTAGCGGTTAGCGTAGTCGACTGTGGATCACGAGGTCCTGGGTTCGATTCCCGGTCGGGCATAAAAATTGTCAGGTAAGTATTGGGTTTTTCAATTATGAAATTCTCAGTGCCAGCCCGGAGTTGGAAGTTGGCGGTGTTTCACCCCCGTGCCTCGGAGAGCACGTTAAGCCGTCGGTCTCGGTTATTATCACTAACATGATAATAGTCGATAAAGCCCGCCAACCCGCATTGAAGCAGCGTGGTGGGTCTATGCTCCTAATTCCCTCTCTCCTATGAGAGTGGAGGCCTGTGCCCAGCAGTGGGACGTCAATAGGTTGTAGTGGTGGTGGCTGGCCTAGTCGTTATCTTTATTATTATCAAAATAAAATTGTTGATCATCTCAAGTATTAAATATAGACCAAATTCGTCCTTTATACCATTTAATTTAGTAAATATCTTAGTAGATATCATGGAAATAATGTGAAGTGCAACTGTAAATAATTATAGCGCGGCTGTGGACGGTGGCGTCCGGCATTGGCAGGCGAAGTGAGTGCGGGGCACGGGCAGCAATGTGGGGGTAGATATCGCAGTGCTGATGTACAACAGTACAAGTAAAACCTGATGTGCTGCCCAGTTCCCACCGGCTATATTGGGTATGGACTATTTCATAATATTATGATGATTAGTGCTAACCGTGCGAAGCCGGGGCGGGTCGCTACTCGCTAGTTCATTGTAATGTAGATAATGAGCGGGAAGTGGCTAAGCGGAACGGGCTCTACGTATAGAATAGGTAATAGTACTAACAGAAATGTTACTCCGCGAAGACCTTTAACAATCAGCGACAATGGTGACGTCGTAATAAAGCCCAATTCAGCTCGCTCGCGTGAATATAATTAAATACCTACCTCTATATATCTTCAGAGGCGGCGCGTGTAGCCTTAGGGTTGACATCGAAATTCTTGTAATTACTATGGGCCAGTAATCGGTTGCAATAATGACGACAATTAATTTAAAAACAGATAAAAGGTATTACTAACAGATTTTGTAAAAACCGAATAGGGGTATGGGTTTAATATAAATGCCATGCCCCTAACAGGTTAGCCCGCAGGCTGATTACGTAAAATGTTGCAATAGCGACATCAGTAGCAATGCGACAGCAAACACTACGCGATCGGTCGCAAAATGTCACTAGAATTCGTATTACGCAAGCCGATCGCACGTCTATTGCTCGCCTGTCGCAGAATGCACTTTTCATGCACTTTTGCTATCGATACTAGCGCCACTCGCGACAGGACAGCAATAGATGAAAACAAAATAAGCAGCTTTATCCATACCTTTTATAGTCATCTTTGGTACGTTCCTTGAGTATGTTCCTCTGTGGTTGAATTTAAAGAGTGAAGTGTTCGACTGATCATAGGCTAAATCACAGAGTACATTGTTATGGCTAAACTATTATGTACTATCTACTCTGATCTACTCTCTACAGCAGTCGGATTTGAAGTGTGCATTGAAGTGATTATTTTGCTGAATTTTAATTTTGGACAGTAAGTTAAAAATCAATTATAGTTCAGTACAAACAATTTGTACGTTCGTTTCCTTTAACTAACATTTTCTCGATATAATTATAGTGGAACATCGAGTGTCGCCAAGTCAACTGGACGACGATTGCTTGAGGTTATGTACCTACATATTTAAAAACCACAGTAAACGCACTCGACAATTACCCAACAATCACTTTGCAACAGGTGCAGAGGTTGTTGCTGTTTGACGTTTCATTTTGCTCGGCTGTCGCTGTCGTATTGCTGTCAAGGAAGCTTAGATAATACCAATTTGCTGGTACGACAAGGACACGAATGCAGTTTTTAGTTCATAGATTGTCCGCTAGAGGGTGAATTAGAGCTCGATTGCTGTCTGCTCTATAGCCGCTGATACGTAATACAAAAGTACCGTTTGACAGCAGCGATCGCGAGATTTACGCCTGTCGCAAGCCTGTCGCTAGTTATGTAATCAGCCCGCCGGTACCTTCTTAGACTGCAATATCACTTACCATCAGGTGAGATCGCAGTCAAGGGCTAACTTGTAGTGGATAAAAAAAAGTCGTTATATAAGCCACTTCTAGTTATAAAATATCAATGAATATTTTACACTTGTATGGGGCGGGGAGCCCCCCATGCCGAGACAAAGTAATATACCCACATTATGGATTAATCATCATCATCTCATCGGCGGCCCACAAGTCAAAATACTCAACACGACTCACGAGGCTCTTCTCGGAATGAGAACATTCTGCCATACATTCCTCCATTCTGGCCAATTTCTTCTTGGTAGACATATTAGAGTTTTTTTATAATGATTATAGAACTCACAGGCATGGTTTCAACTTTCCAGACGATGTTTGTTCACCGTAAGTGATATATTTAATTAATTAGGTTGGAGGTGCGTAAAGTCAAACGCATAACTACGGTTCGCGCGAAACACTCGACTGATACAAGTGCCGTCGAGCGTTCACGCAGTAGTAGTTAAATATCTCAGGTCACGTGACAAGTGAGCCAGGCCTGATATAACACTTTAACATAGCGAGAGATAAAATAGTGTCATAAATTGGGGGTAGTCATTTAATTACCACCTAGTAATTTGGTAATATACAAAAAATACCTGCTAAGAAGGCTCGCGGTCACTCAGCGAACGCTATGTTTGGAGTATTCGTAAGTGATCAAATACGAGAGCCAGAGAAACCGACACAGTCCGAAGATTCGCTAAGTTGCTTCGGGGCAAGTTGTCTTTCGAAGAATCGATAGGAGTTGGGGATCCTCGGTGCTTGAAAGGCGACCTAACACTGGAAAACGCAGCGTCGGACGATCCCCTACGTGGTGGATAGACGATTTGTAGCGAGTGGCTGGAAGCCGCTGGAAACAAGCGGCACAAAACCGTGCTCTGTGGAGATCCATGCTGGAGACCTTCGTCCAGCCGTGGACGTTATTGGTTGGCAGTAGCTGTGGATTAAGTCAAGGACGACGACTTACATATGCATTTAGTGGGGTCGTTTTCGTCCGTAATCCAATCTGAGGGGCAGTAACACTTCACGTCACTCCGGTACTCGTTGATTGCGACGCAGCGGTAGTTACAACCGCATTTCTGGAACCAATGGATTCCAAATTATCGGGCTATTCAAGGGATGGTGAAAATTCCTCAAAAGCTGGCAACGCATTGTTGGCTCCTACTGGTACTGCATTGTTCATGGGCGGCGGTAATCACTTATCATATGGTAATCACTCAATAACTTAGTCTGATGTTTGCTTGCAAAATATACCTACCTACCAATATAGAAGAATAAATTTCAAATTCTGTAAAACTAATTGCCTATTTTATATTATATTGTATTAATATGTTCACCAACCTACATCTATGATTAAGCAATCTTTTTTTTTGTGATATTAGGTACCAAAAACATTTGAATTATTTTTGCATGCCTGTAATGCAAAACATTATCTGTGTTATTCTGTCTTCCATCTTTTGTAAAAACATGTTTCTTGCAATTATATGACTCTATGAATCTACCACCGTATTGACAACCTCGTCCTTTTTTTGAAGTCGGTTAAAAAACGCAATCGGTCCAGCAATCTTGAAGAAATCGTTGTTCAAATTATTAAGAAATTTCGGTGACATATAAGGTACATTTATTTATGTGTATGTGTTAAGTATGACTTCATACCCAAGAACGACGCCTAGATTTATTGCGGTGCGTAAAGTCTGCTATTAATCCACACTTGATCAGGGTGGTGGACTATATCCAGACACTTCTTATTCTGGAGGAGACTCGTGCTCAGTAGTGTACCGGCAATGGGAGATGAATGATGAATAGCAAAGATGAAGGAGGCAGTTAAACTCACATGTATAGCCGGCACAATCAGAACTTCCCCGGGACCGGTTCTGGAGGCCATTGTGACGTCACTGAACTCGTTGAATCCCCTGGTTACGTCCACGTACGACCACCCGCCTCCGCCGTGAAGACCTTCCCCATCGTGCGTGCTGCCACCTGAGCAACATATGTGAAGATTTAAACAAGCTTTAGGAAAATACCCTCCTAATAACATTGCAAAAAGCATTGGTGGTGAATTTTTTTAATAATGATGACGCGTCGCTTCTGTCGCTCACTTAGGACAACGGGTCAGAGACTGTCCTAGCATCAGCTCGAAGCCTGGAGTGATCTTGGGTCACGTGACCAAGTGAGTTCTGTACTTAGTACTTACTAACCCACTCCCCTCCACCGCCGCCATTGCACGCCATACCTTCCACGCCGCCGTCTCTTAGAGACTGCCCGCGGATCAACTCGAAGCTTGGGGCTATCTTTGGCTACGTAACCGCGTGACTCCATCGTGGTAGTACTAATAGGCCTATTACACTGCACTTTCTACAGGGCCCTGTGGTAAGGCTGGGCGTGGCCGCTAGTTAGAGCGTTGCTTAGTACACAGCAATAATTACCAATTTAGGGACCCTTACTCCCTAAATATTATTACACTACCCTGATTCAAGTGTAAGGGTCCCTGTGAAAAGTGCAGTGTAATAGACCTATTACCAACCCATCCCCCTCCACCGCCGCCGCGTAAGCAGCCCCCTCCCCCGCCACCAAAGCCACCGTGTGCGCCGCCATTGCGAGCCATGCCCCCCACGCCGCCGTCTCTTAGAGACTGCCCGCGGATCAACTCGAAGCCTGGAGCTATCTTTGGCTATGTAACCGAGTGACTCCGACCTCCGTCGTGGTAGTACTTACCAACCCATCCCCCTCCACCACCGCCGCGTAAGCAGCCCCCTCCCCCGCCACCAAAGCCACCGTGCGCGCCGCCATTGCAAGCCATGCCCCCCACGCCGCCGTCTCTTAGAGACTGTCCTCGGATCAGCTCGAAGCCTGAAGTTATGGGGCCAGGCCTTGAGATCCAACCGCCTCCAGCTCCTGAACAATGAGTGGAATATCGCGGTTATCCACATAAATAATCTTCACACAAACGCTGGCCAACACGTCCGCCATCTTGACCATCCATCCTAGAGTTAAGACTATTGTCGCCAATCTTGAGAACCATAGAAACAGTAAGGTTTTGTACCTATGTTTCTTTTATGTTCAGCCTAACAGTAGTATGTAAAAATTCAATGTATTAAATGTTTGAATGTTTGGGAAATGCGGCCAGCATATTTGAAGGCTATTCGAATCGCTGAGATTAGCCAGAAAGTGTTTGCGTCAATTGGTCTGGAAAATCTTTCTTCCCATTAAAATAAAAATATCTTAACCTTACCCCCTCTTCTCTTATGAGACTATGATATATAAAATTAAAATGGGTTGTTGTCTGAAGTGAACCTACAGGCTACATCCATATACGCTTGACTTTATTGACGTCAAGTTTCGTGCAAACAACAAATTCAAATTTTATAATCCTTTACTTTTTTTTCTGATGACTGCTTTTGAGCACACTCACAACACGGCTTGTCCCAACCTGCGAAAGGTCGACTGGGAGAAAAGATTCTCGAGCTTTAGGTCCGCCTATTGTACATAGCAGCTAGTTAAGAGGCCCAATTGTCTAATCTAAGCAAACCGTAATCATTCGACAGCTTAAAACGAACTTTTTAAGGAGTACATACATGCTTTATGACGTGCACGCATCTATAATATGAAGTATAAACTCCTTAAACAGGTTGAATTATCAGTTCGACAAACGATTACGATCACGATTTCCTTACACAATCTGAGGTGCGATTATGTAAGTATTGCCGATCCAATCGTCAAAGTTCTGCGTCAAAGTAAAATAAACCATAACGGCATTGAATTAAGGCTCAATTTCGTGTATCCATTCTCATACGTTTATGGTATCGTACATACTTATACATATGAGAATGGATACACGAAATTGAGCTCTAATTCAATGCCCTTTTGGTTTATTTTACTTTGACGCAGAACTTTGACGATTTGATCGACAATTACACTGGTTCATGGTTGTGCAATAAAGTTTAAAAAATGTTGAGGTTGGATGTTGGTTGGTTGTTCAGTTAAAAAGTCAAAGTCGACGTGTCAAATCTTACCAGAAGTTCGCCCGGGTTGTCCATACATGTATCCTGACTCCGGCGTGGTATTGGTTCTGCCGCGAGCATGCTGGGACCCATCGTCTCTGAACACCCCTACCGACAGACCGCCCCCTCCGCCGCCCACTAGCAGGGGTATTGTCTGACCTTCTTTATCCACCTGGGGGTTAAAGGAGTAACTATATACACAGTCCTAAGACATAGTTATAATTACTATCGATTGAGAAGTAAACAAGAATGATATATGGTTATTTGTTCAACAAGTAAAACAACAAAGTTTGAATCCCGAGCGAAGGATCCTAAGATAGAATGAGAGTAGTGAGGGACGAGAAACATAAAACTTTGGTATCGTAATATTGATGTATATATGTCACCGTAAGATTGTAAAAACCGTTAAATTATAATCTAACTCGCGAAATTGTAAACTGTCGAAAGATTGGGAACCGTTCAATGTTCTGAGTGTAAATTTTTGAAATATTCATTGTATTTACATGTTCTTGCCTGTTTCTTGTAGGTTAGGTTAGGGTTCGACATAAATAATCACTTAGGTTCTATCGGGTTAATATACATAACAGATTACAATTTACCGAAAATACGTTAAATTGTAATCGTTCGGCAGTTTGCAATTTCGCGAGTTAGATTAGAATCTAACGATTTTTACAATCTTACGGTGACATATACAACTTTACACTTTACTAGCTAGAAAATACAAGATGTAAAAAAAAATATTGTACCCCACCTTGATTAATGATTGAATATTATACTACATATTACTTTTTGCTTTAATTTAATTTAAAACCAGTGAACAAAAGTAGTTTTCCTCATCGAGTGAGCGAAAACGACTCCTGCTCACTGGTTTTTAATGGAAAAAACCTTTTTTCTCACTGAGTGAGCAAAAATGACTACACACGCTTACCAAAAAAACATAAGTAGCGCCCCCACCACCACCACCACCATCGGTGACTTGTGTGTTCCGCACTTCGTGAGTCTTGCTCGTGAACATCGGGGACGTCTCGTTGGTCTCCCGGCGAGAGCATTCCTGACTCTCTTGAGCTGATAAAGTCTACAAATAGAAAGGGGACATTTAGATCCTTGCTTAATTTATCAGATAACAGCTGCTGATCTATTTATACTTCTACAGGTTTAGTACCTGCAGAAGTATAAATATAATTCTACATCAATGATACTTCTATACTTAATCTTATAAATGCGAAAAAGTTTAGGTGGATGTATGAATGGATGTTTGTTACTCAATCACGCCAGAACGGCTGAATGGATCTGGATGAAATATGGCACAGAGTTAGATTATAGTCTGGCCAAAATACTTCAATCCACGCGGACGAGCTCGCGGGCATTAGCTAGTATATATTATCGTATTCCCGTGAACTATAAAGGTTTAGCAAATTAGCAGCACTACAGATGCGCGGCGCGGTAAGTATTAAATTATGCACTTGTACAATAGGGATGATGACAAGTCAATCAAATCAGCAACTCTATAAGAAACTTAAAACGCACGTTTTTAGTATGGAAATTGCATGATATTCACAGTTGTGACGTCATCAAATTTCAACGCACTTTTTTTTTAAATCTATATTTTTAAATGGTTATCAAACTTAAAACTGACCGAGGATGTGAATTTTAGGTCTTTTGAAAGACCCTCTATATAAAAATCAGTTAGAAATAATTTATTTTGGATGTAGGCATCATCCCTTATAGGTCGCAGTGCAATTCTGTGTCGCGTCTTGACGTGCATCTGTAGTGGGGGTAATAAAAAATATTTTTGGGATCCATTAGTAAAAATAAAAAACAATCAACAAAATTAGTCTTGAGATCTAGTGAACTCAAATATTAACTTAACCGATTAACAATCTAACGATTTAGTAGGAACAAAACTGCCAATCCCGTCAATATAATAAAAGAAAATAAACAAATATAATCCACTCCGGACTTGCTTTTGCGCTAACGTTGCTTATCCTTGGCTGTTTTCATCTGTTTGTAACAAACCAACAATGCTCGTGTGCTGTGCTGGATCCTGACATTTTGACATTTTTGTCTGCGGACATTTTTCTTACAAAAAAAATATCATTTTAGCAAACCTATAATGTGTAAAAATCTCCTATTTCGAAGTAACTTAAATGGCGACCAGTCGCGATCACAATTTTTGGCCCACCGACACTCTTTGATAGCCTAAAAGGCGGAAAATCGCCTAACTTGGCGACACTGCTAACTTGTTCGGCGCCAACTCGCGGGAGTCGGCGGCGGCGGCGCAGGGTATATAGGCCTATTACACTGCACTTTCCACAGGGCCCTGTGGTAAGGGTGGGCTTATTACACAGCAATAATAATAGTTCTATTACACTGCACTTTTCACAGGGACCCTTCACTCGAATCAGTGTAGTGTAATAAACTTTAGGGAGAAAGGCTCCCTAAATTGGTCTTTATTGCTTTGCAATAAGCGACGCTCTAAGTAGCGGCCACGCCCACCCTTACCACAGGGCCCTGTAGAAAGTGCAGTGTAATAGGCCTATAAGGACCATTTTAGGGATCCTTTCGTCCTAAGTGTTATTACACTACTCTGATTGACATGAAAGGGTCCCTGTGAAAAGTGCAGTGTAATAGGCCTATATAGCGCGGCGGCGGCGGCGCGGGGTATAGCGCGGCGGCGCTCATATCTAACTGGAAGTGCATTGTTGACTTCAAGAATAGATGTAGGAACAAACCTTCTTGCAAGCGTTGGTGCCCTGCTGCCCGGCCAGCATGTAGAGCCGCTCCCCGCGATGCATTGTTGGCTTCAAGAATAGATGTAGGAACAAACCTTCTTGCAAGCGTTGGTGCCCTGCTGCCCGGCCAGCATGTAGAGCCGCTCCCCGCGATGCATTGTTGGCTTCAAGAATAGATGTAGGAACAAACCTTCTTGCAAGCGTTGGTGCCCTGCTGCCCGGCCAGCATGTAGAGCCGCTCCCCGCAATGCATTGTTGGCTTCAAGAATAGATGTAGGAACAAACCTTCTTGCAAGCGTTGGTGCCCTGCTGCCCAGCCAGCATGTAGAGCCGCTCCCCGCCATGCATTGTTGGCTTCAAGAATAGATGTAGGAACAAACGTTCTTGCAAGCGTTGGTGCCCTGCTGCCCGGCCAGCATGTAGAGCCGCTCCCCGCAATGCATTGTTGGCTTCAAGAATAGATGTAGGAACAAACCTTCTTGCAAGCGTTGGTGCCCTGCTGCCCGGCCAGCATGTAGAGCCGCTCCCCGCGATGCATTGTTGGCTTCAAGAATAGATGTAGGAACAAACCTTCTTGCAAGCGTTGGTGCCCTGCTGCCCGGCTAGCATGTAGAGCCGCTCCCCGCGATGCATTGTTGGCTTCAAGAATAGATGTAGGAACAAACCTTCTTGCAAGCGTTGGTGCCCTGCTGCCCGGCTAGCATGTAGAGCCGCTCCCCGCGATGCATTGTTGGCTTCAAGAATAGATGTAGGAACAAACCTTCTTGCAAGCGTTGGTGCCCTGCTGCCCGGCCAGCATGTAGAGCCGCTCCCCGCGATGCATTGTTGGCTTCAAGAATAGATGTAGGAACAAACCTTCTTGCAAGCGTTGGTGCCCTGCTGCCCGGCCAGCATGTAGAGCCGCTCCCCGCGATGCATTGTTGGCTTCAAGAATAGATGTAGGAACAAACCTTCTTGCAAGCGTTGGTGCCCTGCTGCCCGGCCAGCATGTAGAGCCGCTCCCCGCAATGCATTGTTGGCTTCAAGAATAGATGTAGGAACAAACCTTCTTGCAAGCGTTGGTGCCCTGCTGCCCGGCCAGCATGTAGAGCCGCTCCCCGCGATGCAGCTCGAACAAGCCGCGCGCCTGTGCTGCGTGCGAGACGCCCGTCCACATCGAGCCCAGCCCGCCGGACGCTCCCGTCGCCATTATCCTGGTGTACAACATTAATAGTTCCAACTCAAACTCAAACTCAAATAATGATCATTCAATTTATAGGCTTATTACACTGCACTTTTCACAGGGACCCTTAACAGTGTAGTGTAATAAGATTTAGGGGGGAAGGGTCCATAAATTGGTCCTTATTCCTATGTAATAAGCGACGTTCTACCTAGCGGCCACGCCCTCCCTTACGACAGGACCTTGTAAAAAGTGCAGTGTAATAAGCCTATTAGGCAGGTATACTACACTTATTGACGTCCACTTATTTATGTCACCGTAAGATTGCAAAAACCGTTAGATTATAATCTAAATCGCGAAATTATAAACTGTCGAAAGATTGTGAACCGTTCAATGTTCTGAGTGTCAATTTTTGAATTATTCATTGTATTTACGTTTTCTTGTCTGTTTCTTGTAGGTTAGGTTAGGGTTCGACATAAATAATTAGGTTATATCGGGTTAATATACCTAACAAATTACAATCTACCGTAAAATAATGCGTTAAATTGTAATCTTTCGACAGTTTGCAATTTCGCGAGTTAGATTACAATCTAACGGTTTTTACAATCTTACGGTGACATTTATAAAATATAATGGTGATAATCAGTAACGGTGTCTTAAAACTAAAGCTAAACTGGTCTGAGAAGAGCCCATAACAAACTCAGCCCAGTTTTTTGTTTCATTATCACCATTTAACAAACCATCTTAAATATGGAACTATCAAAGCCAATAGATCAAATCATTGCCAAGCTTCCTTGTCAGCAGCTCGGGAC
The DNA here is from genome assembly GCA_964035005.1 of Erebia palarica. NCBI lineage: Eukaryota > Metazoa > Arthropoda > Insecta > Lepidoptera > Nymphalidae > Erebia > Erebia palarica. The sequence goes on along the minus strand of OZ035993.1, from coordinate 22,439,486 downwards.
TTCTCCGATTGCCCCGTCAGGGCCAAGCGGGGGTACGGCCCTCGAGGCAAGACCTCCTTACCCGGGCCACAGTAAACAGATAGGTAACTCCGTAACCCGGTAAATGTCTTCTAGCCGTGAATCGGCTGGGGCGTGCCTTGTAGGCTACAAGCCCCCTGGGCCAGTTGTCAATTCCGGAGTTGGATCCTCGCTGGAGGTGACGACGTAACCGTCGGGCGGGGTACCCGTAATAGGCCTATTACACTAGCGTAGCCGCTAGTTAGAGCGTCGCTTATTACACAGCAATAAGGACCAATTTAGGGACCCTTACTCCCTAAATCTTAATACACTACACTGATTCAAGTGTAAGGGTCCCAGTGCAGTGTAATAGCACAGTAAACAGATACTTTACTGTGGTAATAGGCCTATAAATCATAATCATTAGTTATTAATGGGTGGCGGTCTTTGCAGTCCGCACATAATCCAATAGATGGCACTACTAGTAGCGCACGAAGAACAAGAGGAGTATAAATCGCAATTACGAAGTTTTCTCTGAATTACGCTATATAGATAGTAAAGTTTAATGGTTTGACGACCTTTCTGGCGCTGTTGTCTCAACGTGCGGAGGTCCCAGGTTCGATCCCCGGCAGAGAAATTTGGAAAATTATAACTTCTGAATTTTCCCTGGTGGAAAGCTTCGACCGTGGCTTATAAAAGACGTCCCACCAATCGATTTGTAGTTCCGGTACACGAAGCCATCTAGAAACCTATAAGGAGTTTATAATAACTGCCATGCCCCTAATAGGTTAGCCCGCTACAATCTTAGACTGCATCATCACTTAACGTCAGGTGAGATCGCAGTCAAGGGCTAACTTGTAATGGATAAAAAAAAACAATTTAATTGTATAAAGTAAAGAGCGTAAAGAAGCAATAAAGGAGTTCCCGCGGAAATTAAAAAAAACTTAATCAAGATGAAATGTCGGGCATCATCTAGTGAGGAATACGACGCAGAGAGAGAGATAAAAAACTCACGTGTAAAGCCCTTCGTTGGGCACCTCCCAGACTTGGATGCCCTCGTAAGGCGGTGCATGCAGCACAGTGACATCGACTGGTGTGTTGTTGTAGGCGATGTCACACATCGTTTGATTGGGACCGAAGCGACCCGTCGCGTTACACGTTGTGAAGCGGTAGTCTGAAAAAAAAGGCTCGTGTCACACATTTATTCAAAAAAAATCCAAAGGTTGTCTGAAAGAGATTGCTTTTAGCAACAAGACCGCCTTTACGCCCTTCTGTTTTGTCTTTTTTGTAACTTTTTTTTCACTGTCTTTGCTCTAAGTGCGTGCATTAAAGAATTCTAGATATAGAGTATTAATTCGATAGTCCGTTTCACAAAAGAAGTTTCCGAGAGGCGGCGCCTTTTTTATACGACTGCCTGAAGAAAGGATTATATCGTTTTCAGGGTTCATGTATGTATGTATGACGTATGTATGTATGTATGTATTATGTGATATGTATGTATATTCCACCATAATTTCAATACACCTGAACCGATTTTGATAAATGAGGTATCGTTAGAATCCCTAGCTTATTCCGAGTGACATGGGCTAGTAAAATTTAAAAAAAAATGATCGGGTAAAAAAAGAAATGGAAAATAAGATTAATTATAAAATCATCTAGAAAATGATGAGAAGATTCCAAAAATATATTATAACACTTCACTTGTTCAATATCCAGTGATTCACAAAAAATATCATTTAATAAAAATGTGAATAAGTTTTAGTTCGTTTTTTGGCAGGGCAGTCGTGTTTTTAAATTCTGACTTGTTATCTACATATTATATCGTATGTAAAATGTATTAGTTCCACTGCAGTCCCAACATAACTGGTCTGTTTATGACTGTTTAGATTTTGTTTTTATTTTATATAAACTAATATCACAAATCCGAAAGATTGGATTGGATTCAATCACGCCAGAACAGCTGAACGGATCTAAATGAAATTTGGCGCAGAGATAAATTACAGTCTGGGATAACACATATGCTATTTTTTATCCCGGAATTCGGAAAATGAAAAAGTTCCCGCGGGAACCAAAAAGCCTCAATCCACGTGGACGAAGTTGCGGGCATCAGTTAGTTTTCAATATACTTATACCTATTAGCACAACTAGCGATGTTATCACCGGATCAGATAGTAGGTAAGTTTGTGGGACTACAAGTTCCACTAATTGCCGCAAGAATTCTTCCGTTACACGGACTATAAGTACATTATTTGATTTTGGCTTCACTATGGGCACCGAACAAAGAAGATATCAGCAGATCCTTTATCGGTATTTAGATGGCTACCGGATAGAAAAACTGTTAATTCCGACAGTGGTCATATCTCTATAGGAGCGAAAAACTTAATAATAAATAATAATGTCCTCCCGACCGATTTTCGGCCATCGCGGCCTATCTCCAGAGAGATTAGCCATTCACGCGGGAGATGTTATACACAAGTGTGTGCGCAAACACAGCACTCTGTGTTCCTTTACTCTAATAGTCCAATGGGACGGAAAATCCGACAGAACCGGTGAGAGGTCAGGCGCAGGACCGACAGCTTTAATTGTCAAGTAAAGTCAACTTACAAGGAACATCGGTAAAGTCTGGATGCGGGGTAGTCTTCTCCTCAAAGACAGGATCGTAGTAATTGTAGTCACCCAGCTCTGTGGAGTTGATGTTGAGGCCAAAGCACTCTGGAGCCATCGAGAAGTCGTCGATAGCCGAGTCCGAGTATATCCGCATACCCATACGGGTTTTGAAGAGGAAATAGTAACTGTAACAAAATTATAAGGATAACTTCTAAATAAGCACTTCTTTGTAATGTGCGTTTTCGGTATTAAATGACACTTGCTTATAAGTGAAGGTTTCACATCGTGGTGAAAACTTAAGCATGCCCGAGAGTTTTATTTTATGTATTTAGATTACTCGTAATACTCGTGACTGCCTCGTTGGTCTAGCGGTTAGCGTAGTCGACTGCGGATCACGAGGTCCTGGGTTCGATTCCCGGTCGGGCATAAAAATTGTTAGGTATTGGGTTTTTCAATTAAGAAATTCTCAGTGCCAGCCCGGAGTTGGAAGTTGGCGGTGTTTCACCCCCGTGCCTTGGAGAGCACGTTAAGCCGTCGGTCCCGGTTATTATCACTAACATGAAAGAATAGTCGTTAAAGCCCGCCAACCCGCATTGGAGCAGCGTGGTGGGTCTAAGCTCTTAATTCCCTCTCTCCTATGAGAGTGGAGGCCTGTGCCCAGCAGTGGGACGTCAATAGGCTGTAGTGGTGGTGGTGGATGGAGAATCTTAACAGTTAACTCACCGTCTCGTGATGTTCGGCAGGAAAATGGCCGCTCGATACCAGTTCTCCCCTTTATCCTTGGTGGAGAACCACAGAGAAGTGGTCACGTTGCCTCTCGGAGTCATCTCCACTACGTCCACACTAAGTGACCCGTAGTTCCTTCCGTTTTGCTGGTAGTAGAACCGTATCTGTTTGGACAGAATATCGGTTTCGATAAACTTAAACTTTTCAAATAATGACGATTTGAGTAAAGACAAAGAGGTCGATTGGGCTGAGCAGTTCGACTCTAAGTGGTAATTGTGTAGGTTATCCATTTTCGAAGTTCGAATTAGGTATTTTGTTTCAGGGAGCACGTCCTACGTTAAGGAGCGGTAAATTATGGATGAAGACAACTTAATCATTTGATTCTCTTCAACTCAACACCTCTTTACCAAACTTAAAATCGCGCTTCTTATAAATTCGAAAGTTTGGATGCCGATGGATGGATGGATGGACTCAATCACGCCAGAACCACTGAACTGGATGAATATTGGCACAGAGATCGTTAATAGTCTGGAATAACACTGCATAGGCTACTTTTTATATCGGTAAATAAAAGAGTTCCCACGTGAACCAATAGACCTCAATCCACTCGGACGAAGTCGCGGACATCAGCTAGTGATAATAAGTCACCTTGACTCAACGTGAGTTGAATTTTGGGACCAAGAACCTCACAATGTAGACAACTACTGAAAATCCTTGCAAGAAATCCTAAAATATTTTGGGGGAAACTAAGAAAGAATGTCGAAAACTTACCATACAGCAATTGTAGTATCTTGAGTTGATATCCCCATGTACTTTAGGTGGTGGATTGAATATGACCGTCTTCATGACAGCCGTGGACGCGAAATCAGCCCGTTCCTTGTTAGGGCCAGTCACATTCATGTTGACAAAAAAGTAGTATCCCAAGCAGGCGACGGTGAAGTTCATATGTGGAGGCGAGAATGGAATTCGAGGGTTAGCTGTGGAGTGGATGACCGGTGGTCCGCACGTATGGTCGTAGTTTGGTCCGGTTTTGTCCGTAGGTGTCGGTCCGCTGTGACGCGACCATTTTAATATGGGCCTAAAAGGGGATTAAATCTTTGTAAAAATAATACAACCTAATTAACTTAAAAACAATAATTTATTTAATTTTAAATCGTTTCACTAGGTACAGCATGAAGATTTAGTAGGCTAAAAACATCAAGTGTTTAAATATGAATTTGAAAACATCACTTCTTTTTTTAATATAACTTAGAGTATCCAATTTAGACTGATAGTTCTGATGAATCAGAAGATGTCTCCAACGCGGAAGTCTGGGGCCATACTGCCAACGCTTAAAGCCGTAATGTTTAATTAAGGTTGACGTTCGTGTTTTACAATTAATTACATAAAATTTATTTTAGGAACGTCAAGGTAGGCTACAACACCTTGTCATTTTGAGTAATATTGCATAAGTATTGCTTTAAAGTTGGCAGTATTGGCCAATGAAATGGCGCCTTAGGCCCATTGTGTTATATGTACTGCATTATAGTGTCGAAAAGTCTTGTAAAGCAAAACCTTTTGACCAAATCATTGGACCATAGCAACCATAATCATGAAATTAATAAGTTCCTCTACTATAGGTACTAGTAGTATTCTATAGGTAACTTTACTTACTGTGGTACATTTTCAAATCCACAAGCGTCCATCTCAAAATTGCAATAAGCTCCATAGGGAATTTTATCTGTATAAAAAAGAAAAATATTATATTAATGATTCCCTAAAAGTTATCCTATTAAAATTAAATCCATCCATCCACTACAGCCTATTAACGTCCCACTGCTGGGCACAGGCCTCCACTCTCATAGGAGAGAGGGAATTAGAGCTTAGACCCACCACGCTGCTCCAATGCGGGTTGGCGGGCTTTAACGACTATTATCATGTTAGTGATAATAACCGGGACCGACGGCTTAACGTGCTCTCCGAGGCTCGGGGGTGAAACACCGCCAACTTCCAACTCCGGGCTAGTACGGAGAATTTCTAATCAGAAAAACCCAACACTTAATTATGGCCCGACCTGGGATTCGAACCCAGGACCTCGTCAGCCGCAGTCGAACATGATAACCACTAGACCAACGAGGCAGTAAAATTAAATAAGAAGGTATAAATTTTCAAATGTTTCGAGTTAGGTCACTTTCTTGTAACTTACCTGGCCATAATATTGTCCAAAAATACACTTACCACAATTCTGATATTCGTCACTCCCATCGTCGCAATCTTTGACTAGATCACACACTTGTTGCAGCTTGATGCACGACTCTTTCTGCAAAACAAATAAAAGTTAGGGTAAACTTCCTAAATACCGGGCATATACAAAAAGGAACCTAAATACCACCTAAGGGTCTATGCCCACGTCAGATAATCGGTGACCGATTTTTATCAGCAAAAAAATGAAACATACTGATAGCAATATTGAAAAGCTCACGTCGAGTCGATGCATCCTAGCTTTAAAACCGATTGTCGGTGGAAAATGAAACGTTCGGAAATGTTTGAACTAACGTATACTACTCACTACATTGACAATCGGTGAATTCATGAAATGAAGTTCCCATGGCCACCAACAAAGTGACGAACGTGTGCGTTGAGTCAATTACAAAGTCAGTGATAAAGTCGAGTTAACACCTATTTCAATAATACAGATAGATAGAAATGGTTCTTACATTCATAATGTTGCACTTCAGTTGGTGGTTCTGACACTCGCCATTGTAAACGGGCGGTTCAGGCAAACACTCTACCATACGGATGTTGTCCACCGCTATGTGTGGCAGAGGCGCTGTTAGGCTCACGTAACTCGGCCGGGTTATTTCGATGATGATGCGAACCTCCTGCTGTACTTTCCCGATCATAAAGCTCATTGGTTGCCAGCTGGGGAACAAAGCATTTGTTAATTTACTTCTACTTTTGGCGCTGCAGTCTTGGAAATGGGCTAACTTGGAAGGGAAATGTCTTATCTTACGTACGTTCGTCTTTGTTGTTAGAGCTGTAACTAGCCATAGACAAAGCCTCCTGCTTAACTCTAGAGCATAAACCAGCACTTCAATTTATAAGACCACAGTGTTCTCCGCCATGGTAGTCATCCAAAATTAAGGTAATAAGCTATAGTTCACGCACGAATTGAAAGCAGAGTAAATCTATGGTGACACATACATTTACTCTGCATTCAACTCGCGCGTGAACTGTGGAAAAAGGCTTCCTTCATCACAACGAAAAAAACATTGAGTTTTTGCGATAGTTGGGAATTTTGAAGGCAGTTATATTGCAGTGATAAACAAAACAATCATTTCATCACTGTAATATGGCTTTGGATTAAGCAATAGATCCTAGATATGAAGAAGAACAAAGAATCAAACTTACAATTCAAAATTATTTCCAGCGACCTCCTGCAATATCCACTGTACCCCTGACACGGTGGACTCTGAGACTAATCGGATGCTGGCGTTTTGCATCTTGCTCTGATGTAGCCGCACTTCGAACTGTGTAACAGAGAGAAGTATATTATATTAACGACAAGAATTTACAATCTGCGTATTGCTATGGTAGGTTTATTGTTATTCGAAAGAAGTTCATAAAAGTCTATAATAAAGTAATTAAAAGAGAACTTTTCGAATCTCTTGTGTCGATAGAATGTGAAGTGATATTTTAAAATATCGATAATAGCGTGATGATAGGCATTAAAATCCACAGAATATCATTTCAAATAGTTTCATCTCTCCGAATGTCACGTCATACGGCGTGCCAAATAATATTCTGTAAATTCAGTGTTGTCTACACCTTTAATTTGCGTGCATGTTTACGCGTAAATTCAAAGGGGCAAATAAAATTTAGAGCAAAACTAAAATATATTCCTTATTAATCGTTACGTGGTCTGTCGCTGAAGTTTTGTAAACATTTATAAAATACTAGTTGTTGCCCGCGACGTCGTCCGCGCGAAGTAAGGTTTTCATTACCGCGGGAACTGTTTAATTTTCCGGGATAAATGTAGTCTATGTCCTTCCCCGGAATCCTATCCCAGTACCAAATTTCATCAAAATCGTTTAAAAGATAAAAGACAGATAGACAGACAGATGCACCTTTGTACCACTCTTGTATGTAACGGCTTTTTGCCTAGTCATTACTGCATGTAGGGAATAGGGCAGTTTACCTTACAGAACTCCCATAGTCCTCGGAAAGGTGGTGACTTGATCACCATATTCTCCATCGTTGGATCCACCGGAAGGTAGAGGAAGTGCCCTGTAAAAAAGCATAGTTTTGAATGTCTGGCTGATTTTTTTCAATTCTTAATTTAAATCGAAGGCCCCTAAGTAAATCATCGAAAGTCAAAATTGTCGATTTTTTATTTGTTCAATTGGCTTATATTATGCTATATTTTGACTCCCTAAAAGGAAATAAACAAATAATAGATATTAGCTGAGATTCGTAAAAGATCGAAAGTTGCACTAACACTCCGGGCTAGTTCATCGAAAGTCTTGATTCGGTCAATTACGCCGGAGAGGTCTTCGGGCGAGCGAGACGGAACTATCATTTTCGAGAATTTACGTTGTAATTCAGTTCAATTTTTTATTGAAACTGGTAGTTTCATTTTTATACTGCGGAGACGAAGCTTGAAAGTCATACGCAACCAAACGAAACTGCCAGTTTCATTTTTTTACTCATTTTTTTGCCAATTGACCACTATGCAGATGCAAAATCTGTTTCGGTTTGTTGTCAACAAACTGTCTAGTATTTTGGCTATAATGGTAGAAACTTAACAGCCTTTCAATTGATTTTATCCAAAATGTCTCAAGTCTTGTTCTTCGGAATAGGCACTATTACTGCGCGCATCCTGTCATGGTGGAGACAGACTTAAACATAGATAGTAAAACAGCCAACACTCTAGGCAAGTGAACTCCGTTAAATTTTAACTGCTTGATGCTAAGCCAACGTGCCCAGGAGATTGTCCTCTATTTCTTCCTCATGTTACCTGCTAGACTGAAAAATGTGGAACTTCTCCCTCGCTAACGGACTCAGCATCCTCAGCCAAACTTGACGGTCCCAGAGGGGATGCAACACCAAAATGGACTCTAAACATGTTCACTATGTTAAAAGGTTAGTAGGATCGCTTCAACACCGTAATTACAAAAAGACGTGGAAAAATAATAAATATTAAAAATAACGATGATCTCTATTCATCGTTCTTTTAATATTTTTTCATCATGATGATGATGATGATGAAAACTGCTCTTGCCGAAGTGCCATTCTATAATACTTGTTTATATTATTAATCCGTAGTTAATTTTTGCTTCTTTGTTATTTTGATTTACTTAATTTAATCTCAATTATTAGTATTAGTAAGTTAAAGTAATATTATTAATGCGTAATTTCAATGAAAAACTTTAATCAACCCGTTGTGATTTCCAAGTGACTATTTATCACTACGGAACTTTTTTTCTACAAAACTGTAATTGGCTCAAACCTTACGAAATTATATCGAAACTGGTAATAGTAAACATTTCATTTCGGCGTAACTCGTCGAAACTACCAGTTTCAATCGATACTTCAATAATACATCTAACGTAAATTATCGAAATTGTCAGTTTCGATCGTTGTCGTCGTCTCAACCTATAGACGTCCACTGCTGGACGAAGGTCTACTGCATGGATCGCCACAGAGCACGGTCTTGTGCCGCTTGTTTCCAGCGGCTGCCAGCTACACGCTTGAGATCGTCCGTCCACCTAGTGGAGGGTCGTCCAACGCTGCGCTTCCTTAATTCTACTAGCGCCATCGCGCGGTAATTCTTTAAAAAACAAAATGTGATATTTTGTTTATTGAAACAAACCAACTTTGACTTAACATGAATTACGTAGGGCCCGTCGAATATTTATTGTTTCATATTTGTTTCTTGTTGTTTTATCTTTATGGTAGTACAAATAAAGAGTTTATAATAATATTTATTAGGTTAAAATAATATTTATTCATTAAAGGTCTAACGTGGGCGAGGCTAACGCAAGCCTCGTTGTTGTAACTACTAAGTATATTATTGTATGTATTAAAATAAATAATTTATGTAAAACAGTACAGTAAAATGTACATGAATCAGTCCGGTCATAGAAACCATCCATCGCCAAAGACGTGTGGTGCTTATATATTATATAAGACAATCAAGAAGCTTGCGTTGCAGCTTCGTGAGTATTTTACAAAGAAAATTCGGACTGGTAATTACTAGATGAGTATATGTCACCGTAAGATTGTAAAAACCGTTAGATTATAATATAACTCGTGAAATTCTAAACTGTCGAAAGATTAGAATTTAACGCATTATTTTCCGGTAGATTGTAATCTGATAGGTATTTAAACCCGATAAAACCTAAGTGCCCGGCCTGCGGCCGGGCACTGCTTGATTGTTTATGTCGAACCCTAACCTAACCTACAAGAAAGAGACAAGAAAACGTGAATAAAATGAATATTTCAAAAATTTACACTCGGAACATTGAACAGTTTACAATCTTTCGACATTTTAGAATTTCGCGAGTTAGATTATAATCTAACGGTTTTTACAATCTTACGGTGACATATACACGAGTTACGACATATCGGATAAAATCGTCGCTTCACTATTGTACAAATATCTCTTTCTAAGAATTGCCTTTGTTTGTCGATGGTTGCCATTGATGTAGAATTTAAATTAGTACTTTCCTTTTTCAATGATGGTTGCCTGTCAATAATTATAGATACTAAAATTCTACATCAATGGTGAAACTTCATAGGCGTGCTTATGTCAAAAGTAAAATAAATGGTTGGACAGAATTTATTTACTTTTCGGTTCAAAAGCACTTCAACCAGCAAGCGCTTCTCTCTTTGCGTCGTATTCCTCATTACTGAGGGTCGTTACCCCTTCCCAATACTCACATAATGGTAGGAGTTTTCTTGGGATAACAATGCGGTGGGTCCCCACATCTTTCCGCGTTCAATTATGAACATTAAATAGTAATGTTCATAATTGACCTAGGTGTTCGTAACGATTATTATCAGATGTTAGTCATAATAACCGGGACCGACGGCTTAACGTGCTCTCCGAGGCACGGAGGAAACGAAAAGACCACATTTGACATTTGAATCTCTAAATTCGGTCACCCATTAAGTCACCGACTTGGGTCAATGTTGCACATATACGCAATCGAGTGATATTATGCGTTGTCACAACAAGACCACTCGTCCCTCAGCACACTCACTGTGCTCAGCAACCGCTTGGTTAATAGTTATGACTTATGCCCTATTACCGCCTAGCTGCGCCCTTGAATAGAATAGTACAAGATTATCTAGTGTTATCTAGCTACTCGGTTAGCCAATAACTAAAAAACTACCTAGAATAGGTATTACTACCTAAATTGGTAAGTATATAACTTGGATAGAACTAGCGGTTCGCCCCGAACTGAGACCTCGCGGCATCCATAAGATAGTTTTAACTATAGTATATTGTAACAGTTAACTTTAAAAGAGCTAAGGAGTTATCGGAGTTCAAACGAATAAATTTTTAAAGAGCGCCATCTATTGATATCATTGTGAAGTTCTGTTAAAAATACTGAAGCTCATTAAAAATTAAATAATTTCGTTTCCTTATAGTTATTTATCTTATTTTAGTATTTGTTGTTCAATTACAGGATATAATTCAAATAATTGATCAAGTTTCAGGCTCAGCCTTTCAGAAAATTGAGTTCTGAGGTCAACTTTGGACGTTAGAAAATCTCCACTTTGAAAGCCCCCCATTTCGTCAATTTTGGGGGAAAAATTTTTAAAAACATATTTTTGTACTCTATTCCTAATTTTGAGAGCCCCCCTGAAATAAAGATTTTTAAAACTTTTTAAGTCACATTCGGCTGGAGGCCATCGGTTTAACACTAGTTTGTTTAATGTAATAATTACGTTCAGTAATTCAGAAGTTATAAGGCTCTGACGGACGGAAGGACGGAGGGACGGACGGACGGACAAGTGCAAATTCACTCAAGTATACTCAGAGATCTTGCTTCGCTTGGTCAAAAATATTATCTCTATAATAAATACTAGAGATTGGCTGCGACTTTGCCCGCATACAATTTCTGTATTCCTGTGAAATTATGAGATTTTCCCGCCGCAAAAGGCCTACTTATACCTAGCTGCTATATAGCTTATGCGGGTTTTTATTATTTAAAACTAATAACCTAAATGCCGATTTTCTTGTCTTTATCCTCAAAAACTTCATGAAAGTTTCCAACCCCCATTTCACCCCTTTTGGAGTGGATTTTCTCAAAACCGTTTCTTAGCTGATTCTTCGTTTCTAAACTATAGAAGTTCTAAACTATACAACTACCTTCCTTTCAAGTTGTATGCTTTATAATAAACTCGCCGGCATATTTAGCGGAACATAAAAAAAAGGTTTGATATCAGTATCATATAAGGTTGCTGGCTGGTTTATACGTCATTTAATTTAAAAAGAAATATTTTCAAATTAAGAAAACAACTGAACATCACATTTTATGCAATTGTTTTAATTTTATTCAAATACACCTTATCTGGAGCGAACTTCGAGTATTTCTTCCTTCTGAGTTTGATTTAAAATTTCATTGAAATACTGTTTTTTGTTAGTTTTTTTTAATCGCGTATCTTTCTGTTCTAGTTGATGATGATTCTAGTTGATGACTGAATTATGCCTGACTTAGCCCCAACGGAGATTGCCAGGGCACTCGAAATGCGAAGAAATGGTCAAACCTACAGAGTGATATCCAGAGATCTTCGTCGACCAGTTTCAACGATCCATCGCAGTATCCAACGTACTTATGTGAGAAGAGCAGGACAAGGCAGAAAAAGACGCACTTCGAGTGGGCATGATCCGGATCGTTTCATTCGGCTTCGTGTACGTAGGAACCCCCGTTTGACGGCCGACCAAGCCCGACATGAGTTAGAAGCAGTGCGGGGTGTAACCGTAAGTGAGCGTACGGTACGAAGAAGGCTCGAAGAAGCTGGTTTGGGTTCATTTGTGCCCGCCAAGGCTCTAAGGCTCGAGGTAAATCATCGTAGAAACAGGTTAACTTTTGCTCAGGAACATCGACTTTGGAACGCGGACCAATGGAGTAAGGTATTGTTTAGTGATGAGTGCAGAATTCTCTTAAATCAAATTGACGGCAGGCAAAGAATATACAGACGCAAAGGAGAACGATACATTCAGACAAATTTTGAAACTACAGTTGCATACGGTGGTGGATCAATAATGGTTTGGGCGGGCATTTGTTTGGGAGTTCGCACAGACTTGGTAGTGATTGACAGAGGGAGTCTGACTGCAGACCGTTATATCAGAGAAGTTTGAGAAGAAAATGTCTGAAAATGAGACTATCCCAGGAGACCATCGATAACATCATTCTCAGTATGCCTAGACGGGTAGAAACTTTAATAAGAGCACGTGGAGGAAATACGCGATATTAATCACCATTTTTCTAATTTAATTAATTGTTATTTTAATATCAAATTTCACTTTTCCCGGTTACATGAAAAGTTCAAAAATGTAACATTTTTCACAAATAGCCTTTACTCGCAAAATCTGTTCTTAATGTGATCTCATTTTAAGTAAAACAAATGAAACTTTAAATAACAAAAGAAGTGTAGTAAGTAGATTTTAAAATAAACCATATTTTTTTAATTATGGACCTTTTTTTTATGTTCCGCTAAATATGCCGGCGAGTTTAGTTCCTGAGATAACTATGCAGATTGTTTTCTAAGTTTACTTAGATATCGGAAATCGGGTATCACAGTAAGGACCTGAGTTCCTGCAGTATAAGTAATTCAAGGATAACACCAAACAAATAGAAATAACTTACAACAAGCAAACCTCAGTCGCACGCAGCTACTTAGGTATATGAACTTAACTGAGACAATGCTAAGTATTCGCCAAGACGGGAGTACTGGAATCTAGATATAAATAGGAACCCTTAGTTTGAATGGCAAATCTATTTCGGCCAGACAGCAAAGTAAAGCTGCTGCTCGGCTCAAATGCACTCAATGAACGCGTCCGAATAAATTATTAGATATTATAAATAGTAGGTCACGTACCACAGACCATGGAACCAATCGGTGTCACGTACAGTCAGGGACTGAAAAACAGACTCTTAGGTGTTACAGGTTGAATTGATAACAGAATCAAATCTGTAACCGTTTTCAATGGATTTTTATATCTTTTAACGCAAACACTTTAACACTGTTTTAAAGTGTATCCAGAATAGCGACGTTGCCCGCGTATTCAAATGAAACCTAAGGTGAAAGCACCGATGGTTCCAATTGTTTTATGAAAAACGGCCAATGTTGTTTCAGTGTGTGTAAAAGTCCTATGAAGTGAGAAAACCGCGTTGTCATACTGTGCAATTATTTAGGCCAAGTACATATTAGGGCACTTCTCTGAATTGTGGTAAAAAGCATGTCCCAAGCTGAAGAACGTAGATTAAAACTAACTCAGGCTTATGTAATGTTTTTTGTAGATACTAGATAGTGTACTCTATATCATCCATCAAGAAAAAGAAGTTAAGAGGTGAGATCCGTCTTTAATAGTTATTTGTGTTATATGGGGCCAAAGAAAATTTTTGTTTCCCGAGGGCGCTATTTTGAATTCAGAGCGAAGTGAAGGATTCTAAAGTAGAATCCTGAGCGAAGCGAGGATAATTGAATAAAATAAATAAATAAATCATTACGTATAGGCACCAATCAGAAGCACGAACGCGGACCAATCAGAACAGAGAAATGAAAAGTCCCATGGGCCTAAAAATTACATTTTGCTCCCGCTATCCTCTGTAGCCAATATTCGTTTTTCGAATAGGTATGATGAAAATAAATTCCTCGAATTTCTCACAACCATGACTGTCCCACTGCCTAAGTTGTTGGGAACATTTTTTTTTTTCTCAAAAACTATCGATTCAAAAAATATGAAAAGAAATTACATATTATTAATAAATAATAAACCTTTTGTCGTGATCGTGGGTTCGACTGGCAACATTTATTTATTACTTATAGAATGGCAATACTGATTTCATGTTGGTATTGCATTATTATTGTATCGAGAGTTGGTAGACATGCATGATTGACCAATGGCGATCGAACGCGGGTATTTTTCACAAGATGGCGTCATTAGTAGTGGGGCAAAAGGGAGTAAAGGAGTTGAGTGGGGAATGAAATGAATGAATGAATGAACGAATTAGAAAGTAAAGTGTGTGCGAGAAGATAAATGCCGTGAGTCCTTTTGTTGTACCTATCGTTCCAATTTATTATTCATATAATATTTATTATCCGATAGATTTTGAAAGTAATCTTTAAGACATGTGTTAGTGTGATATTTCAGGATTTCGATAAGTTACATTGTGGGTAGCGTAGTTGTTCGCTACCACCCAATAATATGCCCGTTCTATGCCCACGTGTAGTATTATGAACTTTAAATTAAAGATCTATAGTTAGCCAATCTGTATTGTAGATTGTATTTAGTCATGGATAGGTATTCCATGCCTTTACGAGAATTCGTGACGCTAAAATTTAAAGTAGCATACAGCATCCAGCAGCATAGCAACAAAATAACAAAAAAGGAAAAATTACATGATACTAAAGTCTGTCCCATGACGTTTTCCAAATTTACGTGACCCGATGCAAACACTATCTTAACAATGATAAACGTACTACAGCCATCGTGATAGAATTAATAGTTAATACATAGAGCTTTTGTGTTTGAAGAACTTATTGTAACAGGCTAAGCGCAAGTCCTAGCGTTCAGAGGATATAGGGAAATAATGTTGTTATTCTGCACTTTGTCATCTTTCCCATCTAATTCATAAAAAATCACCACTTTTAAAATACACTTAATATTTTCTTGTTTTTTTTTCTTAATCGTCATCGCACGCCTTTATGCCAATCGTATACAATATACATTTGACAGTTCATAACGTATAGCTCGAACTTTTTAAGGAGTACATACCTACATGCGTTTTGACGTGCAAGCATCCATGACGTCCTTAAACAGGTCGAATTATATCATATACTATATATATTAATCGGGGGTCTGTTCTTTTAAAAGTCTATGAAATTCATGTAAACTTTACAGTAAAAATAGAAGGAAGTCTTATCTAGCACAGTTTCTTTATAAATCAGAGGTAAACCATAACATATAATGTACTAAGTAACATTACAGATGGTAGAATTGATCATTCAAATCGATACCACAATAATCACAAGTTGGTTAAATTAGAGTTCTATGATTCGCTTACATGATACATAGTCACTTAGTTATGTAAGTAACTAATAACACTTATTATATTAGTTTGGATTATTTATGTAAATAATTCATACTAATATTATAAATGTATTCCAAACTAATATTATAAATTATGCGAAAGTGTGTCTCTCTGTCTGCTACGCTTTCACGGCCCATCTGTTCAACCGATTTTGATGAAATTTGGTTCAGGGATAGGTTGTATCCCGGGGAAGGACATAGGCTATTTTTTAACTCGGAAAATTCAAGAGTTTCCGCGCGAATAAAAAGAATTGTCTCTTCTACCGATTTTGATGAAATTTGGAATAGGGATAGCTTGTATCCCTGGGAAGACATAGGCAATTTTTTAACTCGGAAAATTCAAGAGTTCCCGCGCGAATAAAAATAATTGTCTCTTGTACCGATTTGGATGAAATTTGGGATAGGGATAGGGATAGCTTGTATCCCGGGGAAGGACATAGGCTATTTTTTAACTCGGAAAATTCAAGAGTTCCCGCGCGAATTAAAATAATTGTCTCTTCTACCGATTTTGATGAAATTTGGGATAGGGATAGCTTGTATCCAGGGGAAGGACATAGGCTAATTTTTATTCCGGAAAATTAAAGAGTTCCCGCGGGAATCAAAAACCTTAATCCACGCGGATGAAGTCGCGGGCATAATCTAGTTAGCTATATTTAGTTAGTTACGGCTGTAACTAACTGTACAGTTGAAGCTGATAAAAGCGTGTTAAGAGCGTGAGCATTGTTATAAAAGAGCTTTCTGGTTATCATTCCCACATAGCCTTCGTTATCTCTTTATACTTATTCTTGTATCTAGAGTTATATATAGGACATCATTAGCCTGTCCTTATAAATAACACCCTAAAGTAGGAAGTCGTAGGTGGATTTATTTTAACGATTCTATTGACTAGTTGATTCTTTATGAAACCGAACCCTTAGCACAGCCCTTAGTACGATTTCACACATCTCGATTCTCGATAACTAAAAGTTGATAGATGTAGAGCAGATACTCCCAAACTATTTTCATTAACAAGAGACCCCTTTTCCTAAAAGAACTAATCCTTAGATATCCATAGCCAAATTACTTTAAAAACTACTACTTTTTTTCCTATTGATACAAAATATATTTACCAATTTAAAAACTATGCGGTTGGATTTTTGGAAATTGCATAAAAATAGGGGTCGATTTTTAGATCTCGACGACCCCCAAAATCGTCTTCGTTTATGTCGACCCGAAACCGACATCGACCACTTTGGGAATCCCTGATGCAGAGTATCGAAAAACAGTATTACAGTAACATTATTAACAATTAACGCCAAAGACGACCTCCCTGGCGCATGTAGTGAGCGCTGAGGTCTTATAGTGTGAGGCCCAGGATTCGGCGTAAATTTGGGAATTTATAATTTCTGAATTTTCTCTGGTCTGATGTTTTGGCCGTGGCTAGTAACCACCCTACCGGCAAAGTCGTACCAACAAGTGATTAGGCGTCCCGGTACGATGCCGTGTATAAACCGACTAGGGGTATGGGTTTAATATAATTGCCATACCCCTAACCGGTTAGCCCGCTACCATCTTACACTGCACCATTATTTACCATCAGGTTAGTCAAGGGTGGGATATAAAGTACCTAGCGAGATGCGGATGGATTAGGAAGGCCGAGGACCGTGTATGGTGGCGCTCTCTCCAAAAGGCCCATGTCTAGCTGTATGCAGGCTGATGGATGGATGATGATGATGATGGTTGATTTTTGGTATACAGATAGCTTCTATGACGTAGGCATACGCTAAGAAAGGATTTTTGAAAATTCAAACCCTAGGGGGTTAAAATAAGGGTTTGAAATTCATATGAAAATCGAACTTAACGTGAGCGAAGCTGCGGGTAGAAGCTAGTCATTAGTTATATTAACTTTCTTTCCGTTCGTTACCAGTATCGACAACGATGGTCGTATAATATATATCTATACTAATATTATAAAATGCGGAAGTTTGGATGGATGGATGTTTGTTACTCAATCACACCAGAACGGCTAAATGGATCTGGATGAAATTTGGCACAGAGATAGATTATAGTCTGGTATAACACATAGGCTACTTTTTATCCCGGAAAATTAGAGTTTCCGCGAGAACCATAAAACCTTAATCCACGGACGAAGTCGCGAGCATCATGTAATACTTATATTATAATTTATAACACAAGTTACTTAGTACGAGACACGAGTGTCTTTAAGCAATCCTTTGTTCATGTTACAAGTAATCGCAATCAAGTGATTTCGGGTTCCGTACCCAAAGGATGACAACGGGACCCTGTTACTAAGCCTCCGCTGTCCGTCTGTCTTTCTTTCTGTCTGTCAGCGGGTTGTGTATTTCATAGACAGTTGAAATTTTCACAGGGCGTGTATTTCTATTGCCGCTATAACAACAAATAATAAAATCAAATTAAAAAATCAGCACTATCTATACTTCTATACTATTATCATAAATGCGAATGTTTGGATGTAAGGATGGATGGATGTTTGTTACGCAATCACGCCTGAACGGCTGAACGGACCTGGATGAAATTTGGCACAGAGATAAATTATAGTCTAGAAAAACACATAGGCTACTCTTTACCCCAGTTTATTTATTTATATTAAATTAAAGAGTTCCCGCGGGAACCAATTAACCTCAATCCTCGCGGACGAAGTCGCGGACATCAGCTAGTAAAAAATAAAGGGCCATACAAGAAACGTGAATTTTATCTCAAGAGATACACCAAACATGCCGAAATGAATGAACCGTAACAAACATGAAATTTTTAAAGAGTGAGTTACCTAATACTATAAACTGTAATACTTACTGCTTACTTAACTCAAAATAGTGAAAATAAAATAATTTTATGAGTTAAGGGGGGTCCCCAATCCCCCACATAATTAAATTGCGTTTAAGGATTTAATACGGGGGTCTCAAAACTACGAAACGCCCCGTTTCCTAGACCGCACATGGCGAAACTATAAGAGTTCCTAGTTGACTATGGATTTCTAACAAAACTGTAACTTGACGCTTCCTGTACATATGGTATTTTTTAGAAATTTGAATTGGAGGAAGGGGTTAGTAACTTAGTACTATTGAATATTGATACCGAGCCCAGAAGATTTTCTGTAAGAAATATCTGTCTATCTGTTACGCCATAACGCTGAAACTACTGAGCGGTTTTAAATGCAAGATGACACACTTACCTATTACTAAGTACTAACCTTTTGAGTAAACAATTATAGGAATAATGGTCTACTTTTATATGTCGAAAAATCTATTTATGGTTCCTTCAGGAAAGGGGATGAAAGTTTTGGTCGATTTCACTCCATAGCTCGGCCGAATCTGAATCATATTTTTACAATTATTTTCTATTGACAAAGGTTACACTATCATACGGGTATTCATTGCGTATTTCATGAAGAGCTGATGAAAACTTTGGCCTCTTGGGGCGGAACTCCTCAACGGGTAACAGTGATATATTTGCGATCAGTTTAATAGTTTTATAAAACGTAGATTTATATCTGTCACCGTAAGATTGTAAAAACCGTAAGATTATAATGTAACTCGCGAAATTGTAAACTGTCGAAAGATTGTGAACCGTTCAATGTTCTGAATGTAAATTTTTTCATTGTATTAACGTTTTCTTGTTTGTTTCTTATAGGTTAGGTTTAGGTTCGACATAAATAAACAAGTAGTGCCATTAGGTTCTATCGGGTTAATATATCTAACAGATTAAAATCTACCGAAAAATAATGCGTTAAATTGTAATCTTTCGACAGTTTGCAATTTCGCGAGTAAGTTTATAACGGTTTTTACAATCTCACGGTGACATACCCGTACTGTATAATACATACGACAGTATGGGACGGATGAGAGACGAGAGGCCTGGCTGTGACAATGTCGATAGCGATTGTTAGGCAACGTTAACCCAAGCCGGTAACTGGATTGGTGACCGAATCTTTTCGTTTCCACCGTGCCTCGGAGAGTACGTTAAGCCGTCGTTTCCGGTTATTATCGCTAACATCTTATAATAATCGTTACAAAAACCTATGAGTTAGTGACTATTTTTTTTGTTAATGGGTTTTCCCGTTCAAAAAAATTACAGACTGCAGTGCCACTTTGAATATAGGGTATCGATAGTTATATGATTTTAACTTTCACTTTAAACAAGTTTATAAGTTAATAAGTTTAACTAGTTTATTTTAAGGGGAATGAAATAGTTATTAGGTACTTATTATTCAAGCTTAAAATTCAAATAGTCATAAAAAAACGCCATAGAATGCGAATGAGCATAATTAAAAACTTAAAAAAAATAGGGAAATTATGCACTATATTATACTTTGTACTTTTAAGTCAATAAAGATGTATGAATTTAGGTACATACTAGAATCGGACTTTGTAAGGAAAGAAACAACCACGAAACTTCATAAAACTGCGCTTCGGACCCACAGTTGACCGTACCCCTGGCCGTACCTCTGGTTGTATTGTAAAGTTTAAACAAAACCCCGGACAGCTAAAGCTAAAGTGTTGTAAACTCGAAGACATACCGCGACGATACAAACTATGAGTAAATACAAAACGAAATAAATATAATATTGCGGTCATCCCGAGTTTAGGGACGGTCCCAACCCGATGTGTGTTAAAATCCATACTAATAATATAAATGCGAAAGTGTCTGTCTGTCTGTCTGCTACACTTCTGTTCTGTTCAACCAATTTTGGTTAAATTTGGCACAGGAATTGGTTGTGTCCCGGGGAAGGACATAGGCATATAAAAAAAGTCGGACTAGAACGGCTGAACGGATCTAGATGAAATTTGGCACAGGGATAGATTATAGTCTGGAATAACACATAAGCTACTTTTTATCCCGGAAAATTATGGAGTTCCTGCGGGAATCAAAAACCTTAATACACGCGGACGAAGTCGCGGACATCATCTAGTTTATAATAAGATTAATAATTAATCATATTCGATTGGAAGATCACTTAAAAAACTTGTAAAATTATAATTACGTTCAAGTAAACTCATTTCATTTTTTTTCATAACGAGGCCTATGAAAAAGTGAACGACTTCTTTGATGATAAGATAGGTACAAGCCTACAAGGCAGCCGTTTCTCTACTACCATTTGTTGTGCCCCACCGGGGTTCAATATTGCAATTAATTATACATACAATATAATTTATGTTACAAGATGTAAATGTCATAATATTGTAAAGATTGGAATGCAAATAAATAAAATGGGCAAAACAAGTAGTTCGATAAAAATCGTGTCTTTCAAACGATTTCACATCACAAAAGGCCCCACAATTTCCACCGAAAGTGGCTGATTGATCTCTATAAGAAAATGAAGATAATATTGATACTCAGTCGAAGATGGAAGCGGGCTAACTAGCAAGGGGTATAACTAAACTCAGACACTTAAGCAAGAAACATTAATATATAAATTAGGAAAAAGAAATAAAAAACAGCAGTAAGTAAACAAACACATATATATGTCACCGTAAGATTGTAAAAACCGTTAGATTATAATCTAACTCGCGTAATTGCAAACTGTCGAAAGATTACAATTTAACCCATTATTTTCCGGTAGATTGTAATCTGTTATGTATTTAAACCCGATAAAACCTAAGTGCCCCCGGCCTGCGGCCTGGCACTACTCGATTATTTATGTCGAACCCTAACCTAACCTACAAGAAAGAGACAAGAAAACGTAAATACAATAAATATTTCAAAAATTGACACTCAACATTGAACAGTTCACAATCTTTCGGCAGTTTACATTTTCGCGAGTTAGATTATAATCTAACGGTTTTTACAATCTTACGGTGACATATATATAAAGTAATCGTACAGCAATCAAAAAACAAGCTGCATCAAAATTCACATTGCTTTAAACACAAGCTATTGCAAACAGCACAATCCCTTGAAACCTTTTAAAACTCACCTTCTTTCTTCCCATCAGCATCAGTAGCTGGACCGGAGAAATGCAGACCCCTCGTACTTTCATTCATCGCCATGATATCAGCTGAATTCATGACGTTAAAGCCCAAGCCGTGACGTGAAACAGTAGTGTTCCATTGCCACATACACATATCCAACGATCCATTCTGTCTCTCAAAATTACAAAACACCCCAGTCACTTGAGGAACATACGTATTGTCTGTAGACGGTACGTAAATTGAAACGTCTTGGACACGCAGAACTTTGATTTTATCAGTCAAAGAATTTGTGTCGTTTTCTGAAAATGGTTTTTGTTTAACAGCAATCGCTCCCTCATTGTCGTTCATCATATCGTCGTTGTGTCGTCTGTTCATCTCGAAGATTTTGTTCAAGTTCTGCTTTCTCCTTCTGTTGTTCGCGACCTCAGTCTTGTTCATGAGGTTGCTCAGTTTCTGAAACGACCCACGTACGGGATCAGGGACCGCAGACCTCGATCGCGGCTCCCTTTTCTCCTCCAAGGCCTTTTGCGTTTTATCTCTCGCTTCCAAATCATTGTCGGATCTCACGAACGCGAGTATAATAAATATTACCAGCACTTTGTCCAACGCCATTAGGGTGTATGTGTTTTTCAGGCTAATGTCGCTTGGGGTGCGAACCGCTAGGCGATGGTATCCGCTTTTGGATATTTAGCATCTTGTGCTGCCGATTTATCACTAGGTAGTAGGTACACACTCCGTTGTCACACTAAGGAGTGCCGTGACCGCGACCGGTTACGACGCATCGTAGTCGCTTGGAATATCGCCAGCTTGACGAAAACACTGGCGATGGGAACGCGCACATTTTAGTTAATAGAAACAACACAACACTAACTGATTAACTCAATCCTATACTCCATCCCACTGTTATACGATCACTCGGTAATATGGACGACGGTGAACATTCCAAAAGCGCACTTTATGCTCCACAATGGAACCACACTCGGATTAAGACCAAGACAAAATGAAACACGGTCTCTTTAAATCACGTCGCGCGTTACATCCGCAATTTTTCAATTTCCAGCACTAAAATTACGTTTTATCTCGGTCTCTATATCGAGGTACATACATCGACGTCCTACTCCCGAGCGGTGGCAGCGCCGCGGGCGGGAGCTAGCGAAACTAGCCGCCCATACACCGAAATAATCATTACTTTTCGCGAGATGTGATCTTCGTGCGTCTGAAGAGATGCTGCGCAGGTGTCAGCCTGCCTTTAGCCAATTCCCGGGCTTTCGCGCAGGATGTGGCGGCGACAGACACCGGATGCAACATTGTAGACAGCCAACTATCATTGGACCGATCAGACACACCGAGCAGGTAGCTACCGCCCATTGGTCGTTATACAAAATACCGCTAAACAGGCCCAATAAATCCCTATCCCGATATTTACCGGATATTGCATCGAGGAAATTTCCTCAGAGATATTTGTTTAAGCGAGCGATAGGCGCTCGTCGTTTTTAAGGGAGGTCTGAGGAAATTACATCAGCTGCGGCCCCGATATCATCATAATCTTATTTCCATGGAAAAATAGATTACCGACGAACCGTAAACCGTTGGTATTCAAATAGTTATAATAATTTTTTGTTTCTCTATCAATAAATGGACTTGAAAAATAATAAATCCTCTTTGAAGTCTGTTAGAAACAATTAAGTCTTGTCTCGGCACAAGATATTGGAGGGGTCATTTTAAAATACAATTGCTTCGAACAACAAAACAAATACAAAAATAACGAAAGCATAATATTAAAAAAAATGTCAACGCGTGCGACAAAAAAAACATTTCCCATTTTCCCACTCCCAGACAACAATGAACATTGACAGCTCACCGCTATTCGTCGAAATAGGATCATGCGTTCAGAAACAGACATTTTAATAGCCCATTTTAAAATCAAACATGGATATTTATGAATGTATGCAAGATAAAAAGGACATAATAATACTAATGTAAAGAACGTGAACGTACAGCCATTTTAAAGTTTATTTCTATTTTTGAATAAAGTCCTCCTTTGGAATAAAGTCCGTTTATTATTATTTGAATCATTGCTCTGTTTCCGAACATATCGCACCACTCCTTGTGGATTATTTTGGTCAAATGGTTGTTTCAACTCTCAATAGAAAAAAAATATGGTGAGAAAAGTAGAAGCGGAAAAGTTATTGGATAAATGAAAGAGAAGAAATGTTGTGTTTTATTTGTGAGAGAACATTAATATGACAGAAGGAAATTAACAGATAATTATTCTTAACATTCGGGTGAGTCGAATCATTTATTTACGGCCAAAACAAATGAATACAAAAAATAACTAATCCGCTGGAAACAGATTTTCGTAAAGAAAATAAATCAATTCGACTGTTAAAACAACGATTTGAGAAATAATTTAAAATTAGGTGTATCGATTATTGTTGCGCTAGTTTTCATTGTTTACTTTAACGTGGAATCATAGTTTCTGTAATAATTAAGCTTAAAATACGAGAAACTACATAAACACCAGATCGATAAAAAAAATTAACCTTGAAAGAAAAACATGATTGAGTTATTGCTTTTATCAGTTAAATTAAACAGTATGTATATGGTTCAAATACCTATAAAAAAAATCATTGCTTGAACATTCTACTTGGAATAGAATTATAAAAATAAAACTACATGTTATAATATATACCTTCAGACTTTAGAAGATAAACCTAGTTACCCAATTTTGCAGTAAAAGCAATAATGTTATATAGATAATTAGCTGAATAATTATTAAGAAATAGCTGATGTCCGCGACTTCGTATGCGTGGAATAAGTTCCTTCAATTCCTACCGGAACTTCCTAATTTTTCAGGATAAAAAGTAGTCTATTTCATTCTTCAGGTCCCATGCAAAAAATCATATTGATCCGTTGTCTGTGATTGAACTGCATATCAACAAACACATTTTCGCTTTTATACTATTACTAGCTGATTATTAGAGACAATTCCAGACTATACTGTATCTCTGTGTCAAATTTCATCCAGATTTGTTCAGCCATTCTGACTTGATTGAGTTACAAACATCCATCCATCCACACTTTAACATAATATTACATAGTATATAAGAATGACTTACGCTTAGCTATCAGGATTCACAGGCTATTAATAAACAGATATCAGCATTTAGGTTGCCATCCAGCCTAGAGACTTGCCAAGCTCTGTCAAATTACCTGTTAAAGTTATCTGTTCTACTGACTTTACTATATTTAATAAAATACAAATAAAAACATAATTCAATGTGTTTATTGTTATAATATCAGATTGACATAAACTTCACAAAATTCTATTTTTACTAATGTAGACTTTTTGACTGCTAATAAAGAAGTTATTAGAGGTTTTACTACATTCCTCCACGGCCATATTAAGACTACATCTCTTCAATCAACCGGCGCGGTGGTTTGATCAGGCGGGTTGAGCGTCTTAGCTGTGGCCGTGGTGTAGACTGCTCTGTGGCCTGCAATTCACTCTCTGCCTGTATACCCGTCAATTGCGGTTGCGCCCCGTCTGCGATGCTCCGACTGTCCACCACTAGTTCGTTGTCCGCTCTCTTGGTGCGGATTGCATCGGCGTGTATTCTTTTATAATTGTTTGATGGAGTTTCTATTATATATGAATACCGGTTTGTTCTTTTCTGTATTACTCCTGGTTCCCATCTATTTTTAGTTGTATTTCTGATGTATACTTCATCTCCAGGTGTGAACGATCTTATGTCCGCTGCGTTATTAATATTATCTTGAAACTGTTTGAATCTTAGGTTTCTCTTAATATTTGGTCGAACATTGTCTAACAAACATGTCAGTTGTCGTCCAAACATTAGTTGTGCTGGTGATTTACCGGTTGCAGAATGAGGCGTATTTATATGTAAAGAGAAAATCTCGCAGTCGTGATTTCAACGTCATTTGGTCGTTGATGCTAGTAGCCATTCTTGTTTTAAAAGTCCGTACCAAACGTTCAGCTAGACCATTTGTTCGTGGATGATAGGGAGATGATTTTGCATGTGTTATACCTCTCGTTTCGCAAAATCGTTTGAATTCGTGTGATGTAAATTGGGGTCCATTGTCTGATACGATCATTTTGGCTAGCCCAAATGTCGTGAAAATACTATCCAATTTGTCACAAAGTTTCTCGGTAGTGATTTTCGTCATAGGTTTTATTTCCACCCATTTGGACAGAGCATCCTGTAACACTAACCATTGCTTGCCTTCAAATGGTCCAGCGAAATCTATGTGAACTCTTTCCCACGTAGTATCAGGTATAGACCACGAAAAAACTGGAAGTTCGGGAATGTAAATGTCGGTTTTCCTGACATTTATGACAGCGCTTAACATATGTGTCTATATCTTCATCTATAGCTGGCCACCAAACATAGAACCGGGCCAATGCCCTCATTGCTGAAATGCCTGGATGGCCACTATGTAAATATTTTAAAACTGATCTTTGTAATGTGCTTGGAATTACGATCCTTCCCTGCCACATAATAATATCGTTTTCAATAGATAATTCATTGCGTTTACGTAAATAAGACTTCAGTTCATTTGTTGTATGATAATTTGTCCAACTCGTTTTTAGGAAATGTTTTACTTGTTTCAATATGTTATCATTTTTTGTCTGTTGTTTTATGATATCTTCTGTTAATGCGATATCTTCAATTTTTGTAGCTTGTACTCTTGATATTATTTTATGTATATGCATTTCTGCCTTAGTGGGTTGTTCTTCGGGGTTTGGCATGCGTGACAGATAATCGGCTATTGTGTTGTTTTCACCCCTCCTATATATTATATCGTAGTCGTAGCTGCCTATTAATAGTGCCCACCTAATTAGTCTGTTATTGACTAACTTAGGAAGATTGCGCTGTGGTCCTAGTAAGTATATTAAAGGTTTATGATCTGTTATTAATGTAAACTTAACTCCTCGTAAATACTGATCAAACTTTTTAATGCCAAAAAATATAGCCAACGCTTCCCGGTCTATAACCGAATATCGACTCTCAGCTGGTTTTAATTTTCTTGATGCAAATGCAATTGGTTGTTCGTGATTTTGTATTTTGTGGTAAAGCATTGCACCAACTCCTTTTTCAGAAGCATCACATGCAAGAAACAGTGGCAGTTTTTCATCAAACGCAACAAGAGATTTTGATTTTAAAATAAGTTTTTTAGTTTCCTCAAAAGCTTTAACTTCATGGGCTGTCCACTGCCATTTCCGTTTATCGCCTGTTAATTCGTGAAGTGATGCGCACTTACTGTGAAGGTGAGGAATGAATCTCTCGTAGAAATTAATTAGGCCCAAGTAAGATCGCAATTCCTTTATATTTGTTGGTGGTGGAGCCTTGCTGATTGCGTCTATTTTTGATTTCGTTGGTCGGATTCCACTTTTGTCAATTGAATGTCCAAGGTACTCTATTTCAGGTTGCAAAAATGTACATTTCTTTAAATTTACTTTAAGGCCCGCATGATCCAACCTTTTGAAAACTTCGCAGAGTGTTTCTAAATGTTCAGTATCGTTCATACCCGTTATAGCTATGTCATCGAAATAAACTGCTACGTTCGGTATGTTGTCTAATAGTTTTTCCAAGTAATGTTGAAAGATTGATGGTGCTGTAGTAATTCCAAATGGCATTCTATTGTATTGATAATAGCCCTTGTGTGTTATAATTGTTAAAAATTTCTTAGATTCTGGGGCAATTTCAAATTGTAGATATGCGTCTTTCAAATCAATTTTGGAATATTTTTCTCCGTTAGCTAATTGTTGGCGTAAGTGATCAAACAGTGGTACTGGGTATGTATGCTTAAGTAGCACAGGGTTTATCGTTATGCGGTAGTCACCACATATCCTGATTTGACCGTTTGGTTTCACTACGTTTACTGTGGGAGTTGCCCATTCAATCGGTGTATCGTTTGGATCTACTTTTGTAACGATTCCTTCTGTAACTAATCGCTCTAACTCAGTTTCTACGTTCTTTTTCATACTAAATTTTATTGGTCTTGCTGATAAATGTTTTGGCTCTGTTCCTGGTTTTACGTGTATGTTTATTTGATAATTCTTCACTTTTCCTAATTTACCATCAAACAGTTTGGAATGTTCATCAATCAACTGTTCCAATGTCTTAATAGTAGGTTTACTTTTAATTGAATACACCGCTTTTGGAAAAGGCATGCCAAATGCTTCACTCCAATTTAATCCAAACAACATGGGCTCAGCATGCTTCATTACTATTACAGGTAATGTAATCTCTTCCCCGTCCAAACTAACTGACACATTAGTCAAACCTTTAGGTTTTAATTTGTAGTTATAGTAAGTTCTTAATCGTGGTGCTTCCTCAAGGGGCGGAGATCCGATACGTTTCCAGAATTTGGTACTGATGATGGAGTAAATCGAGCCGGAGTCCCATTCCATGCAACATTTTATACCATTAATTATAGGGTCGATTTTCTTGCATCTCCTTGTAGTGTTTATTTTATGTGTCCAATTTTCTGTTGATACTGATGATGATACTGATAATGGTGGTTGAGATTCATCGTCGCTCGAGCTCGACATGTAGGATATTTTTTGTAATTTTGATTTATATTTATTTGTTAGTTTTTGGTTTCTTACATTAGTTTCCAAATATGCTCGCCCAGTTTTGATGCAACAGCTTTCAAAATGTCCAATGTTTCCGCACTCTTTGCATTCATGTTCTTTTGCCACACATTCGTTGAATGTATGTTTGTTATATTTTCCACAACGTTTACATTGTGTTGAACATAGTTTACGTATATTCTTACTGTGTTTATTTTTGTGATTCCCTTTTTTAATTTTTTTAATAGTTTCTTCCTTGGGCATATCTGATTCTGCTAATTCTCTAAACTGTGCAATAGCAAATATTTGAGCAAATGTTACTTCTTTTGTTTGTCCGTCTACAATTTGTAAAAGGTCAGGCCATTTTTGTCTCAAGTCGATTTGTAGCTGCTGATGATTTAAACCTGTTGCAAAACGGTCCCTTAATTGTCGCTCTAGCAGAGTATCGTCGTATCCACAATCTTTGCTTAAATCCTTCAATCTGTTTGCATATTGTTCCATGTTTTCAGAAGTTTGTCTTGTGCAGTTCCAAAATTCTGTTAGTGCTTTGTATCTTGTTTTACGAGTTTTGTATAACTCTACGAGTTTAATTTTAATATCTTCGTATGTGCTTTTTTCGAAATTAGGAATGAGAGCCGTTTTTAATTCATGGTACGTTTCTGGTGTAAGACATGTCAATAGAATATCTTTTTGTAGTTCGGTATATTCCTTACCACCAATGTTGCATTTTGCTTCGAAGAAATCAATGAACTTGTCTATTGACGTAGTCGAAGGGTTAAATTTGTCGCCCTTAAATACATTTATTATTGCAAGTTTACTCGCCTTGTTTGTTGATATGGTTGTTTCCCACGCTGGATCATGTTTAGTTGTTGTTGGCGTTGCGTAGCATTGTTGTTGATTTGTTAGTAATTTTATCAGTTCCGAGATTTGTTTTTGTTGTTCAATCTGGTTAGATAAAACTTCTTGTATTTGTTCCGTATTCATTTTGCCATATTCCTCGTCGCCAATTTAATAAAATACAAATAAAAACATAATTCAATGTGTTTATTGTTATAATATCAGATTGACATAAACTTCACAAAATTCTATTTTTACTAATGTAGACTTTTTGACTGCTAATAAAGAAGTTATTAGAGGTTTTACTACACTATAGAATATCACAAAGAGACAGTTGTGTTGTACACAATCTCCTCATTTCTATAAAAAACACTATATCTAATGAGACATTGAAATTGAATTAGTATCCTTTCACCAAATATATTTTTAACTTATCCAAACCATTAATCATTTTTAGAAGTGTATAGTGAACAGTGGTGATTGCCTAGTCACTAGTGGGTGCCTTATTGAGGCTGATGCTGTAGTGCACAATCTCTAAACTAAACTAAAATTAGAACATTATAAATATTGCTAACCCTTTCATAATACTCCCCACGGAAAGGGACAGAACTAGATTTAAAGCTGCCATTTTAGTTTAGCTTAGAGATGTTACATTACAGACTCGGCACCATTGCCTCTATGAAGTGTACTATAATGTTATCAGTCAATCAATATGTGATTTAGATAAAGATTGCCAGGCAGTAAAATATTGGCTAGAAATTAACATATATCACACCAATTATTACACTATATTGATAATACTGGATATTCCCATGATAATGGGTTATTTCTTAGTCAATCATTTTACTAATACATTTTGACTGATACTGATTTTATTGGACAATAGATTAGGAAAAAATAACTGCTAGGATATGCCCTTCTGTTATTTGTTGCAGTTTACAAACTACCAACTATAGGTATCTTCAATTCAAGAGTGAATAGGCATCTTCTAGGCAAGCTTGCATCCTTAAGCTGCATCATCACTTGCAAGCAGGTCTGATTACAGCCAAGCTCTAGCCTCATAATTAAATAAACTGGATTACAAGAGGAGAGGAGAATCCTTTTATTGAAATATCCTTGTCTTTTTAGTGCTGGGGGTAGGGGGCAAAAGGTTGACTTTTGCAGGAATGGCTTATAATTTTTTTATTCCACTACAAGTTAGCCCTGACCTTTCAGATGAGATCACATTATTTGATCACAGATCTCCCAAAAGTCATAATATCCAAGTTCCCTGTTAGTTTTATGTTTGAAAACCATTTTAAACTCTTGATTAAATAAAAAAAGTGCATCGAATTTTGAATTTCATACAACATCCCATACTATTTTTAAAAAAAGCTGCTGATTTAACTAGTTGTCAAATACCCAATCAACAAAAAATACGCCTATTCCGCTTACGGCTCATACGCCACCTGCGGCGGTGTGCCCTGTCCTTTACTCACTTGTCGTTCGTTATGTGGGGTCATTCATCTTAAGCAATGTAACTTTTACCCACTTTAATGATAACTATGCTTAAGTGATGAATCATTCAGTCATTTGATACTCGATGATTCATAATGTACAGGTTTGCGGTCATAGATGCTATATTATTATGAATGAGGGTTAAATTGGCTATCTGATCTTCTTCTTCTTCTTCTCTCTCTCTGGGCTTTTCCGCACTTAAGCATAAGTGCCCATTGTGCGTGAGACCTTTGGTGCGACTCCCCGCTGGATCACTCCAGCCAGCCAAGCTCACTCCAGAATCCAAGCAGGCCGCCCAGGTCGGCGAGGACTTCCGGGAGTGTTGCTGGGGAGCCAATGTAGGCTTCTCGTTAAGTGGATACAACACTACACTCGAGTAGTTTTGTGTCTTGGTGTCTCCTCGCTCTCCATGCAGGCTCTGCACAGAGCGCTGTCGCTAAGTGGACAGTGTCCTGTTATCATGCCTACAGCCGTCCTGAGTTTAGCTAGTTGCAGTAGTTTCTTGGTTAGGTGTTGGTTTGGGCTGGCTATAGCCTCTTTTGTTTGTCCTCTTGCATTAGTTCCCTAACTGGATTTTGACCCGTCTGTGTAACTATCTGATATCTCAGCACCAAATTTTGACAAAATCAGTTATGTGAATGGGCATAGAGAATGTAGAGGTGACAGGCGGAGGCATATTTACACAACTACCCAAAAAATGAGTGTGATGTTTTCAGGGTTCATGTATATACAGTATGTGAGTTTCTTTATTCCGCCATAACTTCTAAATGCCTGAACATATTTGGATGTTAAAAACGTTGAAACATTTCAACTTTATTTTTAAATTTAAGCCATACTAAATTTCATGGATATAATTTGAAAAATGAAGGACTTCAATACAAATTTTCATCCCCTATTTAACCCCTTTGGGGGTGGAAATAAAAGCAACTTATATAATATGTATTTCCTCATTTTTTACTGAAAGCTCAAATACCAAGGTTTATTGACATCACTTATAAAATTACACACTATTACAAACTTCCACCCCCTATTTAACCCCCTGGGGGGGTATAATTTAGAGAAAAATCATTTTTAGTACATCTCTAGGGTGCTCAAATAATATTATCTACGTTCAGCCGTTTGGGCTGTAGGTTATCTGTCAGTCACTCAGGACAAAGGCAAATAGTTATTTATATTGATGATTGAAATTGGTATTATATGAATTAGTGGATAAGTGTTGTTTGATTCCAGCCAGCCTATTCTGTATCTCAGTGGCTTTTAAAATTTGATGGGCACCGGCTTGTCTGTTAGAATCTAAAATTGTCAAAATCAAATTTTGCCAACAATAGAGTGTTGGTAACTTGTTGTCAAATATTTAGCGAATAGGCCTGCTGTTGAATCAAACAACACATATCCAAGCTTGACACTTGACAAGCATTTTTATGATTACTAAAGTCATATCATAATAACAATTATTATCTTCAATCCTGATAAAAGATTTTATCAATTACATAGAAGTAGAATGTGTCAGTTCATTATTGTTTATCAACACTCTCATGTCTTTTATTGTTTGAAATGAAAAGCAGTGATTATTATTTGTTTTGTAAATAAATCTGAGGAGCATTTATTTAACAGGTATAATATGTTTTAAATGTTTAATATTTTATTTTATAAATAATTCAATAAGAAATGATTTCATTGTCCCTTTTAATATAGCCCTTTAATAGTTTCTAAAAATTCGAATTTTAATAAAATAATATAAGTATTTAAATGAATAAATACCCATAGCTCAAATGACCGAATATGGTTAAGGTGCGTTTTCACTAAAGCGGAGATAAGTAACAAACATGTCCGCTTCAACCAGTCAATGAAAGAACTGGTATTTGACTACTACTCAAATAAATTTTTTTTTAGTTATTATTAAATAGAGGATCTCCCAAAAGTAGTAATATCCACGGCTGCTGTTAGTTTTAAGTTGAATAACCATTTAAAACTATCGAAAAAATAAAAAAATGCGTCGAAATTTGATGACGTCACAATTCAAAATTCATACATACTCCCACTAAGCACGTGTTTTGACGTTAGAAAAAAAGTTACAGATTTGACTAGTTGTCAAATACCCAATTCTGTAACACTAGAAATCATATGGAGGTATACGCACTTGCGAATAAGATTCAGGCGAAAAAAGTCTCTGGTTTGATACAATATTCGAGTGAATATTTTGTGCTGTATGACGCTCACCGGATTCGCAGTGTGGAGTAGGTGAAATCCGTTCACGAAATATAAATCGCGAGCAGCCTTACTTTCAGTGGAATCAAAAATTAAAGTGGCGATCGTTAAGTTATGCTTTATAATTTTGTTTGCTTCCAGATAAAATGACATAAACAATGTCAGGGGGTAACTCCAAGAACAAGGGTCGCTCGAAGCGGCAGGAGGGGTGGGAGGAGGCTGGGGGGGAGTTCTACCAGGAGCTGTACCCTGGGGGAGAGCAGGAGCTGTTCGAGAACCTGCAGAGAGCTGACGCTGCCAAGCTGGCTACGTTGCTGCCGTCCAAGCAGGCTAGGAACAGTGAGTAACCTAACAAAAGTTTCCTTAGGTATTAGCTAGGTTTATAGGCAGAGCTGGGAGCATTAGCTTAACTTGCTGCCGTCCAAGCAGGCTAGGAACAGTGAGTAACTTAATGAAACTTTATATAAGGAGGTTTATAGCTAGAGCTGTTAGGAAAAGTTGTTTCAGGGCCTTCAGAGAGCTGAAGATGCTACAGGAACTGAGTAACCTAACGAAAATTTCTATAAGTGACATTGGTTACGACTTCTAAGGTATTCGTTACGACCAACGTAAATATTAAAAGTTTATGATTACGACATCGGGCCTTAGATACACGGACAGCTTGAAGTAGTCAGAATGGACTGCTTCAAGCTGCGACTGCATAGTGAACTACAGTCTATATACGTACACACATACATGGACCGCTCGAGCAGTTGCGACTCCTTCGGGCGGTTGGCAGCAGATATCACTGGTAGTTTCAAGCTGTTGACTATGACTGCTAGAGCGGTCCATGTTTGTTGATCATTGGCTAACTGCTCGAGCAGTCCGTGTATGGGGGCTCGTAGGATTACTACATCTACAGGCCCCCCAGCTAAGTTACATACGTTTCGTGTCTATTCTCTTTCTATATACGCTTCTATAGCGTTTTTAATCGCTTTCGCTAAAGTTGCCGATAGTTATAGATAGTTATAGAATAGACACCAGAAATGCTGGCAGGGCGGGCTGATAGTGCCAGGATTAGCTGCCGTCCAGGCAATCTAGGAACAGTAGGTCAACTTACAAATAAGTAGGGTGATGTTCGGGAAGCTAGAAAGCTTGAACATTTTTCTGAAAGAGTTGCTGCAAAAATTGTTAAGATAACTTTCAAAGAACTGACCAAACTGGATACTTTAAATTTTGATGCATTTCCGCCAACATGAGCTATTGTTGTTGTTTTACGAATATTATAAATGCGTAAATAGTTTGTGCTTCCATCACGCCGCAACAGAGCAACGAATCGACGTGATTTCTTGCATGGGTATAGTTGACCTGGAGAGTGATATAGGCTATATTTTTTTATCCCAGATAATTAAGGAGTTGCCGTGGGAATCAAATATCAAATCAAGTGTGAATAAGCATTTTGTATATGTCACCGTAAGATTGCAAAAACCATTATATTGTTAATCTATTTAGGGAAATTGTAAACTGTCGACAGATTGTGAACCGTTCAATGTTACGAGTGTTAATTTATAAAATATTCATTGTATTTACGTTTTATTTCTCTTTCTTGTAGGTTAGGTTAGGTTAGGGTTCGACATAAATAATCAGGCGCTTAGGTTTTCTCGGGTTAACATACCTAACAGATTAGGTAGATCTTTTGAGATTATAATCTAACTCGCGAAATTGTAAACTGTCGAAAGATTGTGAACCGTTCAATGTTCCGAGTGTCAATTTTTGAAATATTCATTGTATTTACGTTTTCTTGTCTGTTTCTTGTAGGTTAGGTTAGGGTTTGACATAAATAATCTGATCTAATCATGATTCTATCGGGGTCTATAGGTTCTATCGGGTTAATATGCCTTGCAGATTACAATTTACCGAAAAATAATGAGTTAAATTGTAATCTTTCGATAGTTTGCAATTTCGCGAGTTAGATTATAATCTAACGGTTTTTACAATATTACGGTGACAGTGACATATATTTTAGGCTGCATCACCGCTTGCAAGCGGGTCTGATTACAGCCAAGCGCTAGCCTATATTAAAAAAAAAACAAATTCCACGCGAACAAAAGTCGCGGGCATCAGCTAGTCAACTATAACGCAAAGCATTGTTTCAGCGACGACAGTGAAGCGGGCGCGCTCGCAGAATGAGCGGCGGCAGTCAACGTACGCGCGGACCACTCAGAGCCGAGACATACACCTCTCCATGCTGCCGGACCTGTCAGGTGAACTATCACCGGCCACTCCACTGCTGGGCACAGGCCTCCGTTCTCGTAGGAGAGAGAATTACAGCTTAAACCCACCACGCTGCTCCAATGCGGGTTGGCGGGCTTTGGCGACTGTTATCATGTTAGTGATAATAACCGGGACCATATTACACTGCACTTTTCACAGGGACCCTTACACTTGATTCAGTGTAGTGTAATAAGATTTAGCGCGAAAGGGTCCTAAAATTTGTCCTTATTGCTGTGTAATAAGCGACGCTCTAACTAGCGGCCACGCCCAGCCCTGTAAATAGTGCAGTGTAATAGGCTTATCAGACCGACCAAGCTGTTGCAATGCGGGTTAGCGGGCTTTGACGACTGTTATCATGTTAATGATAATAACCGGGAACAACGGCTTAACTTGCTCCCCGCGTTATAGGCCTATTACACTGCACTTTTTACAGGGCCCTGAAGTAAGGGTGGGCGTGGCCGCTAGTTAGAGCGTCGCTTATTACACAGCAATAATAGACTTATTACACTGCACTTTTCACAGGGTCCCTTACACTTTATTCGGTGTAGTGTAATAAGATTTAGGGGAAGGGTCCCTATATTAGTCCTTATTGCTGTGTAATAAGCGACGTTCTAACTAGCGGCCACGCCCAGCCTTGTCACAGGGCCCTGTAAAAAGTGCAGTGTAATAGGCCTATTAGACCCACCAAGCTGTTGCAATGCGGGTTGGCGGGCTTTGGCGACTATTATCATGTTAGTGATAATTACCGGGACCGACTGCTTAACGTGCTCTCCGAGTTATAGGCCTATTACACTGCACTTGATTCAGTGTAGTGTAATAAGATTTAAGGCGAAAGGATCCCTAAATTAGTCCTTATTGCTGTGTAATAAGCGACTCTCTAACTAGCAGCCACGTCCACCTTACCACGGGGCCCTGTAAAAAGTGCAGTGTAATAGGCCTATTAGTACTGAGAATTTCTAGCCAAAAAAACCAATGCTTAATTATAGCCCGACTCGGGATTTGAACCCGGGACCTCATCGGCAGCAGTCGAACATGCTAACCACTTAATCTTTTTAAGCGATTTTGATGAAATTGAGTACAGGGGATAGCTTGTATCCTGGGGAAGGACATAGGCTATGCCGGAAAATTAAAAACATCCCCCAGGAATCTGAAAAATATAATCCACGCGAAGAACTCGCGGGCATGATCTAGTATTATTCATACCTACATACTTAATGTAATGTTTTGGTTTTTAAAAAGGGCAGCTGCTGAGTTTGTTGCCTTCTATTCTCAGTAAAATCTGTTATCCGAACCGGTGGTAGAGTCAAAACATGACGTAAGTCGTAACATAAGAGACACCTGTATGTCCTTCATATTCATATAATAAATTATTAAATTGAATTGAATGCTCGCGACTTCCGCGTCAAATCTCTTCTTCTCTTAAGCCTTTGTAAAAGATGGGCCGTGAAAGCGTAAAAAACAAACTCACATTCGCATGTATAATATTATAGCTAGGTTAAAAAGCAAGTAAGTGGTAGTTCCGGGATAAAAAGTAGCCTATGTCACTCTCCAGTCCTCAACTATAGTCATGCCAAAAATCTCGTCAATCTTTTGCTCCGTTGCGGCGTGATTGAAGGACAAACCAACAAAACAAACACACTTTCGCATTTATTTATTTATTTATATAAAATTCTCGTGTCACAATGTTAGTTACCATACTCCTCCGAAACGGCTTGACCGATTTTTATGCAATTTTATATGCATATTCAGTAAGTCTGAGAATCGGCTACTATCTATTTTTTATACCCCTAAAACACCTCAATCCACGCGGACGGAGTCGCGGGCATCAGCTAGTATTAGTTTAAAGTTAGGATGAGTAATTAGTAATTACCACGTTTCCCCTTGCACAACAATTACTTCGTGATTAATTAGTATGCACTTACAATACAAGGTTTGATGAACCGATAGTACCGTTTCGTGCTCATATTTGTGCGATATTCCGATGAGCAGTTAGCCTTAGTAATTATATTTTGCGATTTTTTTTCCCAGCTTTTATAAGTTGTTTTTTTTTTTAATTGCAAACTTATAACGTTTTATTTTTAACTAGCTGATGCCCGCGACTTCGTCCGCGTGGATTGAGGTTATTTGGTCCCTCTTTAATTTTCCGGGATTAAAAGTGGCCTATGTGTTATTCCAGACTATAATCTAACCCTGTGCCAAATTTAATTCGATCCGTTCAGCCGTTCTAGAGTTATGAGTGTTCGAACAAATCCGACTTTGTTTTATATATTAAGATGAAAGTGTCTATTATAGTATTTAAGTGGTCGTTTACTGGTGGTTACTGGTGGGTTTCAGCTGTGGCATAGCACCCTACCAGCAAACACGTGCCGCCAAGCGATTTGGCTGGAATTTGGAATAGAATTTATTAACCCAAAGGCTACATTTTATCCCGGAACATTAAAGAGTTCCTCCATCAGAGATATAATCAAAACCTTAATTCACGTGGACAAAATCGCGGGCATCACCTGGTAAAAAAACAAAAATATTATTAAACAGTGAAGGAGGAAAAAGAGCTATAAAAATATGACTATTATTTATTTTTCCATTTCCGCAGAGAATTTATCGAATGAAGAGCGAACGTGGGAGGAGATAATGCAGATCAAAGCGATGCCGGTCCCTATGAACCAAAAGCGAGATATTAAGGACCGATTACAGGTGAATTGCCTTTGAATTTGAAATAAAATAGTCATATAATAATATTTTTATTTATTTATTCAAACCAAATATTTAAATTTAAGTCTACATCAAAAATGCTTAAAAGTTTTGAACAAATGGGACACATGCTAAATATTTATTGAAAACAATGCAATAGAACTTAATGCTCGCGTGAAATGGTGGCAAGAACGCTGGCAGCATTTCCGCGTTAGACAGCCAGGCTAATTCTTTCCGCAAAAAATGAGCCCTTCTATCACTAAATGAGGCAATTAACCGCGGTGCAATATCTCGCAAAAAAAAAATTGACTCTTACCCTCCAAGGCCCCAAGGTTTCCACGGCAAACGGAACAAAAAAAACTATGACAGAGGCGTACTTCTGCCGCTTGCCGGTTTCAGCATTTTCTGCTGCGGCTTGATGCTGTCTCCCTGATATATATGTCACCGTAAGATTGTAAAACTGTTAGATTATAACCTAACTCGCGAAATTGTGAACTGTCGAAAGATTGTAAACCGTTCAATGTTCTGAGTGTAAATTTTTTAAATATTCATTGTATTTACGTTTTCTTATCCGTTTCTTGTAGGTTAGGTTCGGGTTCGACATAAATAATCCGGTAGTGATAGTCGATTATAATTTAACTCGCGAAATCGCAAAGTGTCGAAAGATTACAATTTAACGCATTATTTTCCGGTTGATTGTAATCTGTTAGGTTTATTAACCCGATAGAACCACTACCTGATTGTTTATGTCGAACCTTAACCTAAACTACATGAAACAGACAAGAAAACGTAAATACAATTAATATTTTAAAAATTGACACTCAGAACATTGAACGGTTCACAATCTTTCGACAGTTTACAATCTCGCGAGTTAAATTATAATCTAACGGTTTTTACAATCTTACGGTGACATATATATATGGACACATTGTTGAATGTACAATTTATCAAAGGTGCCACGCCACGTCTTTCACTATAACTAGGGCTTTTGGAATCCGTATTTTTCAATATCGGTATTAATACCGGAAAAAATCCAATACCGGTATTAAAATGGGGTTGAGTATTTTTTTCCTCTAACCCAGTATTTTCTGAAGGATACAGCACAATGGCATAGGACAGCATTTAACACTACGCCAGTTAGGTCGCCAAAATTAGTAAGAAAACTTTTGGTTTTTGGACTACCCTCAATATTAGTTTTTTGTTCCAGAGCGCAACAAAACTGCGTCTACAAGGCTTAGAACAGTTGCAATGGCGACAGCGCAAAGTATGGCATCGATTCAGCATACGATTCACAGAAATCGTCGGAAAATTAGAACTATGGCAATCATCTTTACGAGAAATAGAAGGAAAATTCGGAACGGGTGTCGTCGCATATTTCCTTTTCCTAAGATGGCTGCTTTTCCTTAACTTTGGCATATCGATTTTTGTGATAGTTTTTTTGATACTACCCACAGTTTTTTTGGTCGAAGTCGATTATGAGTGTGATGATTTCGCCGAAAATTCTACAATATGTTGTTCGCAAGCGTATTTGAGACGAAATTTGACGGACTTTAATGTAGTTCTATCCTTTATTCAAGGGACTGGTTGGATGGAAAGGACAATTTTGTTCTATGGCGTCTACAGTGACCAAATGTATACGTATTTTATCAAAGCGTTTTGGCAAACTAAGTTTTACTATAACATGCCTTTAGCTTATATCTTGGTTCCGATTTCTTGGGCCCTGTTTTCATTAATAGCCATAGTTAAAACTGCGGCCAGAGGTTTTAAAGAACGACTAGTGGAAAGCGAAGGGCAGTTTTATATGTACTGTAACCTAGTTTTTGGAGGGTGGGATTTTTGCATACATAACGAAAAATCAGCGAAAATTAAACACAAGGCTTTATACAATGAAATTAAGGGTTGTTTGGAAGAAGAAAGGTATAAGGAAGAAAAGCAATCAAGAACTAGGGAAAGCCAAATTTTAATGCACCTCAAACGACTCTTAATACATTTACTAGTATTCATAATCCTAATTGCATCCGGTATACTTATTTACGTAGTTTTCAACTATTCCATGGATAAATTGAATGAAGATCAAAATTCTCACAACGTTATAAGCGAATTCGTTAATGACACACAAAAATCTGCTTTGAAACAGTACACTGTAGGCCCATATTCGTTTGGACAATTGCAAAGTACTTTGCTTGAGTTTTTGCCGTTTATAACTATAGTCGTACTGAATATTATAGTCCCAGAGATATTCAGTTATCTTATAAAATTTGAGAGTTACATGCCAGCTAATACTATAATAATAAGTTTGCTACGGACAGTTTTGTTGAGACTTTCGTCGTTAGCAGTTCTTTTAAGTCAAATATACATACAAATAACGGATCCTGATAGAATAAAATGTGCTAATTTATACGAAGAATTCCGTTTAGAATGTTGGGAGACGTACGTAGGACAACAGTTGTACAAGTTGGTTTTGACCGACTTTGCTTTACAAATAGTTATGACTTTCATAATAAATCTACCACGAGCATTTATAGCCAGACACACAAACAGCAGATGCTTCAAAATTATTGGCACACAAGACTTCTACTTACCCAAGCACGTTTTAGACATAGTATATGTACAAACGATCATATGGATGGGTGCTTTCTTCTGTCCATTCCTACCATTAATTGGGACGATCTTCTGTTTCCTTATATTCTATATCAAAAAATTTGCTTGTTTAACCAATAGTACGCCTTCACCCATAGTTTATAAAGCTTCTAAATCAAAATCATTGTTTATGTCTGTTTTATTACTCGGGTTCGTGATATCGATAATACCTGTTGCGTATTCTGTGGCGGAAATAACGCCATCTTGGAATTGCGGCCCATTTCGAGGTTTCAATACAGTTTGGGAGTATGTAGTCGAAACTTTTGACAGGTTCCCATATGTTGTTCGTGAGATCGTTTTCCTTTTTGGGACATCCACATTTGCGATTCCCGCGTTTGCGGTTCTACTGTTCTTTTTATATTATTATTGGGCTGTGGCAGCCGCTAACCGACATATGGTGGAAGTTTTAAAAAATCAATTAGTTTTAGAAGGTCATGACAAACAGTTTCTGTTGAATAGGCTGAGCGCGTTTATACGTCAGCATCAGAAACGGTGTGAGAGGAGGAATAGAGCCAGTTTCGCGGAGGACGACTCGTCGGTACAGCATAGTTCTAGGTAAAAATAAAACTAACGCGGGCTATATAGACTATAATAAGTCTATGGACTATAGTAAGAAGTATATTATTAGGAATATACTACTGTTAGTCGTCTCTGTCGCTCAGACTAACAGTCAGCGACAAAACGTAACGTAGGCATGAGTGACAGAGACAGCGCTCTATGAAGCCGAAGCAACCGATTATTTCTTTCTAAAGGGTGCCGTATTGATCCTCAAAATGTAGTCTAGTATTAATAGTTAAGCTTCAAAGTTAAACTTTAACTTATTGAGTTAAACTTTCAAACTCAAACTACCCTCGTTAGTAATCGGTTACTCTCTCCCCTCGTTGAACAATGTACTATTAAAAGCTGTGCCTTTTTTTGGTCTTATATTCTAAAATTTGTGCTTATTTTTATTTTTATTTTTTTTCTTCCGACTGCCTCGTTGGTCTAGTGGTTAGCACGTTTAACTGCGGCCGACGAGGTCCCGGGTTCGAGTCCCGGGTCGGGCCATAATTAGGTATCGGGTTTTTCGGATTACAAATTCCCAATACTAGGCCGGAGTTAGGAAGTTGGCGGTGTTTCACCCCCGTGCCTCGTAGAGCACGTTAAGCTGTCGGTCCCGGTTATTATCACTAACATGATAGTAGTCGTTAAAGCCCGCCAACCCGCATTGGAGCAGCGTGGTGGGTCTAAGCCTGTGCCCAGCAGTGGGACGTTAATGGGCTGTAGTGTGTGTTTTTCTTTCAATTTTTCTATGACATTCCTCTGTTTGCTTTTAGATTTGGGCACAAAAGTATTAAACCATGACCTAAATTCCCACCAAATGCGACAACGTTCATAGATTTGAGTATCGAACAATTAAAGTAAATAAAATAGTCTTAGGGCCGGTTGATTCAAAACATTGTTTATCGTAAATTGCATTCGCTAAAATTGAACACACTTAAAACTTAACTGGTAAGTTTAGGAACTTACAATAACCAATAGTTTGAATCAACCAGCCTTAAACTGTCTTGTTTTAAGGCGTTCGTCGATACATCTTTGGCATACCGACCGATTAATGCGAAATAAAACCATATATCAAGGGATCTAAGTTCAATTTACTCCGACATCATCGATACTCGAAATCGAAGAACGTTATCTAGATTTGTAAACTTACAATTGCTAAGGGTGCATTCCGTTCTCATCTTTTGATAGTTGTAGTTATTAACACTTGTCAAATGGAACTAGTCATTGACGATTCCTTTATTTAATCATGCTCGCTATTTAATATTTAGTTATTTTATTTACGTAAGGACAGAATTTTTAATCGCCAAATAACTTATAGCATTGATTTTAAGTTTGTATAGAAAATCTTATAATTACAAAGGAGTTAGAATATTTCGACCTGCCTACCGTTCAGTGGCGTGCACAGGATTTGAAGATGGGGTAGGCATTAGTTGGTCATATAATACCTGTTTACTAACTGTTTTGGTGAAACATGAGCATTGACTTATTTTCATCTGTGTTTTATGTCTCTATAAACTGCACGCCACTGCTACCGTCCCGCCATTTTTAATAACATTCATACATAAACGAACGTTCACTGTTACACACCTAATTATAGTTAAGTAGTAAAACAGTTTGATAACATCAAATTGAAACCGGCAACCTTATCCCTTGAAATTTATCTTGACCTATTTTACTTTTTCCTTATGGTAATTTTTCTTGCTCTAGATAGATACTTTATTCGATTGAAGATAATAATATTAAAGATATTATTCTTTAAAACTTTTTACCTCTGAATTAAATCTTCTTTACCCTAATTTTGTTAGGATGAAGACACACTATACGGACTAGACAAAACAAAAATTCCCCGCGAAGCTTTGATGTCGTATGGGAAATACATGTCAATTCTTCAGTTTCTTGTACATCTTGGACGAAATATTATTCGTAAAGTATTATTCATTCAAGATGGGTACTTAAATACCCAGTGAGACGCCGCCCTTGAAGTTTGAAACACACATGACGTATGGTCTCAAATACCAAGCTAAATGAAATAATGAAAGTTAGTCTGTCGGTATAATCCCTTCCTACCGTTGCCCCTGTACTCTGAAGAGAGAGAGAGAGAGACGTCTCCGTTGACCCACGAATATATTAGGTATATACTGTATGAAGTATTTCATTAGGCTGTCATAATACTTTATACATTATATTTATAGATTTTTTGTATATAGCATTTATTAGCGAATAAGTATATCATAGATAGAATATTTAGACTAGCGATCTCATTATAATATGATTGAATTGTATATATATATGTGACTTAGAATAAAAATATATCAGTGTTAAGATTAGGTATATGTACCAATTTTTATCTTATCGTATCTTTTTGTGTCCTTGAAATCAAATATTACTCAGTTTTCATAATCAGGTTAATTAAAAAATACTAATATTATATAGGTCTATCTCCTTCATATAAAACTGAACAATTTTCACGACAACGAAGTTCTACGACTACGAAAACTTCTAAGATAATATACAACAAAAAAATGCAATTCACACACGGCAGAAGTGAAACTTCAAAAAGTAGCATACAACAGAATGAGATAAATATATCTGGTATTCGATCTCATTCTCTCGCAGGCGCAGGTTTGTCTCTTTTTGGTGTCGCTTTTTCGTTTCATCAAATTTTCAAATTACAACGATTCTAAAGAAGTTTCACTTCAAAAATTGGCTGGCATCGGCCGACAGACATCGATCTATTAGTGCCTACTAAACACAGAGCTGAGAAGTCTAGACATGGTTTGATTTTTTTAAAGTTTAAAACAAAGATTGCTCCTTATTATGTAGAAATTTACCCTGAAGAGATTATTAGTATATTTAAATTAAGCCTGTAGCAAAATTAATTACATAATACCATATAGCTTACCTACTACCTGAAATCTGGGAAATGCCCGTTAATGCATAGACTTTTAAAGAAACTACCATAGATGCCATAGATTTTGATACGTAGACAAAGTAAGATAGTAAAATTAGACAATTATAGATAATTTGAAATTAGCCAAATCTAAAGTCATAGCATAATGTTTAGACTATAATTTGTA
This sequence comes from Erebia palarica, assembly GCA_964035005.1. Lineage (NCBI taxonomy): Eukaryota > Metazoa > Arthropoda > Insecta > Lepidoptera > Nymphalidae > Erebia > Erebia palarica. Next base: position 22,395,575 of record OZ035993.1, on the reverse strand, counting down.
AATAAATTAATGTAATCTATTTATTTAATTACAATTATTAGGTACCTATACTAAAAATGTAATGGCAATTTCAAAAAAATTTAGTAAATGGTGCATACTATAAACTCTTCACTCATAACTTCACTCAGTTTTTTTTAATGTGCAAAAACCGCTTTTGAAATTTTATTTGACGTTAATTTATAATCTTAATGTATTATGGCAACGACAAACCTAGTCGAAAACTGGATGGTTAACATAACTTTTTATACACTTATCGTATTTTTTAAATTTATTTTTATGTACTGTGGTATTGGAGTGAAGACTATCTCGTACACTTGCAGCCTATGTAAAAAATCTCATATTTATACTATTGTAAAAATTAAAAGTTGTAAATTATAATATAAAATACCTGCTACGAGATAAATTTAAAATGAAATTCTGAAATTAAAGTATGTTATTAAAATTAAAATGCTGATAATTTATCACTTATAAGTCACATCTCATTTGTAAAATTTAAAATATAACTATCAGGAGGTAAAACTAGAAGGACTTATCTGTCTATTAAAAATCAACATCAGATCATTTCAGATTGTGTTAGTACCGAATTTCGCCACACGCACAGATAAACTTGTTTGAGTTGTAGTGATTGTAAATCAGTTTTTTTTAAAAACGCCGGGTTCACCATTTCTCTATGTTTATTGCCACTGATAATGTACTAGACCGTAGACTATAAACATGACACTGCCAACCTAGTTGTCAAAATATTTATAAATACCATAAATACAAAATATGAAAATAAATTATGTACCTAGCGCTCATTTGGTCTTTTCTTTCACTACCTTCGTCGCCTCGGAAATTATTGAACCCGGTAATGTTCATCTCAACCCTCCCCGATCCACTACTGAGCACGGGTCTCCGGGTGAGATGGGTTTTGGCCATAGTCCACCACGCTGGCCAAATGCGGATAGAAAGACTTCAACTGACATAATGAATCTCGGGCATGCATGCAGGTTTCATCACGTTTATAATCAACGTTAAAGCAAATTGTATTTGATTTCTGAGCGCTGAACTGTGCGCTTAACCTGAGTTTAATTCGATAGGTCGTTTATGAATTCGATGACATTAGCGTTAAAGTAAAATGACCCTTAATCACATTGATTTGACGTCACAAATTCATTACTCAACAATCGTTTGGAGCGCTGGCTATGAATGAAACACACGAAATTGAGCTCTAAATCAATGCGGTTAAGGCTTGACTTTGACGCTAATGTCATCGAATTCTTCTATGATCAATCGAACTCAAACTCGGCATAAGCGTACTGACTCTTAGGTTCGCGTCACGAAAGAAGTCCCGGGGCAATTAGCGTAACCAATTTCGTATAAACATTCCAGGGGAATTCTTTCGTGACACGGTCTCTAGCAAAGAGCATATTTACTACGGGGAGGTCTCTAGCGACCAAGTGAGGATGCACAAGTGAACACTAGGTAAAATTACTAAAGCATATTTTTTATTTTATTATTTGAAGTGCCCTCTTTCTTCTTTACCCGCGTTGAGCACTTTTTGGTAGGGGGTAAAATGTGGATTCGCGTGACCGTGACCGACCGATATGCTCGCAAACACCGACATTTTATTTGTTAACGATAATAATCATTAGGTACAAATTATAAATCTGTGGGTACAAAGTATTCTATATTATTCCGCCAATCTGCATGGCAGTTTGTTGACGGGATATTCTCGCGTGGTTACGATGACAAGGTATTATATATATATATATATATATATATATATATATATACATCTTGAAGGACATGTTGCGTCCTACATGGCGTTATTTACCGATGATGCTGCGTCCCACTGACTTTGTGCGTCCGGAATACGGACGCAAGATTGACCGACCCTCATTTTTAGCCCAAGGGTCCCTTATGACAGTTAGAATGTAAGGGCGAAAAATTGGCATGGACGTAATTTCATCACTGCAATGCCTTTTAGCGTATAATATAGTTCCGCCATCGTCCGGCTGAAATTTGGAGGGCGCTAGTGTTCAGCGTATAATTTACCACGTATACTTTGAGTTCAGTTCACTCATCTTATCGTGTCCATTGAATATCGTACTTAATTTGTAAAGTTTTTATCATGTTCTCGTGACAACAATCTTGCGTCTCTTAAATATCCTTAAACGGGCACTAGGTACGGTGTCTGAGGGGCCTATTCGGGGTTCACGAGGGACGCATGGCGCGGGGCGCGTGGCGGCGAGCTTGTAAACAAACAGACATGTGCCGGCTGTGATGTAAGCTTGCCACCAAAGTGAATTATTTGCAAGTGCGTTAAAAGTCGTTATTTATTTGGTCTATTATTATGGTTAGTGATTATCTAATCTGATCTAATCTAATATTATATATATAAAATCGTTAAGGGATCAACGCACAGCCTAAACCGTTGGGGTTATTAACTTGAAATTTTGACAGTAGGTTCCTTTTGTGACGTAGGCGCTCACTAAGGAAGGATTTTTTAAAATTCCACCCCTAAGGAGGTGAAATAGGGGGTGAAAGTTTGTATGAAAGTCCGTCATTTCTCAAGTTATATCCATGAAACTTGGTATACGAGCTACTGGTTGAAAATGAAGAAATACGTGCTTCACAGTTTTTAAAAATTCTAACCCCGAAGGGTAGAAATAGGGGATGAGAGTTTGCATGAAAGTCCTTTATTTCTCAAGATAATCTCAAGTTATATAAACGAAACTTAGTATTTCGGCTTTCGATAAAAATTAAAGAATTACGTGTGTCGCAGTTTTTCAAAATTCAACCCCTAAATTGGTAAATAGGGGTTGAATTTTTTTATGACAGCTATAGCCATGAAACTTAATATATGAGTTGAGTTGCGAGTTAAAAATCAAGAAATACGTATTTCACAGTTTTTGAAAATTCGACCCCCAAAGGGGTGAAATAGGGGATGAAAATTGGTATGAAATGCCTTCATTTCTCAAGATATTTTACAAGTTATATCAACGAAACTTGGTATTTTCGGTAAAAAATAAAGAAGTACGTGTGTCACAGTTTTTCAAAATTTTACCCCCGAAGGGTTAAAATAGGGGTTGAAATTTTATATGAATGACATTCATTTCTCGAGATATTGCTCAAGTTACATCTAAGAAGCTTAGTGTTTCGGCTTTTGGTAAAAAATTAAGAAGTACGTATGTCACAGTTTTTCAAAATTCAACCCCCAAAAGGGTTAAATAGGGGTAGAAAGTTTGTATGAAAGTCCTTCATTTCTCAAGATATTGCTCAAGATAAATCAAAAATGCTTAGTTTTTCGGCTTTTGGTGAAAAATAAAGGAATACGTGTGTCATAGTTTTTCAAAATTCAAACCCCAAAAGGGTAAAATTGGGGTTGAATGTTTGTTGGAAAGTCCTACATTTCTCAAGTTATAGCTATGAAAATTGGTATATTTACAGCGGATTAAAAATGAAGAAATACGTATTTCACAGTTATTGAAAATTCGATCCCTAAAAGGGTGAAATAGGGGATGAAAGTTGGTATGTAAGGCCTTCATTTCAAAGGATATTGCTCAAGTTATATCAACGAAGCTTAGTATTTTGGCTTTTGGTAAAAAATAAAGAAGTACGTGTGTCATAGTTTCTCAAAATTCAACCCCCATAAGGGTAAAATAGGGGTTGAAAGTTTTTATGAAAGTCCTTCATTTCTCAAGTTATAGCCATGAAACTTGGTATATAAACTGCGAATTAAAAATGAAGAAATACGTTTTCACAGGGATGAAAGTTGGTATGTAAGGCCTTCATTTCACAGGATATTGCTCAAGTTATATCAAAGAAGCTTAGTGTTTTGGCTTTCGGTAAAAAATAAAGAAGTAGGTACGTGTGACACAGTTTTTTCAAAATTCAACCCTCAAAAGGGTAGAATAGGGGTTGAAAGTTTGAATGAAAGTCCTTCATTCCTCAAGTTATAGCCATGAATCTTGGTATTTAAACTGTAAATTAAAAATGAAGAAATACGTGTTTCACAGTTTTTGTGAATTCGATCCCTAAATGGGTGAAATAGGGGATGAAAGTTGGTATGTAAGGCCTTCATTTCACAGGATATTGCTCAAGTTATATCAACAAAGCTTAGTGTTTTGGCTTTCGGTAAAAAATAAAGAAGTAAGTGTGTCACAGTTTTTCAAAATTCAATCCCCAAAAGGGTAAAATAGGGGTTGAAAGTTTGAATGAAAGTCCTTCATTTCTCAAGTTATAGCAATGAAACTTGGTTTGTAAACTACGGGTTAAAAATGAAGAAATACATGTTTCACAGTTTTTGAAAATTCGATCTCTGAAAGGGTGAAATAGGGGATGAAAGTTTGTATGTAAGGCGGTCATTTCTCACGATATTGCTCAAGTTACATAAACGAAGCTTAGTGTTTTGACTTTCGGTAAAAAATAAAGAAGTACATGTGTCACAGTTTTTTAAAATTCAACCCTCAAAAGGGTAAAATAGGGGATGAAAGTCTGTCATAAATTTTTAAGAGCCATTAATTAAACTTGGTATTTTGTGGTAACTTGGTTGGGTTTTATTGGAATTTTGGGTCAAGAAATACCTGATTCACATTTTTTTGTAAATTTTATCCCCAAAGACGTTTAATAGATAGTTTGTCCTCCAATAACATTTTTTGCATGAGTATAGTTGAAGATCTGGATAGTGACATAGGCTTCTTTTTATCCCGGAAAATAATGAAGTACTGTGGAAATTGAAAAAAATTTATGCCACACGAACGAGTGACGCTCAATCACACCAGAACGGCTGAACGGATTGATTTGATGAAATTTGGCACAGAGATAGATTGTAGTCTGAAATAACACGTAGGCTTCTTTTTATCTCGAAAATTTTAAGAAGTCCCGCGGGAACCAAAAAATTCTCAAATGAATGTTTGTTACTCAATCACGCCAGAACGGCTGAACGGATCTGGATGAACTTTAATCATGAACGTTTATGACTTTAATACAGAGATAGATTATAGTCTGGAATAACACGTAGGCTATTTTTTATCTCGGGAAATTAAAGAATTCTCGCGGGAACCAAAAATATCTCAAGTGGATGTTTGTTACTCCATCACGCCATTACGGCTGAATGGATCTGGATGAACTTTGAACAGAGATAGATTATAGTCTGCAATAGCCAATAACACATAGGCTACTTTTTATCCAGTATAATTAAAGATTTCCGTGGGAGCCAAAATAAAACAATCCAGGCGGACGAAGTCGCGGGCATCAGCTAGTTATTATGATATATGCAGAGCATTATACGGAATTGATTTAAACATACAGTTGGATGGAGGCGGGAATGTGCATGCAGTGTTTTAAACGTATACGGAGATATTCATTGTGCAAGAAAGATTTAAGAGTGAACAGACGCACAAAATCAGTTATACGGAACCAATCTGAATTCAGTAGTAGATAGATGTAATTTAGTTATAATAATCATTATGATATATGCAGAGCATTATACGGAATTGATTTAAACATACATTCGGATGGAGGCGGGAATGTCCATGCAGTGTTTAGTAGGTATACGCAGGTATTCAGTGTGCAAGAAAGATTTAAGAGTGAACGGACGCACAAATTCAGCTAGAAATATTTAATTTGAATATCACCATTTAACGTTTAAATGAAATTTGACGTCGACTTCTGATATGATACTGATTAAAGCATCTTACATACGCATTGAAAACATTAAAAATCTAACAACATTCAGTGGACGCCGCAGGGTGGTAGTTTGTAAAGACGCAAGAAGTCCTTCGCGATTTATATATATATATATATATATATATACATTCGTAATTAAACTTTACGATGGCGCTGTATTATAAGAACCAAAAAGTTGACGTGAGATGGACATCTATTACAGGTTATACATATTCATCTATGGCCTCACATCCTCACCTCACAGAACATTTGCCGCTACATACTGCACCGCTTCATGGATCTGTAGTGGGGCTAGACCTTTAGTTGTAGTGGATGGCAATGATTATTGGGTAGATTAAATTAGTGTGAATAAAAAAAGAAAATATGGTTGTTATCGTTTTATTTCCGTGATAAAACAATTGCTTTTTATGAAATGCTAAACATCAACTATAATATAATATAAACACTAGCTCCGAGCAATTTATCATACAATGATATAACTTAAACCTGCTTACTGCTACGTCAGTGCTTAATTCCGCTATACACAAATCTCCTAACCAAATTGACATAAAAAATAATGTTTAGAACATACAAAAAGTTACTAACTAATTTAAGACGTTTCGATTTGGGTACAACGAAATTAATCAAAATTTTCTCATCCTAACACTTTCATTATATTTTCTAAGCCTAAGCATGATCTTTACGAAGTCAAAATTTGCAAATTTTGATTTCATAAACAAGTAGCTAGGTTAAGAATAATTTCCAACAAAGACTAACAATCAATCAGATGTTTATTACTACTAAATTTATGCAAGAAAATTACTTTACTACACGTTTATGATAAGTATTTGAGGAATACAAGTCTTTATGGATATGAAGACGTTCTAAATTTAAAATTTACTAGAGATGAGTGAAGCGGTACAGAGTATGCATGAGTAGAATTTGGCAGGTTGACATTGAATTTTGCAGTAAGCTGTCAGTATTTTTTTCAATTTACTTCGTAACTAAATTAATTTTCCCATTAGATATTTTAATTTTAATACATAAAACGTACACAATCATTAACTATAATAATAATAATATTATTGAATACTCCATTATGAGATCATTTTTTCGGGACGAATTTAAATTTCTTTCTTTTTATGAATTTATTTTTTTATATTAAAACCACTTCACACTACTCGTTAAAGATTCAAAGCAAGCTCAAAGCAGGAGAAAAATACAAATTACTTATGGATTAAATAATTAGTACAAAAATACTGGATTGTTATTTATGATGTGGAATCGCAATAGGCATGATGACTGATTTTTTAAAATGGTCAGATTATGTTCGTAAGTATCTACTCTTTCGAAAAAATATCTTATTTCAGTAGAAAAATAAGGTTTGGCAGATAAAATTGGCATTTGAAATTTAAATTTTAAAATCCTCGCCAAAACGCTCGCGAGTGTCATGGCGTCGTTTGTGACGTCACTATTGTTTTTACCAATGTACTCTGTGCAGTGTGCAGTAAACAAAAATGAGATTGTTTAAGCTCGAAAACAAACAACTGTGACGTCATTCGCTTTTTGGCGTTTAATCCATTATGGCGGATTACTGTATTTTATAGTTTTATTTTATCAAAATATATAGCAATCTCACTCGAAATAGAAAAATAAATACGTTTTTTATAATCGATGAATCCTATTTCATTAGATAAATTCATAATTTCATTGATTCTTGGTTACTGTCATCATGCCTATTAAATTTTATTCATGTTAAGCGCGCCATACACGATCCGATTTGTCAGGTCCAACCGTGCGGTCGAAATGGCTTATGGCCCAATATTAAGAACTAATAACATGAGTAAAAACTTAGATACTCTAGCAGTAAATTATCAAATATTTTTCGTTCGACAAATCGGAGTAGCACATCCTAGAAAATTAAAAAATATATATATTAAAAAGCTTATTTTTATGTGTTCATTAATTTGTTACTAGATTATGCAAATGAGTATTTAACAATAATAGTTTTGTTAGTAGTAATTTTTATTATAATATGCAAAATACAAAAATAGAAATACACCGTAAACATATTATCTATTCAACATAACATGTTTCGGTACACGCCAGAATGAGAAAAATAAGTAATATAACAAGAACAATATTGTATACAATAATATTAATAAATAATTTTACAATACAGTTTCGTTATTAAAAAATAATTAATTCCATTTATGATCGTATTATTATTTATATTCTTGAATAATTAATAATTAAATAAATATATGAATAATTTGCATACTAACTATGCTTTCGGCCTATTACATCAGAGAATAGTAATTAAAAAAAACTATTATTTAGTGGACAGATTTTGCAGAATTAGGCGTACATTTAATTATTTTATTGGTTTGAATCCGAAAGTTGCAACTAAACCTACGAAGAATCACTGCTATTTAGCGTATTCAGATTTTTTGCAAAAGCTATTGATTCAGATGTTTTATTCAACCAAATTTGTGCTTTTCGGGGGAAACGTTTACAAGTCTTATAGTTACAAAGGGAAAAACTGAAAAAATGTGCTATTTAATTGAAAAAGTCGGTCCGTAGGATGCATTTCCACTGAAGTGGACTAGTTCATATACAATATACATGGTCATCTTATTAGGTAATCTCTGTGCAGTGTTTGGTCTGCTATACTGCCCCGCTTCAGTAGATAGGCACCCTTAAACAATGAATCATATTCGACTATACAAATCTATGCAGAGATCTTTGAAAAAAGAAAATTTATAATATATGAGCTTTTTTAGACCTATCTATTAAGTTTTGTGTATGACCGAAAAAGCAAAAAAAAAAATAACCAATATTTTGGGACTCTAAATATAACTTAAATATACTTTTATTTTAGAATAATAAAGCGTAGAGGTTTAACAGTATAATTTCATAAAGTAATACTTTGTTATACAGGTATATTTCATGTGATGTTTCGTATTGCACTATGCATAACAACTAAAGCTTATAGAGAAATACTACTAGCATTTTTTTAATAAGTCGATGTATGAATGATATGAGCTTTTCAGAAATTCTAAACACATGCCTGTATTAAGGGCCAGGCCGACAATGTGTACTAGAATATGGAAACTAGTGCGCATCCGCCCGGCCTTATCTAATGTGTTGGGGTGTGTAAAGAACCCTAAGTATTTACTTATAACTAAAATACTAATTTAAAGACGTGATAATACGATTGTTCCTTAATTTGGAGAATAAACTTATATAACACAGTAATGTGTACTTTCGCAGTGATATAAAAAAATTGTGCAAATGTGCGGGAATAAAAAAATTGCATTTTCCCAAAATACTATGTACCTTCGCTAAAAAAACTTAATTTGAAATAACATACATTAAATTCCATTGAAATTTGGCGGCAAACATTGACATATGTCAAACTGACATTTCTAAAATGGCCAATTTATTTTATGATTTAAAACTTAACATATTATATAAATTATAAAACTAAGAAAAATATGTATAGTTTCAATTAATAACTATCTCTATAATATTATAATTATGTACTTCCATTCCATTAAATTTCACATCAATTCAAAGTGCGCAACTTGCAAACCGAATCTGTGCTGCTATTGCTTTAATCAAAGGTTTGAAACCACAGATTAGCCAGCTGAAATGATTTTTAAAAAATCGTACTGAAGGCAAGGAAAAGGACTTTAAATTTCACTTACAAGATAGCGCATCTTTGACATATGTCAATGTCAAAGCGACGTCTATTTATGTCAATTTAAATAGCCGCATCTACACTCTACATAAATATTTGGTTCCATTTTCGTTACACATACACACACTATCACATCGGCCGTCGTAAAAACCGCCTCTATTTACTTTGTATTAAAAGTCGTTATCGCTTGACGCGTCGTATGTCTCCGTTATAAGGGTCGGCGGTTGGTAGCGCGGGTTCGGCGATAGAACTGGCCCGTGGAACGACTGCGAGCGAAGGACGTTGCTGCAATAGCAATCAAATATATTTTTTAAATCAGTTCTTTAACAACATAATCTTTATGAATATAGTGGGGGAAAAAGCAGCCGTCCTTTTCAGCCTTTATGGTGGAAAATATGACACTTTATGGTCAAAAGTTTAAGTTTAGAGTAGAAAATAGAAATTAATTAGTAATTATAGTTGCTTATTAAGTAGGATCCACACTTTACCAAGTAATAAATGCCCGACTGAAAGTGTGGAGACTACTTTTTTAGCGTATTTTTACAAAAAAAAAATTGCAAACTATTTTATTTGTTTTATTTAAGTAGTTGTGAGTTATTTCATTACTAAAAAGGGTGTTAAAACCATTAAGGTAAAGAACTTTAAGGCTAACATATTAATATAGGATAAAAATATACATATGATAAAATAGATACGTAAAATACATTTTATCGGCCATAATAAAAGCTGAAAGCATACAATTTATTTATTTGAATATATTGCATTTAAAGCACATGTAAAAGCATAATTTTTACAAAGCAATATTATAAATGAGAAGCTAATTTATAAGAGGCATAAATCTTGATTTTTCATACAAAAACCAATATAACAAAACAATATTATATTTTTTAAGACTGCTCCTAAAATCCCTTATTTAAATCAACTTCCTAAGTGATATAAAACTGAATTATAACTGTGTTTATATCTAACTAAACTCAAGTTCTAATATAACGGTTTTCACAACAAATAATATCTAACCGTAAAATACGAAACTAACATTTAAATAATATAATGATTAAATGAAAAACCAAGACAGCGAAAACATTTGAAAAAATCCAACACAAAGAAACCAAAAAAAGGAAATCATAATGAAATGTCATAAAAGCTTGTAAAATTAATCAATATTAGAAGCTTTTAAAAAATGTGATGGAAACATTGAAATTGTGCACCGCCTTAAATCCACCAAATCCCAAGTGGGGATTACCCCAAAGTGGGTACCCCAAACTTCATATCTGTCAAATTGACAACTGACCTTAGCAAGATGGCTGCTCGTGACACAAAATCCACAAATGCATGAATTTTGACGTCTGTCACGCTCTAGAATTTTAGAATTAGAGTTTTTAACTTTTATGATTAATTTTAGAGTTAAATTAACATTAAATTTATGTAGGAACTAAAAAATAAATGTTAACTAAAATATGAATATATTAATAATATTGTTTTAATATATAATTAACTAACACCATCACGATAATTATGCAACGGAAGTGTTTTATTCAGCTTAATGTTAATTTACATAGATAGACACAATATTTGAAAAAAAATCTCATTAACGTAAGAACATTATATTATGCATAAATCCTTAACCTTTACAATAATTATTTAAGTACGAAATCTTTAGTACATAAGGGCAGATCCTTAGAAGAACCTTCCTGATATTTGTCTATTTAATCGACAAGTTTATTTAGGTTTTCATCGACTTTCAACTTTTATCACTAAGTATATATTTCTTTCAAATTGTTTAAGTACTTGGTTAAAATTTATTTCAAAACTAGTTCCCGCGGGAACTTTTTAATTTTATGGGATAAAAAGTAGCCTCTGTGTTATTTCAGACTATAATTTGTAATATAGAGTAAATTAGCTAAATTTCATTCATATCTGTGCAGTCGTTCTGGCGTAACAAACATCCATCCATCCAAACTTTCGTATTTATAATATAAGTATAGATTTTCTTCAAGTAATATTGAAGTGAAGACAAGTAATATTTCAAATATTAGTGGAAACGGAATGTGTTCTATGGTCTGGCCGCCATCTTGAATTTCCAAGCAAAGTGGTGTCACAGTTTGAAAACTTAATATTTTGTGTTCATCTGAGCGTCCTCTAACGACTTATAGGCCTATTACACTGAACTTTGGTAAGGGACCCTTACACCTGAATCAGTGTAGTGTAATAAGATTTAGGGAGCAAGGGTCCTTATTGCTGTGGTGTGCGACGCTCTAACTGGCGGCCACGCCCACCCTTTCCACAGGACCCTGTGAAAAGTGCAGTGTAATAGGCCTATTACAAAAGTTTCAAGATGCGCTAGAGATTTTGACAAAAAAAACCAAGATGGCGGCTTAGTATAGGCCACTTTTAGTTCTAGATTAGCGTTTTTTCAGCGCGTATATCTGGTTTTTAGAAGTGCTTGGCGGTACGTTTAGGTGCGCCCTTTGCCAAACGAGCGTTGACGTGGTTATAAGCTCATATACTACTGAATGATCCACGGGTTCGAGCGAACACGCCGAAATAAGTGCGTGTATGAGCATTCGGTTTTTTGAAGCCCAAAAAGAGGCGCGCGTTTAAGCGCTTAAGCCGTTAAGAGCTTATACGCTTAGGAAAATATATATAATACTAGCTGATGCCCGCGACTACGTTCGCGTGTTATTCCAGACTATAATCTATCTCTGTGCCAAATTTAATCCAGATCCGTTCAGCCGTTCGGGCGTGATTGAGTAACAAACATCCATCTATACTTACATCCATCCATACTTTCGCATTTATAATATTTATATTTGACTAGCTAATGCCCGCGACTACCTCCGCGTGGATTGAGGTTTTTCTATTCCCGCGGGAACTCTTTAATATACCGGGATATAAAGTAGCCTAAGTGTTATTCCAGCTTAAAATCTATCTCTGTGCAAAATTTCATCCAAATCCGTTCAGCCGTTCGGGTGTGATTGAGTAACAAACATCCATACATCCAAACTTTCGCATTTATAATATTTATTTGATTTGATTTGTTTGATTTGATTATTATAGACATCTTCTACGCAAGCATGTCCCATATTAGACCGCATCATCACTCCCATCAGGTGTAATTGTGGTCAAGAGTAAGCCTATAATTAATTTTAAAAAAACGCTAATCTGAAACCACCCTTAAATGCAAGGCCATAAGGCTTAATTCAACTAACCTGGCAGTCTTTGGCGCCGGCTTGGCTTTGCCCTGCGCGGCCGCTTTGCGGGGATCGTACGATGCTCGTCTTTTCCACTTCTCTAATTCCTGCTTCTTTTGTTCTGTAATGCACACATTACGGCACGAGTGAGCTAAGTCGGTTATTACAGATTATTTACAGGTGAATTAGGTTTAGGTTTAAAAACATGTAGCGGTTACCACAGTGCAAACTAGATGGCGCTAATTGTATCTGTCACCGTAAGATTGTAAAAACCGTTAGATTATAATATAGCTCGCGAAAATGTAAACTGTCGAAAGATTACAATTTAACGCATTATTTTTCGGTAGATTGTAATCTGTTAGGTATATTAACCCGATGAAACCTAAGTGCCTACCTGTTTATTTATGTCGAACCCTAACCTAACCTACAAGAAACAGACAAGAAAACGTAAATGCAATGAATATTTCAAAAATTGATACTCAGAACATTGAACGGTTCACAATCTTTCGACAGTTTACAATTTCGCGAGTTAGATTATAATCTTACGGTTTTTACAATCTTACGGTGACATATCTACGCCACAGAGTAAGATAATCGACTGAAAACTTATAAGTTACCATACAAGCCTGAATCACGATATCGAAGTTTTCTGAGAATAGCGCTATATATAGACCGTTCAACGTTATAACGGTCAGACCAGTAAGGTCCCCGGGCACAACACCAGCCCGGTGGAAGATCTTCCTATTGGACGGACGAGTTCATATCACCCACTCGTCCCACAAAGATTTATTTTTCCCAAAAAAGAACGAAGGTGCACCTAAATATGAGAACTTCAATAATATATGCTTAAACATTAACATTTAGAGAGTAAAAGGTGACCTTATACAGAAATTACTAACTACAAATTTAGTCTCATTATTAAACTTCACTTTTTAAATGCTCGAGTATTTTTTTTTTGAATTACCAAAAGATTTTTTAATAAAAGCTTCATTTGGTAAGTCATTGCACAGTAACGTTTTACCATAAGTTTAACCATAAGTTTCGTCTTAATTTTTTTTGTCTTATTTATACTAAACTCGCCGGCATATTTAGCGGAACATAAAAAAAAGGTTTGATATCAGTATCATATAATGTTGCTGGCTGGTTTATACGTCATTTAATTTAAAAAGAAATATTTTCAAATTAAGAAAACAACTGAACATCACATTTTATGCAATTGTTTTAATTTTATTCAAATACACCTTATCTGGAGCGAACTTCGAGTATTTCTTCCTTCTAAGTTTGATTTAAAATTTCATTGAAATACAGTTTTTTGTTAGTTTTTTTTAATCGCGTATCTTTCTGGAGTTGATGACTGAATTATGCCTGACTTAACCCCAACGGAGATTGCCAGGGCACTCGAAATGCGAAGAAATGGTCAAACCTACAGAGTGCTATCCAGAGATCTTCGTCGACCAGTTTCAACGATCCATCGCAGTATCCAACGTACTTATGTGAGAAAAGCAGGACAAGGCAGAAAAAGACGCACTTCGAGTGGGCATGATCCGGATCGTTTCATTCGGCTTCGTGTACGTAGGAACCCCCGTTTGACGGCCGTCCAAGCCCGACATGAGTTAGAAGCAGTGCGGGGTGTAACCGTAAGTGAGCGTACGGTACGAAGAAGGCTCGAAGAAGCTGGTTTGGGTTCATTTGTGCCCGCCAAGGCTCCAAGGCTCGAGGTAAATCATCGTAGAAACAGGTTAACTTTTGCTCAGGAACATCGACTTTGGAACGCGGACCAATGGAGTAAGGTATTGTTTAGTGATGAGTGCAGAATTCTCTTAAATTAAATTGACGGCAGGCAAAGAATATACAGACGCAAAGGAGAACGATACATTCAGACAAATTTTGAAACTACAGTTGCATATGGTGGTGGATCATTAATGGTTTGGGCGGGCATTTGTTTGGGAGTTCGCACAGACTTGGTAGTGATTGACAGAGGGAGTCTGACTGCAGACCGCTATATCAGAGAAGTTTTAGAAGAAAATGTCGTACCGTTTGCCCCATATATCGGTGAAGATTTTGTTTTTATGCAGGATAATGCTCGGCCGCATACCGCTCGGGTAACTCAAGCTTATCTTAATGATATGAATATCACTGTTATGGAGTGGCCGGCGAGATCACCGGATATGAACTCAATAGAGCACGTTTGCGACTTGCTGAAAAGAAAAGTTAAGTCCAGAATTCCAGCTCCTGCCAACGTGGGAGAACTGCGAATCGCCGTAGTTGAGGAATGGCGGAGACTATCCCAGGAGACCATCGATAACATCATTCTCAGTATGCCTAGACGGGTAGAAACTTTAATAAGAGCACGTGGAGGAAATACGCGATATTAATCACCATTTTTCTAATTTAATTAATTGTTATTTTAATATTAAATTTCAGTTTTCCCGGTTACATGAAAAGTTCAAAAATGTACCATTTTTCACAAATAGCCTTTACTGGCAAAATCTGTTCTTAATGTGATCTCATTTTAAGTAAAACAAATGAAACTTTAAATAACAAAAGAAGTGTAGTAAGTAGATTTTAAAATAAAACCATATTTTTTTAATTATGGATCTTTTTTTTATGTTCCGCTAAATATGCCGGCGAGTTTAGTTTAGGCTTACGGGCACCGGCAGTTGGAGCTGAAACTGTAAAATCTCTCTTTTTCTGTATGAAAACCGATGATATAAAAACTTACCTGAAAGCTACTAGAAAGTTCTAATCATTATATTATTTAAGTGTCATGGTCTAACAGTAGGCGTCCAGTGTCTGACAAGATGATGGTAAAAAGATAAAAGCGATATCTCACCCATTTCATAATGCTGGGCGCTTCCCTTACTAACTTCTTTCTTCTCGCAAGTCCCCAAAACCCCTACGTAAGTCTTGCTAGGGTCTCTCCTGAGGAAGTTCTTTGGGGAGTTCTCAGACTTGTATTTGGATATGTCGAGGTATCTCGGCTGGATTTCTTTAGGTTTTTTGCTTATCGACGTCGTTGAGGATGACATCGAGTAGTCTCCACTGTACCTGGCGATAGAAATTTAAAGAAATAAGCTCTGAATACGATCTGAAACAGGAAATTAATAGTAAGGAGATATTTAAATACAACATACAAACAATAATATAAAATAGCTAAACTAAATTTGGCATAATTAAACAGTGTAGTAAGAATAGGAATAATAAAATTAATTTTACGCCTTCATAATATTTATTAGCAATCAACACACGACAACGTTTGAGCTAAGCTTTCATTTTTGTAAGTTTATCACGCCTTTGAGAGGCGATATCTCGTGAACGGTGGTCCGTTCACGAGATATCGTCAGTTTTTATACTGTTCACACAGGTACGACTCATATCATAATGCCATACTAGTATCAGCCTTCCTCGTTATTGTTCATTTTTGGTAAAAATAACTCGTCTTTGATTTGCGGCGATAAGTACCTACATAGTCAGTTGCCCAGGCGCATGCGGGCAGATTGTCACTATTTTCACCAGAGGAGAGCCCTACACGCACCAAATACTGAATCAGACTTCCTATTTATAGTTACGAAAAGTACAGTTATCCAATTCATCTGTTTGTGCGGGGCGGGCGCTCTCTTGCCGTGTCTCATCACTACGGGCGCGCTCTCGGGGCCGCTGTCTTCAGTGTAGAGACCCTGTACCTGCGCAGTGGGTGACTACATACCTCTGCTTGTGCGGGGCGGGCGCTCTCTTGCCGTGTCTCATCACTACGGGCGCGCTCTCGGGGCCGCTGTCTTCAGTGTAGAGACCCTGTACCTGCGCAGTGGGTGACTACATACCTCTGCTTGTGCGGGGCGGGCGCTCTCTTGCCGTGTCTCATCACTACGGGCGCGCTCTCGGGGCCGCTGTCTTCAGTGTAGAGACCCTGTACCTGCGCAGTGGGTGACTACATACCTCTGCTTGTGCGGGGCGGGCGCTCTCTTGCCGTGTCTCATCACTACGGGCGCGCTCTCGGGGCCGCTGTCTTCAGTGTAGAGACCCTGTACCTGCGCAGTGGGTGACTATATACCTCTGCTTGTGCGGGGCGGGCGCTCTCTTGCCGTGTCTCATCACTACGGGCGCGCTCTCGGGGCCGCTGTCTTCAGTGTAGAGACCCTGTACCTGCGCAGTGGGTGACTATATACCTCTGCTTGTGCGGGGCGGGCGCTCTCTTGCCGTGTCTCATCACTACGGGCGCGCTCTCGGGGCCGCTGTCTTCAGTGTAGAGACCCTGTACCTGCGCAGTGGGTGACGACATACCTCTGCTTGTGCGGGGCGGGCGCTCTCTTGCCGTGTCTCATCACTACGGGCGCGCTTTCAGGCCCGCTGTCTTCAGTATCGCTGGTGTTAAGGGAGTTCTTCTCATGGCTGAAGATTGAGGAGTTCCGAGGGCTACTGCCGTTGGTGGTGGAATTAGTATCGCTGTCGAGGACGAAGGTCTTGCGTTTGTCGATGAGGTCCTCTTTGGTTGGCGTCGTCTCCTCGTATTGTTTACGGTTGGTGATGTTTTTCCGTTTAATTTTGTCGAGAGGTTGGTTGACCTGGAATTTTATAATGTTTTTTTAACTGTATTTTGTGGTTATGACACATAGAACGATTGACTTTTTCATTTTTTAAATTATTTTTATCAATGACGTTGTAACACACATTTTGTAGAAAACTTACAAAATATTAATCATAAAATGATAGTGAAGTTAGCCTTTAACTGACATTTAATATGTGTCAGTTAGCCTTTACACTTAAAGGCTAATCGATCGTAGGCTAATTAAAAAAAATACTATAAACTTAATAAATAGGTATTGCGAAATACTTGTTCCGTGTACTGGTTGACCTCTGAATGGCGTTTTTTTCTTACTTTATTATTGCTCTTAAACTAATTGGCGCTGCTACACTTAAGTGCCATCACCACCACTACAACCTATTAACGTCCCACTGCTGGGCACAGGCCCCCACTCTCATAGGAGAGAGGGAAATAGAGCTTAGACCCACCACGCTGCTCCAATGCGGGTTGGCGGGCTTTAACGACTAATATCATTGTTAGTGATAACAGCCGGGACCGACGACTTAACGTGCTCTCCGAGGCACGGGGGTGAAACACCGCCATCTTCCTAACTCCGGGCACTAACTGAGAATTTCTAGTCAGAAAAACCCAATACTCAATTATGGCCCGACCCGGGACTTCGTCGGCCACAGTCGAACATGCCTACCACTAGACCAACGAGCACTTAAGTACAGTGTATCGGAAAAAAAAACTACAGTATGAGAACTCACATGGAAGTTAGCGACGTATTCCCTCGCCAATACAACGTCCTGGCCCTGTCGCCTCATGTCCCTCCTCAGGTCCAGTATATCCGAGTGAGTGGACGTTATCATCGGGTCCACTGGTAACGTGCACGTGAGCTGGTCATCCTCAGTCTCCTCGGAGGAGTAGTCCAGAGTAAGATCTGCCATGTTCGTTGTGTGGAAGGACTGAGAGCGATGGACGGGGGAAGAATGGCTGTAGTAGAAAAAAAAACTTTATATATCTACTAGTGGTTCGCCCGGGATAGGAATGATGCCTATAATATTTTTTTTATTATAATATGGCAGGAACAGACGTGTTTATAAAAAAATTTATGTTCTCATATTTAAGATGAATAAAGAGTTGCTGATTTGACTAGAGGTCAAATACCCAATTAAGACAAATATTTTGGCCTAAAGATTGAGAAATTTAGACTTTTGTATGTAGTGGATACCCTAAGTAGGTGAACTAAATCTTATTATCCAAGTACTTAGTTATATAATCCAGTTATCTAATTAGTAGTTCAAGGGCCTAACTTTGAATACGTAAGACATTCTTTTCCTACTTAAGACCATACACTTAATATGCTTAAAACCCTCTAGGATTACCATGTGATAGAATAATTAAGGAAAAACCAAATTTTTAAAAGTCAAAACAGGACAGTCAAATCAAATCAAATTTGTTCCAATTTCGGCAATCGGCTATTATGTAGGAAATAGGTGAAATGTACTGTTATATTGATATGTATTATATTTTTGGAATATAGTTATTTATGTAATTATTAGTATGTAATATTTATGTAGACTATTGTACGACCATGAGTTGTTGCACTATGCCGCTCCTTTCAAAGATTCCTAATGGATGGGTTGTCTGGAGGAGATCACTTTTAGTGATAAGACCGCCCTTGCGCACTTTGTTTTCTAAGTGTTTAAAGTAAACACTTAAAAAGTACAGAAAACAAATATGTATATTTATATGTTTGTGTGGCAATACAGAATTTATCTATCTATCTATAAGTTTGACGGACTATAGTCTGCTCTATAATGGCGCCACCGGTACAGTTTTCGGTCACACAAAAACAGAAACTCTGCAGCAGTCAAACTTATCTTAAAATAAATGTTACCTAGGTGAACTCAGGTCGTCCTTCACGCACTCTTGCCTTCTGGCTATCTGCTGCCTCTTTCGGCCTTCTTGCGCCGCCTTCATCGGGTCATAAGAAGATCTCTTCTTCCAGTTGGAGAACTCCAACTCCTTGGAAGCTAGCGCGGAAGATGAACGGTGCTGGCTTGGTTTCTTTTGACCTGTAAAAACATGGAGGTTTAAATTTCTTGATTATCTTAGATTGGACCATGATATTAAAACTTACTAGCTGATGCCGTGACTTCGTCCGCGTGTAATGAATATTTTTTATTTTCCGCGGGAACTCTTGATTTTTCCGGGACAAAAATAGAGTAGCTTATGTCCTTCCCCAGGATACAAACTATCCCCGTACCAAATTTTATCAAAATCGGTTAAACAGATGGGCCGTGAAGGCCTAGCAGACAGACAGACACACTTTCGCATTTATATATATGTATGGATGTGGATAACATTAGTATGGATTTATAATAAGATAAAAATTAATATAAACATTATTAAACAATACAACTTAAATAAGTAAGGCGTTCCCGTTATGTATAAAGTTCAATTTGGTATGGATTTCTAGAAAGATAGTGTTTTTTTGAGTAAGAACATTTGAACGGATTTGGATAACATTTCGACCTCCGCTTAAATTTCGTAACAACCGGTAATTAGCACCATTTACCATTTCACATCCCACCATTATTCTACATACAGATAAAATGATAACTAACTCGACTGTCTCATTCACGACAATCTAAATCGATTAGCCGTATCAAATCGATTGTACTCAAGGACCATCGTGCGGCGGTTGAAGTGGCTGGCATTGTCTTTGACGCTTTGTTAAATTAAGGAGTTTAGTTCCGTGTTACCTACTATTGTTTCCTATATACACTGCGAGCACTGTAAGGTGTGACATCAATTTCGTATACTGCGAGGCCGTTCCTTAAGGTGCCAGCGGAGGGTGAATTGCCCATACAAACGTAATACCAGAATAATTCGTAATTCGAGAATATTTCCAGCATATTATGCACTTATTAAGATTGAACTTGTATTTATCTAGACCCCTGGATAATTATGTTTTTAAAATACTTTCCCAAAATGAAATGTAAGCGCATAGCGTTTTGCATGTTTTTACGACATAAATGACATGTTTTCTCCTTATTTGTATCATATTAAAACCAACGATATCTTACGTACTAATTGATCAGGAGCATAGCCTATATTGTCAAGTTCCCGAATAACAACACGAAGTGAAAACCACAACAAGTTATCATTCATCATTTTTGGTATTTACGGAACAAGACTAAACGTATAACAAATTCTGTACGCTCATATTGCTATCGCGTTTGCACGCGATCATGTGTCATCAGCTAAATAGAGATAGCAATATACCGGCAAATTTATATTTGCGGGTTGAATAGAAATTGCGAGCGGCGATCACCGGCCTGCCTCGTTGGTCTAGCGGTTAGCGCAGTCGACTGCGGATCACGAGGTCTTGGGTTCGATTCCCGGTCGGGCACAAAAATTGTTAGGTATTGGGTTTTTCAATTATGAAATTCTCAGTGCCAGCCCGGAGTTGGAAGTTGGCGGTGTGCCTCTTAATAGTTAGATATACTGGTTACTGTTTAAAACGGAACGCAGTCAGCACTGACAGCACCTTACCTCGAAAACGCCAGTGCTCACAGTACAAAAATGGCGACGATTTATGACATATATTTCCCTAGGATACTGCGGCAGTATACTGTCAGTCCATAACGGAACGAATTTCTACCCAGTAAGAGCACTGAACAGTACTCGCAGTGGATATCGGAACATACCCTTATTTTATGTGTGCTGCTCAAAATGGCGGGATGTGACTAAATTACAGTATATTTTGTGGAAATTCACAATAGCCATATCTAAAATATATAAAAGGAAAGGACTGGCTGAATCTATCAAACAACTGGACGAATCGAATTAAAATTTGGCATGCAGATAGCTATTATAACGTAGACATTTTTAGCGGTTTTTTTTTTGGAAATTCAACCCCAAAGGGGGTAAAATAGAGGTAGCGTCGCGGTAACTTTTTAAAGTTGTGGAAAAAAGCTAGTCAAGCATAGAACAAGAACGTTGAGAACTAGCTCTACCTTTCTCGTGAGTCTTCGGCTGCACCTCCCTCGTGGTGGACCTGGATTTAGTCAGCCTGTTGAGCACTGCTTGGCGGGTTGGCTCGGCTATGCGTCTGCTCTGATGGCTGGCGGACTTGCTCCTATCTTCCCTAGAGGCCGGGGGCTCTGACATCCGAGTGTTTAGACCTCGCTCCTTAAAAAATAATATAAAAAGCAGAATTAGAAAAACTTTATTCAGGTCTGGTCTCGTGGGTGGCTTCAGCATCATTATTATTATTGAACTCTTAATTTGCACCATACAAAAAAAACAAAAACAATAAGACATTAGGCCCGGCCTTATCGCTAAATAGCGATTTCTTCCAGGTGAACTTAAGATTACCTGGTTACCACTCCACCAGTTAACCGCCAAGCGATTTAGCGTTGTAGTACAATGCAGCGTAGAACGACCGGACGTTCGGACGACCTCCCTGGCGCTGTGGTCTTATAAGTGGGAGGTCTTGGGTTCTATTCTCATAGTTTCTGAATTTTCTCTAGTCTGGCCTGGTGGGAGGCTTCGGCCGGGGCTAGTAACTACCCTATTAGCCAAAGACGTACCCAGCGATCTACCGTTCGCGATTAGCCCGCTTCCATCTTAGACAGCATAATCACTTACTATCAGGTGAGATTGCAATCAAGAGCTAATTCGTAGTGGTTAATTAAATTCGTATAGGTTTAATTAAACTTACCTATCCTATGTTCCTATATTCGTATAGGTTTAATTAAACTTACCAAAAGATCGCTGTCAAGAGCTAACTTATAAAAAAAAAACATTTATTTGCAAATAATGTTGTACAATATTTGATGGTAAAAAATTACAACTAAATCAATTGTCAATCAATAAAACTGAGTAAAGAACAAAATATGTAAAAGCTTACCTTACTCGTGACCCGTACAGAGTTCCTAACCAAGCCCGGGCCGAATTTCCTCTGCATTTCCGGGGTGTTAGGACATCTCGGCGAGTTGGACGGAACCACGGACTTATCAGTATACTCTATCCTCCCTCTGTTCAACCTTTTGTACCTAACATCTTGCGATTTGTCAAAGGACCCGTTGTCCGACTCGTCCGAGTCCTTATATTCCTCGGATTGACCACTCGATCGTCTTGACACAAATCGAGGTTCCACATTATTGTTTCTATTGACAGTATTAAAGGAACTGGATCGTCTGATTGAACTACCGAAAGCAGGACTGTTGTATACTTTAGTTCTGTCATTATAAACTTTTTGGTGAAGCTTTATAGCATCACCTTGGTAACGTATTGGATCGATTCTGTAAGTCTTCGCTTCTAAAGCGTTGTTCTTCAATACAGTCTTAAGGCACACGGGTTGAATGTTTTTGTTCAAGTTCATATCATTCAAATCGACATTTCTATCGAACGATTTGTGCCTTGCGTGCGTTTTTCTATGCGGCGATAGAATAGCTTCCACATCGTATTGTGGTCTATTCGATAGCGTTTTATCGTCAGAACTATTGCTTAGAAGACCTCTTTCGGAATTAGGACTGTTCATATTAGAATCATGTCGAATGTTACCATCCCTTGTGTCTTGGTCCAAAGATTTGGACGCTGTCTTTAAGAAGACTTTAGTTTCAGGTGTTTTTGTTGAGCCAGTTATGACGTAATGTCCTGGGCTTCGTAAAGGACTGTTATCGTTTGAAGTATCTTTCCTTCGTAAGCGATAATTAAGTGAATTAGATCGACTAAGCTGTGATAAAGGTAGGCGTGAAACCAACGTTTTCTCGCTCATTAGACTAGTGGTCAGTGTGTTTGGAATGTTGGTGATTGTGTTAGACGTATTGTTTGTGATGTTGTTGGACATATTGGCGATGTTGGTGCTCCGTGATGATTGCAGCTTGGCTTGCAGGTTGGTGATTGCATTTTGGGTTTTCAGTAAGTAGGACTCCGTTTCTTGTGGCGGTATTAGGTCCTATAACAAGAGAAATAGATTCGAATTAGTAAAGGAAATAGACTAGGAGGCCATATCGGATTTCAGCCATCCTTTTTACGACATAAAAACAATTACCTGGGGCCATACTGGCCAACGCTTAAAGCCATACTTGAGCAATATTCTTCAAATCATTTTACGTTAAGACGTTGACGTTCCTAAAATAAGGATTATAATTCTAAATCACGAAAGTAAACAATAATGAAACAATATGGCTTTAAGCGTTGTCTCTGAACATTGATGCAAAGTAACAAGCTAAATCAGCCTTAAAGTGTATACTGAGGCCAATTATGTTGTACACCATCTCTTAACTAAACTAAAATGACCTAGCTCTATTAAGGGGTTAAGAAGGCCGAATGACCTTGACGAAACGCAGACCAGCGGGACTTTTGCCGACGGTAATGCCGTATAGCGGCCACGCCCGGAACTACGCAAACTAGGCCAAAGACTATAGACTGCAGAGGGAACAAGTGCTATTTTATGGGATAATGCCTATATTTATGTTTGCGCATAAATATCATAGGTCACAAATACGTAAACTTTCTTTAATACCTACCTTTAGCTTTACCTTGAGACCTTGCCATGAAATGTTCTATATCGTATCCGATACTAAATATTGTTTGCGCTTGTAGTAGGCACAGATTTAGGTATAGGTACAAGTAATATTTCGTATTGGATCAATGCTAAAATGTAGGTAGTTCAAGTTAGTGTTGCAGAACTATCGATAGTTGACATCAAGCTAAAAGTTTTGAAACGTGCTACCTCCACCGAGGGATGAGTGGGGTACAGGGAGAGGAGATAGAGAATCAGGTACTAACTGCTCACAATAAACCCCACTTGCCGGAGCTGCGTAGTTTTTTTGTGAGTTTACTCCTTTAGAATCAATTTTCATATGTATGAGCCTGTGGTATGAAAATTTATGTGCAGTACTACGTCATGCGCAGCTCTGAGCAGAGAGTCACTTAAAAAAAAGTCAGCGCCATTTTGAAATTCTTTGTTAAATAACCGATTTCGTTCAAAATTGATATTTACGGCTTTCTGGGATCACAAAACAGGAAACTGTTACCAAAATTTAAAAAAGTCGGTGCCATTTTGACATTCTTTGTTAATTGACCGATTTCGTTCAAAATAGCATACGCACTACGAGTAAAATTATGTCTACCCGTTATCTCTCTCTGTCTACCGAAGCTAACATGGTTACTTGTCTCGTTACGTCAAAAGTAGAGATAAAAGTAATATTTCTAATCTGTGGTATTTTTCTCTACGAGCCTTTACATGTCGACTACTTTTTTCTTGTAATATACTGCATTTTGTGCATGTTAGGGTAAATGAAAAATTTGCCGGCAACGACAATATCTCTCTCTCTCGTCGCGAGATAATCTCGTTGTGCACATCCTAGACCTACTGGGATCACAAAACAGGAAACTGTTACCAAAATTTAACAAAGTTAGCGCCATTTTGAAATTCATGTTGTTATTATGTTTCCATGACTATGTAATGTATTTTGATGAATATAAAATATATAGTAATTAATATATGATGATAGCCACGGAGTTAGAGAATAGGAGTGCAGGTGTTCCCAGCTTGTCATCACGAATTTCGATTCCATATTATGATATTATCGATAAGGTTGTCTGGAAGAGATCGCTGGTTAGCGATAAGACCGCCTTATTGTACCTACATTTTAAGTTTTCATGTTTGTTCTTTTTCATACATACATACATACATACATACATACATACATACATACATACATACATACATACATACATACATACATACATACATACATACATACATACATACATACATACATACATACATACATACATACATACATACATACATACATACATACATACATACATACATACATACATACATACATACATACATACATACATACATACATACATACATACATACATACATACATACATACATACATACATACATACATACATACATACATACATACATACATACATACATACATACATACATACATACATACATACATACATACATACATACATACATACATACATACATACATGCTTGCTTTTCCGCAGTCTCTCAGTCGCAGACAAAATGATTTTGTCTCGGTAGCATAATCGATTTACTAAAACAAAAGTTGTTAGAATTCAAAAATGGCACATTTACATCTGAGAAAGACAGACAGAAAGACACACTTACGCATACATTATAATTATTATTAGTATGTATTTTAGTTATTAGTAGCATTAATATTATTGGTAAGTAATTTTGCATTAAAGATATTATAATCTATTCCGTCGGGTCGGAGGAAAAAAAATCAAATTAAAGCTTATAAGCTTTAAAAACAATCAAAATATGTAGCGAGTGCAGGTAGGTTGTTCCTCATCAAAATCATCTTGATTTGAATTTTTACAATCACTTGTCACTACAGAACCTTATTTAGTCTTTGCACCTACTTTGCACACTTAAAAAGTTAAATTCTTAAAATAAATATATTTACACCTACTAATTTACAGATAAATACTGAACTAAGTATTTCTAAAATTTTAAATATGTACAAATGAGTATAAACCCTTCAGGATCGAAAATTAACTTTGAAAAATTCGCTCCGACACCGACGTGCGGTCCACCTTCGACAATGTCCCGAAACGGACTGCCGAAGGGCTCGCGGGTGTTTACAGGGCGACGGAGCAGCCACGTTCTCACTAATATACTTAAATTTCGGGGGAAAATTACTTTACACGAATGTTATAGGGAGTAAAAATAAAACTCTCCGTTAAAAATATTGTAATTTTTAAGACCTATTTTTGTGTGCAAGAACTAATTAAAAAGCTTGTGCCGTTTTGCAGAACATTTTCAAAGTATCACAAAAGTAGATACTCTTTGGGGATTTTTTTCTGAAAGAGGGTTTGAAAAAAGTAATTTTTTTTTACAGTAGAAATGTTTATTAAGCCTATATCTTCCGTTATATATTTTTTATTTACGGATTCAACTATCAGTTATTAAGACAATTTGACTTAAACATCCTAATACTGAGGCAGTTTGTCATCTCTTAAAGCCTTAACTGCAGAATGGGGCAACACTAGATTTAGAGCTGTCATTTTAGTTTAGTTTATAAATTGTGTTAAACAGAATTGGCCACGCTGTCAACAAAACTTGCGAAAGCAACTGTCATTGTCACATGTAATTTTATTCCAATTTTAGTATCCGAAACTTGCAAAATTGGCAGGTCAATGATGTTCTAATGCTTTACTGATTCGATTTTTGATAACAATCAACTTTCTTTATGAAGAAGTTTTAATCGATTTTACAAGTATTGATCTTTGTTCAATTTTTTTTATTGTTTTATAAACATACCCAAGCGTTCAAATGACTTAGTATTTTAATGTATGTATCGGCTAGTATTAAAATAAATCATTTATAATAATTATTATACAACAGTACAGCAAATAAACATGAATCCGTCATGTCATAAAAACCATCCATCGCAAAAGATGTACCTACATATATGTTGCTATAGGACTATCAAGAAAGCTAGTGTTGCAGCTCCGTGACTATTTTGAAAAACAAAATACTTATCGAATAAAAGGTCACGTCACTTCACTATTGTAAAAAAACGGTATAGAATATTGCATTTTGTCGATGGTTGACTGTCAATAATTATGGCTAATGACACTTCATAGGCGTGGTTATGTTTTTTTTTATCCACTAGAAGTTAGCCCTTAACTGCGATCTCACCTGATGGTAAGTGATGATGCAGTTTAAGATGGTAGCGGGCTAACCTGTTAGGGGTATGGCAGTTATATTAAACCCATACCCCTAATCAGTTTCTACACGGCATCGTACCGGAACGCTTAATCGCTTGTTGGCACGTCTTTGCCGGTTGACTGGTAACTAGCCACGGCCGAAACCTCCCACCAGGCCAGACCACAGAAAATTCAGTAATAATAAATTCCCAAATTGACCCTGCCGGGGACCGAACCCGGGAACTCCCACGTTAAGAGAACAGCGCTCAACACTGCGCCAGGGAGGTCGTCAAAATGTCAAAACTAAAATAAATGGTTGGACAGAATATAGTGCATTTAATCATTTTATGTGAGGCTGCTGCTTACATAGTGAAAGTGATTTTCTAGAGGTAAATTTATTGCTAGTGGTTCCTTCAATAAAAGTTATGGAAATATTATGAACGGAAACTTTACTCTCGAGCAGTTATAAAATAAAATCACGATTTCACAGTACAATTAACACATCATAAAACTAAATACAATTATGAATTAGGTAGTTCTCACTTCCGCATATAATACGAGTGCGAGTGGATAAAACGCTCTAGATTTACCCAAACTCATTTCCTGGGGTGTTTCGTAACTTCATGCTTCGTCGTTTTGGAAAACACTAGCTTTTACGAAATTTCATGACTCTACCTTTCTACTGAGAAGAGCCGGGAAGAAACCCAGCAGTTGCTCTTTTTTCAAAAGTAATATTACAATATTACTATATATGTCACCGTAACATTGTAAAAACCGTTAGATTATAATCTAACTCGCGAAATTACAAACTGTCGAAAGATTACAATTTAACGCATTATTTTTCGGTAGATTTTAATATGTTAGGTATATTAACCCGATAGATAGGGAACTACTCGTACCTGGTTATTTATGTCGAACCCTAACCTAACCTACAAGAAAGAGACAAGAAAACGTTAATACAATGGATATTTCAAAAATTGAGACGATTTCACAATCTTTCGACAGTTTACAATTTCGCGAGTTAGATTATAATCTAACGGTGGCATAGGTATATACCGACAGCCGACACGCACTTGGCCGGTTTTTAAAATAATTATGAAATTTATTTTAAAAAAAAGGTGGATTGATTTACATAATCAGGTGACAATGGTATAAAGGTCAAAAATTATCACGAGTATCGATTACGTTACTTTAAAACTTAAACTTATTCGTACTCCATACAACACGTACAGTTACGTAGTTTGGAATGTGATCAGCTAACCACTTACCGGCAAGAGGAAGGTCAGTGAAAGTAACTATTGTAAGTTCTGGCACACATTCGGGACAGAATTTGATATCTGCGGCTTAGATTCACTGACCGATTTAGTTAATCGACCTACTTGACAAAATTTGTTAAATTTAACTAATTACAGCTTTGCAGATCGTTAAAAATAGTAGAATAAAATAAACAAAATCTTTATTTGCATAATGTGTGTAAGTACATAAGATGTTAGCTACTTAATAATAAATTACGAGGAATTTTGAACTGAAAATTCTCTTCTAATATTCAAATCAAATCAAATATTTAGTATTCAAATAGACTAAGGTATACCTATATTAGATAAGTCTATAAACTAAGTACCTAAAAGACGACCGCAACTTGGTTAATTGATCATGGACGTGGACTTAGGTACATTTTCCGGCATAAAAGGTGGAGCCTTAGAGTCCATCGCCTCGGGATGCAAACACGAAATTTTTTAATCGGCAAAATTCACCAAATAGCCCCCGAACCCCATGGCCCTAGGGTCTCCCTCCACCTGAAAGGCAAGCAAATATGAAACCTCCATTGAAGTTTTCATATTTGAGTCTCTTGGCCTGCTCCCGAATACTTTTTATGAATACTCGTGAATACCTACTACAAATACAAAATTACTCAATAAATCGTCAATGCGCAGCTAAATAGGCTCAGGCTGCCCAAAAGAGTATTCGTCAAAATCGGTTGAAAGGCCAGCAGGCATCTGTTTGTCTGTCTATCTTCACACACATTTAAGATACTATTTATTAGTAACTAGATGGAAGTAAGTATGGATGTCTTTTGTATTTAAACGTAGCAGAAGTAAATTATTTGTTTTGGTGTGTTGTTTTAGACCCAGATGGAAATGGGTGGTGGAAATTGCCAAAGCTATAGACATTGTAGAATCTACATATTCCGTGGGACGTTTTACCCCTTTATGGTGATGAATAATGCATTCGTAGCGCGTTTTTGTGTACATGGTCGTAGGTGGAAACGTGCCTAAGCATTGTAGTACCAACTACCAACGAGATAAACTCTAGGCGTATTCCTATACGTACACGGCTAAGTTTACCATACGACAGATTCACAAATTACATCATAGCAAGTGAGATCGCAGTCAAGGGCTACCTTGTAATGAAATAAAAAATTCGTCATTTCCAAAATTTTTGACTACTTATTCGACATTTAAAAATATTAAAAAACAGGACTGCCCTGCCAAGAAACGAACTAAAAAATCTAAATCAATCTAGTTAAATTAGAATCTTATTCACATTTTTATTAAATGATATTTTTTTGTGAAACCCTGAATATTGAACTATAGTGTTATATATTTTTGGAATCTACTCATCATTTTCTAGATGATGATTATATAGTTAATCTTATTTTCGATGTTTTTTTCAAAATTAGTCTTTAACGCAGGACCATGGTCACCCCATTATTATTATTTTAAATTTTACTAGCCTAAGTCACCTGGAATAAACTAGGGATTCTAACGGTACCTCATTTATTAAAATCGGTTCAGGCGTATAGAAGTTATGGTGGAGTATACAAACTCACATACATACATACATACATGAACCCTGAAAACAACATACTCCTTTTTTCAGGCAGTCGTATAAAAAAAGAACTGAAGAAGGAAAGGTTTAAAGGAAAACTTTGTTTTTTTTATTTATCACTATCTCCCAAATATCGTAAGTTTTTAAGATTTATAATTATTATAACAATTACATTAATTAGCCGCTGGAACAATTTATACGCACGTTTTATTATCATTTATAATTAAATAATCCTTTACACTGTAATAGGATTTTTCAATTACTTAGTTTACGTTTTACAAAAACTTTAAGTAGTGAAGTTATTAAACTATCTTTTGAGGCGCTGGTATCTAGGTCTTTATATCCTCGCTTAACTCTGGTGTTACTGGAAAGCCAGCTTTAAATCTTATTACTCATGCATTCATATACAACAATGGATTACAAATAAGGTCCGGCATACACCGTACACGTTTTTGGTCAAAAGGTCGGGCAGTCAAGTTCGGGAGATACTATGAGTCATACGTACAGACTCTGAGTCATGCTTGTTGTGGTATCATTGTTATCTCGCGGTAATAACGGGTTATATTAAGATTTTGATTAATATTAGCAGATTACGCGATGACATTCTAGTCGTTTATGACGACCTTCCTGGAGCAGTGGTGAGCGCTGCGGTTTTATAAGTGGGAGGTTCCGGGTTCGATTCCCAGGGTTGAGGCAGATTCGGCCGTGGCTAGTTACCACCCTACCGGCAAAGACGTACCGCCAAGCGATTTAGTGTTCCGGTACGATGCCGTGTAGAAACCGATTTATTATGGGTTTAAAAATAATTGCCATTAAGTCCCAGTAAGTCATCATGGTAAGTGATGATGCAGTCTAAGATATGATACATAATGCAGCTATAAAAGATCGCACGAAGAACATCACAGTTAACGGCTACTTCATTTATAATGTTTGAAGTGAAAACTTCTTTAGGCGCGTTGAGCACTTTTTGGTAATTTATTTTGAAGTGTAAAACTTCTTTAGGCGCGAACTTATAAATATACTACATTCGAAATTAAACTTTAATGCCTTACCGTTAAGGTTTATATTTTATTAATTTTAATTTTTAAAAAAATTAGTCCGTTATAGGGACGCCGACAGAAGTGAAAACTAATTTATTTTTTCTATTTTTTATTAACATAATAACATACATCCAAACTTTCGCATTAATGCATTAAAGTTTAATGTCGAATGTAGTATATTTATATGTTCGCGAGCATGCCGCTGTTCGCGAGCATGTCGGTCACGCGAACATGTCGGTCACGGTCATGCGAATCTACAGTTTTACCCCCTAACAAAAAGTGCTCAACGCGCCTAAAGAAGTTTTCACTTCAACTATAGTGTCTAGATTCTATCAATCTTGTTTGTCAGTGACGACACAGTTTAAAATAGAGATGAGTAATGAAGGCTTCATACGAATAATGCAATGGAGAAGTTATTAATTATAATTAACACGTCAGTAGGCGGTTCTATGTAAACTTCATACAGGTAGCTCATGTATTAAACGTGTGGGCGGGGGTACTAAATAGGTAAGTTTATTTAAGCAACCAGACAAATGGTAAATGGAAGATCCATATCCATACTTGTACAAGTAACATACTACACGGTTTCTTGCTGGTTCTTCTCGGTAGGAATGGCATTCCGAACCAGCCCCCCGATTATGTAAGGAAATCGTAATTGTAATCATATGTCAAACGTATAATTCGACCTGATTATGAAGTTCATAGATGCCTGCACGTCAAAAAGCATGTGTGAACTCCTTAAAAAGCTCGAGTTGCACGTTATGAACTGTCAAAAGATTACGATTGGCTTACATAATTGGGCCTCAGAGGCCCAATTGTCTAAGCAAATCGTAATCATTTGACAGCTTAAAACGTATAACTCGAACTGTTTAAGGAGTTCATATGTCACCGTATTATTGTAAAAACCGTTAGATTATAATCTAACTCGCGTAATTGCAAACTGTCGAAAGATTACAATTTAACGCATTATTTTCCGGTAGATTGTAATCTGATAGGTATTTAAATACATACCGATAAAACCTAAGTACCTAAGTACCTAAGGGCACTGCTTGATTATTTATGTCGAACCCTAACCTAACGTACAAGAAAGAGACAAGAAAACGTAAATACAATGAATATTTAATAAATTGACACTCAGAACATTGAACACTTCACAATCTTTCGACAGTTTACAATTTCGCGAATTAGATTATAATCTAACGGTTTTTACAATCTTACGGTGACACATACATACTTTTTATGGTTATGGTTAAGGTATGCTTGCCTAGAAGATGCATTTTCACTAGTTTTCTGAAAGTTTTACTAAAGACAAACACAAATGATTTATTTTGCTAAATGTGATTTTAAATACATAGTAAACCAGAAATTGGATTGAAAAGTCTGTCACATTTTGCCAAATAGTTGGCGTGCAAAATTGGTAGTAGGCACAACACATACCTGCTGCGCAAAATACAAGTAAGTTACATATATTATGTTAGAGAATTAAATACATTATTAGATTATTAGCATATATAAGATTACAAAATTAAAATAGATGATTAGATTAGATTACTACACTAAGTACCTTATAATGGAATGGGCCGCAAACCGCATTTTTCTCTGCAATACGTAATATGACGTAAGTACTTAAAAATAAATTGCAGCTGATTTAATTTTAAAATACTAAGTAAGTATGTATTATGTAATTAAAATTTCGCGTGCAATAAATACCTAACTAAATAGTATTTGCTTTAAACTCTACACACTTGATAATAGAAAGGAGAAATGTTTATTTAGGCGTATCACGCAATACATAATATTATCGCAGAATAGTCCAGGATATTATCTAGGTCTAGGTATTATATATCAAGTTAGTAATATTACTTATCTAGGTTAATTTAGAAATACTAATAACCACTTAAGGGTAAACTTCTGTACAACAATCGACATGAAAAAAACTGAGTTTGAATCGGCAACACGTACACACGTCCTCTCCAACTATTAATGGACAGCGGTAATCACTTAGTCAGGTGACCCGCCTGCTCATTTGCTCGCTATATTTATAAAAATATTGAAAAAACATGTGAAATAGGCATTTTTGAAATGTTGTAACAGACATATATATTAAACTATGTATTTTGATGAAGTTGTATAAATATATAAGATTTTTAATGGTTTCCGATAACCTATAAAGCTTACTCACTTCTCACTACAATAGATTATAAATTATGTAAATTAGTCAACCCACTGGCATACATTTAAAACATAACATAAATTATAATTCATATAAAAACAACATATCAAAACCACCTAATGTGAACCTATCCACCTACACAATGGATAGGTTCACGCTAGTACAGAAGTAATAAATTCTACACATCTATATTTATTTTTTTATTATATAAAAGCGAAATGCCACTCACTGACTAATCACGATAACTTAGAAACTATAAAGCATACAAACATGATAGGTAATCTACCTTCTATAGTGTAGACATCAGCTAAGAAACGGTTTTGAGAAAATTCACTCCTAAGAGGGTGAAATTGGGGTTGGAAGCTTGCATGTATGTTCTAAATTTTTGAAGTTAAAAACATGAAAATCGGCATTTAGGTTATTAGTTTTAAACCGCTAAAAGTAGGCCTTTTGCAGCGGGAAAATCTCATAATCTCGTATGAAATCAGAAACTACGCGGGCGACCTCTAGTACATAACAAGTGAACATCATTTTTTTTAAACACGGCTGCCCTGTCTAATCGAAATAAATAAATAAATTTCTAATATTATCCATACTAATATTATAAATACGAAAGTAACTCTCTCTGTTTGTGTGTTACGCAATCACGCCTAAACTACTGAACCGATTTAAATGAAATTTGGTACAAAGATAGTCTTGGGCCTAAGAAAGGACATAGGCTACTTTTTAAAGCGAAAAAAGGTCTGTAAGGGGTTGAAATAGGGGATAAGAGTTTGTATGGAAATTACGTCATTTTGAAAGCTAGAAGCTTGAAAATAATTTTTTAGGCTTTTGATTCATACTATATACTTTATCCATACTAATATTATAAATGCGCAAGTGTGTCTGTCCGTCTGTCTGCTACGCTTTCACGGCTGATCTATCCAACCGATTTTGATGAAATTTTGTACAGGCTTAGAAAGTGCTTGTATACCGGGGAAGGACATAGGCTACCTATTATCCCGGGAAATTAAAGAGCTCCCGCGGGAATCAAAAAACTTTAATCCACGCGGACGAAGTCGCGGGCATCCTCTAGCAAACCATAAGTATGCATTTTTTTAAAGATTTCGATATTCCCGACTGGTAGGTAGATAAGTAGCAGGTAGGTACTTAAAACAAAGGGTCCCTACTGAACACCATAACAAAGGGCTGACGGCAAAGGGAAATGACGTCAGCAACAGGTGAGAGCCCGACACCATAGCCTGGCGTGTATGGTGCAAGTTACAAACTACCAACTTCCATAGATAGTTTTGATTATATTAGGGGTTTAATATAACAGCCGTACCCCTTAGAGGTTAGGCCGCTACCAGCTTAGACTGCATCATCAATTAACATCAAGGAAGATCGCATTCAAGAGCTAACCTCCTCCCCCGATTGTGTAAGGAAATCGTAATCGTTTGGCAAACAGATAATTCGACCAGCAGGGCGATTATGTAAAACCTGCGTCTACAGACTCAATTGTTTTGATTGGCTGTATTAATCGTATTTTTGCTGCGTCAATGGATTTTGGCCAATAGTGGAAGAATGTTATCTAATCAGAGGTGATTGCGATCGTTACACTGTACTCAGCTGTCATGATTAGACAATCGCCCTGCAGAATGATAATGCTGTTTAAGGAGTTCATAGACGCCTGCTCGTCTAAAAGCATGTTGAACTCCATAAACAGTTCGGGTAATAAGTTTTAAGCTAGTGTTAAATGATTACGATTTGCTTTGACGATTGGGCCTTTGTAGTGGAATAAAAAAACATTGTACTAAATTGTATATGTCACCGTAAGATTGTAAAAACCGTTAGATTATAGTCTAACTCGCGAAATTGCAAACTGTCGAAAGATTACAATTTAACGCATTATTTTTCTGTAGATTATAATCTGTTAGGTATATTAACCCAATAGAACCTAAAGCC
Organism: Erebia palarica; assembly: GCA_964035005.1. Taxonomy (NCBI): domain Eukaryota; kingdom Metazoa; phylum Arthropoda; class Insecta; order Lepidoptera; family Nymphalidae; genus Erebia; species Erebia palarica. Next base: position 22,360,786 of record OZ035993.1, on the reverse strand, counting down.
GCAGGCCGGGCACTACCTGATTATTTATGTCGAACCGTAACCTAACCTACAAGAAACAGACAAGAAAACGTAAATACAATGAATATTTCAAAAATTCAGACACTCAGAACATTGAACGGTTCACAATCTTTCGACAGTTTAGAATTTCGCGAGTTAGATTATTATCTAACTAATATACTAACTAATATATATATGTCACCGTAAGAATGTAAAAACCGTTAGATTATTAAACCGTATCATATTAGACATATATATCATAACTTGGGCTACACACGCAGGATACGCCTGCGCGTGCGCAGCGAAGCGTGCGTCCGTGTCGTGAAGTGCTACACCTTGCATCACTCTACCTGTGACTATACGACACACTATAAAGCACTATTTATGTTAGTTCTTTACATACATAGCGTAATATTAATCACAAAAAAAAAACATTGCTGTAAACACGTCTCGTAAAAGCGGGATTATTTCGTCAAACGTTGAATGCATCTATCTTAAACACACAGGTGTGGAGCGCGCTCTACTGTATCATCATTTACCATCAAGTGAGATCGCAGTCAAGGGCTAAGGAATAAAAAAAATAAAAAGAGAAGGACATTACTAAGTATCACGTAAGATCTTAGTAAGCGTGCAGTATCATGGCCAAAAATAAAACATTATGACATAACGTGTTAGACCAATGACCATGTATGTACAATACTCAGACTGGAGACTGACTAGGTACATAATACTCGTATACGTTGGAAAGCGACTAAACTGCAGCGTCACGTCACGGCTGCGGAGGCTTCCGGAACAAAGCGTCTTTACAAAATATGATATTTATACTGTCTGTATACATCGCTATATGTACCATCGCGCACATTTGATACAACCATAAATACTGCCCTAATATAAAAACACCTAACACGTTAGCCCGCTACCATCTTAGACTGCATCGTCAATTACCATCAGGTGAGTTCGCAGTCAAGGGCTTACTTGAAGTAGAATTTAAAAAAAATTGTAGAATACTCTAAGCCTTTGGATAAAACTACGCAAATCTAACCGAAGCTCAAAAGTTTTTTTTTTTTCAATCATCCTTAGTGCAAAGCACAAAACAGATACTGTTCGTGGTGCCGAGTAATGATGGGGTCTAGATTGGAACGCGCTTTACCAATTAAATCAAATATTTATACGATAATAAAATCTATTATCCTTTAAGTAAATATTTGATTTAAACTATAAAAATATTTAGCGCTCGCGTTTTTATAATTTGTAGCTAAACAAAAGACATACACTAATTACTGCTCTCGACAGCTCTCCTCCAGTTATCTTATGGCTGTTATCCTACTATAGTTATCCTCCTCGATTCATATTATAACTGCAGTGGAAACTATAATAATTAATTATTTCAGAAAGTGCTTAGACTTGTGCTATGTCATTTCAATCCATCGCCGGCCCACTAGGCCAAAATAGAATAGAATAATAATTTTTAAGTCGACTCCTCTCAAAATAAGGAATTTATGAATGTGGAATGGTACTTAATAGTTTAGATACTTTTTCAGTAATTTCTAATTATTATCTTAGATAATAATAATCTTAATATATAAAGCAAAGTCGGGTTTGTTCGAACTCTAGAACAGCTGGACGGATCTGGATGAAATTTTGCAAAGAGACAGATTCTGCCAAATCTCTGATAAATGGTCTGGAATAGCACATAGTCAGTAAACTAATCTAAAAAACGTCAATCCACGCGGACCAAGTTTAGGGTATCAGCTAGTAGAAAATAATTTATTAAATTATTAAGTGTTATTACATTAAAATTTGCAATGCCCTGACAGGGCCTCATTGCCAACGTAGACATTAACGCAAATATGAAATAAACAAAGAAAATTAGGCTTCTCAGTAAACAAAAAGTAACTTTTGGTTTTGTCTGTACTCTCATCAGTACCGCTAGAACAAAACGTCCGTATCTTATTAAATAATTAAACTTCACTCGGAATCTAGACTTGTACGCATTTTGTACGTGATGACATCGTACAGTTGTTTTGATTTTATTAGACCGAAGCAGATGTGGTCGTTGTAAGCCCCAGAAAGTGTGGTGATTATGTTGTAGGTACATAATATAATCTCTGTACTCATAAGTCATCATAATTAACTTCACTCAGCGGGCGATGGAGAGGGCGATGGAGATGGTCCACCGCTTTATTGCCTAGACTAAAATATAGTCTAGGCAATAAAGCGGTGGACCATCGATATATATGTAGGTACTAGATGGGCCCTATCCTCGATAAAAATTGGGCGTCTGACCTGTAGAGCGCGCTCCACACCTGCATAGCCCTGTCCTTGTCCCCGCCATAGCGCTGTCTCGCTTTTCAAACTAGATGGCGTTAGTAAATTAGGTCCATATTCATTGTTTGACAGCGCCCGTCTATGTAAATTGAGGTCATTGTAGTGGACACCAACAATAATTCCTCAGGCGACGAAACTTTACAGTATGATAAAGTATCATGAGTTAAACGTATATTATAATTAATACAAAAAAAAAAACAGAAGGGAAGAAAGGTTTTTTATGCTATACCCAATTGTGAAACCATGGAAGGTACATTATCTCGTAAACGCAGTTTTGGTTTCATAACAAAATCGGTTTAAATATCGATGTCCTGCTTGACTATTTCGTTTGATATTTCGATTTTGAGTGTAAATATACTACTTACCTACTAAGAAATCGATAAAATATTCAGTCATAAATATAAAGTCTCCATACAACGAAGCGCCCCGTCGCGTTGTAGTGTAATATGCTCGGAGTGTCCCTACGTGATCAAATGCGTAATCAGAAGTTAACCACAATAAGTTATTATTATCCTTCACCTATAAATCTATTTTCTATTGCACTGAACGCAATTTAAAATGTCAAATGGCGAATTCCATTTTCAAATTGCGAAGCCTATCTCGAACGCTCCTAATTATTTATAGTACAATAGACTTTGTACCTTATCCTATTTCTAATAGAGTTTAAATTTAGATTGACGATAAAGTGACGTCATAATGAAACAACAATGGCCACACCTTTCCACCTGTTGTAGTTAATTGCAAACAAGTAACACGCCGAAGAGGAGTCATCTCTCGTACGATCGCTAAAATGCTGTCATTCTTGAATGAATTTCTTTTCAGTTAAGTGTTTTATCTATTCTAGAACAAACGATAATGTAAACTAATCCATACTAATATTATGAATGCGCAAGTTTGTCAGTCTGTCTGTCTGCTATGCTTTCACGGCCCATCTGTTCAACCGTTTTTGATGATGGCTACATTTTATCCCGGAAAATTAAGGAGTTCCCGCAGGAATCAAAAACCTTAATCCACGCGGATGAAGTCGCGGGCATCATCTAGTGTAGTATATCATAGTAGTCAAATCGTGTGAATTCTTTATATCCTAAAACTTAATTAGAACGATAATATTATGCCGCAACTCTCAAGTTATTGCTATCCCTTTCATAATGCTTTCTGAAAAAAAGCAAAGCACTACATTAAAACGTTATGGACCCACTGGTCCGGTAATTGAGAAAAACATTGTTTCTTTCCCTCGATGTTAAAAGCTGCGCGGATTTATGGATACAATAAAACCAATTCATTTTATGTTTAAAACAACCGTTGTTTTACAACTTATAGTTTTCAAAACAGAATACCTTACTTTTTTTATTCCACCACAAGTTAACCCTTGACTGTGATCACACCTGATGGATGTTATTAAGTGATGATGCAGTCTAAGATATGGGGGGGTATGGCAGTTATATTAAATACATAACCCTAGTCGGTTTCTACACGGCATCGTACTGGAACGCATAATCGCTTGGCGGTACGTCTTTGCCGGTAGGGTGGCAACTAGCCACGGTCGAAGACCAGACCAGACTAGAGAAAATTCAGAAATCATAAATTCCCAAATTGACCCTGCCGGGGATCGAACCCGGGACCTCCTACAGGCAACAGCGCTCAACACTGCGCCAGGGAGGTCGTCACTTGATTGGGAAAGTGAATCTAATAGGACTTCAGATTGTGAAAGTGATTTTGATTTGTGTCACAAAGGAGGTTTTATTGTACCTTTTTTGTTGAATTGTAAATTGTAAAGTCTCGTTATCAGACTAGATCACTATTATAGTAGATAGTTCGACCAATCTAGACCATTTTGCAATTAGTCTCAGACTGCAGGCAGAGAAAATATTGCGTTCATACTAATTATTTAAGAAAAGTACTATACTTCACGGTTTGGTGGCGTAAGGCCGCAATTATATCACTGTTCAGCAGCTAACGTGAATAACTTACGTAAAGAGGTGAAAATAATTATTAAAAAACACGACGGCCCTGCCATTTTTTTTTATTTTTTATTAAAGCCAATAAAACAGGGGGCATACGACCATCGTTTAAAGACGTATTATTTTAATATTGTTGACGTTCGTGTTTTAAAATTATAATCCTTATTTTGAAGACGTCAAGGTACCTACCGGACGTAAAGCTTTCATTTTGAAATATTACTGCTTCTAGGCTTAGTAAAACTTGCAATTCATTTGTTGGAAACAGTGTCCGCTTCTACAATAAGCTCCCAGAAGACATGCTAAAGATGTCTCTGAATAAGTTAAATGTTAATGTAAAACGTAAAACTCATTAAAAAATCCTATTAATATGTAAAGGATTACTTAAATGACAAGGAAGCTTGGCAATGATCTTTTGGCTCTGATAGTTCCTTAGTGAAGATGATTTTTGAAATGGTGATAATAAAAAAAAACCCCGGCTGAGTTTGTTGAGGGCTCTTGTCAGACCAGGGCGCGTTTGGAACCCTCGTAGCTTTAGTTTTAAGATACCGTTACTGATTATCACCATTATAAATAACTGGACGTCAATTTGTGTAGTTTACCTACCTAAATTGAATAAACATTATTTGAGTTTGAGTTTGAGAGTTTGACCCCAGGTACCTAGGGTTTTTAGTTTCAAAGAACTCAAGTTCGGTAAGTAGGTAAAATTATTTTCTTTGATAACTAATAACTAATAATAGTAATGTTAACAACATTAGTAATGTTAGTTGATGAGTTCATTTCATTAAAATAAGTGTCGCCGCCATAGATATAAGTATATGATAGAACGGCCAATGGGATTCAGGAATCAGTCAAGCTGGTGTACACAATCTCTAAACTAAACCAAATATACAGGCCAAAATCTAGAGCTATCCTTTTTAACATGAAGCATTATGTAAAGGATAACAAGTAGTAACACATCAGAAATCTGTTCATTAGGTTTAGTTAAGAGATTTTGAACAGAACCAACCACATTGATTCCGCAGAGTCTACATTGGCTCCCCATCAAATGTCATGCCATGTCTCTCAACGCACACCCTACACTAAATTCACAGCAAATCTCTTGTCTCTCAAGCCTCAAAGCACAACTAACATAGTTTCCATAACAAAATATATCATCACTAGCTTTTGCCCGCGATTTCGTCCGCGTGGATTTCACAAATATCAAACCCCTATTTTACCCTCTTTGGGTTGAATTTTCAAAAATCCTTTCTTAGCGGATGTCTACGTCCAATGGTTTGAGCAATGCGTTGATAGATCAGTCAGTCAACTTTTCCTATTATATATTCAGATGACTTTCAAGTTTCAATGCAAGTAAGCTCAAGAAAATCTCAATCCCGACAATAAATCCGCAGCAAATTTTATTTCTCGTACCATAGGTACAGTATACAGCCTAAAATGTGTCACTTGACTTCCAAAACGAACCTTGTCTTTTTCTTGGCAGTTGTATTATCCTTTCTGTGACTAATATCTCGATTCAAACTTCAAACATCTTTGGTGTCAAGGACGTGTTCCATTTAAAAATAGATAATGCCCCCATTTTGTTTGGCAAAAATGGTCTAAATATGTATAGTTTGTAATTAGAAATAATTACTTGTTTGTTATTCTAAGAAGTGTTGGTAGGACGATAATTATATAGGTAAGTACTTACATAGTTAACAACTGCATAGGTACATAGCGATACCTACTCTGTTTAACGTGATTTGTTCTGAGCTCTCCGAAGGTGACCGAATTATCTAGTTATCGATAATGTAATGCGGAGGGAAGAAAATCATATTAATGCATACATAGCGTGGATTTGACTCACTCCAGTTATGTAGTTATTTTAGATGTATCTTAATTATTAAAAAATGTTATCCTTATGATCAAATATTGTTTAATCTTGAGTTTTGTATGGACTCAGTATTGGCCGAATCTAAAAACGTTAAATAATAAACTCTCAGGAACCTATTCTTACTTTCGACACAAGGAAGAGAAATAGTGCACGTGCCTTTAACTTATTTTGGAGTGATTCCAAATTACTTTTATTGTTTTGGCATCAGTGCCTGCTAGGGTTGCCAACCGCTCATAGATAATATTATGTTGTGTCTATTTTCTAGGCTATAACTTTGTTTCTCGGCTTATAACACAATTATAATATACTTAGTTAGTTAAATAAAATATCTTTTGAATGTTACTAAGAATAAAGCTCGGCGCAGGCTCCTTCTAAAAAAATTCAACTGATAGAGTCATTTTACAAACAATGGACTAAGACTTAGCGTCCCAAAAGATTGGCTGATACTAAAACTGAACATTACCTATTTGCTTATTTAGCTTGTATTGAATAAATTAAAATCATATAATTAAAAAAATACCTTTGACGAGTAATAATTTAAAAAAAACTAACGACCTATTTGTTGTCGACAACCCTATTGAAAAACCCTGCATTTTAGAAACAGTGATATTTTTACTCCAATGGGACCGTTAAAATGAACAAACAGACATTTTACTTAGCTCAATTTGTTATAAATATCCGCGTATTACATTCAAGATTCATTTATTGCAGGTTTTCATAAGGTCTTAATGCCTATAATATAGTTGTGTAAAACCAAATACTTCAAATATACGGCATGCAATATTATAAAGTAGATACATAATGTTTCATTAAAAGAGCGTTATTTTAATTACTTATGAAAGTCCATCCACTTATTATTTTTACTTAAAATACAATTTTTATATTATAATATCAATACATGTCTGATGTCACAATTAACAACGTCAATTAATACAATTACTCGAAATACAATAAATACCAATCCATGAAAGTCAAATAATAAAATCAAATTTAACTGTTTAGGTTTTCAGCCACACTGCAAAAACTATGATATAAAAGATTTGTAAATAGTAATTGCACTGTTTTTATTAATAAATATAATAATTTCATAAATATACATACATGGAAGTGGTAGCATTTTCAGTTTTTTAAATAGAGTTTTACATGAATCAAAGGGACCTGCTCCACAAAGTGCCCGAACCCATTTTTTTGCGCTATAAAAGCTTTATTATATCATAACAGTTTCCCCAAATAATTAATCCGTAACGAAGAATACTTGATATGTTATGATAAGCCATAATGACAAACGTATGCCAATTTAATTTTTACATTTTACTTTTTATACGTCTGCCTGAAACAAGTCATAATTAAAAAAAAAAAAAACACGACTGCCCTGCCAAAAAAACGAACTAAAAAGTTAAAAATCTAAATTAATCTAGTTAAATAGAATCATATTCACATTTTTATTAAATGATATTTTTTGTGAATCACTTTATATTGAACTATAGTGTTATATATTTTTGGAATCTACTCATCATCTTTTAGATGATGATTATATAGTTAATCTTATTTTCGAATATTTTTTTTCAACTTTAGTATTTAATGCGGGACTATGGTCACCCCATAATTTTTTTTTTATTTTACTAGCCTATGTCACCCGGAATAAGCTAGGGATTCTAACGATACCTCATTTATCAAAATCGGTTCAGACGTATAGAAGTTATGGTGGAATATACAAACTCACATACATACATACATGAACCCTGAAAACAATATGCAATGCAATGCAATTTTCAGGCAGTCGTATAAAAAGCTGGACGTTCTTTTTGCATATATATAGTTAATGATCTGGAGAATGACATTCAGTTGAGCTGTTGCGGCGTGATTGAAGGACAAACCAACACACTTTCCCTACAATAATAATTAGTCGTGATTAATTATTTCATTACTGTTACAATGATGAGTTTTATTGAAAAGTATTTTGAATAGAATTATTATAATAACTAGCTAATGCCCGCGAGTTCGTCTGCGTGGATCGAGGTGTTTTGGTTCCCGCGGGAACTCCTTAAATTTCCGGGATAAAAAATTGCTTTATGTTATTCCAGACTATAATCTATCTCTGTGCCAAATTTCAGCCAGATCCGTTCAGTCTTAGGGGCGTGATTGAGTAACAAACATCCATACATCCATACATCCATCCAAACTTTCGCATTTAAAATATTAGTATTAAGTATTAAGTAAGATTATTAGTTCTATGAAAATATTTGTTACTACATTTAACTTTTGTGACCTTATGATGAAATTGCGAAACGGTTGTTAAAAATAACTCAATCGAGCGTGCCTAATGACTTGGAAACTTAGTTTTCAAAGAGATTAGCGCTATAGCACCCACCCAAAACGTCGACTCTCAGAATTGGTAGAGTATTTTAAGATCGGTGGCATTGGCCTTAAAATGAGATGATAACTGGATTTTTTCAACACTTCAATACGTGTTTTGTTAAAAAAAAACATTAATGATCGTAGAAAATCATTTTAATTATGTATGTGTCACCGTAAAATTGCAAAAACCGTTAGATTGTAATCTAGCTTGCGAAATTGTAAACTGACGACAGATTGTGAACCGTTCAATGTTCTGAGGTAAATTTTTTGAAATATTCATTGTATTTACGTTTTCTTGCCTCTTTCTTGTAGGTTAGGTTAGGGCTCAACATAAATAATCAGGTAATTTTATCGGGATAATATACCTAACAGATAACAATCTATCGAAAAATAATTCGTTAAAAATTGTAATCTGTCGACAGTTTACAATTTCGCTAGTTAGATTACAATCTAACGGTTTTTGCAATTTTACGGTGACATATGCATACATAGACTTAAGGTACTCACAAGGACTTCAGAGACTACTTGTGGCTGCCCGCGATTTCGTCTGCATGGACTGAGGTATTTTGGTTCCCGCGAGCACTCTTTAATTTTCCAGGATTAAAAATTGCTTTATTCCAGACTATAATCTATCTCTTTGATAAACATCCAGACCCATTCAGCCGTTCTGGCGTGATTGAGTGACAAACATCCATCCAAACACAATTTATAGTATTAGTATAGAAGCAGGTATATAGATAGCATAGATACCTAATACCTAACACCTAAGATAAGTATGTTATGTTTTAGACTAACTTAGACCATCGTGAAATGTAGAATTCCTCGAACCGAAAAATTTTAACGCTAACTTCCTAGTAAGTAACTAACTAATGAAAATTCCTTGAAAGAAAACCTAATAAGAATTTTTGCTGCGACCAAGAATAGAACTCAGGTCCTCCGCCCTCATCATCAGCGGCAATCGAATATGCTGAAGTCTAAACACTATACAATTAAGGCAGCCGCTGTCGTTACATACATAATACCCACTACAGCCCATTTACGTCCCACTGCTGGGCACAGGCCTCCAGTCTCATAGGAGAGTGGGAATTAGAGCTTGGCGGGCTTTAACAACTATTATCGTGTTAGTGATTATAACCGGGACCGACGGCTTAACGTGCTCTCCGAAGAACGGGGGTGATTCACCGCCAACTTCCAACTCCGGGCTGGAACTGAGAACTTCTTAACTGAAAAAACCCAGTACCTAACAATTTATATGCCCGACCGGGAATCGAACCCAGGACCTCGTGATCTGCAGTCGAATATGCTAACCGCTAGACCAACGAGGCAGTACACATACATACAATACACTACTCATTAAATATAAGCTTTACTCAGAAACATACATTTAACATTCTACAACCTGGGAACAATATACGTCAAGCTCCATACCATAGAATAAATTTGTATAAGATACCCTCACTTTTCCGAGCTAAAACAGACGTTAACTTTTGGGGAATAGAGTTCATTCTGTTTTGGCTGGTAACAATTGTCAATTGGAATCTTGTATGCATGTTAATGCGTTTAGACTGTAACATGACCGTGTGGTAATGGTAAATAACTGGTAATGGTAACCGGTGAACGTTAAGAAATCGCTTGGCGCCATTAGAATGGGCCGGCCATTTTGTTTTGATGGATATGTCATATAAAATGTTCAATGTTTCAAATTATATATGAAGACTAGTGTTTCGCCCTGTGCGCGAGCTGCTAAAGCAGCTCACGGGATGTGTTTAAAAGAAATCCAAAATGGCACTGATTTTTAAAATTTTGGCATCAGTTTCCAGTTTTGTTATCCCATGGAGTCCTGAATATCGATTTTGAACGAAATCGGTCAATTAACAAAGAATTTAAAAATGGCGCTGATTTTTAAAAATGTTGGTACCAGTTTCCTGTTTTGTAATCCAAGGGATCCTCAGATATCGATTTTGAACGAAATCTGTCGATTAACAAAGAATTTCAAAATGGCGCTGATTTTTTAAAATTCTGGTACCGGTTCCCTGTTTTGTAATCCCATGGAGTCCTAAATATCGATTTTGAACGAAATCGGTCAATTAACAAAGAATTTCAAAATGGCGCTGATTTTTTAAAATTCTGGTACCGGTTCCCTGTTTTGTAATCCCATGGAGTCCTAAATATCGATTTTGAACGAAATCGGTCAATTAACAAAGAATTTCAAAATGGCGCTGATTTTTTAAAATTTTGGTACCAGTTTCCTGTTTTGTAATCCCACGGACCGTCAGATATCGAGTTTGAATGAAATCGGTAAATTTACAAAGAAATTCAAAATGGCGCTGATTTTTTAAAATTTTGGTACCAGTTTCCTGTTTTGTAATCCCACGGACCATTACACTTGATAGCAACAATAGCATAGCGCATCATACTAATATTATAAATGCGAAAGTGTCTTTGTTTGTTAGTTTGTTGCTTTGTCCTTCAATCACGTCACAACAGATCAACGGACCTAGATAGTTTAGGACCTGGAGATTGACATAGGTTACTTTTTATACCGGATAATTAAGGAGTGCCCGTGGGAATTAAAAACTTATGCCACGCGAACGAAGTCGCGGGCATCAGCTAGTATTAAATATAAGTAAGTTAAATCAGGCAACAGCCCGACTTAGTCTAGACTCTAGAATAGAGAAGTCTCCTTCAAGCGCCTCCTATACAAACGAATTCAAACACAGTCAAAATGCATAATTTTATATTTTCATGAATCTTCGTATTTTCTTCCTTGTGTACAAATGGTTCTACCTCATTGGTCTGGTTGGCATGTACGACTGCGGCCAACGAGGTCCCGGGTTCGAGTCCCGGGTCGGCCCATATTTGAGTATTGAGTTTTTCTGACTAGAAATTCTCAGTACTAGCCCGGAGTTAGGAAACTGGTGGTGTTTCACCCCCGTGCCACGGAGAGCACGTTAAGCCGTCGGTCCCGATTATTATAGTCGTTAAAGCCCGCCAACCCGCATTGCAGCAGCGTGGTGGGTCTAAGCTTTAATATTCTCTTTCCTATGAAAGTGGAGGCCTGTGCCCAGCACACGTTAATGGGCTGTAGTGGTGGTGGTGGTACAAGTATTAATAATATGAACCTGCAGGCCTGAGGGAGTACTGAATAATGTTCTGAGAGGCGTGTGATGTCTGTCAATCCGCATTCGAAGGACATAGGTTACCTTTAATCCGGGAAAATTAAGGAGTTCCCCCGGGAATTAAAATCGTATTCTTAAAAAACAAGTAAGGAAGTACTCAACACTACACGTTGAGACACAACTCACAAGATCATTGCCCCCGGCTCCCGCGCTCAATATGGTGGAATTACGGGACAGGGTAACCATGCTTCAGAAATACACAATCATCCGAGATGACGGCCTCAACTTCATCCGTGATTTAGGATATTACTATATACTATTTTTCGATATAGAAAACTAGATGTCGGCCGCGACTTCGCCATCATCACAAGTATTGGATTTTTCTGGCAAAAAGTTCTCTATACTAGCCCGGAGATAGGAAGTTGGCGGTGTGACACCCCCGTGCCTCGGAGAGCACGGCGACTGACCTCTCACCGGTCGTGTCGGATTTTCCGTCCCATCGGGCTATGAGAGTATAGGAACAGAGATTGCACCTGTGCACTATAATATCTCCCGCGTAGATGGCTAATCTCTCTGGAGATAGGCCGCCGTGGCCGAAATTAGGTCGGGAGGACATTATTATTATTATTAGTTTTACGTAGAATCTAAGGAAATAAGGAAAACTAGACTATAAAGTATAATTTATTCCATAAAGTGCATTATCAAAATGGGTTACCTTACACACCTTTAATTTATTCACTAGGCAAGTAATTTTTCTTATTATTTTAAAATGTTTTTATTTTATTTTATCGACTTACCTATCCATTATTATTAACTGTTTTTCTATAGATGCACATGTTTTAATTTTAATTTATGATGAGGATGACACTATGACATTTGTTTAGAATCACAGAATAGGTCTCCATTCTCTCAACCCGTGGTCACCCCACAAAAGGATGACTTCCGCCAGATATTTCACGTCTTATGATTGTTTATGCCACGATAAACTAACTTACATTTATAATTTACGGCCTGTTATTATAGATGATTCAATTAAAGTTATATGGGCAGAGGAAGCAATGCTTTACGGCTTAGATTATATGGCATGGATAAGACGCCCACACCCCCGCGTCACACTTGTTAATGAATAATTAATTCTCATATGAATATTTGATGAAGATTTATTTGACGACCTCCTTGACGCAGCGAGGAACACTCTTAATATGTGTGGCAGGTCCAGGGTTCGATCCCAGCAGAAGCAATTGGAATTTTTAAACATAGTATCATAATTGGCCCATAATTTAAAATTGATCAATACAAACAAACCTCATCATTACTTTGCACTAAGCATGATTGTCGTCAAGTGCAAGCCTATCTCACAATTTAAAAAAAACCTGTGAGCCGACCGAACTATGGAGGATAGAGGTAAGGAGGAACATCTCTATACCTATATGAAAAGTATCCGTCGAAATGAATTAAATTGGGGGCATCACATTAGCATCAAGGTAAATTTAAAAGGAAGCGCCAAATATTATTAGAGTAGGTTTGCGGGTTTGAGAAATAAACAAGGAAAGAAAACATTCATTGGTATTTTGTACAACGTAAGTTGTTGAAATTTTCAATAATTAACTACTTTAGTCGACAATAATAATATTTTTTTTAACTCGGCATACTTCAGTTCTTCTACAATTGCTACATTCATATGAACTGTTATTTATAGCAACCACTGGACACTTTTTCAACTTTTCTCCCATAAGAGACGATACTCCTCAACTCTACCGTCCATAGACTGAACATAGATTCCTTAAAATTTGGATGAACGAAATAACTTTGCTTTTGCAATCCCAAATTCATGGCGAATAGGAGCTTATAATAAAGCTTTAATAAACTTAAAAAAAAAAGCTGTGGTGTAAAAATTCATTATCGACATGGGATTTTTATAACTCAAGTTTTAAAATCTGTCATGAAAAACTGATCTCGTTGAGTTCCATTTTCACGATGATGAACAACTATTCATAGGTTCTTAAAAAATGGATTTTCCTTTTTGTGATAAGACGCCCTTGCGCACTTTTTTTCTGTATTTTTTAAAAGTTTTATTAGTATTTTTATGTTATATTATGTGGCAATAGAGGATTTATCTATCTATTTATGTAGCTTATGTACGAACCTACTTAAGTATTTCTAGGATATCTTGGAAATACATAGTATTACAATTACTACAAGATACATTCATTATTTGTATATACAGAGCCGTTAGAGCGAGCATTAATCGTCATTTGACACCACTAAATCAATCCGGAGAACTTCCTTGTTAGCCACAATTAACGTTGTTCCAATTTACACTAACGGACATGTCGTATTCATATTAATAATTAACCTCTACTCGTTACTAATATTATAAATGAGAAAGTTTGGACGGATAGATGTTTGTTGCTCAATGAAGAAACGAGAAGCAATTAGAAGAAGTTTGTTACTCAATCACGCCAGTAAAAGTTGAGCAGATATACGTATGTTTGGCACAGAGACAGATTAGTCTGAAATAACACAGGCTACTTTTCCTCCCGGAAAATTAAAATTCCGAAGAGAACCGAAAAATCTCAATCCACACGGACGAAGTCACTGGCATTAGCTAGTCTATACTTAATACATAATATTATTAATGCGAAAGTTTGGATGGATGGATGTTTGTTACTCAATGATGCCCGCACGGCTGAACGAATTTGACACAGGGATAGATTATAGTCTGGAATAACACATAGGCTACTTTATATCCCAGAAAATTAAGGAGTTCCCTCGGGAAAAAACCTCAATCCACGCGGGCATTAGCTAGTGATTAACATAATTTTTGCAATGTCTATTGACTGTGTCTATAAAGTTTACAACTTTTTTATACACATCAAAAATTGCGGAACCGGCAATAAGTAATTAATAACTCTTCAGCTTATGACGTGTATTAATTAATCTGTGCTCTGGCTATAATGCATTTGGAGTGCCTTTAGTACATTTAGACAAGACACAGAAATTATAAATTACTAAATTGCCCTGCCGGGATCGAGTCCGTAATCTACGACTTATAGTGAATAAATGTCTGTGTTCGAATGTCTCTAGTAATAAGAATATCTCAAATCACACCAGGGCTTACTATTATCGCTTAAAGCAGTATTATTTTAATATTGACGACGCACTTTTTCAGAAATGTTATCTCTATTTTAAGAACGTCAAGGTACGTCATAAAATTGTGGCATTTTAAAATAATACTATTGCGCTCACTATTGCGATTTTGATAGTTACAATTTAACAGTAACAAAATTATGGTTGGCCTGTTAAATGCAACACAGTTTTCGCACTAATTAATGCAATTATCACGACGCGGCGTATTGTTAGGTATATCCTGCTTTTTTAAATAAAAATAATAAAACTTTTGTCGTCGTCAGATTTAAACGAGCTTATAGGACTAAATGGCAAGCGTTTAGAATGACTGCGCTGACTAAAATTATCTCCACCGTGGGCACCGCACGTGTTTTCTATTAGCCCTATTAATAAGGTTGAAAGTTGCATTGTAGGTGCCTATTTCCCGATTTTATTGCAATTTGTCACACACGTTGTGAATAGTACAAGTCATGTTAGCTTGCGAATTTTAATTTTAAGTTTCATCAGTCCATTACATAATGTGGCTAATTCTGTTGAATAAACTGAAGTTGTAATATTTTTTTATCAACTACAATGTACGACTGAATATTCGGCTTTGACCCCTTCGGCCGAAATAGTCCAAATTTCATGGAATTATCATGGACTTCCGCAAAGTAACGCATCTTCCATCCAATAGTCAGAAGTTTTGGCCGTCAAAGTCGTCAAAACGCGTTTGAGAAGATTTTTTACCTAACTTTATGGAGAACTCTCAGATATGCAGTTTTCTTTCGTCGTTACAGCAAGTGATATATTAATAACTTCATCTAACTAACCAACAAACGCACTTTCGCATTTATAATATTAGTAAAGTATGATTCATCCTTGAATAAATCTAAATATTGCTGAAATGCGGAAAAAGCTGTAAAGCAACCTAACAGGTGTTTATTCATAGACAGTAGAACCGAATAAAGTCAAGATAGGCAGTAAAAAAGCCATAAATCTATATGAAAAGATTTTACGACTAACTAAATGGCATCAAGCTACTGGCGCGAGCCCACTCGACCGTGATGAGTTTATTATTAACCTTTTACGTCCATGGCTACGATCATTACGATTTATTAGGGTAATCCATACGAATACTATAAATGCGAAAGTGTGTCTGTCTGTCTGCTACGCTTTCACGGCCCAACTACTCAACCTATTTTGATGAAATTTGGTACAGAGATAGTTTATATCCCGGGGACATATAGGCTACTTTTTATCCCGGAAAATTAAACAGTTCACGCGGGAATCAAATACCTTAATCCACGCGGACGAAGTCGCATGAATCGTCTAGTTTTATATGTGTGGGAGATTAAGCCATTAAAAAGATTGAACTCGCGAGTCGAAATAGATAAATTTTTATTACGAATTTTCGAATTTATTCATTTGATACCAAACTCGATTTCATCGCAACCTTTTGTAGTCCTATTTTTGTTTGACATAATAATATTGTATCGGTATTCGGCCATTTTGAATTTCTCATGACGTCATAATTAATATAGCCTATAACGATAATTGATTCTCTTTATATAGTCTCAATCGCTAATGATAAGAAAGCAAATGGAAAGTAACTACTTTACTGTCTTTAATTATTTGAAAACTTGAGAAATCAAGTAATCCAAGTAATATATTTCGGAATACGCAAACATGCTTATTTAAGTTAGGTATACACAATAATATGTGAAGCTGTACATAATAATACAATTAGCCTTAATAACTAGTAAGTATCATTTCTTTCGTTTTTTTTTTTTAATAATTACTTCATTCCAGCGCACGAAGAGGAGCATTTAAATTGAAGAAATTAAGTAAAAAAACGTAGGAAACCTACAATTATTTAGCACTCGTAGATTAAAATGATAAATAATTATTGCACTGTATGTTAAAATCCGTAAAAGTGAGATTGCTCTGTTCCACTCTGAAACATAACAGAAAAAAATGTTTGCATAATTACTTTTTTAGGGTTCTGTACCTCAAAAGGAAAAGGTATCCCTAAGGGTCTCACTACATCTATCGACGCAAAACCGGCTTGAGCTGGTCAGAAAATGTTTTATGTATAAGGTATTATGTGCGAAAAAGACATCGGCTTGCCTTACACATAAAGCTTACATAAAGCGGTCCCACGTCGATAGGTTTACTGAGACCTTTATAGAATCACATCGTTTTCCGTCTGTCTGTCCGTTTATTAAGAACCCTTTTGCTCAGGAACGCATGGAGGTATCAAGTTATGAAATTATAAAGCTATAAAATAATTAGGCTTCTAAGTCAACGCAATAAAAAATATGGTTCATTATGCCTTATATTTTGACACTCTCCAGTAAATCAAAAACTTACTAAGACCGTTGATCCATATAATCATACCATTTATAAAGAAATACAAGTAAGGGAAAAAATCCGACAATCATTAATTTGTAGTATTAGTTTAGATTTGCTTAATAATTTTTTTTCTTTCATAGTTTATGCACTTCAGTATGTAACTAGTTCAGTTATGTTGATTACATGACAAGTTTGTACGGAACCCTCGGCGCGCGAGTCAGACTCGAACTTGTCCGGGTTTTCTACTTAATTTACTTTATCATTAACTGAGAGGAAGCTGCGACCCTGTTTTTGCGAAGATAATAATGAAATATGAATAGATATTACGCGTTTCAAATGTGAAGACCATTACTTTAACTAGTATCATACTAAATAATATTACAAAGTCTGTGTCTGTCTCTTGGTTTGTCCTTTAATCACGTCGCAACAGAGCAGCGGACCATCACGATTTTCGCTATCTGTAGAACTAGCATACGTGATACGCACAACGAGTAAAATCATGTCTACCCGTTATCTCCATTTGTCTACCAAGCTAACATGATTACTTGTCTCGTTACATCAAAAGTAGAGATAAATGTAATATTTCATATCTGTGGTATTTTTCTCTACGAAACTATGAACATACCGTGTTTTGTGCATGTTAGGATAAATGAGAAATTAGCCGGCATCGACAATATCTCTCTCTCTAGTCGCGAGATATTTCGTTGTGCGCATGCTAAGCCTGCTGAGAGCACTTTAGGAGCAATAAATTTCCCGCATCAGCGGGAAACTTTGAGAATAGGTATTGAACTGTATTGCCGTCGCGCTGCTTCTCGAATAAAATCCCATAACACCCGATAGGAAAAACTGTAGCTTGGACCGATAATACCTATGAAAAACAGTCATATTCTTACTCTCGTATTTTTCTGTTTCCTCTTCCAAAACTGAACCAATTTTAATTTTTTTTTCAAGTATAATTTAAGAAGGATTCAGACTATGACGGTATGTTTTTCATTTTTTGATTATATTCGTCAGATTTATTTACGGGATGTCTGATGATGGCGCGAAAATTAGGCCATTTTTTGCAATTTTTGAAGATTTAAAATTATTAATTTTTTGAAAAAAGAAAAACAAAGGGGCATGGCACGGCCAAATATGTATTTTATGGTGTAAAAATATTTTCTCTATTGTAATTACCCACAGAGAAAACAGACTAATACGATTGTATGGGGGCAACCGCCCTCCCCTATCGTCTTAGGGCTAGCTTGTCATCAAATTAAATTAAAAAAAAATTGTCAATTTTCTAAGTCCCCATACAACATTCACACAATACACGCAGGCAAGGAGACGTCAGTAAGCTTCTATAAAAGGCCAGTGATTCACTCCAAAGATATTCGGTTAGTTACTAACTCACGTTTCGTAACCAAAGACACTCACGACAACGACCGTTGAATTCTAATTGTGACCTATTATAACACTCAAAATATACAACAATCGATTTTAGACTTGCCTTTAGTCAAGTCAGAAAAAATCATTTCAAAGTACTATGCTTCTAAAAAAGCTTATGTTATATTATGTTATATTATCCATACTAATATTATAAATGCGGAAGTGTGTCTGTCTGTCGGTCTATCAGTCTGCTACGCTTTCCCAACTTTTCGACCGATTTTGGTGTTTGGTACAGAGGAAGGTTGCATGATGCATCCCGGTGAAGGATATAGGCTACTTTTTATCCCGAAAAATTAAAAGAGTTCATCCCAATCCAAGCATATAGGATATAGGATATAAAGTTCATCGGGCCTAGTGGGAAAATTGTCACCTATTCGATATCGTTTAAGTCTACGTATATGTATTTGTATGGAATTGTCAAGCAGTTGATAACAGATGACAGCTGGCGCTCGATCAATTCCGCATAATATAATATGGTAGTTAGCTTTAACGTGATCGAATAGAATAGATAGGTAAAAGAAGGTAAAAAATCTCCCACTAATTCTGAGATCTATTGAGTGTACTTTGACTTTGCTTAGACTTAAGACATGGTTAAAACGAGACAGGTTTCAGTTACTCAGATAATTCCGTCTCGTTTTAACTCTAAGTGTACGGGCACGAAATGAGCGGCGGCGGGGCGACGCGATTATTCGGAGAGCTGGCGACGAATTTCGCCGCAATTTTGTCATGTACTCATTTGAAAACTATATTCACGTTTAAAACCGCAAATTGTGTCTGGCGATTTGCAGGGATTATTGAAATTACTCAATAAATACGTGTTTAAAATTTCAAATTGCCAAAAAATATTATTTGAGAATTTTAATAAAATATTTTAGAAGAGAAATAACCGTAAACGCTCTACCAGACTGGCCGGACTGGATTCGCCAGTTGACAAAATTATATTATTTTTTTTCAGTTTGCCTAAAGGGCCTTCCCGAAATTCGTCGCTAGCTCTCGTACCACATCGCCCCGCCGTCGCCGTCGCTAGTTTCGTGTTTACCGCCTTAGTAAAGTCTGAGCCAATTCAAAGTACGCTCTATAGATCTCAGCATAAGCCTACAGACAGGTCTTATCAGATTTGAAAGTTAAAACTCATTCAAAAGCGAAATCTAAGTAACTAGTGAAAATTAGTTTGGATACGTATCTAGAACAGTTAATTAACAAACATGTTACTGTTGAGTGTTGAGCAATTCTAAACTTTTCAAACACAATTTTACACAACACAACAATTTTACCACAAGAGCAGAAAAGATTGGCGAAATCGTTATTCGGAACTCGGAGGAAACTTTACCTGCTTACGTCCCTCAAATTAAGTATCATACTAATATTATAAATGCGAAACTATGTTTCTTTGTTGGTTTGCTGGTTTGTTGGTTTGTCGTTCAATCACGCTGCAACGGAACAACGGATCGACGTGATTTTTGGCATGGGTATTGGGATTTGGGTATAGTTGAGGACATGGAGAGTGACATAGGCTACTTTTTATCCCGGAAAATTTAAGAATTCCCGCGGGAATAAAAAATACTTAAACCACGCGGACGAAGTCGCGGACATCAGCTAGTTGCTAATAAAAAACTGGAAATACTAAAATCAATTATTATCAACTAATAAATCAGCTAAAAAGAGTGATTATCGCGAATCACCTCAAATTGGCCGACACTGCTTTTGTATTGATCAGTAAGGCCGAGTGGGATTTTTTAAATTTATGTACCTATCCGATCGCAAAAACGTTAACTACCACATAATATGTTCATGGTAGTTTACGTTGCTGCACGCGAGCGCCAGCTGTCAAACACTTGACAATTCCATACAAATCGTAAATAAGACAATCGTAGTGACATAGGCTCATTATACTGGAAAATTAAGGAGTTCCCGTGGGAATTCAAAAACTTATATCACGCGGACTAAGTCGCGGGCATCAGCTAGTAAGTAATAAATACAGATAAAAGAATAAAATCAATGGCTTTATTCCAAAAACTAAGTAAGACAGTAACAAATAGTTAATATTAACTACAAAATAAACAATAGGTAGGTAGGTATATACAATTTACTTGAATCATTGCATTGGTAAGAACATAGTGAACATTTGCCGTTTCTTGGGCTCCAGAGTCATCTAGAAATATTTTGACGATTATAAAACTGCGGGAATACTTGGCAGGCAGGCTTCGGCCGTGGCTGGTTACCACCCTACTGGCAAAGACGTACCGCAAAGCAATTTAGCGTTCCGGTACAATGACGTGTACAAACCGATTATAAGTATGGATTAATTATTACCTACTTACAATCAGGTGCTAGATGGATGCAAGTGCTTCCATAAGCTACATAATATACTATGTAATATGTATAAGTACATTATAAAAAGTAACCTACTAGGTTTAAGCAAATCCAAAAAATATACCATATCTCAGTTGTGAGCAATGACAGTTTGAGAATGAGGAGGGTTCAGGCCATTGTCCTCCAGACTGGCAAAGTGCGGATTCAAGTATTTTTATACTAACTAATGCCCGCAACTTCGCCCGCGCGGTTTAAGTTTTTATGATTCCCGCGGGAAATCTTGAATTTGACGGGATAAAAAGTAGCCTATATGTCCTTCCCCGGGATACAACCTATCCCTATACCAAATTTCATCAAAGTCGGTTAAACAGATGAGCCGTGAAAGCGTAGCAGACAGACAGACACACTTTCACTTATAATATTCTAGTATGGATATTCTAGTATTAATTTTCATTTTTATCTAATTCGATCTATAAACAAAGATTGTATCGTAGAATATGATAAAATAAATGATTTGATTGTGTAGAAAGTGATTAAAAACGTGGCAGTAGTTTGATAAGTAAAATTGAGATCGTGATGGACGTGTGCAGTACAATATAATACTAATCTACGAATATCTAGTACAAAATACATTCTAAAGACACCTATAGTCCGCGCGCGAGCTCTGAGGACTCCTATGGAATGTTATAGTAATAACCTAGAGTTGTTTCAAGTTCAAAACAACATTACACGCGACAAGCTCGAAACTAGTGCTGGGAGCGAGCTGGAAATGGAGCGACGATCGGAGGTGGCGTACAGCCGTAGTTTCTTAGGACTCCTCGGAGCTACTCGGACTATATGTATTTCATATGTATGTTCAATAAGTAACTAATAAGAATAACTTAGCAGGTATACGTAAGTTAATTGATAACACGCAAGGTTCTAGTGTAGTTGACTGTTTTACAAATATTTGAAAGAAATAAAAATAACACGATTTACGGAATTTAAGTTGTTATAAATTAAAATCTACTCGTTTCCAATTTCCATCGACGAATCTTCGAACTTAACATAGTAAGAGCCAACAGTTAAAAATATACACTCATAATAGTATCTAATAATACGAAGTACTTAGTTACTACTAAACTATATTGATTTATGTACGATTTATTATGCTTTTTTATTTATGTAACTAAGTACTCTTTACTACCATTCTCTTTATTGGAATAGGTACATCCAGCATTAATATTAAAACAACAAATGGCTACTTAAATCTAGTTCGTACCTTCGCCTTCAAAGTATTCACTAATATGGTAATTTTATTTGTTAGTGCGGGAGTTATTTTAGTGAAATATAAAATAAACAATAGTAAATAGTAAAGTTACAAAAAATATTAACTTAAGTGTACACCTACCGGTGTCCTGCGGTGTAAAAGTGTCCCCACTGGGCTGGGTATCTTTGTAGGCGTGCCGTGCGGGCTTCGGGCTGTAACAACGGTAATTATTAAAATAATTAATAAGTTAATTATATATTGGGGTGCGCCATTTTTGTGCATACATATTTGTGCAACATAGTGTATATGTTGCACAAACGTCCCACAAACTTATCTGACCCGGTGACAGCGTCGCTAGTAACTATTAAAAATAAAATAAAAACAAAACTACCTACTTAAAAAGGCATTTAATAAGTTTGTTCCAATTTTGGCCACCGGGCCAGATAAGTTTGTGGGACAGTTTTAAACACATGAGGTATTTGAATTTCGACGACCTCGCTGGCGCAGCGATGCGATTATGATCGCATTGCTGCTATAGCGCTGTGGGTTCTAAGTGGTTTTTGTAACGCAAAACGATTTAGCGTTATTCTTTATTCTTTATTGTTTATATGGTACACAAAACAGGAAATAACTACAACATTTCAGGTAAGTATTAAATGATAGGATCGGTTCTAAGTTATAACTTATAACCCAAAACATGTGCACACATCATGACTTATACACAAAATATATAGCATAAATAGAAAAATCAAGTGAAAGAATGAAGATGGAAATAAATAGATATCTAAGTGTTTGAAGTTACAAATACAAATTAAGCATAGAATTTAAAAAATTGATTAGTAAAGTATGAACAACAATGATTGAAAATTTAAACACAATAAAATAAACTCGCCGGCATATTTAGCGGAACATAAAAAAAAGGTCCATAATTAAAAAAATATGGTTTTATTTTAAAATCTACTTACTACACTTCTTTTGTTATTTAAAGTTTCATTTGTTTTACCTAAAAAAGAAATCACATTAAGAACAGATTTTGCGAGTAAAGGCTATTTGTGAAAAATGGTACATTTTTGAACTTTTCATGTAACCGGGAAAAGTGAAATTTAATATTAAAATAACAATTAATTAAATAAGAAAAATGGTGCTTAATATCGCGTATTTCCTCCACGTGCTCTTATTAAAGTTTCTACCCGTCTAGGCATACTGAGAATGATGTTATCGATGGTCTCCTGGGATAGTCTCCGCCATTCCTCAACAACGGCGATTCGCAGTTCTCCCACGTTGGCAGGAGCTGGAATTCTGGACTTAACTTTTCTTTTCAGCAAGTC
Source organism: Erebia palarica (assembly GCA_964035005.1). Taxonomy (NCBI): domain Eukaryota; kingdom Metazoa; phylum Arthropoda; class Insecta; order Lepidoptera; family Nymphalidae; genus Erebia; species Erebia palarica. Next base: position 22,337,372 of record OZ035993.1, on the reverse strand, counting down.
CCAAACGTGCTCTATTGGGTTCATATCCGGTGATCTCGCCGGCCACTCCATAACAGTGACATTCATATCATTAAGATAAGCTTGAGTTACCCGAGCGGTATGCGGCCGAGCATTATCCTGCATAAAAACAAAATCTTCACCGATATATGGGGCAAACGTTACGACATTTTCTTCTAAAACTTCTCTGACATAGCGGTCTGCAGTCAGACTCCCTCTGTCAATCACTACCAAGTCTGTGCGAACTCCCAAACAAATGCCCGCCCAAACCATTATTGATCCACTACCGTATTCAACTGTAGTTTCAAAATTTGTCTGAATGTATCGTTCTCCTTTGCGTCTGTATATTCTTTGCCTGCCGTCAATTTGATTTACGAGAATTCTGCGCTCATCACTAAACAATACCTTACTCCATTGGTCCGCGTTCCAAAGTCGATGTTCCTGAGCAAAAGTTAACCTGTTTCTACGATGATTTACCTCGAGCCTTGGAGCATTGGCGGGCACAAATGAACCCAAACCAGCTTCTTCGAGCCTTCTTCGTACCGTACGCTCACTTACGGTTACACCCTGCACTGCTTCTAACTCATGTTGGGCTTGGACGGCCGTCAAACGGGGGTTCCTACGTACACGAAGCCGAATGAAACGATCATTCCTACTCGAAGTGCGTCTTTTTCTGCCTTGTCCTGCTATTCTCACATAAGTACCGGTCTCACTGAACCGTTGGATACTGCGATGGATCGTTGAAACTGGTCGACGAAGATCTCTGGATATCACTCTGTAGGTTTGACCATTTCTTCGCATTTCGAGTGCCCTGGCAATCTCCGTTGGGGCTAAGTCAGGCATAATTCAGTCATCAACTCCAGAAAGATACGCGATTAAAAAAAACTAACAAAAAACAGTATTTCAATGAAATTTTAAATCAAACTCAGAAGGAAGAAATACTCGAAGTTCGCTCCAGATAAGGTGTATTTGAATAAAATTAAAACAATTGCATAAAATGTGATGTTCAGTTGTTTTCTTAATTTGAAAATTAAATGACGTATAAACCAGCCAGCAACCTTATATGATACTGATATCAAACCTTTTTTTATGTTCCGCTAAATATGCCGGCGAGTTTATATTACAAAATTACAAATACTATTTCATACAATTAAAAATTTGTTTTCTAAATTTTTGTAAAGGCGACACATGCAAACAATCGGATTGTAAAAAGAAGTATTGTTCATGTGGACATTAAGGGCGAAGGGTCTCGGTTTTCTTATTTTGTAATTATACCATTATATTAATATATATATTTATCGATGAGAGAGGAGAGTCTATTTCAGAATGGATGATCTTGTGTAAGTAGGTATAACAGATGGAAGTATTTACGATGAAATTCGAGAGGTTGCATTCCAAAATGTTCCAGTCGATCATAGTAAGTTGTATTTCTGTGCCATAGTTAAAACGAAAACGATGACACTTAGAAACTGATATGGGTTTACTTAATTAAAACCTGCTATTAGTACTTAGTTATTAGAATATTTCTGTAGTGAAAGCTGAGAGAATAGAATGGCGAGAAATTAAAAAAAATTAGGTCAGGTATCAAAATATAACAATAATGAATAATTCGCCAATTCTATACAATACGCCAGTGTTACTAGTGTAAAAAACAATTAGCTTTTACTAGATTGGCCCTTTTCCTTTCCATCAGAGGCTGAATCATCCCTTAGCACCAGGGGCCTAATTACAATAAAATTATTGCTACAGTTTAACAATCTCAATTTGTATTGTCACAGCAAGAAAACCAACAGTTGAGCATATCACAAAAATAATCGAGACTGTAACAATGATTAATGCAGGTTTTACAGAATGGGGCCCCAGGTGAAATTGTCGCCAAATGATTTAGCATTCTGGTACGATCGAACCACTCAACGAACGAACCAATCAGGGATTTAAACAGAGAAGGTGCTAAACAATATAGAGGTAAACATAATAAGGTGTTACGCAAAACCACTCAATGTCACCCACTTAGAAGAAACCTACTATTGACATTCTGTTTACATATTGAGACATGCTTTGTGGATAAAGTTCAAGGATTAGTTCATCCTGTTTGAGATTGAATAGACATTACAAAGATTATAAAGCTTTGTAAGATTCACCTTTAGAAAGAAGTAACATATTTTTTTCAAAAAATCTGTGTGGTTTCCTCTTCAATGTTCCAAGTAAAAAGTAGCCTATCCAACCATCACTCCTATTTAGTTTTTAATCTTACTATGGACAATAAAAACTAATCTAAAATTACAAGTTTAAGTTTTCTTAATTCCTGGGGAACTTTTCAGGATTTTTATCCTGGAAATTTAAAAGTTCCCTCACCTATGAGAGGCCTATGTCACTCTCCAGGTCTTCAACTATATCCATGCAAAAAAGCAAGATAGGTACAAATTATTTATCTCCTAAGGTATAAATATAGGTGTGCAACGATAATATTAATTCTTGTATAGTTTACTCTAGAAGCACTTACGTTTTGTAGGTATTAATCTCGGACTGATAGGTGGACGGTCTTCCATAGAAAATGTTGAATTCAAATCTGTTTCCTTGACTAACGAATTGTTATTGTACTTTTTAACACTATCCGCCCAGTCCTGTATCCACGTCTTATCACCCTTACACCTATTTAAGCTCAAGTAAGACAATTTGCCAACTACATGATCTGGGGAAACTTCTGTATTAGTTATTAAAGCTTTCTGTGCATTTTTAAGAGCTGTACTCTCAAATTGAACGTCTTCAACACCTTTGCCAAGTAAAGAAACTGGCACGGAAGACTCTCTTGATAACCTATGGACATAGTCTGATGCAATAGGTACAGAGCTTTCTCGTGATAATCTATGTACATAATCTGTTTGGTCTATATCTGATTTTGTTAAACTGCAGCGTCTACGACTCGGCATCTCAACTTTAAATGGAAATTTCGAACTTAGAACACCAGATGTCGTTACTGAAGTAAATGTTCCCAAATCAACATTCTCATCATGAGGTTTTGAGAATGTTTTTTCTGTTATCGTCCGTACTCTATTCTTTATTTTCTCTAAATAACTCCTTGTTGATTTAATCTGCTTCGTTGTTTGCATAGCAAGATCATTTTCATTTGGTGATTCGTAACAACATGATATTTCTAATACATTCTTATCTTTTGATACCTTTTGTAAATCAGCAGTCTTGTTTATTGTTATTGGATTTCTTAAACATACATCTCTCCTTGGTTCTTTTGTGATAACCCGTTGAGTGCTTGGATACTCGAATATTAACTCTGGATCCTTTTCTATGCTGCAACGACTCTTTAACGTATCTTCTATAGATTCGTTATACAAATCTACACCCAATGCTCTATCTATACTCATTCTAGCTTTCTGTTCTTCTGTATAATTATCACCTTCAATTGTATAAGTGCCAGTTGATGAATGATTCGAATCATTATCGTCATCATCAATGTATAATGGTTCTGATTTGGCTGGACATTTTTTGCATAGCAAATCTGGTGTTTCTGAAGCTCTTGATTTGCGTAGAGGGCTTTTAGTTTGTTCTGGTGTAGATAGACCATTATCAGGAGTAAGAATATCTAATTCTGGACTTGAAATATCTGTAAGCATAACCCCTTCAGGACTCTGGTCTATTATATCAGCCATGACATGTTTGTGGCAGTTCAAATTACCATAACTCGGTGTTCTATGGACGTTTTGGATATAGGAACTTGAGCTTTTTAGAGGCAGATTAAGAGCTTGTCTTGGAGTGTAATCACTTCTAGACATTATACTATCAACTATAGGGCTTTTGGACGTACGGTTTGTTGACACATCGGGTGATTTTACCTGTCTTTGACTTACTATGGGGCTGATGAAGCTGGATCTGTCAACGCTTTGTGCTAGTGGACTGCTCCGTAATTTAACAGACCCAGACACGCCACTATCTTCTTGATCAGAGGAAAAATAACCTTCAGAGTTGTACCCTTGAGCTTTACGAGGCAGTTTAGCGCTTAAAGGAGGCCGTTGAGACTGGATCGGACTAGGTTTTGATTGACCAGCGGACATCGATGAAACTCTTTGATGTCTCGCCTGAGATTTCTTCGCTAGCTCTTCGAGTCTTCGATTGTCGACTTGCTTAGACTCCCCGAAGTCGATTGTGAAAGCCATAGGATGTGGTTTCGGTGTCGAAGGCTCCGAATTTTGCGACTTTTCGGACTTTTCCTGACCTTCCTCAACTGGAATAACGGACTCATTTTTTTCGTCCTCACAATCATTATTTACCTCGAGAATACTGCTTTGTCCTTCAGATAGAGGACTAGACACGTCTTCGACACTAACACTCATATTTTTCAAAGATTTATTGACTGTGACATCATATTCACTAAATAACCACTTTTCACGGACAGCCTCAGCCCTTGTATCACTTTTATTCACTTTTTTCTAAACGCACAGCACGGCAAAAACACAGAACTTAGAAATTAATTGTAAAGAACATACGAAAAATGAAAAGTGGAATGAGAGCACAATATATAAAAAAATTCTAGGTCTACCATCTACATTCGTTCGCGATTAGCTCGATTATTGCGAGCACGAACTTGGCACGAACAATGAGTAATGACGACTGCAGAAAAAAAAGAATGTTTTGATTTCAGGAACCAACCGATTACCGAATGATGATCATTTGATCTTCCAACTCCAGTCTGGCAGCACTGGATTTTGACAGCTATTTGACCAATCAGATTAAAGGTTTGTTCTGAAATCTGGTTTTTTATTGGTTAATCGAAACAAGACGCAGGGTTGACACCTTTTTTGGAAGACGTTCAGTTTTCATATTTTTAGAACAAACATATTGATTGATTGATTTCAAACTAATTGTCGACGAACAATTAGTTTGAAATCAATCAATCAAAAAAACAAAAGGTAGGCCCTTTTGATTTTTTTAGCAGGTAATAAAGTTATACTATCTGGCAATTATTTTATTGTATAGTCTGTATTACAATTTTTATCTGTGACCAAAAATTTCATTACACGCATATAAAATTTTTCATTGTAGTAATTTGTTAATGACGCTTGCCGACAGATATACATTTTTTTTATTTCTGTGGTAAGTAACTATATTTTTATTTTCTTTCTAAGGAAACCTTACTTGTTTGCAGATCTAAATTAATTTAGTGACTTTGTTCCTTCTTCTAACTCCTAACTAAAACTATCCTATATGTTACTTGTCTCTGACTAAAACGAAACGTGTATCCAATTGTCATTTCTCAAGCAACTGTCACTGTCAAACTGTCATTAGTCAAACTACTAGAAAACATGGCAGAAGCCGCCTTCTCGGAGGACGGGAAATATTACTCAATAATCACTCCAGACGGTAGATTAAAAATATGGGATACAGAAACCAATGTCCTCAAACAGGAGTACACACCAGACCTGCATTTATCATCACCTCCCACTTGTTTACAATGGATAAGCGTCAGTCTTTCTGCGGTTAGTACCACACGTGGTTTTTAACCTTGTATTTTTATGAATAACCATTAATTTCCCGTATGAATACCTCAATATCATACATTGGAGTTAATATCCATAACGGAGTATCTACTAAAATTAACTAATAAATACCCATTGTGCTGTAAAAACATGTCAATATAAACATAACCTTTTTCAGAGTTCAAAGAAAAAGACACGCAAAAATTCTATGAGTGAAACAGAACAATACTGTGTAGTATTAGGAACGACTACAGGAAAAATACTTATTTACTCAGTCAGTCAAGCTAAATTGGAAACAGTTTTGGATCAAAAAGAAAACAGCAATAAAGTGTCATCATTGGACTGGCATAGGAAATATGGACTCTTCAGTTGTACAAGTAACAGTGTTGTACAGGAATGGAACTTAGAGAGTGGGAAAGTTTGCAATAAGTACAATGTTAAAGGATTTAGTGTGAATAAACAAGCAAACAAAATTAGTGCGATAAGGATAGTGCCACATAGTCAGGTGAGTACTTTTAAAATTTAGAATTGAACTAGTTTATTCCTGCAACTTGGCCTGTGTAGATTTATGTGTTTAAACATCCCATTGGGTTTTCATTTGATACTCCATCAAATTTCAAATCCACTGGTTCATGTATAAAATACTAGCTAATGCCTGTGACTTTGCCAGTGTGGATTGAGGTTTTTTGTTCTGGCGGGAACTCTTTTAAATTACAGGATAAATAGTAACACAGAGGCTATCAGCAAGTAACATAACTAATAAAGTAGCTTTTTAAGTGTAAGAATTTTAAAAATTGGTTGAGTAGTTTTTGAATTTATCTATTACTAACACAAACAATCAAACAAATCTTTCCTCTTTATAATACTAGTTTAGATAACAAATAAAGTTTTATTTAACTCACCAGATTTCTTATCAACATATTTTATATCATGTTAACAGATTTAATTTGAAATGAAAAAAAATGGTGCACAACTAAACGATAATTTGTGTTGTTTTCAGTTTTAAATACTTAGTTTGTCTAATGTAAAACCATATAGCCAGTGCTTGCTGCCCACTGGCCATATTTGGGTATGGACTATAATTATGATGATTATTGCTCCCAGCGCGAAGCCAGGTCAGGTCGCTAGTTTTTAATATTCATGACTAGGTGATGCCTGCGACTTTGTCCATGTGGATTTGGATATAACCTATCCCTGTACCAAATTTCATCAAAATCAGTTGAACAGATGGGCCATAAAAGTGTACCAGACAGACACTTCGCATTTATAATATTAGTATGGAATTAGTATTATATTTGGCAAATACAAATCACTTAAATCTTTTAGGAAACATCATCAAAATTCCTCATCACTGCCTCATTACAAATCAGGCTGTGGCGTCTACACCACTCACATGCAGAGGTAGTCAAGTGCTTAGGCCACAAAGCGGAGCTGGGGGCACTTCTAACACTCGCCACATTGGACAAAGCTTGCTGGCTCATCGAGGGGTCACAGTAAGTAACTATTTGAATGTTTTTTTATCAACTACAAGATTGCCCTTGACTGCGATCTCACCTGATGGTAATTGATGATACAGTCTAGGATGGTAGCAGGCTAACCTGTTAGGGTATGGCAATTATATCAGTTTCTACATTGCATTTTACCCAAACGCTAAATTGCTTGGCGTACGTCTTTGCCGGTAGGGTGATAACTAGCAACGGCCGAAGCCTCCCACCAGGTCGGACCAGAGAAATTTCAGAAATTATAAATTTGACCAAATTGACCCTGCCAGGGATCGAACCCAGGACCTCCACCAGACCGACACCAGGATGTTAAGGCAACAGCGATCAACACTGCGCCATGGCGGTCATCAAAATGAATGAAATATACTTTATTGTACACCATACACAAACACATTTAACAAAAACAAGAATAATAATATACTGCAGGATAGGCGGTCTTATCGCTAAAAAGTAATCTCTTCCAGGCAACCTAGAAAAGGAAATAATGACAGAATATTTGAATGAGGGTGCACACAATGTAGATAGTAAAAATCTTAATATATAAAGCTAAGTCAGGTTTGTTCGAACACTTGTAACTCTAGAACGGCTGAATGGATCTGGATGAAATTTGGCACAGGGATAGATTATAGGCTGGAATAACACATAGACTACTTTTTATTCCCGCGAGAACCTAAAAACCTCATTCCACACAGTCAAAGTCGCGGGCATCAGCTAGTAAAGAATAAAACACATCAACAAACACTATTTCTTACAAGCTTTTATGGATTTGTTTGATTTGTGTAGGTCTTTCGACAACCTTCCAGGCGCACTGTTGAGCGCTGTTGTCTTAATGTGAGAGTTCTCGGGTTTAGTCAATTTAGGAATTTGTAATTTCTAAATTTTCTCTGGTCTTGCCTGGTGGGAGGCTTCGGCCTTGGTTAGTTACCACCCTACCGGCAAAGACGTGCTACCAAGTGATTTAGCGTTTGGGTACAATGCCGTGTAGAAACTGATAAGGGGTAAGTGTTTAATATAACTGCCATACCCCTAACAGGTTAGCCCGCTACCATCTTAGACTGCATCATCACTTACCATCAGGTGAGATTGCAGTCAAGGGCTAACTTGTAGTTGATAAAAAAAAAGGTGTAATCTTGCAACTTGATTTTAAAACTTTTTTTTTAATATATAGCGCTTGGGTGCAGTCAATATAATAGCTAATAAAATCAGTATTCCCCAGCTTACGGAGCTGTGAATTAACTGTTAATAAGGCAAAAGAAAAAGTATTTTTAAAAGAGAAACATCTCTTTATTTTTTCCAAAAAAAAAACAATGATCTGTAGAAAATTGATAAAAATTAAAATTTTCATGACTACAATGACCTAGTGATATATTATACAAACTTATATTTTAGTCACTTTCAAGTACATAATAATAAAAATGAAACTCTTTTTCTTTCTAGAACTGAACGTCTCCTATCATTCTGGGACGTGACAATAACAGAAGAGCAATTACCACAGACTAACCCACAAAACGGTGATGAGGTCAGTCCAAAGAAGAAACAGAGAAGGAAATCTATATCCACACCCCCAGTCACACCCACACCAGCATACAACTTTGTTCTGGAAGATGCACCCAGGATTATAGATGTCAAACTGACAGAAGACGATGGATCTACTAAGTTATCTTTGGCGGCTGCTACTAGGAGTGGGGTGGTACATTATTACGGACTCACTTTGAATGGGTAAGCCTTTGTCATAGAATATTGTTAATCCCCATAATATTTTTCAAACTAGATGCCCTCGACTTCGTTCGCATGGTATAAGGTTTTTGATTCCTGCAGGAACTCTTTGATTTTCCAGGATAAATGCAGCCTACGTGCTTCCCCAGTATACAAACTATCCCTATAGCAAGTTTCATCAAAATTGATTAAACAGGTGGGCTGTGAAGAGTAGCAGACAGACACTTTCGCATTTATAAAATTAGTAAGAACCATTATATCCTTAAAAATCCTTGTAAAAACCTTGTTTTCATTCCTCATTTACCAAAAACTGTGTTTCCCACCAATTACAATATGACCTTAAAATCAATAGTGAATAGTCGTCTTCTAAGCAAGTATGTTACATCTTAGGCCGCATCATCACTTCCCATGTGTGATGATGCGGCCTTCCCTTTCTGTCATTGTGTGATGCATTCAGCCAAATGAACTTAGACAAGACCAAGGTCATGTTCAATGAATTGGTTGTTCGGGGGCCGATTACTGTCAACGGATCTATTCTCGAAACTGTCCAAGACTACACATGCCTTGGGCAAATTTTGCAAGTAGGAAGTAACAGTTTCGAGTAAGAGAAATAACAGAGAATACAGCTGGGCTGGGCAGCATATGGCAAACTCTGTCTTGTCTTTCGTCTTTTCGTCGCCTATACCGCAATGCCTGAAGACCAAAGTGCGTCCTGCTGGTTATGGCTTACGGTGCCGAAACGTGGACACTGACATCGAAACTAGTCCACAAACTTCAACAAAGTTGAAAGTTGCTCAACGCGCTATGGACAGAACTGCTCGGAATTTCTTTGAGGGATAAAATACGAAACGAAGTAATTCGCCAAGGAACCAAAGTAATCCATAGCTCTCAAGGCTAGCACTAGCTAGTTGAAGTGGCAGTGGGGTCACGTTTGTCGTAGGACCGACGGCCGCTGGAGTCGCAAGGTCCTAGAATGGAGTGAATGCTAATACCCAAGGATAGGCAAAGTTGGCGCAATCTTAAAGAGGCCTATGTCCAACAGTGGATGCATATTGGCTGATGATGATGACGTTGATGATGTCATTGTGTGATGGCTTATAATGAATTAAAAAAAAAGCGTAAATATTTAGCGTTTACTTAGTAATAGACACCTAATCATGTGAATTTTTATTGCAGTGAATCAACAAAGCCAATAAAGCCGTCATTAACAATACAAGTGACGACAGATGACGCCCAACCCCTGTCGTTACAGTGTTGCAGGTTGTCCACCAGTGGGGAAGTGGTGCTGGGATATACCAATGGAACGGCACTTGTATTTGAGAATATCGTAAGCATGATTACTATATACTTATTGTCTAACCAGCTTATATAAATATTTTCTCGTATTCCTCATTATTCCTACTTTGCGTCGTATTCCTCATTACTGAGGGTCGTGACCCCTTTCCATTACTCACGATGGTAAGTATTTTCTTGGGATAATAATGTGGTGGGTTCCCACGACATTCCGAATACGACTCGACTAAGAGTATTATACTCTTAGGTATTTGTAACGATTATTATCAGATGTTAGTGATAATAAATGGGACCGATGGCTTGAAGTTCTCTCCTAGGCACCAAGGAAACGATAAGGCCAAATTTGAACCTCCAAATTTGGTCACTCATCCAGTTACCAACTTGGATCAGTGTTGGTTAACAATCGTAATCGATTGATATGTGTTGTCACCTCTAGGCCACTTTTGTTAATACATAAGTGACCGTTGTCCTTAGTATTGCTGCTCTTTTATCATTTACATAATCTTCAACAGTATATTAACAGTTTTTCTTAAACTTCAGTAAAAGCAACTTATAAGCATTATACAAGGCATTATATATATAGTCCTCAGTAGTACATATATGATGTATAAAAATGGATTGAGCCAGCAGCTTACCTAGGATCTTGCGATTCTGTATTAAAGCTGCCGGATCTTCTCTGTGCGGCTGAAGATTCAGCTACTAATTTGGACTATTACATTTTCTAAACTAAATAATTAATTACATTAGAGGAAATTTGAAGTGAGTTTGTTAGTAATGCCTACATTTGATAACATTAGGTAGCTAAGATATTTATTTTTCTATCAAGTAGTATATATTTTAAACATTAATAAACATTAAAATCCTATTATTTTTCTTATATATTATGTGTGTGTGAGTGTGTGCGGGTGCGTGTGTGTGTGTGTGTGTGTGTGTGTGTGTGTGTGTGTGTGTGTGCGTGTGTGCGTGTGTGGGTATGCTTTATAAAAAGTGTTAGCTTGTAAGTAAATTAATAAAGGGCACAATTACAGAAATTTATAAATTATTTTTCATAGAATAATTTGTTAATTTTGAAATTTATTTTAAGATTTTCAGTAATTTTTCAGTAGTTTCATAGTCAAGAGTCTGAAGCCAACTCTTAATCTTTGATTTGCAATTATAATTTGACAAAGAATGAATTTTAATTTCTTTGCTAGCTAAATCATAAAGATACTGACCCAGGAAACATTGATGTTTCTCCACAAAACTTGTTCTCAGGTTTGGAAAACCACAAAGGACATTGTTCTGTCCCCATACAAAGTTCGCCTAAGAACCAACCGTCATAAAACATTGATTACTGGGTTCAAATTAATACCTATGTATACTTGAGAGCAGATTAAAACTACGGACACTTGCAAGAAAATTACTTATTACCAAAAATATTTTCAATTTTGAGTATATTTCAGCATTCACGATCAATCTACTTGAACAAATTAATATCATCTCTATCCATTCTGTAATAGAGAATACTGTTTACACAGTATGTAGATAAGACTAGATTCGCCGTAGTTCATCAAAAACATTTCAGATGGCGTTATTAATAATGCAAGTATCGTCATAGTTCATCGAGAACTTCACAGATGGCGTTAAAAATATTAAATTATTGTACTTTCAATAGATGGCGTTGCGAGATTCCGAATACTAGCGCACTTAGCACTTTAAGCAGCTTTTATTTTGTTTCTTACGATACAGATCTAGCGCTCAAGCGGTGGTATTGTATATTATTTAAAACTTAAGTTATTGATCTGTGGTTAATAATCCAGAGACGGAAACGTATAGTAATCAATTTAATACCCATTTACTTATTTTTTAATTAATTTGAAGTGTCCGTTGAATTCTGATATTTGGAATAAAGACTATAAATTAAGCTAAGAATTACTGTATATTTCAAACGTGTGTTGATTCTTAGGCGAATTTGATCAATGTCCTTTTATCTTGTCTTCTCTTTTGAAGATAGTTATCTTTAAATTTATTTTTAGAATGTTGTAGCATTTTAATTTTATAGATTAACTTTGAAGTAGGTTGTGGAATTTTGTTAATCAATATTGTGACGTTGGCACCATGCAGTACACTTTTGAATGTAAAAATATTACTTTATAACATCTTTAATATATCGACTTTATAAAAAATAATTTAACTATCAAAAAGAGTGGGGCAAGACTTCATGGCTTAAACTATATTAGTCTAAAAGGCTGGCATTATTCATTTCCACACTAGTGCGGTAATGTCCGCCATCTTTGAAGAGGTATTTTACGGTGCCAAGTAGTTAGTATGATACTATTAAAAACTGAACAACTAGGAATGGAATTTTGCGTGTAAAAATACCTTTTAGGCACTATATAATAACCTCGCCGGCGGCTCATGTATTAAAGTTTGTGCCTCATGTATTAAACTATTTCAGACCCCAGACCTGACCACAAAGACTCAAGTGCTAATACGCGGCAGTTCCAAACTGAAAAGTGCAAAGAGTAATAAGAAACAGGTGGACGCGAGCACCGCACACAAAGATGTTACATATGTGGAGCCCATGGGTGGAGTCAGCAGGAAACGAGCCACGCCGGGCGGGAAAGTATGTATCTAGCTTAGTTTTAAACATTATATTTCGTCAACTTATTACTATTTAATAAACACGACTCTCCTCTCATACTTCAGCAAGTTGAGCTTTGTTTTCATTTGAATATAATATGTTATTAAATTTGGTATAGAGATAGTTTGCATCCCGGGGAAGGTCATAGGCAACTTTTTATACCGGAAAATTAAGAATTGCCGCATGAATCAAAAAAAAAACACGGACAGAAAAAGTAGCAGACATCATCTAGTTTGACTATTTTATAATGGACTAATTTAACAATGGATAAATATTTGGGTATTTGTCAACTAGTCAAAACAGCAACTTTTTTTAAACATCAAAACGCGTGCTTAATATGAATTTTGTATGAAATATTGAATTGTGATGTCATCAAAGTTCGACACACTTTTTTACTTTAATCGGTAGTTTAAAATGGTAATTCAACATAAAACTAGCAGGGGACGTGGATATTACGACTTTTAGGAGATCCCTTATTTAATAATCACTATAAAATAATTTATTTCACTAGTAGTCAAATACCCAATAGGCGTGATGACTGATTTTGAGAAATGGTCAGATTATGTTCGGAAGTATCTACTATTTCCAAAAAATATATTATTTCTGCAGAAAATTAAGGTTTGGTAGATAAAATTGGCATTTGAAATTTTCATTTTAAAATTCGCGCCAAAACGCCCGCCGGTGTCATGGCGCCGTTTGTGACGTCACCATTGTTTTTACCAATGTACTCTGTGCAGTGTGCAGTAAACATTAGTGCGATTGTCAAAGCTCGAAAACAAACAATTGTGACGTCATTCGCTTCTTGGTGTTTAATCCAATATGGCGGATTGCTGTATTTTATAGTTGTATTTTATTGAAATAAACAGCAATCTCATTCGAAATAGATAAATAAATACGTTTTTTATAATCCATGAATCCTATTTCATTAGATAAATTCATAATTTAATTGATTCTTGGTTACTGTCATCATGCCTATTATTTGATTAAACTATTAATCTTTCTAGGTGGAAGTGTCAATGGAGGCGCGGTTGGAAAACTTAACAGTGGATATCAGCCGTCGCGGCAAAACGGCCGTCAGTAACAATCTAACTAAACTACTCATACAGGGGCTGCACTCGCGGGACAAATCGTAAGAAACATGCCCAATATACAGTGCAACCTTAATATAACATACCTCAATATACCTATTATATTATAATATATATGTCACCGTAAGATTGTAAAAACAGTTAGATTATAATCTAACTCGCGAAATTGTAAATTGTAAACATATATTTCTTACTGAGTAATACAAATTCAAATGTATTTTATTCAAATAAACTTTTACAAGTACTTTTGAATCGTCAAGTGAATCTACCACTGGTTCGGAATGCCATTCCTACCGAGAAGAACCAGCACGAAACTCGGTGGTTGCTCTTTTTAAATAAATATTTCATTTACAATTATTATATCATTGTATACATAAGTAACCGCTGTCCTTAGCATTGCTGGAGTGATCAAATCCATGCCCCTCTATTATTTTCATAATCTTCAACAGTGTAATAAGCTTTTTTCAAGAGCATACTTTTAATGGATTTCTTAAATTTGTGTATAGGCAAGTTTAAAATAGGTTGTGGAATTTTGCTATAGAAAAGAATGCTCATTCCCACGAATGACCTTCTGACTTTTTTGAGGCGGAGCGGTGTAGTCACGAGCCTATTACGACCTCTAGTTTTCCTGTCGTGCAGATCGCATTTTTTGTTGTAAATATGGATGTACTGTTTAACAAAAAATATATTACTGTAAATATATTGCAAGGCTACAGTTAGAATACCAATTTCTTTAAATTTCTCTACAGTAAGAAATAGTTATTTTTTTACATAGACATCGTCCCTATTCACGCTAAACGTATTGTTGTTTCCAGGTTAATATTACTAGTATTGCAAAAAGACGACCCCGCTGTTGCTTCGAGCACGGTGTCACATTTGCCCGCGGACTATATACCAGCTCTGTTAGAGCAGTTAGCTAATATGGCCACCTGGAGAACCAGTCAGTGAGTGTTTTCAAACTGAAACTCAAATAATGTTTATTCAATTTAGGTAGGTATACTACACTTATTGACGTCCAGTTATTTATAAAAAATAATGGTGATAATCAGCAGCGAGCGACTGTATCGACCAACAGCCCGTATTGGACTATAAAGGTAATTATCTAAATATGTAAAAGGAAAAGGTGACTGACTGACTAATCTATCAACGCACAGCTCAAACCACTGGACTTCTGGATTCAATTAAATTCAATATTCATTTATTCAAATTAGGTACACTGTACACTTATTGACGTCCAATTACATAAAATACATGATGGTGATAATCAGTTACGGTATCTTATAACTAAAGCCATGATGGAAACAAACGCGCCCTGGTCTGAGAAGAGCCCACAACAAACTCAGCTGGGTTTTTTGTTTTTATTATCACTATTTCACAAATCATCTTAACTAAGGAACTATCAGAGCCCATAGATCAAATCATTGCCAAGCTTCCTTGTCATTTAAGTAATCCTTTCATATTCATATTCATTTATTTGCATTTTTAGCCCTGTTAGGGCGAAGCAAGTACAAGTGTAAAATTACAGTAATTAAAATATGTTACATTAGGTTACCTTATCTTAATTATTACATTTATATATTGAAATAAAAATTAAAACATAAAAATCAGATTTCATAGAAAAAAAAACCCTTTTAAATGTTACCCTCCTTTACATGCTAGAAACATTGTATAGTCTGTGTGCCAGCTCTGAGGAATCGGGGGCTGAGGTAGCGGGCGGGAGCGCCCCGCGTCCGACCCTCGCTTCATACCCCGCACACTCCCATACTAGTGCCGACCGTGACGCGAGTCTTTGTATCACTTTGTATTCTCATCGAATTATTATTCATAATTAATTCAATGCACCCGCGCAGATACTGAAGATGTGTTGCTATCTATAACGTAATATCAACTAAATCACAACTCTATCTCATTACGTCAACATTCCTTAAGATTCCTCAACACACACAACACGAGCACTTCGAAATCTTACGCATTTTCGGGTCGGACGTTTTTTGCATATGACACATTTTCGTTACGAACGTTTTTTTATACGACTGCCTGAAAAAAGGAGTATATTGTTTTCAGGGTTCATGTATGTATGTGAGTTTGTATATTCCACCATATATATATAACTTCTATACGCCTGAAACGATTTTGATAAATGAGGTATCGTTAGAATCCTTCGCTTGTTCCGGGTGAAATAGGCTAGTAAAATTTAAATAAAAATTGATAGGGTGACCGTGGTCCGCATTAAAGACTAAATTTGAAAAAAAAAAACGAAAATAAAATTAACTATTTAAGCATCATCTAGAAAATGATGAGTAGATTCCAAAAATATATAACACTATAGTTCAGTATCCAGTGATTCACAAAAAATTATCATCTAATAAAAATGTGAGTAAGATTCTAATTTAACTTTTTTTTTAATTGAAAATAATACAATAGAACTTAATGCTAGCTAGCCTAACCTAATTACTATATAAATCATGCCCACGTGGAATGGTGGCAAGAATGCTGGCTGCATCTCCGCGCTGGACAGCCAGGCTGATCCTTTGCGCAAAAAATGAGCCAGCCTAATTAATTAATTAATCTAATTTAACTACATTAATTTAGATTTTTAACTTCATAGTTCGTTTTAAGGCGGGGCAGTCGTATTTTTTAAATTATTGACGGCTAGGGTGCCCCTCCGCATCGTCCCATAAGGAGCTTTCCTTCCAATAACAGTTGCGTTACGGTTGCAGGTGCGCGTCAGTGTGCACGTGGCTCACGGCGATTCTGCGATCGCACTCCGCTCTGCTGCTGGCCACACTCAACTCCTCAACCAACGACAGACTGTCACAGCTGCTGGCTATATTCACACACAGGTAACTACATCTTCTTATCAACCCATTAGATGATGCACGCGACTTCGTCCGCGGAACTTTTTTTTTTATCCGCTACAATTTAGCCCTCGACTGCGATCTCACCTGATGGAAAGTGATGATGCAGTCTAAGATGGTAGCTGGCTAACCTGGGCATGGCGGTTATATTAAACCCGTACCCCTATTCGGTTTCTACACGGCATCGTACCGGAACGCTAAATCGCTTGGCGGTACGTCGTTGCCGGTAGGGTGGTAACTAGCCATGGCCGAAGCCTCCCACCTGGCCTGACCAGGGAAAAATTAGTACTTATAAATTCCCAAATTGACCCGGACCCGGGACCTCCGTACGTTAAGGATACAGCGCTCAACTCTGCGCCACGGAGGTCGTCGAAACTCTAAAATATCCCTATTCTTGCACTTTCCTGCTCCTTTTCAAAGTTCCTTAAGTCACTTTTAGTGATAAGACCGCCCTTACGCACGCGTTTTTTCGGTTTTTGTTTATGATTAAGTTTTTCCTATGTTATGTCAGGCAATAAATGATTTATCTATCTACTTATTCCTGTACCAAATTTCATCAAAATCGGTTAAACAGTTGGGCCGTAAAATTGTAGCAGACAGTCATTGGCGTGCACAGATTTTGAATCGAGAGTAGGCATTAGTTATTTAAAATACCTATTTACAAGCTGTTTTGATGAAAAAGGTTTACTGACGTATTTCCATTTGGATAAGCAGTGCTTTTATGCCTCTTTTAACTGCACGCCACTACAGACAGTCACACTTTCGCATTTATAATATTAGTATAGTATAGTATAGTATAGTATGGATTGACAGCCCACTACTGAGCAGGAGTCTCCTCTCGGAATGAGAAGGGTTTGGCCATAGCCCACCACCCTGGCCAGGTGCTGATTGGCAGACTTCACACACCTTTGAAAAAATGTTTTCCTTCACAGTTTAGAGAAAGAGATTTTTAGTTTCTTAAAACGCACATTACACAAACTCATGAAAGTTAGAGGCCTGACCCGCATAGGAGGCTGGGTATATCTAAAATAGGCTATCACCGCTTCAACCGACAAATATATTTGGTTAATTTTTAATAATTAGGGGTTTGTGTAAAACTGATTAAAATTCTTATTAAAGACATTCTATTTTTCATTCAAAAATAAATATATTTAAATTGCCTTCTCTAAGACAGCATTGCTCCAAGTGTCACACGGTCAGCGTTAGACTAGTTCACTACCACTTTCCAAGAACACGCCGGTCTAAAGTATACTGTAAAAAGTTTAATTTTTTTTGTATTTTTTTTTTTATTACTATTAAATATGTAACTCAGAGTTTTAAGCTGTATGTTTTCAGTTCCATTCATTAGTTTCAGTTTGATACCACACAGGCAATCATCAGCGGTAAAAAAATAGCCATCGCAATAGCATATGTGTTAAAAGAAATACTGAATCAATTTTTATGTAATTTTAATCTATGTAGGTACTCAGTTTCTGTATCGTTGTTTTATTACTTACTAGCGAATGCCCGCGACTTTGTCTGCGTGGTTTGAGGTTTTTTGGTTCCCGCAGGAACTCTTTAATTTTCCTAGAGATAGATTATAGTCTGGAATAGCCTAATTTTCCGAAAGTTCAAAAGTTAAGAAGTTTAAAAAAGTAGCCTATGTGCTATTCCAGACTATAATCTATCTCTGTGCCAAATTTCAGCCAGATCCGTTCAGCCGTTGGGGCGTGATTGAGTAACAAACATCCATACATCCGTCCAAACTTTCGCATTTATAATATTAGTAAGAAGTAAGATAAAACTTTACATACTCAGTTTCTGTATGGATGTTCTATTACTTGCAGACGGTCGCATCTGTGTCAGCTGTTGAATCTCAAGGGTCGTTTGGACCTCACAAATATCCATAAATCCATACATTCATCCAAACTTTCGCATTTATAATATTAGTAAGATTAGTAAGAAGTAAGATAAGACTACACATACTCAGTTTCTATATCGTTGTTTTATTACTTGCAGACGGTCGCATGTGTCAGCTGTTGAATCTAAAGGGATGCTTGGACCTCACAAACATCCATAAATCCATACATTCATCCAAACTTTCGCATTTATAATATTAGTAAGATTAGTAAGAAGTAAGATAAGACTATATATACTCAGTTTCTATATCGTTGTTTTATTACTTGCAGACGGTCGCATCTGTGTCAGCTGTTGAATCTTAAGGGTCGTTTGGACCTCACAAACATCCATAAATCCATACATTCATCCAAACTTTCGCATTTATAATATTAGTAAGATTAGTAAGAAGTAAGATAAGACTATATATACTCAGTTTCTATATCGTTGTTTTATTACTTGCAGACGGTCGCATGTGTCAGCTGTTGAATCTAAAGGGATGCTTGGACCTCACAAACATCCATAAATCCATACATTCATCCAAACTTTCGCATTTATAATATTAGTAAGATTAGTAAGAAGTAAGATAAGACTATATATACTCAGTTTCTGTATCGTTGTCTTATTACTTGCAGACGGTCGCATCTGTGTCAGCTGTTGAATCTGAAGGGTCGTTTGGACCTCACAATGGCGCAACGGAGCGCAGCGAGCGACAGTATCGACCAACAGCCCGTGTTGGACTATAAAGGTATGTATTTATTTAAGCATATATTTGAATGTATTATTTAGTATGTATATTTTGTGTGTTTATGTAAGTTTATGATATAATATCTTGTTTCATTCTATCTCATATCTTGTTGTACCTATTCTTCCTCCACAACCTTTCTCACTGCCAGGGGTCACTGGTAGAGATCTCTTATAGAGATAAGTGCTTCCTTGTACACTATGTATGTTTTTCTTCTTACATTTTGGTACTAAATAAATTAAGGTAATTATCTTAATATGTAAAAGGAAAAGGTGACTGATTGACTGATCTATCAACGGACAGCTCAAACCACTGGAGTTCTGGATTCAATTAAATTCAATATTCATTTATTCAAATTAGGTACACTGGACACTTATTGACGTCCAATTACATAAAATGATAACCAGTTACGGTATCTTATAACTAAAGCCATGAGGGAAACAAACGCGCCCTGGTCTGAGAAGAGCCCACAACAAACCCGGCCGGTTTGTTTTTTTAAATTGTCATCATCTCACAAATCGTCTTTAACTAAGGAACTATCAGAGCCGTTAGAGCAAATTATTGCCAAGCTTCCTTGTCATTTAGGTAATCCTTTACATGGTAATAACTAGTAAGATTTGTCAATAATTTACATTCTACATTAACTACGTAAATAATGTTTGTTGTTTTTGAAAACTAGCTGCCCGTGACTTTGTCCGCGTGGTTTAAGTTTTTTGATTCCCGCGGGAACTCCCTAATTTTCCGGGATAAAAAGTAGCCTATGTCACTCTCCAGGTCAACTATACCCAAGCCAAAAATCACTTCGATCCGTTGCGGCGTGATCGAAGGACAAACCAACAAACAAACACACTTTCGTATCTATAATAATATGATGTTAATATCTAGGTGTATATAAATGTTATTATTATAATAAATATTATAGTAATTTATATAATATATAAAATTTAGTTAATTCATATAAAATGTGTTTGTGTATGAAAGTAACCTACAATACACGTACTAACTTACTTACGTAACGTTTTTATCAAAAATTATATGAAAGAAAACATAGTAAATAATGTTTTTTTTTTCAGATTCGTCATCAGCCTCGGAGTCCGAGGCCGAGGTTGGCGTGTGCCCGTCGTCCGCCAGCGACCATTCTTGGGAGGACGACGAGGCGGATAGCGCACAAGAACACACGCACAGCGATATGTCCGACGACGAATGATCCTAATATATTGACATACTGTTTACTGGCTGCGTTTTATTTTTGCATTTGCCTACAATCTATACTTCTATACTAATACTATCGGTCGCCCGCGACTTCGTCCGTGTTTCTGATTTCCTATAAGATTATCCCGCTGCAAAAGGCCTACTTATAGCAGGTATATAGCATCGGCAGGTTTTATTACTTAAGACTAATAAGTCCTTAATGCTTAGGTACTTCAAAAACTTTAACCATCATGCAAGCTTCCAACCATTTCACCCCTATTGGGGTAGATTTTCGTAAAATTACTACAGGTTGGTTTTTATTCTTACTATATAAAAATAAGTCTGGTTTTCCTTACTGACGCTATAACTCCAGAATGCACGAACCGATTTCCACGGTTTTGCATTCGTTGGAAAGGTCTCGGGCTCCGTGAGGTTTATAGCAAAGAAAATTCAGGAAAAATTGAAAAGGAAGCCATCTGGTGGCGAAACGGAGTTCGCCGGGTTTGCTAGTTATTTATAGATATTAACAGAATTGCCAATTTTAATGTCTCTATTTCATAAAAACTTTAACTCTCGAATTTTCTCAAAACCGTTTCTTAGCGGCTGTCTACACCATAGAATGAAGTTAACTTCCAAATTGCAAGTCTGCTTCATAGTTCCTGGGATATCGTGATTAGTCAGTGACCTTTTGCTTTTATATATATAGATTATAAAGAAAGTTTGAGTGGATGTTTGTTATTCAGTCACGCCATATTGGTTGAACAGATCTGGATGAAATTTGGCATAGAGATATACTCTGGAATAACTCATGCTACTTTTTATCCCGGAAAATTAAGAATTTCCCGTGGGAATTCAACAAACTCATTCCATGCGGGAATCAGTTAGTATTTTATAATCCAGACTCCTAAGCCAGGGTAATATTGTTCTGTGCCCAAGCCAAAAATCACATATTGACATACTGTGAGTATCTATGTTTAATACTTATATGAAATTGGAATGTTTCTTATTGTCTGCAGGAATAATAAAATTGGTTGGCAATGAATGTTATAATGGTCTTCTCTTAAGTTATTGGCAAAGCTAATTAAAATTAATTTGAAAATGATCTCAATAGATAATTTATAGCTTCCTCTTAGGACAATATAATTATCAGATAATATTATGTAACATTAATCCCATCAAAAACATAAATGTAAAATGAGAGCCAAGTTCAAAATTGTGATATATATGCCTTGGTTGTTGACTTCAGCGACAAAAGAAGTGAGATCTAAATGGGTGCCAAGTTCAATGGTCAGGCCTGCAATATATTTATCCCATCAAAAACATAAATGTGAAATGAGAGCCAAATTCAAAATTGTGATATATATGCCTTCGTTGTTGACTTCAGCGACAAAAGAAGTGAGATCTAAATGGGTGCCAAGTTCAATGGTCAGTCCTGAAATTTATTTATAACAACATATAATATTTTATAACAACTTAAAATATCATTTCTTCTTATAACTTAGTATAAAATGTTGAAGACTAAGGCTTTGGCTTGGCTAGTTTTCATATACGATTTAGGTCCAGCTTTGCCTGCCTCCTTATTAAAGTCATGATTAATGCCAAGTTTTTCAGCAAATTGAAACGCTAAACTTCGTACCGTATCTCGTGTCACAGGAAACCCAGCTGCTTCTAGTTTCTGGATGTGTGCGACGAGCCGTTTTTCGTTATCGAAGTCTAGAACGGGGTGTTTCCCTAGAAATAATCATAAAATCCATTAAAAATGAATAATTATTTTTTTTGTAGTTTCATTAAGAATTATTTCAAAGTACCTAAAGTAAGTTTCGTAGTATCTTGTTTTGCGAATCGTCTTTTCAGGGTCCTGGCAGGAATTCCATAACGACGAGAAATATCTCGCTTGAATGAAATATCATTCAATATCATATAAATATATATTCAATATCAACATAAATAGCGTTCGAGTTGAGTGCGTGGCACTGACTGAAGGACGGGCGGGGGTAGGGTTACATTAAAACAAAACACAGCGGGTCTAATGTTTATATTTAAGTCGCTACGTGTTTACTGAGGCAACTATCCCACTGAGGCGTCTATCCCACATTTACCCTAAACATTCTCGTATGTTGCGTGTCGTTTGCAATATGTTAGTTATACAAGTTACTTAGATGAGATACTTACACAAAAACTTGAAAGTGTAAGAACATATGGCCATATTAGAACATAGTTCTTGGGTTTCATTACAGATAGTAGGTTGCATTTATAATTAAAGATACCGTACATGTTTTGCCATAATGTAGACGTGCAAATATTAATTGATACTTAGTCACTAGAATACTAACTACCGGATACATAATTTTATCTGGATACCTTAATATTTATTTCATGTATTTTTTATATTTATTTCATTTATTAAGAATTTAATATATTTGCTATAGACTAGTACTGCTACGCTAAAATAATCACATTAAAATTCATAATAACAATAGCACTACTTAGATCAATTCAGTATATCAAATTTATTTCATATTAATACTGAAAACTCCATTTCAAATAATTAATAGTATTTTTCAATGTCAAAAATTAAAATGTCAAGCTAATAGAAAATCAAGACACGCGGAAGCGTGTCCAGCCAAAGTTCAAAAAAACTGGCGAGCAGCACCGTGTGTAATATTACACGAACCATTTGGAGCCACTTTTGACCCCCTCATAACTCAAAAACTATTTCACATAAACATGTCAAATTTGGCGCATATATTGAGACCCGTGAGATACATATGTGCTCCAAATTTCATAAGCACACCTCAAATGGTTATTTAGATATAAACGTACAAAAATCGTCATTTTTATGATCAAAGGATAGATCAAAACTCTGACACGAGGCATGCTACCATTGCTTAAAGCCGTATTATTTTAATATTGTTGACGTTTATGTTGTAGTGTTATAATCATTATTTTAAGGACGTCAAAGTACGTGACATTCAACCGTTAGTTTGAAACAATACTGCTTTGAGCGGTGGTAGTAACTCCTTAACTATTGAAAATGACACATAATTATTATTTTAATGTAAATAATAATGAATAATAATATAGTTGCATTAAAACCTTACCTTCGTATTCATACATTTTGTGCAACGAAACGTCATTGACAGAAAAGAAGAAGAAACGTATTTGAAGTCGTCAGTTCAAGCTGTCAGTCATTGTGATTTGTATTCATTGTTTATAGTGGTTTTAGTGATATCGACTGTTTACCGTGCTTGTTTTCAATGTTTCACAAAAAACTTTTGATTTTGAACTTTTGCAATCAAAATTGATGAGATGTAGAAATGTGCTGTAGAGGTAGTCTGACCATAGATGTAATCTGTCAATAAGAAGAAATGATATTTTAAGTTGTTATAAAATATTATATGTTGTTATAAATAAATTTCAGGACTGACCATTGAACTTGGCACCCATTTAGATCTCACTTCTTTTGTCGCTGAAGTCAACAACCAAGGCATATATATCACAATTTTGAATTTGGCTCTCATTTCACATTTATGTTTTTGATGGGATATATAAATTGCAGGACTGACCATTGAACTTGGCACCCATTTAGATCTCACTCCTTTTGTCGCTGAAGTCAACAACCAAGGCATATATATCACAATTTTGAACTTGGCTCTCATTTTACATTTATGTTTTTGATGGGATAATAAATGTAAAAAATAATACAATAAGTATTGTACGCACTCGAGTTGAATGCAGTCGGGGCTGAGGTGACGGGGGAGGGAGCATCTCCCTCCGCCGTCCTGATAGTGTTGTCCAGTGCTGTCTTTAACATCTATCGTACGATATACATACGTAAACGCAGTGATTTATATGTCGAAGTGTATAAATTGTTAAAACTGTTTATGTTCACATTAACGCTGTGATGTCAACATTAACGTATCAAAATCCGTTAGAGTTGGAATAATTGTTTTCTTGCTGTTATGGAAGTGGACATTTCCTAGATAATACGGAGTAAACGGATACGGATAATACGGAGTACGGGAATTTTTGTCAAACGGCCAAGCATTCGTTAGAGTTGAGAAAATAGGTTTAGTTGATGGTGGTGGTGTTAGTGGTGGTGATGGTGGACTGTCACAAAACCGAATCAGCATAACCCGACTCAACTTAGTCTTGTTTGCCCTACCCCTAGAGTGCTTTTGTAAAGTGTGAACCCAGAAGCTCGCGAAGGAGGTCCTGAATGAAGCGAGGTGAAGCTGAATGAAGGGGCGACGAAGTGAGTTTTCTGGTGTAGCCCATCCTTTTTACTTCTATATTTTATGGACACCCAACATTAGACGTTTGATCATAATATAATCAATTAGTTAATTAGATGATCATTCTTGATGAAAACTATGACCATTCAATGATATACTCGATTATTTCATGAAATGATCAATTCTATATGATTTCGCGATTTAACAGTTGAGGGACCGTTAATGTTTACTATTCCTAGATAAAGTTCTTAAATCATCTCATTGAAGAGTTTCGAGCTCTAACGTATCGAAACCGTTTATGTCGACATTTCCTAGGAAATGCTGACACATACATACTCTTTGATCGAACGCTTGTTGCTTGTTTGTCGCTTAATAATCATGTTGCTTTCCGTGTAAATTTTTAAAAATGAGTGATTTAAGAGGTTCATTAACAAAAAACGTTTTTTTATTCATCGCGAAACACGCGATATGGCGAAAAATACTTTGGATATGTGTACTGAAGAAAGGCAAAATAACATTTTGGCCTTGACTTTAACGGAAGACCGAGTTGATATACCAGAGTATCAAAAAAACATAATATGTAATACAAAAAGAAGCTTACGAAGAGGGCCTTACCTCTTCGTTCTTCGTAAAAAAGATGATTTTTAATCGTATTGTAATTCACAAAACTATAGCAGACCTTTATCTGACTCTAATCGTCAAATCGTCCCTACTTGTCCGAATGATTTTATTTTCTTTACTTGAGAAATGAAGCAAATTTTGATTTTTATTATTGTGTTTCAATCAATATTTTAAATGTTTTTAAAACAATACAACCACTGCTGGTTTTTGTAATTTATCGATATGACTGTCAGTAATAAGCTCACAGCACTAGCACATTCCTAAGCTCTGCATTCAACTCAGGTGCGAATAATAGTAGGTATTAAGTCCGTGGTAGGTTGTAAGTATAATATAGTCAAGCTTTAAGATGCATGCCAATTTTAAAATAGTCATTAATGTCATAGATGTTTTAATTTAATAATTTATTAATTTTAAATGTTATTGAACTTTATGAATGGTTAAAACCTTAACGTGATCCGGGTAGTAATTATATATTTTGATTGCCATGCAATATACATTTCGCTTGTAGACACTCAATCTTTGCATTGGTATTTTTAGTTCGCGCGCGAGGTCCGAGGAATCATAAGGAATGTGGACGTAATGAGATAGAGTTGTGATTTAGTCGATTTTACGTTATCGATAGTAACACATCTTTAGTATATGTGTGCTTGGATTGAATTAATTATGAAATAATAATTCTATGGGGATATTCAGTGCGATAAGTACAAAATAATAATATAAGTACAATTTAAAAAATTGTACTAATTCTGAAAGGTGACCTACCTTTCAGAATATGAAACGTTTTCTCACAGGTTTGTTTTATATTTTTTATTATGAGATAGGCTTGCGCTTGACGACAATCATGCTCAATACAAAGCAATGATGAGGTCTAGGTTGCAGCGCGCCTGCCCCGAAGATGCCTATTCACTCTGGCCTTGAAGGTACGTGCTACGTGGCAGGGATTACATGCGCTGGAAGGGCATTCCATATCTATCCTGGCGGTTCGAATGGAAATGAGTAAATATAAGTATTTGATGATGGCTTTATGTTCTTGGAGTGATGTTTTTTTTCATTATAATAATTTCGAGCGTATGTCAAAGGGTAAAAGGCTGAGTTTAAGTTGGTATAAAAAATACTCCACTTGTTAAAAGTATGCTATTTTAAAATGGCGCGAACATATCTCAGCCAATGATAGCGCGCGTCCGTCCGCTATTGGTTGTTGCCTACGCGTCTTCGGAGTAAAAGCACGATACAGAGATAACACGAGTCTCTGTTGTTCATGTGTTTAGAATATTATCGTCAAGGTCTGTATTTCATTGGCGATTATTCGGTTTTAGTCGGCGTTAGGTTGCTTTTCTGTGCAAACGAATTTAGGCAATAGGCCGGTAGGGACGGAGTTTGTTTTTATTTTCAGCTACCCTCAACTAACGTGTGACAGTGGCCGTACGTACACGGCACTACAAGTATATCATGCTAATCTTGAAGGACTAATCCGAGTATAATAATCCATACTAATATTATAAATGCGAAAGTGTGTCTGTCTGTCTGTCTGTCCGTCAGCTACGCTTTTACGGCCCATGTATTTCAACTCATTTGCTTATAGTCCTTGGACTGATCGCAGATCACGCTAAGAAAAAAAAATGTATTTAACCGATTTTGATGAAATTTGGTACAAGGATAGGTTGTATCCAGAGGAGAGACATCTCTATTTTTTAACTAGGAAAATTACGGAGTTCTCGCGGGAATAAAAAAATACGCGGACAAAGTCGCGGGCATCAGCTAGTAAGTACCTAATAAGTATATTTTCCTAAACAAGACTGCGGCAATCCATGAATGTTAATATTTTTTCCAAGGGTGCATGGCTTAGATAGTTAAGAAAAATACTAAGTATTTTCTAACCAAATATTTAATTTCACCCGTAGTCTTTCAAGACTTTTCACGATTTGCACATTTTAAAGTCCGAAAAAAATAGGTGTAACTATTTTGAAGGCAGGTTCAGCTTATTCCCGGGAATAATATTAATAATCATCATCATCACTACATCCCATTAACATCCACTGCTGGGCACAGGTCTCCACTCTCATAGGAGAGTGGGAATTAGAGTTTAGACCCACCATGCACTAATATTATTTACGCAAAAGTGTGTTGGTTTGTTTGTTTGTCCTTTAATCACACTGCAACGGAGCAACGGATTGACGTGTTTTTTTGCATGGCTATAGCCAAGGACCTGGAGAGTGAAATAGGCTACTTTTTATCCCGGAAAATAAAGGAGTTCCCGCGGCAATAAAAAAATCTTAAACCACGCGGACGCAGTCGCGGGCAGCAGTTAGTAAATTAATAAATCTATGATTTGACTAATTCTGTTGTAGGTACACATCTCATTTTTATCTTACTGACTTTTTTTGCATTTAAACCTATAAAATTCTACATCAATGATTTGCCGAATTTTATCGTACCGTAGCCTTGATTTTTTCCTAATCATTCTAGCAACAGTCATGACAGCCCGATAGTAAATAATTTAATAAGTGATAACCTGTTTTGACCACAGAATATTAAATAATTTCACAGAAATGATTTCGGCTATTTTGAATTATAGAAACTATAATTTCTGAATTTTCTCTGATCTGGTGGGAGGCATGGGCTGTAGCTATTTTAGCTATTTAGTAGCGTTACGCCGTATGGCCGTACCGGTAATTTTCTTGTCCACTACAAGTTAGCCCTCAGCTGTGATCTCATCTGGTGGTAATTGATGATGCAGTCTAAGATGGTAGCGGGCTAACCTGTTAGTAGTAGGTATGGCAGATTTTATAAAACCCATACACGGCACGTCTTGAATGAAAAATAGTGTGTGCGCCACGAGATGAAACACGATTTCAGATTTCGGGTGACGAACTTCACCTTCGTCTGAAATCGTCTTGTTTCACCTCTAAGCTCACAATATATGTACTTACTATTGACAAATCACGCGCTCCCCTATCATTTCTACAGATATTCTACATTCCGTGGTTGTGACTCACACATATCTAATCGACTATATCTACCTATCTATCTTGATAGCACTCGATGACCTAACTATTGACTTAAAAAAGCATATATAATAAAAAAGAGAACTACTGAGGTACCCATTTTGTAGTTGAACGCGAGCGTACTGAAATGAGTTTTACAAATAAAGTTGTTATAATCACTGGTGCGGGATCAGGGATAGGTGAAGCAATTGCTGTTCAATTCGCAAAATTATCCGCCACACTTTCTTTAATAGACATAAACGCAGATAGCCTTCACAAAGTGGCTGAACAATGTGAAGACATAAGCAAAGCAAAAGTATTGGAATCAATTGTCGATGTATCAAAAAATGAAGACGTAAAACGAGCAGTTGACAATACTATCAATGAATTTGGAAAGATCGACGTTGTCGTGAATTGTGCGGGGATTTCTGGAAAGGGAGAAGGTATTCTTGATCCCAATGTATTGACTAGTTTTGATAAAGTTATGAGTGTGAATGTAAGATCTATGTTTGCCATGATACATTATGCTGCACCAGCGTTGATTGAGAGCAAGGGATGTGTTGTTAATATTGCCAGTGTGATGGCCGGAATTGTTAGTAAAGGATCAATATCGTATAACGTTTCAAAAGCAGCAGTCGCTTATTTCACAAAGAATGTTGCTTACGACTTGGCGGATAAAGGAGTTAGAGTGAACTCGATTTCACCAGGACCAGTAGCGACGAATATTCTAATAAATTCTGGAAAAAGCCAAGCTGAAAATGATGAATTTTGGGATACATGTGCCAAGTCAGTTCCTCTTCGACGCAATGTACCCACGAGTGAGATTGCTGAATTGGCAACATATTTGGCCAGCGATAAAGCTAAGAGTATAACTGGTTCCGATTTCTTGATAGATTCTGGATTAACATTGTCCGGTATGCCGAACAATTTAGATCCGGCCGGGAAATTAGAATGAAGTGAGGTTTCACAACATTACATGAGTCAATAGGTACCTATTCATTACATGGTATTATATATAGGTATTGAATTGATTATATTACCGAATAAACTAAAATAACTCAATCTACCATTATTTTAAAAAGGGAGGATTTTAATTGACCATTAGTACGCACTTTTGAAAAAAGATTTATTCGCGTACAAACGTAACTGAATTAACTTTTATGGTCATAAATTTAGGATTGGTCTCCGCTGCGCTACAACTAGATATCGTCGGCGTACCTAGTAGCAAATTGCGGCAATTTAAGATCGGCCAAAGCAGGCCTGTGCCTATACCTACGTGCTAGTCTCGTAGCACAGAGTACATTATATTCTCGTAGCAACAGATGTTTGATGCTGACGTGCGGTGTCTGCTATAGAATTTTGGTAGGAGTAAAGTAATGTAATAGGCATGCGTTTAAACAATAAACATTTAAACAATGTAAAAATAATTCAACAAATAATAAAACAGACACTGGAATCACATGCCATTATTGAATAATTTATTTATTTCAATGTAAAATTACACGAACCGTAAGACGCCATTGAGTGTTACCACGTTCTACAGAAATCCGTTACCAGATGGATGCAATTTTTATTATTCTGTAATTAAATATTTTTATAATGAATTTGAAAACTAGTATATTTTACACAGAATTGATCCCAATTCTGTGTAAAATATACTAGATTTCAAATAGTTTTCAACTTAGATGGTTTTCAATAAGACCAGACCAGACCATTTAATACTGTGGTATTTTTAATTTCATTTTGTAATAGGTATTGTTCAAATGAACTTGAATGAATACTTGCATGATTAATATTTTCATGTTGTCCTAATTATATCACTTATTTATTTATTATAACAAAATTTATATCTATCCTCACAGTTAACCTAATTGGAAAGATCAGTTTGCTTACTAAAATTATTATCTTATATATAAAATTCTCGTGTCACAATGTTAGTTACCATACTCCTCCGAAACGGATTGACCGAGGCATATCAGTAGGTCTGAAAATCGGCTATTAGCTATTTTTCATACCCCTAAAACACCTCAATCCACGGGGACGGAGTCGCGGGCATCAGCTAGTATACAATAAAAATACGAGCTTTTGTGAATGATAAATATTGTTAATTTGCAAATTCAGACACATGTATGCCGGCTTGCTAGTAATTAGGTTGTTGAATGAAAATTTTTGTGTCATAAATCGAAAGATCATATATGTATATGCCTTGGTTGTTGACTTCAGCGACAAAAGAAGTGACATCTAAAGGGGTGCCAAGTTCAATGGTCAGTCCTGAAATTTATTTATAACAACATATAATATTTTATAACAACTTAAAATATCATTTCTTCTTATAACTTAGTATAAAATGTTGAAGACTAAGGCTTTGGCTTGGCTAGTTTTCATATACGAATTATAGCCTTCACAAGTTGTAAAGCTGTAAGTTCTTATTTTATTCTTCCGAAAATTTGGCTTGCTGGTAGAAACTGTACTTTTAGGTACCTACTTAGTAATAATTCGTGTACCTACTTAGGTTTTAAGCAATGGTAGTATGCCCCGTGTCAGAGTTTTGATCTATACCTAGGTAGAGCATAAAAATGACGATTTTTGTACGTTTATATCTAAATAACCATTTGAGGTGTGCTTATGAAATTTGGAGCACGTATGTATCTCACGGGTCTCAATATATGCGCCAAATTTGACATGTTTATGTGAAATAGTTTTTGAGTTATGAGGGGGTCAAAAGTGGCTCCAAATGGTTCGTGTAATATTACACACGGTGCTGCTCGCCAGTTTTTTTGAACTTTGGCTGGACACGCTTCCGCGTGTCTTGATTGTACTAATGTTATGATTTAACTATTCTACTTACTTCCCTAGGTACGAAATCTACACTTTGGTTCTGGCTTATAAATTAAATACAAATTCAAATGTCTTATTTTCAACTTTATACTTTAATAAATGTTTTTGAATCATTTAGTGAATCTATCACTGGTTCGGAAAACCATTCCTAACAAGAAGAACCAGCAAGAAACTCTGCAGTTGCTTTTTTTTTGTTGAAAAAATCAATCAATTAAAATCATGTTATGAAGTGAAAGTTATTAAAATACTAAACAAAATAATTGGCAATCAGTTGTGCTCGTTTGGCCTGGGAGAGTCTAAGAAGATGCCTCGGTTCTTCCACCGGACTAGGCTCATCTTCTCCCTCCAAAATGAGCACATTTTCATCATCTGCCTCCAATGGAACCCTGTAACAAATAATGCAACATCAAAAATAGATTACCCACATGCACCCGAAGTTAATAAAAAAATATTATTTAATGTGAAATTATTAAAATGCCTACCCAAAATGCTTCATCAAATTATATATAATGCAGCAAGCATATATTATCTCTGACGCTTTGTCCGGGGAATAATGCAGTACACTGTCACTTCCCAGGCATCTTAGGCTACCTTTCAGGTAGCCATTTGTCTTTTCTACTGCATTATGCACTTTGCAGTGCCAATCTGTATATCTTTGCTCAGGGGTGTTGAGTTCAGTATGCAGGATTGGAGTCATTAGCCACGGTTCCAATGGGTAACCTGAATCACCTATAATAATAAATAAATAATATAAATGTCTGTGATGACAGTTATTATTCAGACATTCAGCTCCGTGACCAAAACAAGAAGTAAATGTAATAAAAATGAAACAAGGAGTAAAAAATGCAGCAGTAAATGTATATATAGTTATAATTTTTAACGTCTAAAGCTAGGTATATGTATTACAGTCTGTGAGTATTAAAATGCCATCTTCCTTTTACTAGCAATTCCAAATTTTCACATTTATAATAGGATAGTAATAATTAATGTATGTAGATTAGATTTTAGTTCAATCCTTATGGAGTTAAGTGGGGTTTGAAATTTGTATGAAAATCAAACTTAACATAAGCAATGCTGCAGGCAGTATCTAAACTAATATTATAAAGAGGTAAGATTTGTTGATTGTTTGTTTGTTTTGATCTTGGAAACTAATGTATCAATTTTAATGTTTTTTTTTACTAAACTTAATTAATCCTGATTTCCTAAATGATAAGATCTTTTCACTATCATAAAGAAGGAACTTTCAGGAAGGTTTTAGTATATAATATACATATGTTATGTACATAAATGCAGTCATGTCACAAATATGTTTCACTAGATGATGCCCGCGGCTTCGTCCGCGTGGTTTACGGTTTTCTGATTCCCGCGGGATTTCTTATTTTCCGGGATAAAAAGTCCTATGTCCTTCCCTGGGATGCAACCTATCCCTGTACCAAATTGCATCAAAATCGGTTGATTAGATGGGCTGTGAAAGTGTAGCACACAGCAAGACAGACACACTTTGGCATTTATAATATTATATTAATATGAATTTGTATGCTGACTTTTCCACAAGACCAATTTGCCTGGTTCTTTTTTTTTCGATAGAGAAAGTCGGCAAGATGGTTCTATTTTCTTTATCCAGCTCCTTAATTCTGATGCTGTAGGTTTACTGCCTGCCTAAGTAATGGAGATTCATGAATTGTTGCTAGTGAATTTATATTGCAGATACCCAGCAACTAAATGCTTAAAGTCCAAGTCACAACTCTTCAACTCTGATGAGGAACCATACAGCACACTCCTACCATGTATTTATGAATTCTTGATTGTGAAATAATAATGCAGGTACGTTCTAAGCATAGACTGCATTATTGAACTCAAAGTCTCTCACAAGACTCCTAAATCCTGACGCTGCAGGGTACAGCCCTGTAGGGATTCATGACTTGTGGATGGTGAATTGATTTTGTAGGGACTAGGTACCAGTACAGACTACAGACTTGTCAATTAACATTGAACTCCAAGTATCAACTTGTGAAACTTTATGCTGCAAGGTCATTCACCAATGTAGATAATCAAATTAAGGTAATGTTGTAATGAGACACTAAAAAGCCTAAAATAATACTTTAAAAAAAAGCGAACAGACTTCAAAAGCTGTAGATAGGTAAGGCAAACTTATACTGAGTTTTTGAAGTTTATTTCACAATGTCTGAATTTTAACCTTAGTAAATAGGTATAGTTAGGTTACCTAAAAGGAAGTAATTTCCAGTTCCTCTATCATGGAGCCTTTTCATCTCTGTTCTTACAGATGAATGATGCCATATAAATGCGTCATGTACTCTGCCTGGATACCTGGCATTGACACTTAATATCCTGCAGTTTGAATCTGCAATCTGTAATATTAATTTATAAATCTATTGTAGGTAACTGCCAACAGAGCTGCAGTATAAAAAATTTAACAAAATTAAAAGTTTGCTGTGAAATAAGTTGTAAGGTGTTTCAGTTATTAGGTCTCCGCCAAAAGCATGAAGAGATGGAAACTCTTACCAGTTGCACATTTATTGTGTGTGCATCTTTTCTCTTATTTTTATACTGTCCTCTTTGTGGTCCAGATGGAGGACATATTTTTATGTGTGTGCAGTCAATGACCCCCAATATACCTGACACATTAAATTTTTTTTCAAATCCTGAAGATATACTCCTCCTGGCTGTTTCCGTTGCAGGAAAATGCACCCATTCACCAAAGAGTCTGAAATTTGTACATAGGTAAGTATAGGCAATATAAAAAGATGAACAATGGTGGAGAATATAAAAGTAGATGATACCTTCTATAAATAGAGGTCAGAAACTGTCCGAGAAAGTTACTGACAGTGGTCTGTGCCTCACACATGCTGTGGTCCTGCCCAAGTTGTCGTTGGTATCCCCCATTGGCCAGAAATTGAATGGAGCACAATACCTACGATAACATTTTACTTTATTTTACTATCTGTTTTATTGTTAAAATATTATATTACAGAATTACAGTATTCCAATAGAAAGCTACACAACTCCAAAAAGTACCTAGACTTAGGCTAATCCCACACTGCGACGCGTTGACCGTAAGTATATCACATTATCAGCGCCTCTCCGTGGAACTAGTACACAGCTCTGCCATCTACCACGGGGCGCGTCGCAGTGTGGGATTCGCCTTAGGTTACCTTTAAATGAACGGGCAGGCCGTCACTGGTTACAGGCTCCAAATCCTCGGCAAGTTTCTCAATAACATAAATAGCCATCGGCTTGGAGATCCGCCAAAGCGATTGGAACTCTCCGTCGCTCAAATCAAACGGATCATAGATATCCCTAATTCGTCTGCGTTGTAATTTTCGCGCTTCTCGCTCTTGGTATAACGATACCAAATAGTTGTAGTATGCACCCGCCATCCAAAAAATCCACCCGAAAAAATTCAACTTTAATGTTTTGAAATGGTTGATTGATATTTGATGCAGAGAGTAGAGCAGAGACAAGTAACATATAGGAGTAGAGACAAGTAACATATTACAGGCAGTAGGTATTTAAAAACGTAAGAGCAAGGAACATCGAGTGTAGAAGATAAAGACTAAAGAGCACAGAACAAAGTATAAGCTAAAGAGTAACAGTTGACAGACATGTTACTCTTTAGCTTATTTCTTTATTTTTGTTGAGTCAACAGAGACCAGAAATATTCTGTCAGCGCGGAGCCACTAAACAAAAAAGAAGAAGAATATTCTGTCAATATATAAAAAAATGTCCGTCGCAACGCATTAAATTGGGGGCGCCACATTAGTATTGGGGTAAATTTAAACGAAAGCGCCAAATATGATTGGAGTAAGTTTGAGAAATAAAAAAAGGAAAGAAAACATTCATCATTATTTTGTACAACGTAAGTTGTTGAAATTTTTAATAATTAACTTTAGCCGACAATTATATTAAAATTTTTAACTCGGCATACTTCAATTCAATCTACAATTGCTACATTCATGACATACCTTTTGCTACACCAGCGCCACTGTGGAAGGTTTTGAACTGGTATTTATAGCAACCACTGGACACTTTTTCAACTTTTCTCCTTACAGAGATGTTACTCCTTATAGGCCTATTACACTACACTTTTCACAGGCAGCCTTCGCCTTGAATCAGTGTAGTGTAATACGAATTAGAAAGTAAGGGTCCCTAAATTGGCACTAAATGATGTGCAATACGCGACGCTCTATTTAGCGACCACGCCTACCCATAAAAAGGCCCTGTGAAGTGTAGTGTAATAGACCTATTAACTCTACCTATCCTAGATGTCAAAATAGGTCACTGTCCGAGAAAAAATAGTCGGCAGGTATTTAATCTGAGTATTCGGCCATGTTAGGGTTCGTAGCTTTCTCTATCGCAAAAAGATCGCAAGCGCATCTTTGTACGCGTCTCCTCAACGGTTACGACCAAGGAACATAATATGTTCCTAATATGTCCCCGTAGTAATTATATTCAAATTACTACGGGGACGACCTATTCAATATTCCTACATCCATGGCTACGACACTGCTTTGCCTTCTAAATTCGTTGGAACGAAAAAATAGTAACGATTGTACGCGTGCCATATTTTGAGAAGTAATTTTAATAATTTACTAAGTTCACTTTTCTAAATCGTACTTTGCTAAGGTTTGAATAATTTTGAGGTTTTCAAGTACAAAAACAAAAAGTAAAACTCATTCGCACCGTCATTTATTGCTCTTAACATTAAACATACATCATCTGGTATGTCCTTACAACTTACAGCTAACTTATACAAAAATGGAACTTATACACGAACACCTATAATAATGCACATTTACCCTACGTTTTCTTTGCTGGTGGTCTAAATATACCCACGACGACCGCGTGGTCTCTTTCATATGGCTCCAAAGTCAACTGTTCTTGTGGTTTTAGTTTGTCCGCTTGTAATTTCTTAACTTCGGCTGCAAAAACTGCTTCAGGCTGCGCGGTCGAGTCTATACACGATGCCTGCAAAAAAATAAAAATTTACTTGCATTATTTGCATATTTTACTTGTGAATTAGGAATTTTGCAGAGTTACCTCAGTGAGAGAGTTCAATTCATATCAACATGAAATATTAAGTTTGTTTTGTTTTAGCATCATTGATAGTCAATCTTAATTTTTAACCCTTTTTTTTAATTCACTGCAAGATAGCCCTTGACTACGATTTCCCCTGATGGGCCCATTACATACAGAAGTGAAACTTATTAATACTATCCTGCTGGGCCAATTATTTATTGGGAATGATATAATATTCTATTGTCGTATATAGCTATTGTTAGTGGACAAATCGATAATAAACTTACCTTAATAGATATAACAAAATGACCACCATTCTTCAAGAAATGCTGTGCATTTAAACTAACAATTCTAGCTTGGTCCGGTTGCGCTACGTCAGCAAATATTGTGTCTACCATTCCCACGAGCATTCTGTAACAAGGATGTATCGGTTTTGTTGGTGCTTCTAATAGATTGTAGTGGAGAAATTCGAGATAATATCATCAGAGAGAGAGTTCAAGTTAAAAATTCAACATGAAAGATTTAGATAATTTATTTGTACTCATCATAAGATAATCTAAAGTTGCATAATCACTAATAGAAGACTTGAAACACCAAATTAGTAACTTACCTGTATTTTAATGGATGTCTTGCATCTTCTATAATAGGAATTATATTGGTTCTCTTCTTAGCTACATTTATTAGATCTCTCCCCGATCTGTGAGAGAATTCTACTGCATAAACTAAACCGTCCTGAAAGAAAAAAGGCAACTTTTAGTACATTTTCTTTTGTGTGAGATTATGAGTGTAGATGGCTGAAACTCAGAAGTGGGTGTGTGGATATAGTCTTCACGAATAGGTCAAGATTAGAGGGACCACATTCATCATTGTTATGCAAATAAGTTATAATAATAATAGTTCTTGATAATAAATAATATTATTTAATAGGTACCTAATAATTTTTACAAGTTAATGGTGTGACTTTTGAATTGTAAGTAAGCACGAAGTTTTCAGAAGAAATTGTAGGTTATGATAGTAACTAATTTACAAATTTCACTGAATATTCCGAATTAAATGAAGTTTAACTTTGTTTTAGGCTCTTTTTGCCCTACTTTTTTTTAATAGAAAAAGTGCTATAGGCTGGCAGTAGCCGCCTGTAGAGTAGGGCATGATTTAACTATCTTGATAACTAATCCTGGTGTTAATTCAATACTTACAGGACCAACAATATCGGAGACATGACTGACTGTGGTCCCACTGGCTGCTCCGAGGTACAGCACTCTGGACCCTGGAGGCATGTGTATGGCATCCACACCTCCCATTATAGCCGCAGCCAATTTTGACCTGAATGGATTCCATACTCTGTATTCAATCTTCTCTCCTTCGGTCTGGAATGGATGTTTTAAGGTTATGGTGGTTGTTTTTGTTGATGCATTTAAGATGTCATTATGGGTGTAAATCAGAAGTGGGTGTGTGGATATAGTCTTCACGAATAGGTCGAGATTAGAGGGACCACGTTCATCATTTAGCATTAACTGGCTTTATTCTGCAACATCATCTCCATGCAGTTAGGTATTTTAGGGATCTGATAAAATGTTTACCCTTTTGGGGTCTAAAATAAATTCCAAATCCCTTACCTAAAGTAGCTTAAGCTCTTAAGTCAATAAGACTTCTTTCATAGATTTCTAAAAAAAACTTGAGGTAAGTACTGAAAATGTTTTTAACCTTAGCTAAATTATTTACCAGAATTTTGTAAACATTTATCTTGTTTTTTGATATTCCTTCAAATGCTAAAAATTAGCTATTGCTTTTAGATCTTTAAAATCTATTGCATGGACAGAATTTCACAGACATTGTCTTAGTTACCATAGTAATTTATGATATTGACATAAAAATAAAACTGAACAAACCTCTACAGATATTCTCTTCTCTCCATAGACTTCTGAGCCGGGTACCAAATTCTTTGTCACCAATGCATCTTCTTTACCTCTCGCTATGAACACTCCTGGGTGTCTAGGAAATACAATATCATTGTAAAACGGGCCATTGTATGTTTTGTCATTTGGGCTTGTGTTATCACTCTTATCAGTGATAATAGTTGGCTTCAAGCGTTCGCATTCAGAAGAACGAAAGTTATGTGATTTACATCATTTAGATTGTAAAATAAGTCAGTTAAGCAATTATTTTTTGATCTGTTTGACAAGGATAGTATCCAAGGGCCTAATTATGAATGGAAAAATTTCTACAGTATGGTTAATGTTAGCTTTCACCTTGGACTGAGTAAATCTTTGTTATCGACCGAAATGTGTGGCTAGCAGTGGAGTGCACAGTATTGGGCCCAGGGTAGGCATTATACGTAGTTAGTTAAAATAAGCATTCAGCTTTTTTAACCACAGTAAACAATGCTTTTATGCCTCTATGTCGTGCATGCCACTGGTGGCAAAAATACCATAAGTTGTCGCAATCAAAACAAGTGAGTTAGTAACAAATAAACAGCTGTTTAGGAATAGAGCTACATGATCAAACTAAGCTCAGCTATGGCTGACCAAATAAGCTACTGTTTTAATTATTAAACTTATTACTTACTCTTTCATTAAACTTTCTTTTCTTTGTTATATCTTGTCTCTAAAAATATTACTTATGTAATAATTTAAATTTGACATATTTATGTTATAAATTAACTAATTCTGTTCATTATCTCCAAATAGAATAAATTTCAAAAATATCTACATACTAGTCAAAATTACATCATGTAAAAAGTGTACGTCTAGGGAACTGCACTAAATAGGTAAACATGGGAAGAGGTATGGGCAGATATATCCAACAGGTTATAACTAAGACTAACTCCAATATTACACCATATATCTTCTACAGGGAAATAAATTCTACAGATGAAATCAGGTGACAAAGTTAGTAAATACAATAATAAAATATCTCACCTGTGTGGTTCAATAATCACTTGCTTTCCACCTTTGAAACCACCTCGGGCTGGGCCTCCCCTGCCGCGGCCTATAACAAAGCTATACATTAAGACCTATATGTTTCATTTGTAGTTTTGCAAATATAATATGTTTTCAGAAGTGGGTATGTGGTAACATAGTCTTCACGAATAGGTCAAGATTAGAGGGACCATTAACTCATCATGAATAGCAGGACAGAAGAATGGATTTGAACAGTCTTAACCTAAATTTTGATTGAAAATATTCAATTAAACTCATTCAATTATTTCT
The DNA here is from genome assembly GCA_964035005.1 of Erebia palarica. Lineage (NCBI taxonomy): Eukaryota > Metazoa > Arthropoda > Insecta > Lepidoptera > Nymphalidae > Erebia > Erebia palarica. The sequence continues at coordinate 22,298,071 of OZ035993.1, read as the reverse complement.
TCTACATCTTGGATTACCTATCATTGGTTAACAAAGAGAACTAATGTGTAGAGTTCTAATCATTTACCTAAAGTTGCCTGTAAGACATTTCTCAATAGCATATTTTCATTTTCATATGTTGTTGACTTCAACAGTTTGTGTGAGAGCTCCACAACAAGCACTTGCACGTCAGCTAAGAGGAGCTATCTATATAAAAACAAGATGATGCCCGCGACTTTTCCCGCGTGAATTGATTTTTCTATTCCTGTGTGAACTCTTCAATTTTCCCAGATAAAAAGTAGCGTATGTCCTTCCTCAGAATGTAACCTATATCTGTACCAAATTTCATCAAAATCAGTTGAGTAGTTGGGCCGTGAAAGCGTAGCAGACAGACAGACACTTTTGCATCTATAATATTAAAAAGTATGGATTGTTACTGCTTTTATAAAAATATGCAGAATTTTTACTAATATTGAATTTTGACTGTTTTTGTTAAGGACCAAGAGAGTAACTTAAGCCACTACTTTATCCTGGGAAACCAACCAGCTCCCACATGGTTTTGAAACAGCTTAAATCCTCAAAAGTGAGTGAGTGAAGATCACACGTGCTCTATCTAGCCTTTAAAAATATACACATAGTACTAATAATAAAAATAATGATATTTATTGAACTATGTAGTAGATAAATAAAATCTTAATACACAGATTGTTATCTTACCTCCACCGCCTCTGCCTCCAAAGCCCCTACCCCCGCCGCCGCCTCGCTTCTCAAACCGTCCACCCCCACCGCCACCGCCTCCTCCCCGGCCTCCGCCGAAGCCACCTCGGCCTCCGCCGCCCCGGCCGCCTCGGAACCCGCCGCGACCACCTCCACCGCCGCCTCGGGAGTTATTGAACTCTGCGAAAGAAATAATAATTAACCTGTGCTAATATTGAACCACTACCATGTTTCGAACACTCCATGTTTGAAACATGGTAGTGGTTAAATATTAGCACAACACACAGCACAGCAGAAAAACAACCTAGGGCTAACAGGTGTCCTGTGTTATAGGCCTATTACACTGCACTTATCACAGGGACCCTTTCACTTGAACAGTGTAGTGTAAAAAGAGTTAGGGAGAAAGGGTCCCTAACTTGATCCTTATCGCTGGGTAATAAGCGACGCTCTTACTTGCGGTCACGCTTACCCTTACCACGGGGCCCTGTGGAAAGTGCGGTCTAATAGGCCTATTAGCTCTGCACCTGCACCAACAACTGGCATCATTAAATATCTTATGTCACTTTTCATCTATACCAAAACTAGCTGATGCCCGCAACTTCTTCCGCATGTATTGAGGTTTTTGCTTCCTGCAGGAACTCTTTCTTGTTCAGGGAAAAACGTAGACTATGTGTTATTCAATACTGTAATCTATCCCTGTGTCAAATTTCATCCAGATCCGTTCAGCCATTCTGGCGTGAAAGAGTGACAAACATCTATACATCCACACAAACTTTTGCATTTATAAATATTGTAAGGAAGATAATAAATGCGAAAGTTTGGATGGATGTTTGTTGCTCAATCAGCTAGTGTTCTAAGTACTTAAATTTAATTTTATTATGTAAATTTGATCAAGACAAAAATGCCTTGCAATGCAGGGTTGGGTCCATGGGTTCGATTTCCCGGCAGGGTCAATTTGGGAATTTTCTCTGGTCTGATCTGGTGGGAGGCTTCGGCCGTGGCTAATTACCCTACCGGCAAAGACGTACCGCCAAGCGATTTAACGTTCCGGTACGATACCGTGTAGAACCCGAATAGGGGTATGGGTTTAATATAACTGCCATACCCCAAACAGGTAAGCCCTCTACCACCTTAGACTGCATCGTCACTGTAGGTGAGAGGACAGTCAAGGGCTAACTTGGTAGTGGAATAATAAAACAAATGGGTGAACTTTACCATTTCTGCCATTATGTACCTAATAAATGAACTTGGGCAAGCTGCTCGTTTGATTATTGGGTAGGTAAATAGGTTAGCAATGTAGGTTAGGTATATTATGAGACCTTATGATTTTAGTACACAAATAAATAGTTATGATACACAGAAAACGCTTCTCTGCAAGTCTATAACGTTAAATTTACACACTTTTGCTGCAATGTAATCAAAACCCCCACGCGTGGAAGCAAGCCGTCAACACAAAACTAACCTAATTTCGAAACCTTAAAAATGTCATTTTAGATGAAACACTTGAAATAAATTGTAGTCAAAGCAAGTGATACAGCTAACAAAGATGTATATTTAATATTTGATATTACTATTGAACATCAAACTTATCGCAGTAAAAACCACGCGGCAAACCGCACACATGTCATGTTAAAAAATAGTTATTTCTTTTGGACTCACCTGGTTTTCCCATATTTAAATTGTGAAATTTCAAGGTTACCGCAAAAAGAAGATTATTCTTATTTCTTGTTTAATTTTTATAAACGGGCAGCGCTCATAGCGCCCGTCTCTTATCGCCGCCTCCGGAAATAACGCCATTTTGAATTTCGACACTGTTGTGAACTTGTGATGCCTGCTGAAACTCTGGGCCAACAGTGTGACCAACTCTTTTTTCCCGCTGTATGGTCTATGATCTTTGCCGATCCCGAAGTGGATGTATCCTGTGGATGTCGGATGAATCGAACTATTCGTAAGTAAATACGTAAATATAGATAGAGAGACAATGAGGAATAATAACTCAGGTGAGCGAAATGAGTATATACACCAATGCCAAGGAGTGACAAAGCGAGCTTAATTTCGTGTATCTGTCACCGTAAGATTGTAAAAACCGTTAGATTATAATCTAACTCGCGAAATTGCAAACTGTCGAAAGATTACAATTTAACGCATTATTTTTCGGTACATTCGAGATAGATTATAATCTAACGGTTTTACAATCTTACGGTGATACGTCCATTCTCACCCGTTTATGGTATCGTACTTATCTAAACGTATGAGAATGGATACACGAAATTTAGCTCTAATTCAACGTTGTTATGGTTTATTTTACTTTGACGCCGAATGGTGACGATTGGATCGGCAATTCTTACATAATCGCACCTTTTTTCATTACCACTGCGATAATATCTTTTCACCCAAAGTTTCACCCCGCCTGCCATTGCAGGTCACGGCCCCTATTTCTATTGCGCGTTACATTATTTATTTATGATATCTTCTAACATATTCACCTGAATTAAATAGTGTAAAGGACGAATTTGGTCTATATTAATTAAATATTTGAGATGACAAACTATTTTATTTTGATAAGTATCAATACAATGTCAGTAAAAAACACCTTCGAAAGTAAAGCTTTGTTTTGTCTTGCAAATATCGTATGGATCTCTAATTTTTTGAAAATAAAATAAAGCATATGTTACTCTCTGATATCAATTAGCTTTCTATAAGTAAAAGAATTTTAAAATCGGTTGAGTAGTTTTTGAGTTTATCCATTACAAACAAACAATCAGATCTTGCCTCTTTATGATATTTATGGAGGGTAATGATATTAATTGTAGTTTAGAAATGTTTAGATGTATTATCTAATAGTCCACTTAAGATACTTTGATTATGTATATGTCACCGTAAGATTGTAAAAACCGTTAGATTATAATCTAACTCGTGAAATTCTTAACTGTCGAATGATTACAATTTAACGCATTATTTTCCGGTAGATTGTAATCTGATAGGTATTTAAACCCGATAAAACCTAACTACTTGGTTATTTATGTCAAACCCTAACCTAACCTACAAGAAACAGACGAGAAAACGTAAATACAATGATTATTTCAAAAATTGATACTGAGAACATTGAACAGTTTACAATCTTTCGACAGTTTAGAATTTCGCGAGGTAGATTATAATCTAACGGTTTTTACAATCTTACGGTGACATCTATAGATAAGATAGTGGTCTGTGGCAACCGGCTAGTTGACAACTGCTGTCAGTGTGTAGTAGTGTCTAATGGGCCTATTACACTACAGTTCTACATCTCCCGGCTATTTGCCAGTTGAGCGGAAGGGCCCTGAAGGTGTGGCCCCTAATTTGGTGTCGCTTACACAGCTGTAAGGACAAATTTACGGACCCTTTCATACGGTTTAATAAGATAAAGGTTCTTAATACACTACACTGATTTTCTGGGTCCCTTGAATAAGTGTAGTGTATAGCCCATAAGATCAGAGACAAGTGTTAGAGACAAGTAATTTATGGATATTTTACCTTTGCTAAATTTATCTCCTATTACTTGTCTGTGATTTAATTTAAATTACTTTTCTACAGAGAAAGATGATTAACTTGTCTCTGGAGAAAGAACTTGTCTCTGGGAGAAAGAGATAGTTATTATGTGTCTCTGATATTTATTATCACCAGAGACCACTTGTCTCTGCCAGAGACAAGATTATCACCGACCAGAAAAACTCAACTGAAATTGATCGGCTTGCGGCGATTGTATTCGGCAATAAATTATTTGATTATTTCTTTATTTTGCCGTGAATATAGAAATCTACCAAGTACCAAACAATCCCTGTGCGCGTGTGAGTCTAAACCGGGGCTAATTCCGTTAGATTCCTTCGCTGCAGCAGTGAACTTAGGCCAGAAATAATAAAGGTAAGAAGATTTTTAATGCAGCTGATTACACAATTTTCAGTTTTACAAACTTCATTTTAATAAATTGATGATTTATTGTAGAGTAAGTAATTACTTCAATTAGGAGTCTTATTATAATATTATTGGTTTAAAAGTAGGTACTTACCTAAATAATGTATTTTCAATTTTCATGGTATTTAAATTAAAAGGTCAGTGAATTACATATTATAGTAAGGTGAATTAATATGCTCGGCTGGTATTCCGAGCTATTGATAAGTTTCCATGTCCATATTCCATCTATTGTATAACCTATTAAGCAGATAAATAACTAAATATTTTTGTAAATAAGTATAAAAGTATAAAGTAAGTAATAACTTGTATAGTAGATTCAAGGTAACAACTAGTGATTCAACAAATACAAATTCAAATTCGCAGAATAGTAGATATTTACCATTGATTTAAATGTAGGTACATAGTTACTAGATGGGCCCTTTTATAGTAAAAATTTGTTAGACTGACTTGTAGTTTTGGAATCTCACCTGTCTTAAGCCTGTTGAATGGCTGGTTTACACGTGAGCTGCTGGCCTGGCAGTAAGCAACTGCTCGCATTATGTACTTGCATGGTTAGCTGGGCTCCCCTGTGCTGTCCACACTGTTCAAATAGTTGACCAGTCCCATGACAGTTGACGCCATTTCGAGTCAAATTGCTTTGATTAAAATTCATTTCCTTTGCAATGTGTTCCAAAGATACTTTTCTCATATCTCTATTTTCGTAATATTTTTCAAAACAATTCTGCATGAAAATGTAAATGAAATGATTTATAGGGCAACTTGTACCTACCACTTATAATAATTTATATGAATCTACCAACGGTTCGGAAAGGTGATTCTACTGAGAACTGGCAAGGAAACTCAGCAGTTGCTCTTTTCATAAACAGAAAAATGTTACACTTTGTAAATAATATACAATGCATATGTTACGTAACCGCCAACCTGCATTGGAGCAACGTGGTGGGTCTAAGCTCTAATTCCCTCTCTCCTATGAGAGTGGAAGCCTGTGCCCAGCAGTGGGACGTTAATGGGCTGCTGTGGTGGATGTTACGTAACAAGTATTACACTGACTTGTGGGTTGCTGGATGGGAAGCCGGTTGCTTCCATGCAACTTTGTCATTGAGAAAATCATCAATAGTATAATAATCTCGACTTAACAGATACTGTTTAACACAGTCTTTAAATTTATGCAATAACAAATCCAGAAACTCTTTATGTACCATGTTATAAAAGTGACTTTGTGTACACAAAGGATTTCTGCAATATGACACTGTTACAAGCTTAGGTTTGTAAAGCATATGTTTTCATGTAGAGATTCATGAATGTAGTATTTTGGTACAAAACCTACTCAGCCCTATAGAACTTATTGATTTCCAGGATTAAAATGTTTAAGGGCAAAGTAACATAATTATGAATAAATTATTTACAAGTACTATTTATTACACATATTTTTATCAGTTTGTACTTTGGAGTGACCTTTGGTTATAAGTTATCACTATAGTGACTATACCTAGTCACTATCATAATAATCCAATCAACAATTAAGTAATTAGGTATGTCCTTGATAAATATATTTACCCTAATCTATCTCATCATCATGAGACCCAAAATCCGCCAAAAGAATAAAAAAAAAAAAGTTATCGCGACTGAATTTGGTCCGCTGTTGCCAATCTCCAAAAAGGTTAGCTGAAGACATTACATTGTACAAGGGTACATTCTCTGTTCCCTTACTCTCATAACCCCATGGGCCATGACCCAAATCTGACACAAACAGAGAGATCAGGTACAGTACCGACAGCTATATGTGCTCTCAGAGGCTCTGCTTGTACTGAGAATTCCTAATCCGAAAAACCTCCAATACTCATTATAGCCGAACCTCGTCATCCGCAGTCGAAAAAGCTGTATGCCAAAGTCAGATTTATAGACCATTTATATCTGTCACCGTAAGATTGTAAAAACCGTTAGATTATAATGTAACTCGCGAAATTGTAAACGGTCGAAAGATTGTGAACCGTTCAATGGTCTGAGTGTAAATTTTTGGAATATTCATTGTATTTACGTTTTCTTGTTTGTTTCATGTAGGTTAGGTTAGGGTTCGACATAAATAATAAGGTAGTGCCCGGCCGCAGGCCGGTTAGGTTTTGTCGGTTTAATATACCTAAATTAAGATTAAAATCTACCGAAAAATAATGCATTAAATTGTAATCTGCCCGGGATCGAACTCAGGACCTCCGGACGTTAAGACGCTTAACACTGCGCCACGGAGGTCGTCAAACCCTGTGGTCTGCCGTCTGGTCGTCAAATCGGCTGTGAGTGGTGACTGGTGACGTATTTTTGCAAGAATAGATTAAAAACGCTGCGTGTGGCAACTCATGTCATTAGCAGATGCTCATGACGTTGTCTCCGTTTTATCTCATGGTCTATATTATTTATACCTTCTATAGACAGTAGTCTGTATACCTACCCATAATCCATACTAATAATACAAATGCGAAAGAGTGTCTGTTTGTTACTTTTTCACTGCCCATTGTTAACGTATACCAATTTTAATAGAATTTCCTCGAAAACTATTTATTATTTACTAGATGATGTATGTATGTAGGTATATTCTTTATTGTACACCACAAAAACACAAAAGAACACACCCGTCCGCGTGGATTAATATTTTTTCATTCCCGCGGGAACTCCAGAATTTTTTAGGATAAAAAGTAGCCTCCGGGATAAAAAGTGTCTTTCCCCGGCACAGACCACACAACCAATAATCGACTGAGCATAGCGGGCCCCCTCACCAGCCAAACGTAGTAGCCGTTTATGGGCTGACGCTACGTTTTTTGACATTTTTGCCATGTAGACGTAGTGGTTTTAGAAGTAGTCGGCTTCTGTGTTCCATACTTCAACTAGTAATATCTGGATGACCGAGCTTTGCTCGGTATATTCTTTTTTTTACTGCCTCGTTGGTCTAGTGGTTAGCATATTCGACTGCGACCTATGAGGTCCCGGGTTCGAGTCCCGAGTCGGGCCACAGGTATTGGGTTTTTCTTGCAAGAAATTCTCACTACTAGCCCGGAGTTAGGAAGTTGGCGGTGCTTCACCCCCGTGCCTCGGAGAGCACGTAAAGCCGTCGGTCCTGCGCCTGACCTCTCTCCGGTCGTGTCGGATTTCCGTCCCATCGGGCTATGAGAGTAAAGGAACAGAGAGTGCACCTGTGTATGCGCACACACTTTTGCACTATAATATCTCCTGCGCAGTTGGCTAATCTCTCTGGAGATTGGCCGCCGTGGGCGAAATTCGGTCGGGAGGGACATTATTCTTTTTTTTAATCGTGTTTTTTGGAAAATAAATTTAAATTATAAATTATATTTTATTTTTAAAATAAAACATTGTATTATATTTAAAAAAAGGGGAAAAATAATCAGATTCAAGACTCTGGACTCGAACCGGGGTCTTCGGGTTTTGGTACAGCCCGCTTTTCCACCTGAGCTATTATAACCTTCTAAATGGTGGCGAAATATAATGTAGCAGTTTTTCATCGCCCCTAAACCCCCTGCATTTCCTATCCTCATTATGTAAAAAAACTTCGTTGCTTAGTTTCCACTAAAGCTAAGCTATGAAAATCAATTGATTCTGGTAGGTTTTTTGTGACATATATATCCGTAACGTAGCATCGATGATTTTCCTAATGTTGCATAGAAACTATCGGCTTAGCATTACAGAAATTGTAATCGGTCGAAAAGAGACAAGAAAAAGTAAATTGAACGGTTCACAATCTGTCGACAGTTTACAATTTCGCTAGATAGATTACAATCTAACGGTTTTCACAATCTTACGGTGACATATACAATATACATTATGTGTGTTCATATAATTATGTATAATATATCCTACTATTTATTATTTTCTAGGTACATTATTGTATTTTTTTTTTCTTTTTATTTACTGCCGAGTTATTGTCATATGTTCTCAGTAGAATCTTTTCAAGTTGGTGGTAAAGTCCCGTTGATTCATCATAAATGACAAAATTAATCCTAAAAAAACCTATTTCCATTCTTTATTTAGTTTTTGGTGTGAAACTTTTATAGCACTTTGGAATGGGAAATAAAACCGATATTTATTAGTATAAACTATAAAGTAATTATATTTTTGATATAAAATAAATAAAAATTGTCCTTGTAACATTTTGCCAAATTGGTGTTTATATATAACGAAATAGTTTTATGACAGCAAAAAAACGTATATAATAATATCATGACTATGAGATAGCTGCACTTTTGGTAACTATCGCCAGGAAGGCTGATTCAGTATTAGGTGGGTGTAGGGCTCTCCACTGATGATCTCTCCGATCTCCGATAGTGAAGGTCTGCCCAGAAGTCGCAGGCATCAGCTAGTTTTTCATATAATCTGCATTGAGTGCGAGTTTTATGTATTTCTTAGTGGCCAGGTTGTTGTTTCCAAATATGATATCTGTCACTTTAGTTGATGGTAAAATGACAAATATTAAGGTTTGAAATAAACAATAGATACTCTGACAGGATTGCAAGAAGGGCTGCTACGTCATTCAGCAGGTACAAAACCAGCACTTTGATGATTTACGGACGTATTCGTCTGAAATTGACTAGTTTCGGGTGGCTCAATTTTTTTCAATTTTGTATATTCTATTTTATTTTATATTTTATTTAGGATTTTTCAATTAGTTTACTATTTACAAAATATTTGAACTTGTTGAGACACATCTCCTATATTTCTTCTGTGAGTTTATTATAAAACTAGTTTTTTGCTCTGCGCGTGAGCTGCTTTAGCAGCTCACGGGTTGTGATTAAAAAAAAAACAAAATGGCGCTGATTTTTTAAAACTTTGGTATCAGTTTCCTGTTTTGTAATCCCAGGGATCCTCAGATATCGATTCGGAAAAAAATCGGTAATTTAACAAAGAATTTTAAAATGGCGCTGATTTTTTAAAACTTTGGTATCAGTTTCCTGTTTTGTAATCCCTGAGAACACTAAATATCGATTTTGAACGAAATCGGTCAAGTAACAAAGAATTTCAAAATGGCGCTGATTTTTTAAAATTTTGATACCAGTTTCCTGTTTTGTAATCCCAGGGAGCCCTAAATATCGATTTTAAACGAAATCGGTCAATTTACAAAGAATTTCAAAATGGCGCTGATTTTTTAAAATTTTGATACCAGTTTCCTGTTTTGTAATCCTAAGGAGCCCCAAATATCGATTTTGAACGGAATCGGTCAATTAACAAAGAATTTCAAAATGGCACTGATTTTTTAAAATTTGGTTCCAGTTTCCTGTTTTGCAATCCCAGGAAGCACTAAACATCGATTTTGAACGAAATCGGTCACTTAACAAAGAATTTCAAAGTGGCACTGCTATTTTAAACCTTTGGTATCAGTTTCCTGTTTTGTAATCCCAGGGAACCCTAAATATCAATTATGAGTGAAACCGGTCAATTAACAAAGAATTTCAAAATGGCGCTGGTTTTTTTTAAATTTTGGTAACCGTTTCCTATTTTGTAATCCCAGGGATCCTCAGATATCGATTTTGAACGAAATCGATCAATTAACAAATAATTTCAAAATGGCGCTGATTTTTTAAAATTTTGATACCAGTTTCCTGTTTTGTAATCACAGGGAGCCCTAAATATCGATTTTAAACGAAATCGGTCAATTTACAAAGAATTTTAAAATGGCGCTGATTTTTTAAAATTTTGATACCAGTTTCCTGTTTTGTAATCCTAAGGAGCCCCAAATATCGATTTTGAACGGAATCTGTCAATTAACAAAGAACTTCAAAATGGCACTGATTTTTTAAAATTTGGTTCCAGTTTCCTGATTTGCAATCCCAGGAAGCACTAAACATCGATTTTGAACGAAATCGGTCACTTAGAAAAGAATTTCAAAATGGCGCTGATTTTTTGAAATTTTGGTACCAGTTTCCTGTTTTGTGATCCCAGGGATCCTCAGATATCGATTTTGAACGAAATCGATCAATTAACAAATAATTTCAAAATGGCGCTGATTTTTTAAAACTTTGGTATCGGTTTCCTGTTTTGTAATCCCAGGAAGCCGTAAATAAGGATTTTGAGCGAAATCGCTACAATAACAAAGAATTTAAAAATGGTGCTGATTTTTTACAATTTTGGTATCAGTTTCCTGTTTTGAAATCCCAGGGAGTCCTAAACATCTATTTTGAACGAAATCGGTCAATTAACAAAGAATTTCAAAATAATGCTGGTTTTTTTAAATTTTGGTAACAGTTTACTGTTTAGTAACCCCATGTTCGTTCAAAATATCGATTTTGAACGAAATCGGACAATTAACAAAGATTTCGTAAATGGCGCTGATTTTTTAAAACTGGCATCAGTTTCCTGTTTTGAAATTCAAGGAAGTCCTAAATATCGATTTTGAACGAAATCGCTACAATAACAAAGAATTTCAAAATGGCGCTGAATTTTTTAAATTTTGGTACCAGTTTCCTGTTTTGCAATCCCATGGAGTCCTAAATATCGATTTTGAACGAAATCGGTCAATTAACAAAGATTTTCAAAATGGCGCTGATTTTTTAATACTTTGGTATCGGTTTCCTGTTTTTTAATCCCAGGGATCCTCAGATATCGATTTTGAACGAAATCTGTTAATTAACAAAGAATTTCAAAATGGCGCTGATTTTGTAAAATTTTGGTACCAGTTTCCTGTCTTGTAATCCCATGGAGTACTAAATATCGATTTTGAACGAAATCGATCAAATAACAAAGAATTTCAAAATGGCGCTGATTTTTTAAAACTTTGGTATCGGTTTCCTGTTTTATAATCCCAGGGATCCTCAGATATCGATTTTGAACTAAATCTGTAAATTAACAAAGATTTTCAAAATGGCGCTGATTTTTTAAAACTTTTGTATCAGTTTCCTGTTTTTTAATCCCAGGGATCCTCAGATATCGATTTTGAACGAAATCTGTCAATTAACAAAGAATTTCAAAATGGCGCTGGTTTTGTAAAATTTTGGTACCAGTTTCTTGTCTTGTAATCCCATGGAGTACTAAATATCGATTTGGAACGAAATCGCTACAATAACAAAGAATTTCAAAATGGCGCTGAATTTTTTAAATTTTGGTACCAGTTTCCTGTTTTGCAATCCCATGGAGTCCTAAATATCGATTTTGAACGAAATCGGTCAATTAACAAAGATTTTCAAAATGGCGCTGATTTTTTAATACTTTGGTATCGGTTTCCTGTTTTTTAATCCCAGGGATCCTCAGATATCGATTTTGAACGAAATCTGTTAATTAACAAAGAATTTCAAAATGGCGCTGATTTTGTAAAATTTTGGTACCAGTTTCCTGTCTTGTAATCCCATGGAGTACTAAATATCGATTTTGAACGAAATCGGTCAATTAACAAAGAATTTCAAAATGGCGCTGATTTTTTAAAACTTTGGTATCGGTTTCCTGTTTTATAATCCCAGGGATCCTCAGATATCGATTTTGAACTAAATCTGTAAATTAACAAAGATTTTCAAAATGGCGCTGATTTTTTAAATTTATTATATATTATTTATTATTATATTTTTTATTTATTTTTTTTTTTATTTTTTTATTTTTTTTTTACGCCGCTCCTGACGACGTTTCAATTGTTCATCTCGCTCGCACCCAGCCGACATGATAGCCCCTGAAAAAAGACCATGTCGAAAATCACTTTTTCTTTGATAAATTCCAGTGTTGCCAGACCTCGGCGACGAAATTACCCAAATGTCATTCGTACAAGTGGGACACGTGGTTGCTCGTACTCGAATTTTCTAGAAAATACGTATTTCGATTTTTTTATTTTTGGGGTAAATCTTGAAATTTTCCTGAGAAATGGGGTAATTTTTTTCCCCCAATCTCTACCTTGAGTCTGTACCCACAATCTCCTAGTAGAAGTCAAAACGCTCCGACATTGCCAACTGCAAGAAATTTGAATTTTAAAATTGCGTTTTTTCGTAACTCAAACCGAACGGCCGCCGTGACAGCCGCCATTTTGAATTTTTAAAAACCACCCCCATTCTGTCAAAATACAGGATAATTGTAGGCGGGAATAGAAAAAAAAATTATGCTCGACCACGCCGTTTCGGATCTGTGGCGCCACGGTTCGAGGTCGAAAAATCAAAAATTTTAAAACACTACAGCTCGGCCGCCATCTTGTTTTCCCAATTTTTTCCACTTTTTCTAAAGATCTTTTCCTAATTTCTTCAATCACTGCGAGTTGTAACGGAATCGGTTGGAAAACAAAAGAGTTACAAGAATCACGTCGGCCGCCATCTTGTTTTTCCGAAATGTCATAATTTTTCCCTACTCGACTCCCGCACTCGAACACTTCTCCCATACATCATTGTATCATTTTCTGTCTCTTTCTAGGAGAACAATTATGTCAATGAGTCAGTGAGTGAGTGAGTGAGTGAGTGGTAATTTAGCTATATATAGTATAAATTAGCTATATATAGTATAAATAAATAAAATAATAATAATATAATATAATAATAATAATAATATATATAATATATATAATAATAATAAAATAATATAATAATTATAAAGGCATACTGTTACCGACAACTGAATAACTAATTTTACAAAGTCAGGAAGCGGGTCTAAATTCTCATATTTTCTTGTATGGTCATTTTTTTCTTTCTTGAATTTATTGATGTTTTTATGCACATACCTATACTAAATCCATACTATCCGTAATCCATACTAATAATAAAAACGTGAAATTATGATTGTTAGTCTGCTATGCTTTCACGACTCATCCGTTCATCCGATTTTAATGAAATTTAGTACAGGAGTAAGTTGTATCCCGGGCAAGGACATAGGTTAGGTACTAATTTTTATCCTGGAAAATTAAAGAGTTTCCGCGGGAATCAAAAATCCACGCGGACGAAATCGCGGGCATCATCTAGTTTTCAATTATGTATTGGTCGATAAAAAATTATAACAATTATTAATTTATTAGTAATTTAGCCGAATAATTATTTTATTAAAATGGCAATAAAAGAAAAATTATGTATTGATCGTAGACCGTCATAATTTCAACTTCTTTGAATTTAGTTTTGTATATGGCACGAACAGTCCTTTTCTGCAACACGAAAACAGAATGACAGACATAATACTGTGAAAGTAACCAAAATATACCACTCTCGCAGTTTCTAAATCTGTCAAGTGGCGAATCTTTCTAAAATGCAGCAGAACTGAGTCTGTTCGATAAGTCATCTATATGATGGCCCCATTGGAGTTTAGCATCTTACGTTTTTCCGAGAAAAACATCTGTATCCACTAAATCTAATTCCTCATGATCAAGTTGTACAGTGGGTTTTACCTGTTTTATCATTATATTATTATCATTTGTAGGTAGAGTGTCCATAAGTGGATGTAAAAGGATGCTCTACGCAAAACATTCAATAAAGGTCGAGTATAGATGAATTGAATGAAGTGGCGACGCTTCATTCAATTCATCTATACTCGACCTTTATTTCGCTGCCTAAAATCGATATTTCGCCAGTTACCTCCTTCGGATGACTGTTTTAATAGAAAAAAATCTACAGAACCAAAATACCTATTCAAAGTTAGTTCAATCTGTAGTAGTGGAGTGTGTGCACAGAACAGGCAAAATAAGACAAGAGAATAAAATACCGTTTTGGGTTCAGTGAATAATAAAATAACCACCAATTACAAATATAATAAATTTAAATATTTTCAAAATAAATATTTTATATACAGAAATCGTCCAGTTACATTTTTTTATACGTATATTTATCGATGATTAGTTTTGTTCGATGGTAGTGGATTCATTAACGTTTGTGTACGGATACTAACAGTGACAGACGTCATTTCAGAAGCAAGGGAACGCAACCTCCCGCTTTGAGAGCCCGGAGGCGTATGGAATCTGACTGCCGAATTTCATGAATATATAACAAAATTTTGAGATGCGCGCCCGTACTAAATCTGTATGAAAAATTCGTGCTGTAAAAATGAGGAATGTTTGGAACCAGATTGTAAAAAAACTTTAAGTTGTATTGAAAATATTATTTATTTAAAGTGTTCTTTGATCTTTTACGATTAATTTGAAATAACTTTTGTTTAAATCATGTCTCAAATTAAATCACAATAGTCGTAAAGCGATAACGCCTTTTTTTGAGATTTCCATGAATTTCCCGATAATTTTCTGCTGGTACTATACGACTTTTTGACCACTTTTTTTAATTACGTCATACTCCATTTAACTGAGTAGCGAATGGTATTTATTTGGTAATGAAATTTTAATTTTTACTATCCTAAAAAGTGGTAAAAGAAAACCATGTTTTGAGTACATCCAGCCTTAAAGTGGTGAGATATGTTTCAAAGCAAAAATTGGGCTAGGTATTTAGCTCTCAATAGGTTTACTACTCGACGTTCCCCGCGATTTAACCTACCTCAATACCGAATTTCATTAAAATCGGTCAAAAAGAGCCGTTAAAGCATAGCAGACAGTTTATAATATTAGTATGGAGCATGTATTTTAAAAACCTGAATCCCAGAATGTTTGCCAATAACCCCCTGCGCAGTAAGTTAAATGTAAAAAAAATATGCTTCTGCTTATTGCTTAAGGATATGGACGCGCGTACTCGGTTCTTAATTAACAAAACAATTGTCTCCATTATATTGCTTGTGTGAAAAAATCCTTGTGATTTTGTTCGTGCGACACTGTTGACGGAACTCTAAAATAGCACAGGCATAATCCATAGTTACGTTCATAGCACATGCATTCCTTCAGATGTACATGCCACCGTAAGATTGTAAAACCGTTAGATTATAATCTAACTCGCGAAATCGCAAAGTGTCGAAAGATTACAATTTAACGCATTATTTTTCGGTAGATTGTAATCTGGTTTATTAACCCGATAGAACCTAAGGGCACTACCTGATTATTTTTGTTGAACCCTAACCTAACCTACATGAAACAGATAAGAAAACGTAAATACAACGAATATTTCAAAAATTGACACTCAGAACATTGAACGGTTCACAATCTTTCGACAGTTTACAATTTCGCGAGTTAGATTATAATCTAACGGCTTTTACAATCTTACGGTGACATACATAGCACATGCATAATCCATAGTTAATTGAAACTATTTTTGGTGCACGCTCGACTCCCGTGACATTTATACATCCTACTCTATGACATTTATTATCATCGCCAAGTCTGAACGGATCGGTGAGACCTAGAATCTATATGCGTTATAATTAGTGCTTTGATTGTTTTTGTGAAACACTGATGAATCGAACTATTATGAATGGATGCAGGCGGATTTTGAGGCGACAGCATAGAATTCATGGTATTTTTTTTTGTATTTTGATTTATTACACAAAGGTATTTATCTATTTTATTGTTATTTTCAATTATTACTGTGCCTTATTTTGATACTTTCCTTTTACGGATTGTTTTTATTACCGGCGTAAGATAAGTCACGTCAAAATAATGCTTTTATGGTTTAGTTATTATTTTTAATATAAACTTGAAAATTCGATTATACCTTTGTCGAACGTACATTTTTCACTACGAGCAAAAATTTTCCGACTTGTGTTATGAACGTAATAATTTAAAGCATGTTCACAAAACACTAAGAAAAAAAATACGCGCCGAATTGAGAACCTCCTCCTTGTTTGGAAGCCGGTTAAAAAAATATTAACACTTACTCCCTCAGAAATCTCACGATAAACCTAGAAAAAAATTATAACGCGAAAACTACCAAAAATCGCTGAACATAGATGGGGTATTTTCTGATAGGTAAGTTTGGACGTCACTATTTGGACCACTCTATATATTATGTATGGACATGTTTTATTACAATACATATTAAATTAACAGAGACAACACGTACAATAAATTTTTTTTGGCATTTTAATCAACACATCGGACTTTACTGCGTAATTTGGCAATAAATAAATTCTTGAATGTTTGTGGGCGTTTATCATGTGTTTATCGTTAACCGACAAAGTATTCGTATATAATAAAGGCAATTCGGCAGTAAAGATACACTACAACCTACGCTGGGGTTACAAATTACAGTCAATATTATATTAAGCATTAAATATCACATAACAGTATAGCTATCTACTTAAAACGGGATAATAACAAGCTATGAATAAATTAGGTCCGCCTGTAAGATTCAAGTTCAACCAGTTTTGTTATAAAAATACGAAAAATAAATCCAGTAAACCAAGATTTTTTTTTGTTAGTCTTTCAATAGATTTTTCTCGTCTTTTATAAGAGTATTTAATATAGCTTACTTAAAACAAATAAAAAGTTACAGTTGACTATAATTAGCATTGTGTGAACGTGTGCGTCCATATAAAATGTTTGTCATGATAGTTAGGAGTTAGACTATCCACCAACTTCACATCTAGGATATAGAATATAGACACTCGAGAGCCATAGACGTAGACCCTTTTACATACTTTGTCTAACAATAGCCATGGGCCTGAAGAATCGTCGGTGCGGCGGTGAACCGCAAGTTCGCTTGTGGCGGGCCTCTGTTGAGTGTATGCGTAAAGTGGTGACGTCACAGCGACGTCATCGCTCGGTTGAATGGAAACGGGCCGGGCGTGGTGCCGCGCCCCCTTCGAGCCTCCAGTTCAGCTCGCACTTTGCGCGGTAAACCCGTATCGTGCGCGAATTCGAAATTCGAACGTCGGAGTTTTTTTTTTTTGTAGTACCTAATTGATTGGTAGAGGAAAAAGTTCTTAGTGGTAAAGTGACTACAGACTGTAGAGAGGAATATCGATGGTGATTATGGATGAAGGTACGGTAAATACTTCGCTAATTAAAAATGATATTTTTTAACATAAAATGGTGCAAATACCTAATACCTGTACATTATAATATTAATAATTAAGGATACTCTTTTGAAGAGTTTTGATATTTCAAAGCAAGCTCTATTTAGACTGATTTTTATACCTACGACTGTCTGAAGAAAGGAGTATATTGTTTTCAGGGTTCATGTATGTATGTATGTATGTATGTGAATTTGTATATTCCACCATAACTTCTATACGCCTGAACCGATTTTGATAAATGAGGTATCGTTAGAATCCCTAGCTTATTCCGGGTCACATACCTAGGCTAGAAAATTTTAAATTTTTTTTTAAAAATAAATACCTACCTACAAAAGTTAAAAAAAAACGAAAATAAGATTAGCTATATAATCATCATCTAGAAAATGATGAGTAGATTCCAAAAATATACATATAACACTATAGTTCAATCGTCAGTCGTGTTTTTTAATTATGACTTGTGTTTTTTTAGAATTGCGAAATTTTAACATGTTCTGTCAAAAGTTCGTAGTCGCGTTGACAATAGGTAAATAACTGTGGAAGTAGTTTAGCGTTCCGGTACGATGCCGTGTAGAAATCGAATTGGGATATGGGTTTAATATAACTGTCATGCCCCAAACAGGTTAGCCCGCTACCATCTTAGACTGGTGAGATCGCAGTCAAAGGCTAAATTGTAGTGGATAAAAAAAAAGTACGGCGCACCTCCTACCAGCAGAGCTATGACGCGGCTCTTTCTTAATAACAATCATACTAAATCTTGTAATTTACTTACCATGGCACTCTTACTAGACTATCGGGACTAAGACTTACACTGCAGATCAATCCCACAAACTTTCAGAAGTCTTACGGGTGCCTATCAGCTTATTCATTTTTAACCGACTTTCAAAAAGGAGGAGGTTCTCAATTCGGCGCGTATTTTTTTTCTTTTCTTTTTGTTTATATTTTTATCTCATGAACATCCTTTCCTAACATACAACGATCTTCTGCAGAACCTATCCCTTGATACTTCTTCGGATGCCTCTCCGATTAACCAAGGTTACCGACGTATATTCCTTTCTGTGCTTCGCGAGGCCAAACAGCCAGCAATCGCGTTTACCATCCTCTCTACGAGTAGGTATTTTATGTAGCCAAGATTTCTTCCTGCGAATTAGTCTGAGGGTGAGATTTATAGAGCGAACTTTGATTTTGCATAGACTTAAGACATGGTTAAAACGAGACAGATTTATACTAGATTACTCGCATAAGTCCATCTCGTTTGAACTCTAAGTAAAGTTTGAGCCAAGTCGAAGTACGCTAGTACGCTCTCAGCATAAGTGTCAGATCTATAGAGCGTACTCTGACTTAGCTCAGACTTAAGACATGGTTAAAAGTTTAAAACGTGACTAACTTATGTCACTCACATAATTCCATGCCGTTTTTAACTCTAGTAAAGCGTGAACAAAGACAACTCTATAGATCTCAGCATTACTTAGGGCTAGGCGTTTCTGAATGAGGAAGACTGATGATCGTGTACCGTAGGCCGTAGCGCTCAAACATTATATGTTCAGCTGTCCGCCTTAAGCTAGTAACAGCGTCATATCGTCTGCGCAAGGTGCAGAAATCCTTTGTGGGGTCGAGTGTACGCTTTTATAACATGGTTCCAAAAGAGTTTCTGGATTTGCAATTGCCACAGAATAAATAATAGGTACTACAGGTACTATTGCATAAAGCTGCGTTAAACAGCATCTGTTAAGTCGATACCATTGATGATTTTCTTACTACCACGGACCACCATCATAACAGGCTACAGCCCATTATAGTCCCACAGCTGAGCACAGGCCTCCATTCTCATAGGAGAGAGGGAATTAGAGCTAAGACCCACCACGCTGCTCCAAAGAAAGAAAAAAGAAAGAAAGAAAAAACGTTTATTTCCAAATTGTGTCATACATAACAAGCATACCTAAAGAGAATAACTGTAGAGGTAGAGGTAAGAGGTAGGTAAGATACAATGTGGGTTGGCGGGCATGCAGTTACAAGCGTAGCACCGTTTACCTTCCCAACCAAGCAAGAAAGCCAAGTTCCCAAGCAAGCAATGCCACCACCACTCACGTGCACCACCACACAAGACTTATACTATTCTCGACGCACGTTTCGCCCCGACACCGGAGCATCTTCAGGAGATGTCGACTTTACAATGCAAGATTGTCTGACGACGGCCGACTGTCGACCGACGGCTTAACGTGCTCTCCGAGGCACGGGCTTGCAACACCGCCAATTTTCTAATTCCGGGCTAGTACTGAGAATTTCTAGTCAGAAATACCCAATACTCAATTATGGCCCGACCCCGGGATCTCGTCGGCCGCAGTCGAACATGCCAACCACTAGACCAACGAGGCAGTCGGCAGTCGTAGTTTCTTACTACATATTGTAACATTTTTATTTTCTTTTTATTAAAATAGTACCTGCTGGATTTCTTGCCGGCTCTTCTCAGTAGAAGCTTCCGTATCGGCGGTAGAGCTGCCTTATCATAAGTGACACAAGTTGACCGTGAAATGAATAAATCATTTATCATTTGTGGAATTCCACAGTCTGCTGAATCATATGACGGAAAATTACAGCAACACTGTAATGGCGCCGTAAAGATTAGAAAATTAACTCAAATCTCTATTATCGCACAAAGCCACTCATTTCTTACAGATAACTCCGATGGCCAATTTGTTACGCTATGTAGGTAAATGATGATAAACTGTTGCACGTCGAGTGTATAATTGTATTATTGCCTATAACTATTGCACCTTCTTGTGATTGTATTAGGCCTGTTTCATGAAATATTTATTTCTTTACTAGCTGATTTCCGCGACTTCGTCCGGGTTAAACCACCCGTTCAGTTTGATTCTCGCGGGAACTCCTTAATTTTTCGGGATAAAAATATGCCTATGTCACTCTCCAGTTCTATCCCATAACTATACCCATGCCAAAAATCAGGTCGATCCGTTGCTCCGTTGCGGCATGATTGAAGGACAAACAAACAAACACACTTTCGCATTTATAATATAAGTATTATATGATAATACAGCATATTAACACAGTAAACAGATTTACTGTGATATTAATTAGCATAGAGGATTATATATAAAATAATAACTGTATTTATATTATTACCTTGATAAAAAGGCCACGCGCCACGCAAAGGAGATAAAACGTTATTTCCCTTAATTTATTTTAGTTACTAATTCGTACGCTACCGTTTCTCTTCAGCATCTCTTCAGTTAATATTTGATCTATAGCGCTGCCAAGGCCCTCTTATTGACCAAATAAAAAAAACTTGTGATTTCCCCAATCTCAATTTCAAGTTTCATGTTGAGAATATACGATTACAGTATGTAAAGTTCACTCCCAAGTAATACTTAATTAGTCAAATTAAATTCTACTCATCCTTAGATTACAAAATCAAAAAATATTCATGTGAATGTGTGTCTGTCTGTCTCACCTTCTCACGCGTCATCCGCCTTACCAATTTTAACGAAGTTAGGCATAATAGAGAATCATAGATAGGTATGCGTCTCGGAGACTGACATAGGCTATGTTTTTTTTTGTTCCCGCAAAACCATAAAGTTCCCAATGGGATTAAATAATAATTTAAAGCCACGTGGACTTAGTGCCTAGTCGCGGTCACTTTCTAGATATCAATTATGAATATAAAGTGTAAGATAGATAGTCAAAGTCGTTGCCATAAACGACTATAGGAAAAAAACAATATTTGCTTAATACAATAACAACTTTGGATACTTATTCCCAAGACGCAAAAGTACAGGCCATAACCAAAGTCCATAAGTCATAATTCACTTGCAATGTACCTCGTTCACTGCCTGTTTACCTCGGAATACACGCATTTGAATGTAGGAAAATAGCTTGTTTGTGACTATTCAGTAAGCACTATACGATCTATCTATAAGCTATAGTTCATACCTACCTATAGTTTTAAAGCAATTAGGTATCACTCATTTTAAAACGGTGAAGGATAACATGGTGAGGAACCCTGCATGTTTGACAGTTCTTCATAATGTTTTCAAAGGTGTGTGAAGTCTACCAATCCGCACTTGAACAGCGTAGTGAACTATAGCCTGAGCCCTTCTGAAAAAAGATCCGTGCTCATTAGTAGGTCAAAGATGGATTCATGATGATATTAGACAATATTAGAACTTCGAAGAAATATCTGAATTCTGAACCAGTCTTGTCTGAGTCTCTGAAAGAAAGATTTTTGCGCATGTTGCCAAGAAGAAATCGAATTCGGCTTCTGAAAACGATATAGGTAGTTTTCTTAAAACTTTGTCTAATGCGAATGTAGGTACCATAATTTAGAAACTGGGATGGGATGGGAACATAATTTAGAACTGGAAGACTTTTTGGGGTTTATGCTATCTTCGATATTTGCCCTTTTACCAACTGAAAAAGAAAGAATAGTTACTTGTTTAAATTACTCCCATCTTTCCACTAAAATCTGGCAGGCGGCCAAAAACTTGGACAAGTAAATTAGCTATTGTAAAGGCCAAAAATAATTTTGTTGTTTTTATTTTTTTTGTATTGGCAGTCAGCTTGCGTAAAGGTGTGTCCGCTCCACTCAAGTGTATTGCAAGTGGACGCAGATATCCATCAAACGGGTTTTGTAAAAACAAAATGCTTGCGGAATTAGCCGTAAAGTACTTGTACCGGTTTTTTTATGTTGTTTATCGGAAGAGAATGTATGTAGTAAGACAAAAATGTGACCTAGAACACACTTTAACAAGTATTTAAGGAAAATGGGTAGTTATATTGGATATGGGTATTACGAATTTACTTATTAACCACTACTTCGTCCGCGTGGATACCGTTTTTTCATTCCCGCAGGTACGGGATAAGCCTTCGATGTCCTTCCCCGGGGACTACTAAGCTTCTAAGCTACCTCTATACAAAATTTCATCAAAATCGTTTGAAAAGATGGGCTGTTAAAGCGTAGCAGACAGACTCACTTTTGCATTTATAATATTACCATGGATTATATTAGTATAGATTTACTTAACCAACACAAAATTACCGTTAGAGCTGTCAGTGGCGCTAGTGGATGCTCCAAGGTTATTCCAACCTGTTCCAACATGTTCACAGCTGGACATAGCTTCTCTTGCAAGGACTGCTACAGTTTTGTACCGCCTATGTCTTGAAGATGTAGATTTTTTGTTCACCTATAATAGGGGTCTCCCCAAACCTGTCCTTTTCGGAGTAGGGCCATTTTAGCGCCTTGGTTGCCCATAGCCTGTCTCTTGTTTGAGCTATGTCGCCTACTGCCACTTTTTGGCTTCGATAATTGTTATGAGACAGACTTTGCCTTCCTTTTTTTTATTATGACTACAATGTCTAACAATTGCTTTCACCCTCTGAGAGGTTCTTCTCAGGTCTATGAGTCTGCCTTTCGATACGCAGGACTTGTTAAATTCCATTTGACCTCCTTATTCTACTTAAAAACCTAACTTCTTAACAAAATCTGTCCCTATAGAACGGCTTCTTCATTTTTCAAGTTATAGCCATGAAACTCAGCACTTGGACTTCCAGTTAATTATGAAGAAGTACGTAATTCACAATTTTTGAAAATTCGACCCCCAAATGCACCCCGCATTAAGGGATGAAAGTTTATATGAAAGTCCTGCATTTCTCACGATATTTTTTAAGTTATATTAACGAAACTTGGCATTATGCTTTCGGTAAAAGTGCGTGTCACAGTTTTTCAAAATTTCAATCCCAAAAATCGTAAAATAGGGGTTGAAACTTTATATGAAAGTCATTCATTTTTCAAGTTGAAGCCATGAAACTTGGAAGGAATGCCTATGGGGAAAAAAATTTAAACCACGCGGACCAAGTCGCGCGCATAAGCTAGTATAATCTATATGCCAGCTACAAACATCAGTTAAATCGTAAGAGCGTCCCAACTCAGATAGATACATTTAATAATTTGACTCATAGTGATATATCACATTACATTCTATCGTCTATGATTTACATTGTGACCAAAATATTTTGATCGGTATCATAATGGGTTTATATGCTGATAAATGATTAGGAAATGCGATAGGACTTATCACTACAATACAGCGGTCGGCATTCCAGCACCTAACGTCTAGGTACATTAGTTTTATCGAACTATGTGCCCCGCCCATAGCCACTTCAGTTTCGCAACCCTTTGAGCTTTAAAAAACTGTTGTTATAAGCTCCGTCACGACTCACGAGCTATCCTTATAATATAAAGTGCCTGCATACACCATGATGTAACTGTAAGTTATGACTGGAAAATTTCCAAAATTTTAGTCATGTGACAAGTGACAAGGTTTAATTTACAGATAGGTGCAGAGTAAATTTATGGTCACACATACATTTACTCTGCATTCAACTCGCGCGCGAACTATACAAGTTTTTTTTTAATATTTAAGTAACATTAAGGTTCTTTATTTTATCCATATTAACTGGACAATTTCTGTACGTTGAAACTTGTTTGAAAATTTTAATTAGAGAAAGCTTTATAGTTATTGATATAGAGCCCTAAATAATTTTTATTTAGAATTTTTGTATGACTGTCGGTCTATCAAGGCATCACTCCAAAATTACTCTGGATGGATTAGCATAAATTAAGGCTATTTTTATTCCAGAAAAACAACAAGGTTTCTTCGGGATAGGGGGTGTAAATTTTGATAGATTTTACTCCATATAACTCGGTCAAATGGGTACCGATTTTAACAATAAGCTTAATACTGTCGAGGTGATATGTATCATGTTAAGTTTAAGAAGATCCGATGAATAGATTGGAGGTAGCTATTAAATCATAATTAAGTATGTATCTATTATTTATGATTTAAATTGTCATAAAACATCTGCTTGGCAATGTTATTCGTATGATAAGAGAGTAAAGGTCGCCATAATAACATTTCCATGTAGAAGAAACAAATAAAATAAAACGCTATGTCATTTAGAGGTGTTAAGTTACGATATACTTCGTAAACTAGTGGCTATATATTCTTGGCTGGTTACGTAAAACCACAAAAATACGGGAAACTATATGTAGAATCGTATCGTGTATCAGTAATTCGATCAACCACTAACCGTTTCATTGTAATGAATTATTACTTCCATGGCTTCTGTCCAAAATGTACGGCATGCATGTTTCTCTACTTTCTAGGTCGACTAATATTGGATTGCCAACTCTATCGAATCACCATTATCTTCAATTATAACTACACTAGATAATGCCCTTGACTTTGCCCGCGTGAATTGAAGTTTTCTTGGATTCCAGCGGGAAATATTAGCACTCTCACTCAGTTCGCGAGATTAAAATACAGGCGCGCGGGGGTGAAATCGAGCAAGCGCATATACCTGTCGCAAAAAATTAAAGAAATAATTTGAATATTTTTGAAAATATTTTCTGTTCAATAAAAAATATTCTCACAATGTACTTATTTGATTTAGAAATCTAATACCTTTATACGAGCAATTCTTGTGGTACCTAATTTTATTCCCTTTTTTTCAAGTTACTTTTGTGAGAAAAACTATTATTGGGAGCCCAATTGCACTCGTGAGTTTTTATTTAAATAATGTCTGTCATATTTTTTTATTATTATGTCGGTAAGATCGACATTCGATCGACGATCGATCGATCGATATTATTCATATTTCATCAGTATGTAATTCGTATTTAAATATAATTTCCAAAAAACACGATTTACCAAAAAAATTATACTAGATGATGCCCACGACTTCGTCCGCGTGGAATAAGATTTTTTAACCCAATTCATCCATTAATGGTACTAGCAAGCAAGTTTTATGTACCTCAGGGAGATAACTACCATCGCGATTATTATTTTCAAAATGACATATTATGTCACGTACCTTGACGTCCTTAAATTAAGGTTTATTATTCTACAACACGAACGTCAACAATACTAAAACAATACGCTTTAACGATGGTAGTATGCCACCAGATAAGTAGAAGTGTCATGATCGGTGTGTGATAAGTTAACACTTTCTCAGGCTTATGTGATTAAATCCAAGTGTAGTTAATCATAAATGTTGACATTCTGCCTGATTAGGTATCTGCCGCGATTTAGTTAGCCTTTTACATTGATAAGTAATATCTTGGGCATGGAAAATATTATGAACAACTAGTTGATGCCCGAGGCTTCGCCCGCATACATTTAGATTTAAAAACTCCCGAAGGAATTTGATAAAAGCCTGTAAACAAATTGTGTTTCCTTATCACCAGCAGCAGGGGTCTTCTCCGGTTGGCCCGTGAGGGCCAAGCGGGGGTACGGGCTTCGAGGCCTGGCTTCATAACCCGGGTGGGACGCGTGGTGGTAACATTGTACCCCGGTGATTTTCTTGTAGCCGTGTATCGGCTAGGGCCCGCCTAGAAGGCTACGGGCCCCTAGGCTTGATGTCGTCTCCCGTGTTGGGCCCCTACTGCCGGTGACGTCACTGCCGCGTGCAGGACCCGCGTATTGTCCAGGTGTTTCGGCGCTGCGGGCAATGGGGGTCACTCTCACGTGCCGATATGGTGTCAGAGCAGGTGGTCGGCGGTACGATCCCGTGGAGGTTCGTAAGTCCCTTTGTCCGCTCGCGCAAACATGCGCCGCGCGAGCGTACGGACGTACTCCTCCACGGTGGGCGTCTTGAGATCGCGATGGATTACATTCCTTACGTACCTCGGAGCTCGTATAATTAATCGCAGGCACTTGTTCTGCCGGACTTGTAGGCAGCTCTTCTGGTATATGCAGAACAGAGCGCATACCAGGCGGGAGCCGCGTACGTCAGCCGCGAGCGGACATAGGCTTCTTAGATCCGGAGCCTGGTCTTCGGTGAGAGGCTTGAGGTGAGGACCTGGTGGAGAATCGGCGCGGCAGCCGTGGCGTGGTTCATGACATGATTAATCATGGGAACCATGGCCAGGCCGGCGATGATGTGACACCCCAAGTAGCGCACCGAAGTCTGCCACTTTATGCCCTGGCCTCGCAATAGGGATGATGCCTATATTCAAAATAAATTATTTGTAACTGATTATTAAACAGAGGGTCTTCCAAAAGACCTAGAATTCACATCCTCGGTTAGTTTTATGTTTGATAACCATTTTAAAATATTGATTAAAGAAAAAAAGTGCATTGAAATTTGATGACGTCACTATTGTAATTTTCATACAAGTTCCATACTAGAAGTGCGTTTTTAAGTTTGATAAAGAGTTGCTGATTTTATTGAGATGTCATCATCCCTATTGGAGCTACTAGGAGCTACTTCCGGGCTCCGAACAGGATGAAGGCCGTCTTCCCCACGTTGATCTTATCAAACTTATTGTCTACTCGATGATGGCGCCACTAGTACAGCTTTAATAGCTTATATCTCGGAAACCTGACGCTTTAGGAGATTTTGTCGCATATAATACTTGATTGAATTGATGCCAGCTATCGATAAAACAGCTTTTATGAGTGACAATTATTTTTAAAAAAAGTAGGAGAGGCTCCATACAAATACATTCAAACCTTCAAAATTGTTTTCTTTTGCTTTCAGGTGACGATATGCCAGTAAGGGACGGCGCCAAAAGGTCCCTGATTGGCGTCATCGATGATGGAACTAAGACTGTTAGATTTGTGGTAAGATCATTCTAACTACCTAGACTGAGATTGAGGCGTTAACGTCCTGAGGTGCTGGAAACCACCCTGACGTAGTGGTGAGCGCTGTAGTGATTGGCGATTGGCCGGGTCGATTGGCCCCGGCAGGGTCAATTTGAAAATTTATAATTTTTTCTTGTCTAGCCAGTGGGAGGCTTCGAACGTGGCTAGTTACTATTCTACTACACATAAAATTGCAATAATAAAATAAGGACTCGTATTTAAAAAGTACATAGTTGTAAATCTTGTAAAATGGCACGGAACAAAAACCAAAATTTTTGTTTTACTCGAAAGTTATAAGTCGTTCTCAGGCACTATTATTCCAAGGGCATGACTAAAATATACCGGTTGGAAGTTGATACAAAGTTATTTAAATAATAGGTATGCATTATCTCGTACATTTTGTTTACATTTAACTGATAGGAATAAAAGCGAAGTTCGCACGCGCAATTGTCACAGTCGTGTTATGTTAATTAAAATTTACCTGAGTGTTGTCGTGAACTCGTGACCGTTTTCTTGTGTTAAGGTGGATTTAGTCCAAACGAGTGAATACCCTTTCTACCAATCCCCGCAGCCCACACCATCCAATTCTTTTTGAGTGGATAAACAGTGACGCCTTGAGTAACCAGTTAACTGCCTCGTTGGTCTAGTGGTTAGTAGTCCTTGTTGACCAAGGAACCCTAAAAGCTCAGATACAATTCAATTATTTCCAGATATACGAAGCGGAACGATCGGAGGAGCTAGCTTCGTACCAGTTAGACAAGACGGAGGTGCAGCCTCAGGAGGGCTGGTACGAACAGGACCCCAAGGAGATTATACACAACATTAAAGTTTGCGCTGAGAATGCTATCGAACAGTTGACTGAGCTAGGTAAGCTGCACACCTACATTACACCTAGTAGCAGACCTGTCTTACTTAGTAGTCATTTGTACCGAGATATATACCTACGTCGCGACCCGCCGACAGCACTCGAATCAGTCGAGTGTCACGCACAGTGAAATATACGTTTACATTATACACAACTTTAACGTTTGCGCTGAGAATGCTATCGAACAGATTGACTGAGCTAGGTAAGCTGCACACCTACATTACTCTTAGTAGCAGACCTGATCACTTAGTCACTTGACCTAAGATATTATATACCTACGGTGCGATCCGCCGACAGCACTCGAATCAGTTGAGTGTCACACACAGTGAAATATACGATTGACTATACATATAATATATTGTTCTCGTTACGTGAGTAACGAGATTATAAATAAATAATAAATAAATAAAAACTTTATTTAGAAACATTAACCAAAGACTTAAAAACATACATGAACGATAACCCTGCAGATGTTAAAAACTGCGTTGCAGTGATTATCGCCCTCCTCAAACAAATTTTAGTTAGTTTAGTTTCATTTTAGATCTAAGACAATGGTTACAAAAACTAAACTAAATTATCAATATTAGCATACACACACACACAATATTAGCATACACATATTCACATTTTTTTTCTAATATTTAGATATTAGAAAAATAATTTGTGAATATAAGTAACCAACAAAAAATTTGAAATAAAGATTAGAAACAAAAATTTAGAGATTTGCTTACTAATTATTTACATAATTGTTTGCTATACAAGACATAAACAAGTGGGAATAGCTGAGCTAGCTCAAGCGATGTATTTTAAAATATTACGTGTTTTATGGTGTGTGCATGTGCGTGTGTGTGAGTGGGTGTAGATTTGTGTCTAAATTGAGTATGTGTGCGTGTGTATGTGTGATTTTATGAGTGAGTGATATGTGAGAAAGATTTATTTAAAATAACAAGACCTTACAAGTTGCTCTGATTCATCATATGAAAGAGTTAAAAGCCATTCAATACATTTATTTTTGCATTTCACAAAGATCAAGACATAAATGTATAGAATTTTATTTATTTGATTGTACAGTGAACAACTTAAGTGGTAATAATGAAACTTTTTGAGCATAACTTTTAGCACTGCCCTTTGGGTCCACTCGACCTTAACCATAAGCGTTTTTAGAGATCCACCCCAAGCGGTTATGCAGTAAATTAAGACTGACTGAGCAAGGGCATAATAAACAGACAAGGCATTGAGGGTTACATTTCTATGATTACATTCCTTATGTTTTTAAATAAAAACATTAGCTTTCTAGTACGTGAACCAAGATAAGAAGCTAACTACCAAGACACCTAGATATTTGTGATACACATAGATATTTATGATAGTCAAACGTCTAGTGGTGATATTGAGTAGCATAACCGTAGAAAGTACAATAAGCGACATTGAATCGTATTTTAGTGGTTGTAAGATAAACTGACTTGACTTGAGTGCCTCGTTGGTCTAGCGGTTAGCGTAGTCGACTGCGGATCACGAGGTCCTGGGTTCGATTCCCGGTCGGGCATAAAAATTGTTAGGTATTGGGTTTTTCAATTATGAAATTCTCAGTGCCAGCCCGGAGTTGGAAGTTGGCGGTGTTTCACTCCCGTGCCTCGCAGAGCACGTTAAGCCGTCGGTCCCGGTTATTATCACTAACATGATAATAGTCGTTAAAGCCCGCCAACCCGCATTGGAGCAGCGTGGTGGGTCTAAGCTCCTAATTCCCTCTCTCCTATGAGAGTGGAGGCCTGTGCCCAGCAGTGGGACGTTAATAGGCTGTAGTAGTAGTAGTAAGATAAACTGGACTTATAACTCTAATGACCTCATTCATTACAAATAAGAAGACAACCCTAACAATAAACGCGCCAATACGTGATAAAAAGAGAGGAGTTCTGTAGGTGAATATAAAATTTACCTCGCAGCGCTGTGCGAGCTGAATTACACACTATAACGTCGTATCAAGAGTCGCTATTTATTTGAACGTCTTTGCGGAGTGATTCTTCTGTGCTTCTATTTTGTAGTACTACTAGTACTAAGGTTATTTCTTTTATCTCCAGGTTATTCAAGAGAAGATATTATAACTTTAGGTATCACCAATCAGAGGGAGACAACAATAGCATGGGACAAATTCACTGGCGAACCTTTACATCCGGCTATATGTAAGTATATTTAAAAAAAACGGTCAAGTGCGAGTCCGACTCGCGCACCACCACACAATATAAATTATTTTAGTAAATAACAAGAAATATGTCATAACAACACGTAATTAGCTGTGAAATAACTGGCTTACATATGGCGCTAAACTGGTAGCGCCTGACAAACGCTTGATTGCGTTGACTTAGAAGCTAGAAAAAAAAGGTTCTAAACAGACAGATGGACAACAAAGTGAACCTATAAGGGGTTCCTTTTGTCCTGTTGAGGTACGGAACCCCAAAAAACTATACATATTATTCTGATCGCAATCAAGCGCTGGTCTTTAAATTAAACCATAACCCTTCTTTTTGGCTTAGCCGTAGTCGGGTAAGAAAACAGCATCATTAGATATCAAAATGTTTTTTTTCAGCATGGAACGACATACGTACAGACAGTACAGTAGACGCCATCTTGGCGAAGGTTCCGGACCGGAACAAGAACTACTTGAAGAACATATCCGGTCTACCCATCAGTCCTTACTTCAGCGCACTGAAGATGCGATGGCTGAAAGACAACATCAAGGCTGTAAGGCGAGCGAGCCGGGACAAACGACTGTTGTTCGGCACGGTTGACTCTTGGATTGTATGGGTAAGTACGTTCTCATATAATCTGCATTGAAAATGCGAGTTTAAATTAAAATTGTTCACAACTGCTATAAAATCATAGCACGCTACTGGCTATAAACTATTTTTTTTTAGCATGAATTTAAATATGCAATGCTATAGCACGCATAGAAGCAGATGACGTACGCTCACAGTAGCGCGTTACGTGAGACTAACGGTCGGCCAGTGCGCTACAGGCAGGTGGGCGCCGCTACGGGCGCTACGAAAGATACGAAACGAAATACGAAGCACCGCGCGCGCTCGCGCGTCATAGCACCGTAACTAGCAACATAGAGGATCCTCGGATAGCATGCTGTCCGTGCTATGGAAAAAAGCGTGCTATGCATTTAGCCTACGTGCTTTATTAACCATCACTACTTTCAATCCCTGTTGAGCCGTCCGAAAGTAGTCAATTTCAGACAAATACGTCATTCAGCGGGTATATCTGCCCTAGGGAATGACGTAGCAGCCCTCCTTTCAATGCTGTCAGAGTATCTTTTGTTTATTTCAAACCCTTATAATTGTCATTTTAACCAGCAACTAAACCGACAGATATCTTAATGGAGTTTACCTCCCTTAGAATCGATTTGCAAATATAAGCCCGGGGTATGAAAATATATGGGGACTAAAATCAAATTTCTCCGTTACGTTTTTGGCTTATGTTTCCATGGTAACACTTGTTTTTAAATTTTGTTTTATTTTAATTGAAAATATTTAAATATAAACCTTAACAATAAGGGATTAAAGTTTAATTTCGATTGTAGTATAATTTCGCGAGTTCGCGAGCATGTCGGTCACGGTCATGCGAATCTACATTTTTACCCTCTACCAAAAAGTGCTCAACGCGCCTAAAGAAGTTTTAACTTCAATAAAAAATGCGTTCATTCACCCTCATATGTTTTATAATCGTTCGTAAAGGGTCAGTCGTGCGTAGTTGACACACACACAATTTTTTTTCTTTTGAATAAAAAGAAAAAAATTGTGTGTACAGGTCTAACTTGTAGTGGAATCACTACAAGTCATTCTAAAGGAGGTAAACTCCAATAGGATATCTGTCGGTTTAGTTGCTGCTAGGGATTTTGTATGAAATATTGAACAGTGACGTCATCAAAGTTCGACGCACTTTTTTACTTTAATCGATAGTTTAAAATAGTTATTCTACATAAAACTAACAGGGGACGTAGATATTACGACTTTTGGGAGATCGTCTATTTAATAAATACACAAAAAAAATTAAATAGTTGTCAAATACCCAACTAAAATCTATCCGTAGCCGTAACCGAATCCGATACAAAAGATTCGACATTTATTGATTTACTAGCTGATGTCCACGACTGCGATTGAGGTTTTTTTGTTCCCACGGGAACTCTTTAATTTTCTGGGATAAAAAGTAGCCTATGTGTTATTCCAGACTATAATCTATCTCTGTGCCAAATTTCATTCAAATCCGTTCAGTCGTTCTGGCGTGATTAAGTAACAAACATCCATCCATGCGTCAAGACATCCATACAAACTTTATAATTTATAATATTAGAATAGATAAGTATAGATTAGTAGAGATATTAGTAATTAGTATAGATAACTTATATATTTCAGAATCTAACTGGCGGACCTCACGGGGGTCTTCACGTCACGGACGTAACCAACGCATCGAGAACGCTGCTTATGAACTTGGAGACTCTGAATTGGGACCCTATGCTATGTAGGTAAGTATTTACTTTATTAATGGCTTTTTCTTCTATTTGCTCGGAAATAGCTTTATTAATAAAAATAATCATACTCAAAACTCATAAGAAAATGCACTCATATTTTGCCGCAAGCCGCACGCTAGCAATTTCCGAAATTTGTCCGGAGGACGGTAGTAGAAATTGCTGCACAGATGCGAGGTGTTTAAATGTTAACTAACATTTTAACATTGTTAAGGTGGTTTTTAATATACATTTCATTCATTGAGAATTGGGGACTGGTTACGGATCTGTCGGGTACTAATGCTAGAAATACATCTGTTTGATACATTAGACATATGTTAGAGAGAGATACGCCACACGACATCTCATCAGACACATTTTCGCATTAATAATATTAGTATAGATTTTAATCCCGATAAACATGGGATAGGAGATGGAAGTTTGTGTCAATTTTACTCAATAATTTCTGAATGTAAGTCAGTCTAGTATCTCGTTAGATTTTCAAAATCTAGGCAAGAAGCATAGAGCTAAGAAATTTGCGAACAGACCTCATTTAACACTGTTATTATAATACTGTACTAACAACATAATATGGACTTAAGGGTCTGAAATAAACTATTTTTATTTATTTGAGTCTGTTATTTCAAAAACCTCTTAAGTCAATTTTTTTCCAACATGCTTTTTTTACTGAAGACGGTTCCTTAAAGGGAGATGCATATTCTGGGTTAAGTCCTCAATACATTCCTTCCTCTTCAAATAAAACTGTGTGAAAGACGTTCATTGCATAAATAACATTAGTCAGTGACTTTGCATGCACTAATCATGTATTAGTGCATGCAAAGTCAGCGGGAGTAGTTTTATGTCTGAGTTTGACGTTTTAAATTTGCTTTGCTCTGATTGGTTCAACAATACTCAAATCCACAATTTGACACAATCGTCATTAATGTCAAATTTGTGTCTATTACTCAACTATTTTGTGGGAAAAGTAATTAGAAATTAAAAAAAATAGAATTCTAAATTAAAATTCTAAAAATTAGACGCTTTAACGCCAGTTCAGGATAGCATTCTGGAAGAGCATATTATGCGATTTCATAACAACATTGTTAGCTGGCATCATGAAGAATATGATTATATACCTTAAATATACTAAAACAAATTATTACATGTAAAATGTTAATAAGGTTATTTTTAAATGTAATTTCAATAATATGCAATAAAAAATATGATTACTACGATTGTTTTGGTTTAATTATACACCACTAACTCACTAGCCCTATTTCTTGCTAAAACAACATGAGTCAAGAACAGTTTTTCAGATTTTTTTCATTATTTTTATTAAAAGACTGTGAAGGTTATTCGCTATCAAAATTTTGTACCATAATTATAAAAATAATGTTATAAAAATAGTAAATTAAGCATAAAAAAGCATCCTTCAGGGCTCATTTGTTTGTGCATGAAACAGTTGTTATTGATACCTTCAAATCAAGAGTGAATAGGCATCTTCTAGGCAAGCGCGCTCCATCTTAGGCTGTATCACCACTTGCAAACAAGTCTGATAGCAGCCAAGCGCTAGCCTATATAACTAAAAAAAAAAAAGATTCCTGAAAAATTCTAACTGAATGACTTATGAGGTTTTTGAAATGACCGATTCATTTATTTTTAACTTATTTTTATTGTAATTTCACAGATTATTCGGCATACACAGAGACTCGTTGCCACAGATATACAGCAGTTCAGAAATATATGGAACGGTCAAAGATGGGTCCGTATTGGACGGGATTAGAATATCAGGTGTAAGTAATATGCACATTTCATAATCTGGGCAGTTCTTTTTCGCAGAATAAAACACGGTAACTGGGCTGGAAAAATCTTACGCCTGGAAGGCAAGCCAATACTTATTATTATAAATGCGAAAGTGTGTTTGTTTGTCTGCCCTTCAGTCACGCCGCAACAGAGCAACGGATCGACTTGATTTTTGCATGGGTATAGTTAAGGGACATAATATCCTACTTTTTATCCCGGAAAAATCCCGAAATTCCCGAGGAAATTAAAAAAAAAACATAAACCATGCGGACGAAGTCGCAGCTAGTCGTGTAATATTTTTTTTAAAAGAGGCCCATTTCCATAAGGTCGTTAAATGTATTTAATCTTTTCATGTCAATCCAATATAAACTGATTAAAACGTGTCAGCATCACAGAATTTAACTAAATCAGTTTAGGCAGTGCACCCTTACAAGTCTCTCTTAGCATTTAATTTGGTTACATCACACCACTATAGCCCATTAAAGTCCCACTGCTGTGCACAGGTTTCCACTCTCATAGGAGTGAGGGAATTATAGACCCACCACACCGCTCCAATGTGGGTTGGCGGACTTTAATGACTATTGTTATGTTAGTGATAATAACCGTAACCGACGGCTCAACGTGCTCTCCGAGGAACGTGGGTGACTCACCACCAACTTCCTAACTCCGTGCTAGTACTGATAATTGCTAGTCAGAAAAATGAAACAACCAACGAGGCAGTTGGTTACTTAATATAGTAACTACTGGCTAGCGCAACTTCACCCGCGTGGATTGACGTTTTTTGGTTCCCGCGGGACCTTTTTAATTTTCCGGGATTAAAAGAAGCCTGTGTTGTTCCAGACTTTAATCTATCTCAGTGCCAAATTTTTTCAAATCCAGATCTGTTCAGCCGTTCTAGCGTGATTGAGTAACAAATATCCATCCATCCAAACTTTCGCATTTGTAATACTACCCGCGACTTCGTCTGCTTAGCTGGAGGTTTTTTGGTTCTCACGGGAATTCCTTAATTTTCCGGGATAAAATGTATCCTATGTGCTATTCCAGACTATAATCTATCTCTGTGCCAAATTTCAGCCAGATCCATTCAGCCGTTGGGGCGCGATTGAGTAACAAACATCCATATCCATACATCCATCCAAACTTTCGCATTTATAATATTTGTAAGATAGTAAGATTAGGTATAGATATTCCCGGCCTGACCCCAAACTCGAATCCGGGTCCTCGTCGGCCACAGTCTAACATGCTAACCACTAGACCAACGAAGCAGCTGGTTACACAACATAATAACTATACATATATTATTATTATTATTAAATCTTTATTGCTCACAAACAGAAATAGATAGAAATTAAAACTACGAACTAGGACTAAACAGTATGCGAAGGTGGTCTTATCGCCTTTGCATACTGTTTAGTATGCAAAGGCGATACCGGCGATCTCTTCCAGACAACCTTTGGAGACAGGAGAAGCGAATGCAAACGGGCAAGCGCAGACTACAAGTATAATATAATATATTACACATAATTCGGTTACAGATTCTAGGAAACCAACAATCAGCGCTAGTGGGCCAGAACTGTCTCCAAGCGGGCCAAGCTAAGAACACATACAGGAGCGGGTGTTTTCTGCTGTACAATACGGGGACGCGACGCGTGCAGTCCACTCACGGGCTATTGACCACCGTTGCGTACAAGCTGGGGCCCAACGCGCCCGCTGTTTACGCTTTGGAAGGTATGTTATTCCCCATTACTGAGGGTCGTGACCCCTTTCCATGGAGAACACATACAGGAGCGGGTGTTTTCTGCTGTACAATACGGGGACGCGACGCGTGCAGTCCACTCACGGGCTATTGACCACCGTTGCGTACAAGCTGGGGCCCAACGCGCCCGCTGTTTACGCTTTGGAAGGTATGTTATTCCTCATTACTGAGGGTCGTGACCCCTGTCCATGTCGAACACATACAGGAGCGGGTGTTTTCTGCTGTACAATACGGGGACGCTACGCGTGCAGTCCACTCACGGGCTATTGACCACCGTTGCGTACAAGCTGGGGCCCAACGCGCCCGCTCTTTACGCTTTGGAAGGTATGTTATTCCTCATTACTGAGGGTCGTGACCCCTGTCCATGTCGAACACATACAGGAGCGGGTGTTTTCTGCTGTACAATACGGGGACGCGACGCGTGCAGTCCACTCACGGGCTATTGACCACCGTTGCGTACAAGCTGGGGCCCAACGCGCCCGCTGTTTACGCTTTGGAAGGTATGTTATTCCTCATTACTGAGGGTCGTGACCCCTTTCCATGGAGAACACATACAGGAGCGGGTGTTTTCTGCTGTACAATACGGGGACGCGACGCGTGCAGTCCACTCACGGGCTATTGACCACCGTTGCGTACAAGCTGGGGCCCAACGCGCCCGCTGTTTACGCTTTGGAAGGTATGTTATTCCTCATTACTGAGGGTCGTGACCCCTGTCCATGTCGAACACATACAGGAGCGGGTGTTTTCTGCTGTACAATACGGGGACGCTACGCGTGCAGTCCACTCACGGGCTATTGACCACCGTTGCGTACAAGCTGGGGCCCAACGCGCCCGCTGTTTACGCTTTGGAAGGTATGTTATTCCCCATTACTGAGGGTCGTGACCCCTTTCCATGGAGAACACATACAGGAGCGGGTGTTTTCTGCTGTATAATAGGGGGACGCTACGCGTGCAGTCCACTCACGGGCTGTTGACCACCGTCGCGTACAAGCTGGGGCCCAACGCGCCCGCTGTTTACAAATTTTATCAAAATCGGTGAATAGATGGGTCGTGAAAACGTAGCAGACAGATAGACAGTCACACTTTTGCATTCACAACATTAGGTATGGATTTAAGATTTTTTCAGTTTCATTTGGTCTATTTGTCCCAGGATCGGTGGCAGTGGCGGGCGGCGCCATGAAGTTCCTCCGGGATAATCTGAAGCTCATCAAGGATGTGGCGCAAGACACGGAGCACATCGCCGGGCAAGTGTTCTCCACTGGGGACGTTTACTTCGTGCCTGCGTTGAACGGACTGTTTGCGCCGTATTGGAGAAAGGACGCGAGGGGGTAAGACGTATTTCGCTCAGGACAGTAAAATGGCCAGATTCTGTTGAACACAATCATACTAATCAAATAAATATTATAAATGCGAAAGTTTGGATGGATGGATGTATGTATGTTACTCAATCACGCCCCATGGCTGAACGGATCTGGATGAAATTTGGCACAGAGATTATAGTCTGGAATAACACATAGGCTACTTTTTATCCCGGAAAATTAAAGAGTTCCCGCGGGAACCAAAAAACCTCAATTCACGCGGACGAAGTCGCGGGCATTACCTAGTATTATGAATGCGACAGTGTGTTTGTTTGTTGGTTTGTCCTTCAATCACACCACAACGTAGCAACGGATCGACGTGGTTTTTGGCATGGGTATAGCTGAGGACCTGGAGAGTGACATAGGCTTTGTCCTTCCCCTGGATACAAACTGTCGCTATACCAAATTTCATCATAATCAGTTGAAGAGATATTTTTTTGAATCCCGCAGGAATTCATGAATTTTTCGGGATAAAAAGTATCCTATGTCCTTCCCCGGGATACAAATTATTCCCATACCAATCTCTTCAAAATCGCTTGAACAGATGGGCCGTGAAAGCGTAGCAGACAGACAGACAGACACACTTTCGCATTTATAATATTAGTATGAATTCTGAAATGTGACGTCATTAAATTTCAACACACTTTTTTACTGATTGTTTAAAATGGTTATTCAAAATAAAACTAGCAAGGGACGTTGATATTACGACTTTTGGGAGATCCTTCACAAAAAAATAATTTATTTGAATAGTAGTCAAATACCCAATTGGAATTATTGTTATCATTATCATTACGGATATAGCTCGCCACGCAGAGATACTTTCGATTCCAGGAAATCAAAGAATTCTCAAGGGATTTAAAAAAAGTATATCGACGTGGCCCGAATGCATAATCTTGTTTCTAACAAGGTCCTTTTTTGCAGAATCATCTGTGGTCTAACTGCGTTCACGACGAAAAACCACATCATACGAGCGGCGTTAGAGGCGGTCTGTTTTCAAACTCGGTGAGTCAGAAAGCTGTTTTACGTTTAAAGATCGCTTTTGACGGTGAGTCAGTAAGCCGTTTTACATTAAAAACTTGCCTTTGACGGTGAGACATTTGACTTAAGGTCACGATGTGCAACCAAAAGAGCAATGGCGAAATTAGTATTGAACACATTCACCAAATTTTGATTGTACACAAGTGTAAGGTGAAAACGAAAGGAATTTGCTGATTTTTTATATTTGATTACTGTGATACTTTTTACCTTAATTAAATGAACTTAGGTAAAAAAATAAAATATTTAGGGAATCTTTTTTGATTCTTTAGTTCCCGTTTCTCAGTTTAGTGTTACCATTCTATGTATAATCTACCAAGTAGCTGGAATAAATCTAAATTGGTAGATTCTTTTGTAACATTTAAAAAAAAAAAATTATTTCGTCTTATTAATGTTTGCATAAATAATAGGAGTTTTCTTGCTTACATTATTTAATAATCTCTAACAGAATGGTTATAATTTAAAGAACATTATGGCAGCACTGATGCTGATTGTCTGTGGTTGTGCGGAATGTTTTACTGGTCTGTGGTTGACACCTGTCTTTGTTATTGTGGCTTTCTTCCGGTTATCATTTTTAAAAGTGACATTAACACATAACCAAAGAGTACATTATTTAAACTGGTATAGAGTTACTACTCGACTTTCCATGTACAGCGACATCTATCGGGAAGTTGTCCAACTAAAATATGTATAATATATAACCTTAACACAATGCAATATTATATATTACAAAGTGTATTCTATATTAATTTATCATAATTATTACAAGATCACCTAATTCTGCAACTATAGAATTATGTGACCTTGTAGAGTCTGGCTAACGAAAGTAGAGACTGGAAAAGAGCGGCAAATTTAAAAATTGTTAGTATGGCAAACTCAAAATTAGTGTGACAGACCTGGAGTAACCTAATTTGATACTTTAGAATTATTTTTCTTATTTTTGTTGAAACCGATTGCATACTAAAAAACCTACCACCTGCCTGAATGAAAAAACAACAATATTCAATAATAATTTATTTTAGTCACTATAGTCAAAATCTGAATCCAAAGCTTCTATCTGCAAAGATTCATCAGAGTCACTGGTGTCACTATTTCCAACGTTGATTATGAAACTTTCTAAATTTTCTTCAGTAATTCTATCTCTTTCTTTGTATTTAATTTCAATATGCATGACATGATCACACATTTTCTTCCAATCCTCTGATGTAATGCTTTCAAACGACTCTTAAATCATTCTTTCTGACTCTACTGTAGTCAAGGCTACATTTTTACTTGCCACTTTACGTTTAGCCAAACTCCATACAAGCTCAATAGGATTTAAATCACAGTGGTAGGGAGGAAGTCTCAAAACCTCATGACCATTCTGCTTTAAAAGTTCATCAGCTTTGTATACTGGGTCTGGTGTGTGCTGCTTTACAAAACATAGCAGCTCTGCCTTTGTGTGGTAATCTTCATACCGGATATCATTGAAAGTAAGCCATTCTCTTATCTCATTTTTCAGATTTTGTGTTGTTGGAGCTTTATTAACAATGACGGAATGATAACTTGCATTATCCATTACTATTACACTCTGCTCATTTAAATTGGGTATGAGCTTTTCTTGTAACCATTTATTGAAATTTGCAGCATTCATGTCATGGTGGTAGTCCGCCATTGTCGATTTTGTGCTAAAAACTAACAATGAGTTTGGCACAGGACCTTTCTCTGATCCAGCATGTACAATTATTTACCTTTTTCCCGTTGAAATATTTTCAATTGCACCACTCGTAGATGGACCTTGCCAAGACTTCTTGGGCTTATAGTTTTTGTGGACATAGGTCTCATCTAAATAAATAATTGGCTTTCCTTCTGAACGTTTCAAAGCTATGGTTCGTAAAAAACGATGTCTCCAGGCAGATATGTCATAACGTTCAATTAATATTGAACGTTCATTCTTGTTTTTCTTAAATTCATAACCATTAGCTAGTAGTATGCGGCGAAGAGTTTCCCGACATCCATTAAATCCTATGCTTTCTTTTAATTCCATTAACAGTGTCCTCAATGTAGGAACTTGTTTTCTGACAATATAAAAATCATTGATTTTGTTGCGAATAGCATCTATGTCGAAACTATCTAAGTTAGACACTGTGGGTTTATGGGGCCGTTTTTTTCCTGGGGTATTCCACACACCATCATTTAGCGCACCTTCCTTTTTTATTCTTTTTAAAGTTGCAACACTTACTCCTGTAAAGAATGATTAAACAACGATTAGGTACAGTATTGACAATAGCAAATTATATTATTATTATACATTATATTTCTTGTGTATAAATCTTGTGCTTAGTTAAAAATTACCAGTAATTGAAGCTATTTCTTCCAAGTACTGATTCTGGGTTCTCATCCTGTCATTCTGCTCTAAATCAGTAAGTTTTTCAATAGTTCTCACTATTTCATCGACTCCTGCTACATCCTCCAGATTTTCTGTCAAAGAAAATAATTTGTGTTACAAATTAATAAATGTAACATTTACTTACCTACCACAACCAATGAAAAATAACCATTTAATTGGAAGTTGCATTTAGTAGGTATTATTAAGGTGTTTAATGAAATGTATAATGAATGTGGATGAAAATAGAGATATAGTTTTTTAAAAAGAGAAATATACAAACAAAGTATCAAAATAATGCGTCATACTGACTTAAAAAATCTAACACAACACGTAAACAATCTTGTTTTTGTTTGAATTTTGCATCTTTCTCTCGTTGTTTTTCTTCAAATTTGGAAATCATGCAAAACAACATCTTCCGCACTCCACTTTTAATT
Organism: Erebia palarica; assembly: GCA_964035005.1. Taxonomy (NCBI): domain Eukaryota; kingdom Metazoa; phylum Arthropoda; class Insecta; order Lepidoptera; family Nymphalidae; genus Erebia; species Erebia palarica. Next base: position 22,256,808 of record OZ035993.1, on the reverse strand, counting down.
GTTTTATTCATTCTTAAACGCGTAAATGCTCGTAAACAAGATCACAACTAATCACTGCAAATCACCGACAACCACAGACAACCGCCTTCTTGTTAGGGCAAAATGTAGTTGAGTATTGCCATATAAAAAGTTTGCAAATAATTCGAGTCTCTACTTTCGTTAGCCAGACTCTAATAATTAAGATACTTAAATTATTATACGAACACAAACTGTAAAGATGTTCAGATGTTAGTAAATGAAATGCATGTTGATTATTTTCTCTTATATTCTCAATTACAAAAAATATACATAAAGTATAACAATTATTCCACAGTTTCATGTTTTTCACATCGTACACACTTAATACACACTCTATTAATATAGTTTCACATTGTAACGAACTTATCAAAAAAATTATAATTTTGTCCACCCGGCATCCGGCATGCCAGCAAACGTCAATGTCAATGTCGAATTTCAAACTTTAAAATGGCGGCTGTCCACGTTTGGAAATTAAAACACAAATGTTTCATTAAACTTCTAACTTATTCCACTAAACTAAATTTATAACAGATAAATCTTTATAAATTATCTAAATTCTAAGATAACTCAAATTCTGCTCAAAAATAAAAGTTTTATATATTTTTGTGTTTTGTGTTGTGTTTATATAAATGGCAAAATCATTAATTTATCTAAAACATAAGCTTCTGAACGAACACTTATTTCAGCGCCATCACAGACCCTGATCACAGACTTTTAAGTATACATACTTTCAGTACAAGATAAGCGCCATGAGCGCCATCCTTTAGGGAGTTGTGGAACTAACATCCCCATACAACAGAAAAATGTTCTAAGTGCAAAGGCCCTGCACATAACCTACAAAAACTTTAAAACGGAATAAATTTTTTTCTAGGTTCATTAAAAAAAATCTTCCTTCTGCGAGCTTCGTATTCGACTCTAATAAAAATAATTTATTTCACACGTGTACATAATTTTTTTACATATAGTATTCCGAACCAGTGGTATATTTATTTGAAGTTTCGAAAGCACTTTCCCAAAGTTTATTTTGATAGTAAAACTTTTCTATTTGTATTTGTAAGCGTCTAATAAAGTCTCCCAAGTTTTTTTTAAATCTCGTTTCTTATATTCTGATTTATGTCGTTTATGTGAATGCCTCGTTGGTCTAGTGGTTAGCATGGACGACTGCGGCTGACGAGGTCCTGGGTTCGAGTCTCAGGTCGGGCTATAAAAAGTATTGGGTTTTTCTGACAAAAAATTCTCAGTACTAGCCCGTGTTAGGAAGTACTTAGTTAGTTAGGAAGTTGGCGGTGTTTCACCCCCGCGCCTCGGAGAGCACGTCCTGCGCCTGATCTCTTTCCGGTCGTGTCGGATTTGCGATCCCATCGGGCTATGAGAGTAAAGAAACAGAGAGTGCACCTTTGTATGCACCTTATGCACACACACTTGTGCACTTTAATATCTTCCGTGCAGATGGCCAATCTCTCCGGAGATAACCCGCCGTGGGCGAAATACAGTCGGGAGGGCATTTATTATTATTATTCTGTTCCTAACAGGGATATCCTCGAAGCCATGAACAAGGACTGTGGCATGCCGCTGTCCAAACTCCACGTAGATGGAAAGATGACTTCCAACGATTTACTGATGCAATTGCAGGCGGACTTGGTTGGGATTCCTGTGTGTAAGTGCTTATATTAAATATTATATTCATTAATAACAAAATAGATGCGAATGTGAGTTTGTTAGTTTACTTTGTTTTTTTTATTAATTTATTTATAGAATAGCGCTTGGCTGCCACCAGTTCTGCTGGAAATAGTGATGCGGCCTTAGGTGATGCGCGCTTGCCTAGAAGATGCCTATATATGTATATGTTACCGTAAGATTGTAAAAACCGTTAGATTGTATTCTATCTCGCTAGATTGTAAACTGTCGACAGATTACAATTTAACGCATTATTTTTAGGTAGATTGTAATCTGTTAGGTATATTAACCCGATAAAACCTATTACCTTATTATTTATGTCGAACCCTAGCCTAACCTACAAGAAAGGGACAAGATAACGTAAATACGACGAATATTTCAAAAATTGACACTCAGAACATTGAACGGTTCACAATCTGTCGACAGTTTACAATCTATCGAGATAAAAAGCGTTATATTGCAATCTGACGGTTTTTGCAATTTTACGGTGACATAAATTGTTAAAATAACTTTAAGTGTCTGTGTTAGAAAATAGTAACTCATCACTGTCTGCAGGCTTACGCACCCGACCAATTTGCAATTTGAAAAGTGCAATATTTGCAATATTTTGATATCTTGCAATAGGCTCAGAAAGGTTGGAACCCAGAGCCGTAAAATGTCGGTTAATAAAAATAAAATATCTTTTTCAACCTAATTAGTCAGGGGGCGTGGGTTAGCCTGCCGCCAGTGATGTGTCTCTATTTTCTTAACGCGGACAGACTATAGTTGTCAAATACCCAAAGTAAACACAATATAATCAAATCAGGAACTTTTTTTCAACCGTCAAAACGCGCGCTGGATGGATAGGATGATAGATATAGGATTTTGTATAAAATATTGAACTGTGACGTCATCAAATTCTCCGCACTTTTTTACTTCAATAGATAGTTTAAAATGGTTTTCAAACAAAACTAACAGGGGACGTGGATATTACACCTTTTGGGAGATCCTCTATTTAATAATTACTAAAAAAAATATTTATTTGAATAGTAGTCAAATACCCAATTGGAATTATTATTATCATTATCATTACGGATATAGCCACGCAGGCATTTTGATTCCAGCATATTGGATATTTGACAACGATTCGATCGTTGTCAAAGACCGGCAAAGACGTGCCGCCAAGCGATTACGCGTTCCGGTACGATGCCGTGTAGAAACCAAATAGGGGTACTGGTTTAATATAACTGCCATGCCCTAAACAGGTTAGCCCGCTACCATCTTAGACTGCATCATCACTTACCATCAGGTGAGATCACAGTCAACGGCTAACTTGTAGTGGATAAAAAAAAAACCAACTGTGGGTATGTTTCCAGTGCGCGCCCAGTCGTGGGACATGTCAGCGCTGGGCGTGGCCATCGTGGCGGGCCACTCAGTGGGCGTGTGGAGCTGTGAACGATGGAAGCACCACGCTACACCGGCCGATACCTTCCTGCCCACCACCACGGATGATGGTAAGAAACTTGTGTTACAGCCTTACTTGTGAGAAGTGCAGTGTAATACACTGCACTTCTCACAAGGACCAGACAACCTTTCTCTTCCAGACAACCTTTGGAGACAGGAGAAGCGAATGCAAACGGGCAAGCGCAGACTACAAGTATAATATATTACACATTGTTCGATCTTAAATAAATAAATAAATAAATCTTTTGCCTATATATTGATGGGTAGCTATAAGAAAATGGTTGTACATATCTATGTATAATAGGCCTATTGCACTGCACTTTTCTCAGAGACCCTTTCACTTGAACAGTGTACTGTAATAAGACTTAGGGAGTAAGGGACCCTAATTCGGCCCCTATTGCTATGTAGTACGCGACGCTCTAACTAGCGGCCACGCCCACCCTTATCTCAGGGCCCTGTGAAAAGTGCAGTGTAATAGGCCTATAAGTTGTTTTTTTTTTAAGTGAAAATTTCTTTAGCCGCGTTGAGCACTTTTTGGTAGGGGCAAATGTTAAGAGTTCGCGACACCGACCTGTTACTTGTGACGTATTAGGACTTAGGTGGGCGGATTTTTAAAAAAGTGTACCTAAGTTAAAATGAAGGTAACACATCCTACTGCCTACTTAATATTATAAACGCGAAAGTTTGTAAGTATGGATGTTTGTTACTCTTTCAAACCAGAACGGCTGAACGGATCTGGATCAAATTTGGCACAGAGATAGATTATAGTCTGGAATAAAACATAGGCTACTTACTTTTTATCCCGAAAAATGAAAGAGTTCCCGTGGGAACCAAAAAACCTCAATCCACGCGGACGAACGAAGTCGCGGGCATCAGCTAGTCGTATACATACCTGACCGTCTGTTTTGGTAGGGGAAAATCTTATGGGTTCGCGACACCGACATCCTACTGTGACGTATTTTTTAATTTTTTAATTATTTTAAATATTCGTATTTATATTGGCGTTTGAATACTTACTTACTTAATATTATAAATGCGAAAGTGTTTCTGTCTGTCTGTCCATCTGTTTGTCATTTCTATCGGCAATTTTTAATTTTTTTTTACGTTTTTAGCAAAATTCGGTACAGAGATATATTGGATCCTGGTCATAACTTACTTTTAAACCCGGAAATAGTTTGTATGTGCTTTTTAAAACCGAAGGCCGACTTGCAGAACACTGATTAACTGATTATTTAAATTTTAGGATGCTATCACTTTTTGATAAGTTTATTTCTTGGTTGAACATGAAAAGTTAGGAATTACTTAAATATAATACGTTTAATGGCCATTGATTAAATTGTGCAAGTGGGCCTTAGTCTAGTATTAAAATCTGACATACTTTAGTGTTAAAATGAAATGTAATTTTTCTGTTATCCCTAGATCGTGACGCGCGGTACACAAAATGGAAGATGGCGGTGCAACGTTCCCTCGGATGGGCGACCACAAAGAAGTCCATCGCCATGACAGGTCAGAGACGAAAGAATAGCATGCTATCCGTCGAATCCCTATCAGACAGCCGGGAAAACTCTTACGATATCGACAACGTTATAAACCATATACACCCACCGCCGGATGACTCTGATGTTTTACTAGAGGAGATAATCCAATGCTCGGCCAGGAAATTCTCCATATTCGTCCCTTTAAAGCAACCCAAAGACGAACACACCATACTAGATGACGCTGAGTATTATATGAGTAAAAAAGAGTGCGATTATGATATGTGTCAGTGTTGCCAGAGGAAGAAAAAAGTGCTTACTGACTGGAAAACTATAGAGGAAATCATAGAGAATGATCCCGAAATTATTTTCGATGAGGACAAACCGGTTGTGTGCGAAACTAAGCGGGATAGCGTCTGTGTTTATGACGATTTAGGGGATTTACCGATTAGGGGCGCTATAAAAAAGCGGATACACATTAGAAAAATACCCGCGATTTTTCGAAATATTTGCGATAAGATCGCGTCGCCGACGCATAAAGATGAGGTTAACGGTTGTACAGATAAATAACTGTTATTTGGTATTTATAACGTTATAGATAAATACCGTTACGTTGTAGATATATAACGTTACATTATTCTAACGTTGTACATAAATAACGCGATATTATACGTTAGTATTGTTTTTTATCGTTGGTATATGATAACCGTCCACTATACAATTTATTATTTTTATTTATGTCGATTGGTTATGCCGCGAAGATCATTAAGAATTTATAATTTTCGAATAACTGTTTTAAATAAAATTTTGTCGTAATAAGTATTATTATAACCATCGAATATATTGAAAACTCTCGGTTATTGTTCTCTCGCTTCTTACATCGAATTTTATGTTATAGGTATTTTAATTACATACTTATAGGGTTTTAGTGAATAGCACTGTGTTTTCGGTTAAATTGGCATGAATTTATCAATTCTGAAAAAGTACAATTGAGATTAGGGAACAAAGCTCGAGACGGCTGAGCTTTAGAATAGATCTCATCTGGTGCTTAGTAATGATTCAGCCTAAGATGATAGTGGGATAACTTGTAAGGGGTATGATAGTTATATTAATGCAGTAGAAGTCAGAAAATACAAAAATATTAGTGAGCTTTAGTTAGTGCAGTCTGTTCTTGCATATTTTAATGTTATTCAGTATAAGCATAGCAGAATGCAAAAATTGTTGCGATAATCATTCCCACTCACTCGAGCACTGATATCTCGTGGCGTGGAAGCGAGAGGTAATGATTACTGACGCCGCCATTTTTAATTCGCTTTTTTATAAGCAAGGGTTAAACCAAGTTTTGTCGTGCATTGTTACCTAAATCCCTATGGTATTTATAGATGTTATATTTTTATTAAAATAATGTAAACAGCTCACATACTTATAAAGTTTAATGTACTTAAAAATAAAAGATTTATTTTACCTACTAAAGGTCTTTAATTTATTCTGTTTTGCTTTTGTTTCATACTAATGCATGATGCACGAAATCTGAGTGTAACAGTAATATTCTAAATGCATGCAAGTAGAAAATAATATACCCCGATGCATAAAAATAGAAGTTTTCTCTAAACTTATAAAGCTCCGAACTGACTGTGGCGAAATTCGCACAGAATCGGGAAAAGCAATTCGCTCGTCCCGAATTGAATAGGGATTGTGCCAATTAATCAAATCAGTAACTCTTTAAAAAACGTTAAAACGTGCGTTTAGTGTGGAAATTTCAATGAAATACAAGTATATTGTGATGCTAAGACACACTTACGAAGACGCACTGTTTGGCTTTAATGGATAGTTTAAAATGGTTAGCAAAAAATCTACGAGATGACATAGATTGTACGTCTTTTGGAGTCTTCCAATCTTTTGGACCCTCTTTTTTTGATAATCACATAAATTTTTGATGTAATTCACGTTTAATAAACATGATAATCACATTTATTTTACATAGGTATTCTCCCTATCGATTCGTAATTTTCCTGTCACAGATCAACGCGAAATTTGAATTAGTTTTTCTCAAGTTTTGCCTCTTTTTCCCATATCATATTATAAGAGAAAACACTATAAAATGCTCGATCTGCAATATTCTTTTAGTAATAGGAATAGGATAAAAGTAGAAATAATGCAATGGAATTCTATTTCTTTATTAATTATATTAGTTAAATTTTGCTCAATGAAGAGGTTTTAATTGTTTAATAAAGTTGTTTCATTTAATTTATGTGCTGTAGATATTTTGCTCAACGAAATAAATAATAAATTCTCTATACATATCACAAAATAATTTGTCTAAATTAAATTTTCTATTCCTTTATTTACTTAGAAGAAGTTTATTTTGTTTAATGAAGAAGTAGATCCATTAATTTGATGTTTTTTGCTCAAAGTAAAAGTGACCTAGAAAATCCTCCATCACACAATTGAAAAACTAAAGAAAGATAAGTAATATTATAGATCCTCCTCCGTTTTTGGTAGTCGCTTAAAAATATACCTATAACATCTTTCGGGTTCATCTATTTTAAATATAGTTTCTATTTCTAGCTTAGTTAAAAAAAAAAATAGGTAATAAGAACTATATTCTGTTTTTATTAGTTTTTGATGTATTTGTTTCTTATCATATTGGAGTTTGGCAATTTTATTTTGGAGTTTCGTTTTTCATTAAACTAATTTCAGGTCTATTTATGAAAATTATTAATTATTTGAATCTTTTCATTTTCAAACGCGAATTGCCATTTTTCATAAGACAATGCTTTTATTAAATATTGTATGCTTACAATTTGTATTTTTTTACAGAAGAACGATACAAACTCCTGGCATCGATTCCAGCAACCCTGTACCTCATTGGTAGCTTCACGATGCTAGTCGTTTCTAGTATACTTAAGGATAGTTGATTTGAGCTTTAATTTGTAAGATATAAGTGCTATAAACAAGTAAATTTGCTATATTTCCACATCATGTTAAGGTTGTCGCCCATTGTACAGGACTGTGCCGTATGGGCCCATCGAAAATAACGTTGCATGTATAGTGAGGTATAAGAAAAAAGGTACCTTGCATCCTTTTTAAAAGTCTACATTAATATAGACTTTTAAAAAGGATGCAAGGTACCTTTTCTCTTTTTGTAAAAATCTATTAAATGGATTGCCTAGAAGAGTTAACAGACAGACACACTTTTTAGCATATATCATATTTATAGCATTGATTGTGTGTGACTTACTTGTATGTGTCAAAGAGGCGCGGTCCTGTATAGTAGGCGAAAACCTTTAATATTTAAGTATACCCTGTTAGACAATGACCATTCTATTCCATAGTTAATTAACCTGTTTTAGTGTTTAAAAGAACGAAAATAATGCTCAACATAGTCTTTATTTGATCCTATTTATTAATTCATTATTAATTTGTTATTTAAATGTTTTGTTTGCATTTTATGAACTATTTAAAACTAAGCGGTAGTTAGGCGTCGTCGATTTTCTCCGAATTTTTTTAGGGTGCGCGCATTTTTTTGTCTTAAAAAAAAGAACGGATAAATAACTTTAAAATATTAGTGCAACATAAAGGGGTAAAAAGATTAGCACCCCTTTGCGTTTTTGTGTTTGTAAAGACAGTGGCTGATTCTGTAGTGTAGAAGTTCAATCTCCAAACTAAAATGACAGCATTAATTATTATATATATATTTATATATATAATAATTAATGCTGTATAATATATAGTAATTAATGCTGTATGTTAATATATATATATATATATATATATATATATAATATTATATATATATTATATATATATAATATATATATTATATATATATTATATATATATAATATATTATATTCTTGCAAATTTCTAGAGGATACTTGAAGAAGAAAGACGTAAAAGCTCTCCTGACTCATTTATTAACATGAACAATAAAAATATTACAGCGAGAAAATAAAATCACACAAGAACGACACGCAACGACGGGTGACAATGTAGTCCGCAGCAGATGCGCACGCATCCTTTTATAACCTCGTCTCTGACACCATCGTTATTTTTCTTAATCGCAGGGAATGTATTCCATTCTTAAATTTCATTTCTTTATCCTGAAACAAGTATCTTATGTTAGTAAATATCTTCAATAATATAATATATATAATTATAAGCATTATTGCTAACCTTTTCATAATACTCTAGATTTAAAGCTAGATGTCAGATGTCATTTTAGTTTAGGTTAGAGATTGAGTCATACAGAAATTGCTACAATATCCATGTCTGTCGTACAATAGACCTAGTTTTGTGGTACTCTCGTTTCACTCCGATATCGGAGCATCCTCAGGAGAGTGCTTTGGAAGATTAGTGAGGTTTTGCGTGACGGCGGTGAAAAAAGTGATAAATATTACTAGCTGATGCCCGCGATTTCTTCCCCGTGGAATCAGGTTTTTGTTTCCCGCGAGATCTTTTCAATTTTCCGGGATAAAAAGTAGCCTATGTGTTATTCCAGAGTATAATCTATCTCTGTGCCAAATTTCACCCAGATCCGTTCAGCCATTCTGGCGTGAAAGAGTAACAAACATCCATACATACAAACTTTCTCGTTTATAATATTAGTAACGAAGTAAGGATAAATCACTGCCAGTATTTGCACGCCGAAACGGCAGAGCATGTTAGAACTGTTAAATAATTATTTTATCTTTTTATGTACATATTCGAGGAAATAAAAATATATTTATCTAATTAAATATTTATACTCCGTCAAACTTATCGGATCCGGTGTCAGTGTCGCTAGTATTTATTAATGAATTATAACAAAAACTTAAACGGCATAACAAGGTCCAATTTTGGCCACCGGGTCAGATAAGTTTGACGACTATACAAGCGGGAGAACGGTATGTGGATTATATCGCTAGATGCACATTGTCCCACATAGGTTTGTCTATCTTAGTGGATTGTAGCGAATTAGGCTTCTTCATTCTTAGTTGTAAAGTATTTTTAATTCATGTCAACAATGTGTTCTATTGTACACTATCTCTAAACTTTACTGAAAAGACAGGTCTACATTACAACAAAGAAAAATTAAAAAGAAGTTCGTTTAATATTATTACTGTCAATTTAGTTTATAGACTAACTTAGTATAAACGGACCCGTCGCTAATATTATATGAAAAATGAAATAAAAACTAAAACTATACAGGCATAAAATTTTGTTCCAATTTTGGCCATCAGGCCAAATAAGTTTGTGGGACTATACTTTGGAGATTGTATACCTATCAATATTAAAATATACTAAACCATGCCCGATCTACAGATGCACTAAACTCTTTAGATTATGGGTTTTTAATTTGATTTTCTGGGATGCTTGAAGCTTTATTCGTACCTAACGTTGTCAAAATCGTCGGTGAAATAGATGGGCCGTGAAAGGAGTAGGGTAAAAAAAGGCAAAATTCATAGATTAAGGATTGGTCTGGCCAATGGCCGTAATGTTGAACTTTAGTTAACTTTGTGTTTATAATACTGATATTCCTATCACAATAATTATCTTTTGTATTTTACACTTTTTATCAGGTTTAACATTCGTAGTTTTTAATTTAATTTACTGTGATATTATTTTTTTTACAGTAATTTATTTGGTAAGTTTCGTTTTCGTTTTGTATCTTTTTTTACTGTAAGTACTTATGTAATTTGGGTTGTTTCAATTTTTGTTTTATATTATTAGATATAGCTTAATTGTAACATTGCATGGATGATAATTTCAATTCTATTTCAATGACATTCTATAAATTTGTTATTTTACTAAACTGCATTGGATTAAAGCATTTATTGTTGATTGAATTTGTTTCATTAACCGACTTCCAAAAAAGGAGGAGGTTCTCGATTCGGCGCTTATTTCTTTTTAAATGTTGGTGCATATCTCCGTGGTTTCTAAACCGATTTGTTTTTATTTTTCTGTGGTTAGAGGAGGCTCGCTAGGTGGTCCCATAAAAAATACTGACTCCAAATCCCCATTCCTGATGCTGCAGGTGCACCGTAATCTACTACATGAAATCCTCAAAACTAGGGAGTTACGAAATTTTGATGGTGAATTCATACAGTAGGTAATCAATTCACGTGTATACGTTTCAACTCTTGAGTCCCAACTCCTCAACCCTGATGCTACAGGGTACAGAATGGTGAATTCATAGGTTTTCAATTTTCAATTGTAGGTGTCAAGCAACGACTTAACACTTAAACCCAAGGTCCAACTCCTCAAATCTGATGCTGCAGGGTGCTGGACTCCTAAGCCGTGGGGATTTAGAGTACCTACCTACACTAAAAAGTTAAAACTAAAAATTCTTTCAAAAAAACCGACTTCTAAAGCCACTGTAAAGTAAAAAAATATTTTGATTTCTACACACTATGTTGTAGTCGGGTGAGTATAACATACAGGCAAAGTTAACGCGTCAGGAACGCCCGACTTCAACATAGTGTGTAAAAATCAAAATTATTAAAAAAAATTAATATAGTCAACATCAAATCAAACCTTTGAAAAAATTAACAAAACTTGGAAATATATTTAAGTTGTTCGTTACTTGGCATTTTAACACTAGGTATATAATATGATTTTGAAATGTGACGTCACCAAATTTGGACCCCTCCCATCCCTTGTCACCCCTTTACTTCGTCGACCCCCTCCTATATACCTAATCTAAGACCCCCTCCGTGTGATGTACTTTATGAATGACCCCTAAGGAGTTCATCCTACACTGCGCTTATAGGTAAGAGGATTTACGACAGTATATTTTAAGTTTATTATAAATGACATCTTATTAATTTTTGTTGGCAATAAATCGGTTCAAAATTCGCGCCAATTATTTTACCAATGATTTACCACAAAACGATTGGTCCCCAAAAAAAACCCCACAATACAAAGTATAGTCTATAACTTATTTCATTTTTTTATTGTTGCAAGTAAGTATTTGTCTCAATTTTATTATTTTAAATAATTATTCTATGAAGTAATCAATAATGAAGTAATTTCGAAATATTGTAAATAAAGCCTCGATCAAATGCATATTTTCGTTCAGATTGGTTCAGATATTTCTGATCAGAGACAAGTAAATTTCTGATCCTATATGTTACTTGTCTCTGTTTCTGACAGAAATACAGATTTGCCAACTTAAGTTCGTCAAAACAAAATGTCAAAATCACGAGTTCGTAGTTAGTTCGTACCAGAGACAAGCCACTTCGTCTGACGGTCTGACGAGTGACGTCTCTACTGTGGTACTTATTTTACAATTTACTTGTCTCTGGTGGTACGAAAACTAAGAAAACAAGAAAAATTTGAATCAAAATTACTTTCAATTATTAGCTACGGTAGAGGTAACTAAATAAGCAAATCTACTAAAATACCTGCATATTTTAATTCATGTTACATTTTTATTTATGGATCTAAAATGTTTCTATTTTAGTGCAAAAAATAAGAATATGAGTGAAGAAGCGCATATAAATAAGCTTCCAATCGAACTATTCGAAATAATATTACGAAAAGTCAGCGGGGCTGCCTTAGGAAAGTGTCGAAGAGTGTGCAAAGATTGGAAAGAACTGATCGACAGTTCAGAATATTTGTGGCACGAGAAATGTCGAAAGGAGTTCAAAAGTTGGTCGAAACTCGCTAAAACGAAATCCGGTAGCCAATGTACTTGGTATCACATATACAGGAATCTTTATAAATGGTCTGATTTAAAAAAATATGACATAAAAATAAGGGAATTGTACAAATTTTCCTTGCGTGGTAATTCGCATCTTTTAAATATTGATTACGGAATCATACCATTAAAAGATGATAGAGGTACATTTTTATATGACACAACTACATTAAAATATATCACTATTACATTACCAGAATGTCATTGTTTAAAAATTGCGAATAACGACAGTGTAACAATTATACAAGTCAAATTAGGTATATATATAGAACGGACAGTTGATAGTGACAGCCCAGATTATGTAACAGAAGCATTTATTGAGGCAGATGATTTTATACTTGCAGACAATGTACTATATCTTCACAGTAGCAGCAATATTTTCTCATTAGACATAACATGTCAAGAATTCACACCTAAATTTATTGTAAATATAGCTTACAATATTAAAGAAATGCAGTTTAGTGAAGGTATATTATATATGTTCACTGATTTTGGTCATATAGCATGTCTGGATACAAACCAACAATATGTTAAAGTGAAATATAGACGCATAAATTGTCCTATAGAATGGATTAATCAGATCAGACATGTCAGCGGAGTTGATGACAAAAATTTTGTTTGCTATTCAAGAAATTTGATAAAAATAGAGGTAAGAAGGAACTGCACTGAAGGTCTCTAAATCTTGAGTCAGAGAACCAGACCTATAATCCTGAGATTCAGCCTCTCTATTCTAATTCATCAAAATCCATTAAATAGATGGGCCTTGAAAAGGCGGGAAATAAAGAGGCAGAGTAATTCGCTAATAATAACAATAAATCTTGACAAAAAAAATATTTTTAAAAACAAGCTTTTGTCGCCCACCATATTGAATTTAATGTGACATCATTTTATATTTAGTATTCTCAGCAAACAATATTTAAATAATACTTGTACCATGGGGGTGCATAAATAATAACTAGTGGGCTATCTTTGGGAGTCCGCCATATGGGATTCAGAATGACGTCACTTGGCTAACCATGCATTGTCATCCAAACTAAACATGTATGCAAAGTTTCAGCTCAATCGGTTGGAGACAACTGTTTTAAAATTCAATTGCAAGTTTTAACCTAAACAAACCCACAAATATTGCATAACCTAACTTTGAGAGATTTGTCCTCCAGTTTAGGCCGTTTGCTTTAATACTTTAATAGTGAAGTTAAACACTGTCATGTCAATAACCTGCATGCCTGAGAGTTCTTAATAATGTTCTCAAAGGTGTGCGAAGTCTGCTAATCTGCACTTGACCAGTGTGGTGGATTAAGACCAAACCCTTCTTATTCGGTGGAGATCTGCTTAGTACTGGGCCTGTGATGGGATTTGAAATGTTAAAAAAAAACCTGGCTGAGTGTGTTGTGGGCTCTTCTCAGACCAGGGTGCATTTGAAACTTTTGTAGCTTTAGTTTTAAGTTGCCATAATATTGATTATCACCTGATGGTGATAATCAATATTATGGCCAAATTATTATTCCCAAATTGACCCTGCCGGGGATCGTACCCGGGACCTCCGCACGTTAAGATAACAGCGCTTAATACTGCGCCAGGGAGGGTGGAATATGCTTCCTCTTCGCCATCATGCAAAGCCATGGATTTCTTTGACGGTGGCCTGCTTCGATAACAAAAGTGTCTGATTGCGCAGCGCCTATTTTGAATAAATAAACATTGAATTGAATTAACTGATGGATTTTGTTACGCCATTCCAGGTAGAACAATGCAGTCACCTCTATCTGGAGTTTCCACCGATCACAGCATTGTTTTTCTATGTGAACATCATATTATTGGGCACTCGGGATGGAAAGATCTTACTGTATAGACTGTCCAGTCAAGAGAAGTCAGCTAAACCAATATTTGAAACTCTGGCAAGGTATGTTATTTTTTGTTATTTATTAATCTGTACTAATATTATAAATTATAAATGGATAATATTATGGATGGATTGATGGATGTTTTTTACTCAATTATCCCAGAAAAGATCGGGATGTTTGGCACAGAGATAGATTATAGTTTGGAATAACACATAGGCTACTTTATATCCCCGAAAATTAAAGAGTTCCCGCGGGAACCAAAACTCAATCCACACGGACGAAGTCGCGGGCATTAGCTATTATAAAAAATAAAAACTAGTAATTTTTATGGATTATATATGTCACCGTAAGATTGTAAAAACCGTTAGATTATAATATAACTCGCGAAATTGCAAACTGTCGAAAGATTACAATTTAACGCATTATTTTTCGGTAGATTGTAATCTGTTAAGTATATTAACCCGATAAAACCACTACCTGATTATTTATGTAGAACTCTCACCTAACCTACAAGAAACAGTCAAGAAAACGTAAATACAATGAATATTTCAAAAATTGAAACTCAGAACATTGAACGGCTCACAATCTTTCGACAGTTTACAATTTCGTGGGTTAGATTATAATCTAGCGGTTTTTACAATCTTACGGTGACATATACAATAGAAATAGAAATAAAAATAGAAATCTTTATTAATCAAATTAACTTAAGTACAAAAAATTCAGTGAACTCCTGGCCCCTAAACTAGAAGGACCCGTATCTATCTCAGGGCCCTATTCCTTCCCAAAAGTTTATTAAAAATAAATATTTCTCAAAATGTGCTGAGATTTCTAATAAGGTAATTTTTTCCTTATTTAACATTTAATACAATTATTACAATGATTATACAATTACACTATACTGCTGATGACCACGACTCTTTGCGTGGTTTAAGTATTTTGGAAACTTCTTAATTTTCGGGGATAAAAAGTACCTAGCCTGTGTCCTTCCCAGGGAAATTCAAATCAAAATCGATTGTAAAGACGGGCCGTTAAAACGTTGCTATACTCGGCATTTACGTTGACAGACAGACACACTTTCGCATTTATAATCTACAAGCTGAGGCCCGTGATTTCGTCCGCGTAGATTAAGGTTTTTTGATTCCCGCGGGAACTCTTTAATTGTCCGGAATAAAAAGTAGGCTATGTCTTTCCCCGAGATACAACCTATCCTTCTAACAAATTTCATAAAAATCGGTCAAGCAGATGGGTCGTGAAAGCGTAGCAGACAGACAGACGGACAGACCGACACACTTTCGCATTTATAATATTAGTATGGATACTTTATTTTAGTCAGTCATTTAAGTTTATTTGGCGATTAAAATTCAGTCTTGTAAAGATTCATCTATTTACTTACCCCAAGGTTACCTGAAGGCAAAGTTGCGGTACAGTTAGATGTGTGCGAACGAAGATCTGGACCTGTGATAGTGGTGTCAACGTTTTTAGATCTGTACGTCATACAGATACCATTTTTCCCTTACGTAAGTATCAATTAGTCAACGTATATGTCACCGTAAGATTGTAAAAACCGTTAGATTATAATCTAACTCGCAAAATTGCAAACTGTCGAAGGATTCCAATTTAACGCATTATTTTTCGGTAGATTGTAATCTGTTAGATAGATAGAACCTAATCTAAATCTAATCACTATCTGATTAAATGTGTCGATCCCTAACCTAACCTACAAAAAACAGACAAGAAAACGTAAATACAATGCATATTTCAAAAATTTACACTCAGAACATTGAACGCTTCACAATCTTTCGACAGTTTACAATTTCGTGAGTTATAGTTTAGTCTAACGGTTTTTACAATCTTACGGTGACATATATAATTTTGTAATTTTTAACCGACTTCAAAAGAGGAGGAGGTTCTGAATTCGGCTGTATATTGTTTGTTACGCGATTATTCCGCCAGTTATGATTCAATTTTGATGATTCTTTTTCTGTTTGGTACATCATACGTCAGAGGTGGTCCCATATAAATTTTATCGAAATTGATTTAGCGCTTTTTGAGAAAGTCAACAAAAACAAAATATATACCCAGATATTGTTTTTACTTTAAGTTGATACTTATAGTCTTGAAGTCGGTTTTTGTTTTAGATAAAAGCGGATTATTATTGTTATAATGTTTCGAAACAATTCTTAAATACATATCAAAAATTGTGGAACCGGCAGGATTTGAACCCGCGTCTCTCTGGGAATCGCGCCCTAAACGCCTTTGACCGCTAGGCCACGGTTCACTTACCGAGAGTAAGAGCCGAATTTAAATATTATAAATGCGAAAGTGTGTCTGTCTGTCTGTCTGCTATGCTTTAACGGCCCACGGAAATTTGGTAGGTACAGAGATAGGTTGTATCCTACTTGACTAGGACATTGGCTACTTTTTATCCCGGAAAATTCAAGATTCATAGGCATAGGGATAGTTTGTACCCACGCTTGACTTGTCCGCGTGGTTAAAGATTTTTGATTCCCGCCGGAACTCCTTAATTTCCGGGATAAAAAGTAGCCTATGTCTCTCTCCAGGTACTCAACTACACCCATGCCAAAAATCACGCTCCGTTGCGGCGTGATTGAAGGACAAACAAACAAATCAACAAACAAACACACTTTCGCATTTATAATATTAGTATGATTAGTTTTATTATGCACCCTTCTGTTTTATCTTTGAACCTGTTTGTTTAATGTTTTTGTTTTTAAGCGTGTGCAATAAAGGGTTTTATCTATCTATCTATCTATTTATATTTACAGGAACAGACCACAAAATTAACATTCACAGCTGACAAAATGCGCATGTACAAAAGGATGGAAAAACTGAAGGCGCGAATGAAATCGGTCAATCCACCATAGTGGCGGTTTGGCTACAATTATCTTTCTAAGTATTTTGTACAAAAGCGCACCTAAGTAACCTAAATGACCAACATTTTCATATGACACGAGACATACACCCGACGACCTCCATGGTGCAGTGTTTTTTTTTAATATCCCGCTGGTAGAAATGCATTTACGCATCCCTGACGAAAGTTGAACTCTTATATACGAGAAGAGCTCAGCTAACGGCAGGGTATGTGGGACTCCCAGTTGCCCAGACTACCCAGTAAAACCAACAGCGGTCCTACGTTACCTGCTGCTTTTGATCATGCAGCATCCTTTAGACTACAACTTAAAACTAAAACAATTCCTAA
Source organism: Erebia palarica (assembly GCA_964035005.1). NCBI lineage: Eukaryota > Metazoa > Arthropoda > Insecta > Lepidoptera > Nymphalidae > Erebia > Erebia palarica. The sequence continues at coordinate 22,239,453 of OZ035993.1, read as the reverse complement.
CAAAAAAAGTTGCGTGCACTACCGCCCAAGATAAGTAGAATGGTGTGTTTTTTTTCGTGTTGTGACTATATCGAGTAGTACAGTGTATAGGTTTTTTTTACAATACAATATAACACAAAAACAAGCCCTAACAAATTTAGTTAATTAATTAACCCGACCGAGACCAGGGGACCGCTTCCGAGGACCGAGACCAGGAGACCGGCCCCCAGGACCGAGACCAGGGGACCGGTCCCCAGGACCGAACCCACAGGACCGGCCCCGAGGACCGAGACCGGGGGACCGGCCCCCAGGACCGAAAACTTATTATTGTACCTATTCTAATTTAATATATACTGTTACACTATTTTTGAACCGTTTGCTCCGGCCGCCCGCCTGACCACGCTAGTTGCAAACTCGAGGAAGGCGTCCCGGCAGTTTTCGTCATTGACAGCATGCGTTATGTTATCCCTGGTCAGCGCCCCGTCCGTTCTGCACTCATAATTATATCGTTCTATCATAAAGCGGGGGCATTCTAGCAGAATGTGCTCCACTGTTTCCTCGCTTCTGTCGTCACAAGTGCAGAAGGGACTGGGCGCTAGGTGAAATCTATGCCGGTAGGCTTTGAAGCCACCATGACCGGTGAATAGTTGTGTTTTAGTATTATCTAGCCTTAGTTTTTGTAACGTCTCCATTTATTTATCGTGGAGGCCCTGATGAGGTGCTTAACGAGGGATGGTGGGAACAAATCATATGCCTGTACCTTTTTACATTATAGGGCTGCCTTCATTGCCAGTTCGTCGGCTCTTTCATTGCCTTTTATGCCGACGTGCGCGCGTATCCAGAAAAATGTTATTTCACCTCCCAGCGCGGTCAAGTCCTTTATTTGGTCCCTTATTTTGACTATTATCGGGTGATTATTGTTTGGGTTTCTAAGACTGTCAAGCGTTGATCTGGAGTCCGTGAATAACTGGGCCTTCCGGAATCTTGCGTTGGTGCACATAATCTGTAATGCTTCTTTTATGGCAGTGGCTTCCGCCTGAAATACTGAGCAATAACTTGCTAAGGGCATTATGCTGTGTCGGACTTCTTTGCCTTCCTGACATATTGTTATTGCAGCCCCGACTCTGTCCTCAAGCTTACTCCCATCTGTAAAAATATGAGTGGTCGCATTGTCTGTGGGTGGTAGTTCTTCCTCTTTCACGATTTTGCCAAAAGCAATTTGAGCTCTTTTCGCCGGATGAGGTAAGCAGAAAGGATTAATCGGGGTTTCTATTTCTCTTCCTGGGAGCTGCTGTAGTTCTTCCCCTTCTTTACCTCATACAGATCCCTTCTTTCCTGCGCCCGCAAGTCTAAAGGTAGTATCCGTGCCAAAATAGTACTAGCTAGCAGTGACACCGTCCTGTGTGCTTTGCTTATCATTAACGCAAACGTTCTTGTTATGCGATCCAGTTTAGTTCTTATCTGAACTGTTTGTCCTTTTAGCTCCCAGACGTTTGCCGCGTAGAGAATTGTGGGTTCAACTACTGATATGTATATAGGCCTTAGAATATCAGAGTTTTCAAAATATTATATATATTGATGGTTTTGTCGTAACCTCATTTATGTGTTGGACAAAATCAAGATTTCTATCGATCGTGAGACCTAGCACCTTGATAGATTCTCTGGCTGGTAGATTTACTCCTGTGATGATTAATTTAGGCTCGTGATATTTTAATTTGCGGGTTTGTGTAAGAACTTGTTTTTTGTGGGGCGCGAATTTGAGTTTATTCTTGGACCCCCAGGTAGCAACGGCTTCCAGGGCCTTGTTAATATCTTGCTCCAATTGTTCTCCTTTATTTGCTGCCCCTCTAATTAGGATGTCATCCGTGAATGTGGACTCCTGGGCTGTTTGTTTCCTCCCAGAGGCTGTCCAACATGATGTTCCAAAGTAAGGGTCCGCATGTGGAGCCCTGAACGCAGCCTTTGCCCGTGTCTCTATCGACTTCTTCTCCTGAGTATCTAACTGTCACTTTACGTGAAGAGATCTTTTTGGCATGTATTGCGCCTTCAATAATTTTGACAGCGTCGTACAGGGCGTCTTCGGTACTCTTTTGGGGCATAAATCCATATTATTTACGGTTCAACTTTTGTTCCCTTCCTAGTTGCCAGAGGATTCTATTAGCAAACATTTTTTCAAGTACTTTTCCAGTAGGATGCCAGTGGCGCAGTGTTGAACGCTGTTGCCTTAATGTTATAGGAGATAGCTGCACTTTTGGTAACTATCGCCAGGAAGGTTGATTCAGTATTAGGTGGGTTTAGGGCTCTCCACTGATGACGAAAGTGAAAGTCTGCCCGCATGTTGATCGGCCTTTTAAAAGATATAGCCGCTCAAATAAGTGTTGTGTGTAGAAAGGATGATTCTTGTACAGTATTACAGTATGCTTCGTTACTTCATCAGGTGAGATCGCAGTCAAGGGCTAACTTGTAGTGGAATAAGAAATAAAAAAGCGTTTTACGTGTGTTAAACTTACAAGTGTAAATCTGTCCCCTGATTGTGTAACAAAATCGTAATCGTTTGTCAAACGTATAATTCGACCTGTTTAAGGAGTTCACAGATGCCTGCACGACAAAAAGCATATTGTATGAACTCTATAAAAAGTTCGAGTTATACGTTTTAAGCTGTCAAATGATTACGATTTGCTTAGACAATTGGGCCTCAGCCCCCCGATTATGTAAGGAAATCGTAATCGTAAACGTCTGTCAAACGTATAATTCGACCGGTTTAAGGAGGTCATAGATGCTTGTACGTCAAAACGCATGTATGTACCCCTTAAAAAGTTCGAGTTATACGTTATGAGCTGTCAAATGAATACGATTGGCTTAGACAATTAGGCCTCTGGCCCAAGTTCTTGATTACGATTGTAAGTTTTATTTACATAGCTAAATGCTTAGGGTAAATGTGGGATAGTTGCCGCATTTTTTGAAGTAGGCAAATATATTATAGAATATGAGTTTTCTTAACAATTACATGATTGTGATGTGTTGTGTACTTATTAATGAAATAAATAATTAAAGTAATTTAACATTAGTAGTTGTATTTTTTTTGGTACAAAAAAAAAAGAAAGTTTTATAATCGAGGATAGATGCCTAAAGTGTGGGTTAGATACCATAATGATGATTTGGCTTGTGGGATAGATGCCCTATGCATATAATAAAAGATTATCTTGGATTTATTTATTTTAATCAACAATTACTGTTACATTTTCATTTATAAACACAATCATCTTTGGTTTAATTGAAAACTGAGATCAATTTTAGTATCTAATAATACAATATTAGTATAAATATTAAAAATGGCAACTTCTGATACGTTTTAGACGATTGATCTAATTTAAATTTTAAACTATTTTATATTTTTTTCATGGCGTAATTTTAATCGCTGACAAGGATTACAGTAATCACCGTACATAGTACAAGTTTCATGCAGCCAATTTTTACACATGAGGCACTGGATCCAGTCTGCCGTTGATTTTGTTTCCTCATAATTTTCAAAACATTCCAGACATACATTTGACGAATTTTCAAGAGAGTCTGACTCACTACAAGGGATTGTCTTTCGTTCACTAGCGTTTTTGATTATTCGTTGCTTTTTCTCAACAGCACGAATGGGACGTTGCATCACATTAACACTTGAAGTTTCATTTCTTTATTTTATTTTTAATCTCTTAGCTCTTTTCATATTTTTCTGTTTTACGTCAACATGAGATTCATTTTCTTTGAAAAATTCATCAGAATCATTTGTGGCAGATGAAGCTGTCTCTTCTGAAGCTACTCTTGGCCTTTTTTCTGTCATCTTCCTTGGTCCTTTTACTTTACTACTTTTGCATGGTATGTTAGGAGTAGCTTTCCCTTTGATTTTCTTATTAGCTATGTTTTCTTTGGAATTTAATACTGCAGCTGATTGTTTTCCTCTTTTGTATATAGGTATCGGAATTTTCGGTACAGGGGAACATTCTTGCAAGAACTTGCTAGGTGTCTCCTTTTCGCCTTCTTCATTTGGCTGCAGACAATGAGATTGTGAAAGAAGAGATGGAGAATCTTCTCTCGTTGTATCATGACTTCCACAATTATCATGTGTTTGATCAACATTTGTTAGTGTAGAAGTTTGAGTTTCAGCCAAAGCTGAAATCTCGTTGCAGTTTGATTCTGGCAACAACTGATTGCTACATGAGGGACTAGGTAATTGTAACGTATTTTCAGGTAAGATATCTTGTGGCTCATCACGGAGTTGATTGCTTGATGACAAATCGGAGATTGCAAAGAAACTTTCTGGAATAGCAGCCGGATTGTAAGGGTAAATACCGCAAGACCTAAAGCCCGAAATAGCATTAGAAGGCGTAGTCGTTCGAATCCATGCATTACCAATTAGCCTGCCAGCTATTAAACGGTTGATTTTTTTTTATTTGTTTGTAAGCATCCAGTTCCTCGTCTCAGCTGCATAAAAAGTCTTAAATGGCTTGAAAAAGCTACGGTCTAAGGGTTGTAAAGCTTGCGTGCTGTGGCTTGGCAGACAAAAAAGTATTATACCATTTTCTTCGGCAGTCTCCAACATTTCGACAGAGTTCGTATGAGAAGAATGCCCATCTAGAATCAAAATAACCTTACCTTGAGGCTTTCGTGGTATAAAATGCTGTACTAGCCACTTCTGAAATAACTTCGCATTAACATAGGCTGATTTCTTGCTTATGTAAACATCGGAACCACGAGGAAGACCATCTAGAAATTCTGGCTTTTTATTTACTCCTTTAATAATAACAACAGGGCTGAGAAAATTTCCAGCAGCATTGCAGCAAGCTATTATTGACATAGTCTCTCCCTTTTCTCCGGACGTTATTGAATGAACTGATTATGTCCTTTTCGTCACGATAACTTTTCCAGGACTGTTGTTCAATTGAACCCCAGTTTCATCTATATTAAATATACGCTTGCTCTGGCTTGTCCAGTAAATCATTCTCTGTCAATACTTGAAGATAAAGCTTAAACATTTTATCGACTTCCTCACGATTAAGTCCCTGCGCTCGAGCAAGAGACAGACCTTCTGCTTGCCGAACGCTAAGCGTAGGTTGGCGTTCTAAAAAGGATTTTAGCCAATGAGGTCCAGCTTTGCCTGTTTCCTTATTAAAGTCATGATTAATGCCAAGTTTTTCAGCAAATTGAAACGCTAAACTTCGTACCGTATCTCGTGTCACAGGAAACCCAGCTGCTTCTAGTTTCTGGATGTGTGCGACGAGCCGTTTTTTCGTTATCGAAGTCTAGAACGGGGTGTTTCCCTAGAAATAATCATAAAATCCATTAAAAATGAATAATTATTTTTTTTGTAGTTTCATTAAGAATTATTTCAAAGTACCTAAAGTAAGTTTCGTAGTATCTTGTTTTGCGAATCGTCTTTTCAGGGTCCTGGCAGGAATTCCATAACGGCGAGAAATATCTCGCTGGAATATCTGGCTTGAATGAAATATCATTCAAGCCATACTTATTCTGCCTTATTTCTTCAAAAGCTTCTCGTAGCGCATCTTCCGTCCATTCGCCCCGAGGGCTTGCCCCTACTTTGCGCACGTACTTGCGAGGCATATCTACACTAAAAAAATCGATTAAAATTTAATAAGGGACTAGCTGACCCGGCCACGCGTTGCTGTGGCTAAAGTTTTTGTTATATTACATTATAGTAAACAATTGTGACTGTCAAATAATAACAGACAAATAATTAGCTGAATTATACGGTATTTCGTTCACTACAAAATAAATTTAATTAATTTTATAGCGTCAACAACACGTGGTAATTATGCTGTTAAAATGTAGCTTATATGACACGTTCGTAGATTTACCATAGCAGCGCCATCTATTGATTACTTACTCAACCCAGTCGAAAGGTATCGACATCTGTTAGAATCATTTGGAGTTAACAGATAATTGTGACTGTCAAATAATAACAGACAAATAATTAGCAATAAATTAAAATTGCGACTATAATTTGAGATTTAAACTATCCTATCTCTCAAGTTGGATCGAACTGCACATCGTGTGCGAATTTTATTATAATCGGTTAAGTGGTTTAGGAGTCCATTGAGGACAAACATTGTGACACGAGATTTATATATATTTTATGCTGTTAAAATGTAGCTTTTAAGACACGTTCGTAGATTTACCATAGCAGCGCCATCTATTGATTACTTACTCAACCCAGTCGAAAGGTATCGACATCTGTTAGAATCATTTGGAGTTAACAGATAATTGTGACTGTCAAATAATAACAGACAAATAATTAGCAATAAATTAAAATTGCGACTATAATTTGAGATTTAAACTATCCTATCTCTCAAGTTGGATCGAACTGCACATGGTGTGCGAATTTTATTATAATCGGTTAAGTGGTTTAGGAGTCCATTGAGGACAAACATTGTGACACGAGATTTATATATAATTAAGATAGATACCTCTAAAGGCATCTATACTCACAAAAAATGAGGCATCTATCCTTTTTCGTGGGGATAGACGCCGCTCAAAATATTGAAGTAAATATGTTAAAACATACACAAATAATAAACAAAATCTATTATTTGATACATCTACACTTAAATAAAACAAAAATATAGACACAAGTTTCGAGCTCATCAAAATTTGAGACGCACCAAATTCACGAATTAATTGCCGCAAAAAAAAGTTCGTTGTCTCACAACTCGCGACACGTCCGTTCGAGTTAAGTGCGTGGCCAGGGCCTTTGCACTTAGAACATTTTTCTGTTGTATGGGGATGTTAGTTCCACAACTCCCTAAAGGATGGCGCTCATGGCGCTTATCTTGTACTGAAAGTATGTATACTTAAAAGTCTGTGATCAGGGTCTGTGATGGCGCTGAAATAAGTGTTCGTTCAGAAGCTTATGTTTTTGTTTTGTTTTTTGAGCAGAATATGAGTTATCTTAGATAATTTATAAAGATTTATCTGTTATAAATTTAGTTTAGTGGAATGAGTTGGAAGTTTAATGAAACATTTGTGTTTTAATTTCCAAACGTGGACAGCCGCCATTTCAAAGTTTGAAATTCGACATTGACATTGACGTTTTCTGGCATGCCGGATGCCGGGTGGACAAAATTACTATTTTTTTGATAATATATATAATTCGTTACAATGTGAAACTATATTAATAGAGTGTGTATTAAGTGTGCACGATGTGAAAAACATGAAACTGTGAAATAATTGTTATACTTTATGTATATTTTTTGTAATTGAGATTATAAGAGAAAATAATCAACATGCGTTTCATTTACTAACATCTGAACATCTTTACAGTTTGTGTTTATCGTATAATATTTATTACAAGTACAAGTTCTATAATTGCAGAATTATGTGATCTTGTAATAATTAAGATAAATTATTATACAATACACTTTATAATATAATATGTATAGTACTATAGCATTGTGTTATGGTTATATATACATATTTTAGTTGGACAACTTCCCGATGGATGTCGCTGTACATGGAAAGTCGAGTAGCAACTCTATACCAGTATATATAATGTACTCTGTGTGCGTGGCACTGCCTGAAGGACGGGCGGGGGTAGGGTTACATTAAATCAAAACACAGCGGGTCTTAATGGTCGCTACGTGTCAGGGCCTTTGCACTTAGAACATTTTTCTGTTGTATGGGGATGTTAGTTCCACAACTCCCTAAAGGATGGCGCTCATGGCGCTTATCTTGTACTGAAAGTATGTATACTTACAAGTCTGTGATCAGGGTCTGTGATGGCCCTGAAATAAGTGTCCGTTCAGAAGCTTATGTTTTAGATAAATTAATGATTTTGCCATTTATATAAACACAAAGCTAATAATATATAAAACTTTGTTTTTGAGCAGAATATGAGTTATCTTAGATAATTTATAAAGATTTATCTGTTATAAATTTAGTTTAGTGGAATGAGTTAGAAGTTTAATGAAACATTTGTGTTTTAATTTCCAAACGTGGACAGCCGCCATTTTAAAGTTTGAAATTCGACATTTACATTGACGTTTTCTGGCATGCCGGATGCCGGGTGGACAAAATTATTATTTTTTTGATAAATTCGTTACAATGTGAAACTATATTACTATTATTAGAGTGTGTATTAAGTGTGTAGGTACGATGTGAAAAACATGAAACTGGAATAATGGTTATACTTTATGTATATTTTTTGTAATTGAGAATATAAGAGAACATAATCAACATGCGTTTCATTTACTAACATCTGAACATCTTTACAGTTAGTGTTTATCGTATAATAAATTATCTTAATTATTACAAGGTCACATAATTCTATAGTTGCAGAATTAGGTGATCTTGTAATGATTAAGATAAATTATTATACAATACACTTTGTAATATATAGTACTTTAACATTGTGATATAATGGTTATATATATATATATATATATATATATATATATATATATATATATATATATATATATATATATATAATTATATACATATTTTAGTTGGACAACTTCCCGATAGATGTCGCTGTAATGGAAAGTCGAGTAGCAACTCTATACCAGTATAATATAATGTACTCTGTGCTACGTGTTTACTGAGGCAACTATCCCACTGAGGCGTCTATCCCACATTTACCCTAAACATTCTCGTAAGTTGCGTGTCGTTTGCAATATGTTAGTTATACAAGTTACTTAGATGAGATACTTACACAAAAACTTGAAAGTGTAAGAACATAATATGGCCATATTAGAACATAGTTCTTGGGTTTCATTACAGATAGTAGGTTGCATATTTTATAATTAAAGATACCGTACATGTTTTGCCATAATGTAGACGTGCAAATATTAATTGATACTTAGTCACTAGAATACTAACTACCGGATACATAATTTTTTTCTGGATACCTTAATATTTATTTCATTTATTAAGAATTTAATATATTTGCTATAGACTACTGCTACGCTAAAATAATCACATTAAAATTCATAATAACAATAGCACTACTTAGATCAATTCAGTATATCAAATTTATTTCATATTAATACTGAAAACTCCATGTCAAATAATTAATAGTATTTTTCAATGTCCAAAATTAAAATGTCAAGCTAATAGAAAATAATAAATGTAAAAAATAATACAATAAGTATTGTACGCACTCGAGTTGAATGCAGTCGGGGCTGAGGTGACGGAGGAGGGAGCATCTCCCTCCGCCGTCCTAATAGTGTTGTCCAGTGCTGTCTTTAACATCTATCGTATGATATACATACGTAAACGCACTGATTTATATGTCGGAGTGTATAAATTGTTAAAACTGTTTATGTTCACATTAACGCTGTGATGTCAACATTAACGTATCAAATCCGTGAGAGTTGGAATAATTGTTTTCTTGCTGTTATGGAAGTGGACATTTCCTAGATAATACGGAGTAAACGGATACGGATAATACGGAGTACGGGAATTTTTGTCAAACGGCCAAGCATTCGTTAGAGTTGAGAAAATAGGTTTAGTTGATGGTGGTGGTGTTAATGGTGGTGATGGTGGATTGTCACAAAACCGAATCAGTATAACCCGACTCAACTTAGTCTTGTTTGCCCTACCCCTTGTAGGGCAAACAAGACTAAGTGTTAGACCTAGTGTTTTTGTAAAGTGTGAACCCAGAAGCTCGCGAAGGAGGTCCTGAATGAAGCGACGTGAAGCTGAATGAAGGGGCGACGAAGTGAGTTTTCTGGTGTAGCCCATCCTTTTTACTTCTATATTTTGTGGACACCCAACATTAGACGTTTGATCATAATATAATCAATTAATTAGGTGATCAATTGTTGATGAAAACTATGACCATTCAATGATATTATACTCGATTATTTCATGAAATGATCAATTCTATATGATTTTGCGATTTAACAGTTGAGGGACCGTTAATGTTTACTATTCCTAGATAAAGTTCTAAAATCATCTCATTGAAGAGTTTCGAGCTCTAACGTATCGAAACCGTTTATGTCGACATTTCCTAGGAAATTCTGACACATACATACTCTTCGATCGAACGCTTGTTGCTTGTTTGTCGCTTAATAATCATGTTGCTTTCCGTGTAAATTTTTAAAAATGAGTGATTTAAGAGGTTCAGTAACAAAAAAACGTTTTTTTATTCATCGCGAAACACGCGATATGGCGAAAAATACTTTGGATATGTGTACTGAAGAAAGGCAAAATAACATTTTGGCCTTGACTTTAACGGAAGACCGAGTTGATATACCAGAGTATCAAAAAAACATAATATGTAATACAATAAGAAGCTTACGAAGAGGGCCTTACCTCTTCGTTCTTCGTAAAAAAGATGATTTTTAATCGTATTGTAATTCACAAAACTATAGCAGACCTTTATCTGACTCTAATCGTCAAATCGTCCCTACTTGTCCGAATGATTTTATTTTCTTTACTTGAGAAATGAAGCAAATTTTGATTTTTATTATTGTGTTTCAATCAATATTTTAAATGTTTTTAAAACAATACAACCACTGCTGGTTTTTGTAATTTATCGATATGACTGTCAGTAATAAGGTCACAGCACTAGCACATTCCTAAGCTCTGCATTCAACTCAGGTGCGAACAATAGTAGGTATTAAGTCCGTGGTAGGTTGTAAGTATAATATAGTCAAGCTTTAAGATGCATGCCAATTTTAAAATAGTCATTAATGTCATAGATGTTTTCATTTAATAATTTATTAATTTTAAATGTTATTGAACTTTATGAATGGTTAAAACCTTAACGTGATCCGGGTAGTAATTATATATTTTGATTGCCATGCAATATACATTTCGCTTGTAGACACTCAATCTTTGCATTGGTATTTTTAGTTCGCGCGCGAGGTCCGAGGAATCTTAAGGAATGTGGACGTAATGAGATAGAGTTGTGATTTAGTCGATTTTACGTTATCGATAGTAACACATCTTTGGTATATGTGTGCTTGGATTGAATTAATTATGAAATAATAATTCTATGGGGATATTCAGTGCAATAAGGAAGAAGAGATAACAAATTGTATCATATAATTATAATGAACTGTACAAAATGAATTTAAAATCTAATATCCGTTGCAATCAGAATAATCAGTTCTTTAAGGAATTTAAAAATTAAACAGCTATTTGCACGGACAAAGACAACTTACAATATAACCCTGCTATTACAAAATTAAAAAACAGGACTCGATAAAGCGTACTCTCGCGTCACGGTCGGCACTAGTATGGGAGTGTGCGGGGTATGAAGCGACGGTCGGACGCGGGGCGCTCCCGCCCGCTACCTCAGCCCCCGATTCCTCAGTACTGGCGCGCGTACTATATCTTTAATTGGGTATTTGACAAATAGTCAAATCAATTTTTTTTTTGTAAACTGCAAAACCTGCCTGCGTTTTTTGCCTGGTGGGAGGCTTCGGCCGTGGCTAGTTACCACCCTACCGGCAAAGACGTGCCGCCAAGCGATTTAGCGTTCCAGTACGATGCCGTGTAGAAACCGAATAGGGGTATGGGTTTAATATAACTGCCATGCCCCTAACAGGTTAGCCCGCTACCATCTTAGACTGCATCATCACTTACCATCAGGTGAGATCGCAGTCAAGAGCTAACTTGTAGTGCATAAGAAAAAAAAAAACGCGTCCTAAGTATGGGATTTATGTGAAATGCTTATATGTGACGTCATTAAATTGCGACACATTTTTTTACTATAATCGATTGTTTAAAATGGTTATTTAAAATCATTATAAAAGTATCAGGGGACGTGGATATTTGAGTTCAGCAATAGGTTTGCTTTAATAGTTTTAGTCATCGCTTTTAGTGCCGATTGCACTAACTTCGATTTACGTGTAATTTTGAAAGAAGTTTTTACGAATTCTGTCAAAATTACAATTTAATTTCTAGAGTAAACGTTATTCGGAGTTGGAGCAATCGGCCCATAGCTAAACAATTTAAAAAATTGTTTAATTTATTGTAATAATTGATTAAGATTTTACTTTATGTTAATAAACATACCACTTAACTTATGAATGTTTCATCTGTACCTACATGTTTTTTGAAGAGAAAACCTGCATGCCTGAGAATTTTATGGGAACTCAAGCATGTATAGTTCGTGCGCGAGTTGAATGCAGGGTAAATGCATGATGTCACATACATTTACTCTGCATTCTACTCGCCCGCGATCTGTAGGCTTCCTGCCCCCAAGTAGTCTAGGCAATAAAGCTAGTGGACAATAACAATAATTCCTAAGGCGACGAAACTTTACAGTACCTATGATAAAGTATCAGGAGATAAACGTATATTATAAATATCTAATAAAAATCAGATAAGAAGTAAGGTTTTTATGCTAATACCCAATTGTTAAAGCAGGAAGGTACTAGGTATTATCGCGTAAGCGCAGTTTAGATTTGATAATAAAATCGGTTTAAGTATCGATGTTCCATGATTATTTCGTTTGATATTTCGGTTTTGAGTGTAAATTACAATATTTTATTCTTTTAGGTATAAAATGTAAATACCTAACTTCCACTTGTTTTTTTTTGATATTTTTGTATAAGTTTTGGTTTATAACATACACCCTTGCCAAGTTTCAAGTACTGAGGATTTAAGGCGGGGGGGGGGGGGGGGGGGTGTCTCGACTCTCGTTACAACGAACCGCCCCGTTGCTTAGACTAAAAGGTGTGTGAAGCTGCCAATCCGCATTTGACCACTGTGGTGGAAACGTTTCATATTCTGAAAGGTAGGTCTCCTCAGTAGTTTTTATTTTATTTTTTATTATGAGATAGGCTTGCGCTTGATGACAATCATGCTCAATACAAAGCAATGATGAGGTCTAGGTTGGAGCGCGCCTGCCCGAAGATGCCTATTCACTCTGGCCTTGAAGGTACGTGCTACGTGGCAGGGATTACATGCGCTGGAAGGGCATTCCATATCTATCCTGGCGGTTCGAATGGAAATGAGTAAATATAAGTATTTGATGATGGCTTTATGTTTTGTTTTTTTTCATTATAATAATTTCGAGCGTATGTCAAAGGGTAAAAGGCTGAGTTTAAGTTGGTATAAAAAATACTCCACTTGTTAAAAGTATGCTATTTTAAAATGGCGCGAACATATCTCAGCCAATGATAGCGCGCGTCCGTCCGCTATTGGTTGTTGCCTACGCGTCTTCGGAGTAAAAGCACGATACAGAGATAACACGAGTCTCTGTTGTTCATGTGTTTAGAATATTATCGTCAAGGTCTGTATTTCATTGGCGATTATTCGGTTTTAGTCGGCGTTAGGTTGCTTTTGCAAACGAATTTAGGCAATGGGCCGGTAGGGACGGAGTTTGTTTTTATTTTCAGCTACCCTCAAATAACGTGTGAAAGTGGCCGTACGTACACGGCACTACAAGTATATCATGCTAATCTTGAAGGACTAATCCGAGTATAATAATCCATACTAATATTATAAATGCGAAAGTGTGTCTGTCTGTCTGTCCGTCAGCTACGCTTTTACGGCCCATGTATTTCAACTCATTTGCTTATAGTCCATGGACTGATCGCAGATCACGCTAAGAAAAAAAAAATGTATTTATCCGATTTTGATGAAATTTGGTACAAGGATAGGTTGTATCCAGAGGAGAGACATCTCTATTTTTTAACTAGGAAAATTACGGAGTTCTCGCGGGAATAAAAAAATACGCGGGCATCAGCTAGTATACTTACTAGCTTTTAGTATATTTACTTTTTATTACGTACCTACTCCTAATAAGTATATTTTCCTAAACAAGACTGGGGCAATCCATGAATGTTAATATTTTTTCCAAGGGTGCATGGCTCAGATAGATAAGAAAAATACTAAGTATTTTCTAACCAAATATTTAATTTCACCCGTAGTCTTTCAAGACTTTTCACGACTTGCACATTTTAAAGTCCGAAAAAAATAGGTGTAACTATTTTGAAGGCAGGTTCAGCTTATTCCCGGGAATAATATTAAAAATCATCATCATCACTACATCCCATTAACGTCCACTGCTGGGCACAGGTCTCCACTCTCATAGGAGAGTGGGAATTAGAGTTTAGACCCACCATGCACTAATATTATTTACGCAAAAGTGTGTTGGTTTGTTTGTTTGTCCTTTAATCACACTGCAACGGAGCAACGGATTGACGTGTTTTTTTGCATGGCTATAGCCAAGGACCTGGAGACTGACATAGGCTACTTTTTATGCCGGAAAATAAAGGAGTTCCCGCGGCAATAAGAAAAACTTAAACCACGCGGACGAAGTCGCGGGCATCAGTTAGTAAATTAATAAATCTATGATTTGACTAATTCTGTTGTAGGTACACATCTCATTTTTATCTTACTGACTTTTTTTTCATTTAAACCTATAAAATTCTACATCAATGATTTGCCGAATTTTATCGTACCGTAGCCTTGATTTTTTCCTAATCATTCTAGCAACAGTCATGACAGCCCGATAGTAAATAATTTAATAAGTGATAACCTGTTTTGACCACAGAATATTAAATAATTTCACAGAAATGATTTCGGCTATTTTGAATTATAGAAACTATAATTTCTGAATTTTCTCTGATCTGGTGGGAGGCATGGGCTGTAGCAATTTTAGCTATTTAGTAGCGTTACGCCGTATGGCCGTACCGGTAATTTTCTTGTCCACTACAAGTTAGCCCTTAGCTGTGATCTCATCTGGTGGTAATTGATGATGCAGTCTAAGATGGTAGCGGGCTAACCTGTTAGTAGTAGGTATGGCAGATTTTATAAAACCCATACACGGCACGTCTCGAATGAAAAATAGTGTGTGCGCCACGGGATGAAACACGATTTCAGATTTCGGGTGACGAACTTTCCCTTCGTCTGAAATCGTCTTGTTTCACCTCTAAGCTCACAATATACTATTGACAAATCACGCGCTCCCCTATCATTTCTACAGATATTCTACATTCCGTGGTTGTGACCCACACATATCTAATCGACTATATCTACCGTATCTATCTTGATAGCACTCGATGACCTAACTATTGACTTAAAAAAGCATATATAATAAAAAAGAGAACTACTGAGGTACCCATTTTGTAGTTGAACGCGATCGTACTAAAATGAGTTTTACAAATAAAGTTGTTATAATCACTGGAGCGGGATCAGGGATAGGTGAAGCAATTGCTGTTCAATTCGCAAAATTATCCGCCACACTTTCTATAATAGACATAAACGCAGATAGCCTTCACAAAGTGGCTGAACAATGTGAAGACATAAGCAAAGCAAAAGTATTGGAATCAATTGTTGATGTATCAAAAAATGAAGACGTAAAACGAGCAGTTGACAATACTATCAATGAATTTGGAAAGATCGACGTTGTCGTGAATTGTGCAGGGATTTCTGGAAAGGGAGAAGGTATTCTTGATCCCAATGTATTGACTAGTTTTGATAAAGTTATGAGTGTGAATGTAAGATCTATGTTTGCCATGATACATTATGCTGCACCAGCGTTGATTGAGAGCAAGGGATGTGTTGTTAATATTGCTAGTGTGATGGCCGGAATTGTTAGTAAAGGATCAATATCGTATAACGTTTCAAAAGCAGCAGTCGCTTATTTTACAAAGAATGTTGCTTACGACTTGGCGGATAAAGGAGTTAGAGTGAACTCGATTTCACCAGGACCAGTAGCGACGAATATTCTAATAAATTCTGGAAAAAGCCAAGCTGAAAATGATGAATTTTGGGATGCATGTGCCAAGTCAGTTCCTCTTCGACGCAATGTACCCACGAGCGAGATTGCTGAATTGGCAACATATTTGGCCAGCGATAAAGCTAAGAGTATAACTGGTTCCGATTTCTTGATAGATTCTGGATTAACATTGTCCGGTATGCCGAACAATTTAGATCCGGCCGGGAAATTAGAATGAAGTGAGGTTTCACAATATTACATGAGTCAATAGGTAGGTACAGGCATTCATTACATGGTATATAGGTATTGAATTGATTATATTACCGAATAAACTAAAATAACTCAATCTACCATTATTTAAAAAAGGACTTTTTAAAATATCTTTTAGATCATTGTTTTTATTCGGTACAATAATTCGTGAATTCTTAAACAAGAAAATTATTTTAATTCAATATTTAGACGTCGGCAACGATAAATTATACTTATTAACCTAATAACATCTTGTCTGTATCATATTTTACCAAATAAATATTTGCTTTACTTTACTTAGGTAGATATAATTTGTGACTTGACTATTATGACTTTAAGAATGCAACCAAAGCGAATAATGTGTGAAATAATTGTGTTTTTAATAACAATAAAAATGCATTATTTATTTTTCAATGCGTTTTTTAAATAAAAAAATAATATTTTATTTGCAGGAACATGGGTAGGTACACAAATAGGTCTTAAGTATTTCCCATACATATCTAAACTTATATTATAAAGAGGAAAGATTTGTTTGTTTGCTTGTTATATTAGTGTGCAAATTGTCGGGGTTTTCTCTAAGTAACAATATAACATTAAATATTTCATTAAATCAAATTATACATAACATCATAAAATTAAATTAGTACATCATCTACAGAGTGTAGGTATATACTATAATATCTCTATGACATCATCACATTACTTTAGTCAAGTAATAACAATATATTATATCCATCCATCAATCAGCCTGTATGCATCTACTGCTGGCCATAGGCCTTTTCGAGAGCGCACCACCAAACGGCAACCGGTCCTCCGCCTTCCTCATCCAACCGCTTCCTGCCACCTTCTTTAGGGCGTCGGATCAGCGCGCTAGAGGTCGTCCTACACTGCGCTTACCGTTACGGTCTCCACTCCAGAACACGTCTGCCCCAACGATCATCCTCCAATGATAATGGATACCTATATATTATATAGGTATCATTAATTTACAGAATGTCAATATTAAATTTAAAAACATGCAGTTAACACATTTACAGTGAAAATAAACTCAAATAAAGTCTGTAATATATAAAAACAGGAAAGAGAACAATCAAGATCAAGGTTTTCAGCATATTATATTTTTATCCATTTTCTTTAAGTGATCTCATAGTATCTCATAGATAAAAATATTACATAGCTCTAAGCTCAGCTTAGAGCTATGTAATATTTTTATCTATGAGATATGTAATCGTTTATTTTGTAATACATATTATATTGTAAGGATGGGTGTTTGGGTAAAATCTGATGTCACTATCACTCTAGATAATGCATCTGCAGCTACATTATCCTTCCCTTTTATATACTCAATTACATAGTCATACTCCTCTAAAATTAAACGAAATTTTGTTAGTCTGCTCGACGGATTGGACATATTAAACAAATAAATTAAGGGCCGATGGTCTGAAAAAATCTTGAAACGTTTACCAAATAAATAAGGTCGAAAATATTTAACTGACCAAACAATGGCGAGCATTTCTTTTTCTATTGTTGGGTAGTTTAATTCTGCTTTATTTAAGCTTCGACTCGCATAAGCGACTGGACGGCCATCTTTATTACACAGAACAGAACCTATTGCAATACCAGAGGCATCAGTATATAATTGAAACTCGTTGTTATCCGAAAAATCCGGATACTGTAGGACAGGTGGTGAAATTAAAGATTGTTTTAATAGTAAAAATGATTTTTCGCATTCCTTTGTCCAAAAAATTTTGTATTTTTCTTAGATAGTTGATTTAATGGAATTAATGCAATTTCGGCAAAATTAGGTATAAATCGTCGGTAATAATTTGAAAAAGCTACAAATCGTTTCACGTCATCACATGAGGTTGGAGTTGGATAATTTTCGATGGCTAAGGTTTTAGCAGGGTCGGGTTTTACCCCGTCAGCACTTACAACATGTCCTAGGTATAGCAACTCTTTCTTTAAAAATTCGCATTTTTTTGGATTAAGCTTTAAATTAACTTTACGAAGTCTCGAAAATATGTCCATTAAGTTTTTATTACGGCTTTCCAAATTTCGCCCGAAACATATCAAATCGTCCAAATAAAATAAACATTTCTCATAGTTTAACCCTGATAATGCGACAGTCATTGCCCTTGAAAATGCACTGGGGCTCGTTTTAAGTCCCATTGGCATGCGTTTCAACTGATAATGTACATTTACAGTAGTGTACATAAGCTGTACATTTTCTACTAGTAGGCTCTAATTCAATTTGATAAAATCCACTTTGGAGGTCTAAATGACTAAAATATATAGCTCCTGAAAGTGAATCAAGTATATCTGCTATGTTTGGGAGAGGAAATCTATCGTCAACTATTTATTTTCGTTCAGTTTCCGGTAATCAATTACAAGTCTATATTTTTTTTTGGATGTATCACATTTTTTAGGCACTAATAGGATAGGACTAGACCACTCGCTCATACTTTCTTCAATAATATCGTCTGTTAATAACTTTTGTATTTGACTCTCTATTTCCCCTTTTTGAAATAAGTAGGTAATAATAATTTTTGTAATAATAATTTTTAATAATAATTTAATAATAATAATTTGTAATAATAATTTTTGTAAGCGGTATTGCTTTTTATAAACGGGTACCGTGTCAGGTTTCAAATGAATTGATTGCTGATAAATATTACATTTTTTCACAGATTTTCTCTATTTCCAATTGTTCTTCATTATTTAAGTAAGTTAAATTTAACTCTGTAAGTAATTTCTTTACTCTATCCGCGTTAACTTTCGGTTTATCGAAACAAAGTAAACTGTAGTTTGTCAATTTATCTATTTCTTGATTAAAAAAACATATGTTAACTTCCTCTTCGCGTGTATTTAATATTTGAATAGGTATTTTGCCTGATCTTGGGCATGAGATAGTTGCAGCCAAAAATGCTCCCTCGCACAATTCTTTCGGTAAGACCACACATTCTTCCTTTAAGTGCGTTGACACTAAATGTAAAGATTCTGATCTAGGCGGTAAGCATATATATTTATTATTTCCTAAGAGTCCCGGTTGTAATGACAAAGTAGTTTCGATGTCGTTATTGAATAACTTTAGGGTATCTAGTTCTAAGTTTAATTTACCCCTATACTTTTTCAAAAAGTCCATACCTAAAATTCCGTCGGTCGAACAACATAAGTTTTTAAATACATGAAATCTATGTGTAAATATTTGATCCATAAATGATAACTTTAGATCGATGTAACCTACCGAACAAAGTTCCCCACACACTCCGTTTATCTTTACTTTACCTATATGGAATGGAATCTTTTGTTGTGATAACTGTTCGTATTTCACGGCACTGAGCGATGCGCCTGTATCTACTAACCAATTACATAAATTGTTACCAAGTGACAATTGTACGGAATTATAATTGTTGTAATGACATATTTGGGCATGATTATTACTTTTAATGTCGTTAGTATTCACGAAAAAACTGATTTTTAGGTTTTAAATCGGTTTCTGTAGTGTTTTTACTACTGGCCGTGGGTTGTTGTTGCATGTCTGAATTCATATAATTAATACGAGAAACATTATAATTACGTCCGCGATTAGAAAAAGAATACCTACCTCTATTCCCTGTGATATGTTGTGTCGCGGGGCTGTAATATGAAGGCTGTGCGCGGCCGCGAGAAAAATTGAATTTTCCGCGAGTAGGGTGACCACGCTGATTGTACTGGCCATGGTGATAGTTACGATTATTGTAACCAGTTCTACCTTGAGTATTATGTCCTCTCGTGTGGTAGGTCATCTGCGAAAAATGTTTATTACGACCTATCTTCATCATACTATCCTCTGAAAATGTAGAAATCTGCTCGTCCTTCGCACCTCGAATTGCATCTTTTAAACTTACGTAATTCCTAGCTGAAATTATTGTACTGAGGTGACTATTCCGCAATCCGGTAGCAAACCGATTAATTGCTGTTTTTTCATTAATTTCCTTTAAAATTTCAAATTTATTGTCATCCCCGTCGGCTTGCGAGATAGTCAGCTCTACAAATAAATTTTCTGTCTTTGCCATAGTCCTCCACATTTTTCTGGTTTTGTGTGCACCTCAACAATTGTTGTTGTAAAGCTGTAAAAGACTTTTTAGTTAGCAAGTGTTTTTTCATATCAATAATAAGGAGCTCTATTGTTTCATATTTTTGGGATAATCTCAGCTTTGCACCTTCTGATAATCTAGTTTTTAAAATAAACTTTATAAGTATCGGTCTTGATTTTTCCTCAAGCATGCTACTGTACATTTCGATTGATGAGATTAGTTGTTTAGTTACCTCCTCCTTATCATTCATTATAGGTAATAAAGAGACGGCAGTTTTTAAGTTAAAGGTCTCCATTTTGCTTACTAAAGGTACATTACATAAAATTCTAATTTCCTTAAATAACTTATGAATTTCTTCCGTTTATCTATTTATTAAAACCCAGTCACTTTCACTTAGTGACTTTTTACGTAAATCTATCAATTCCTTCTCAAAACTGTTCAAAATTATATTTGACTCTTCTAGTTTCTTAGAACTAATACTGCCAGTTTGGCGTCTTTGTGGGCCTATTTTTATCAGATATTTTCTTATTTCTAATAAATTTTCATAAAATTTTTCACATATATCTGCCATATATGAATGAGATTAATAAATATACAATATAATATTTTATAATATTTTCGTACCTACATGACAATAAAATGTATATTAGGCAGATTTCTGCCTAATTAACTTGTTGCCTACGAGACGTTTCTTTGGCTCCTGCGGTGATGAATTTAATGATTGGTCTAGTAGGTATTTCAAAATAATTGTTTTGTATGTTATCTTTAGTTTTATTACTTATACTGTGGGTTTTGTTATAATTTTTATTTTTATTTATTTAGTTATGTACTTTTATTATTATTATTTTTTTTTCTTTTTTACTACAAGGCGCAGACGCTTATACATTGAGGTCAAACCTCTGTGGTTTTTTCAATGTATATTAAACTATTGTGTGTTATAAATTTGTACCTTGATAAATAAATCAAAAAAAAAAAAATATATATACCAAACACTGCACTTTTCACTGATTCATTATTTATTTGCACTTTACACATTTTATTTATTGTTCTGCATCTGTTTTTCTCAATTCTTTGAATCGTCGGCTCACCGAGCGACGTAGCGTGTCTTCTCTTATTTCAGCTCGTACCCAATTATAGTGGCATTTCTTGTAGATTCTATACGTAAATATGGAAGCACCGATGAGTAGAAGAACTACAATTATTGATAATATAATATTTGTTGTGTTCATATGAAAATTAAGTTCTTCGATTGAAGCGGTATTTCCAGTTCCAGCATTTTGATTAATAAAAGTTTCTTCATTTTTTACGTTAGATCTGCACATCTTTGAAAATTATAATTTTAATTTTACTTTAAAACTCGTCGTATAGACATCACAATAAGTCCATTGGGTTCATGTTTATAGTCACTAACCCATATTTGGCGAACGGAACGCGGCGCGAACCCGACCGCTCACTGGCAGGGTCGCCATGTAAGGATGGGTGTTTGGGTAAAATAAGACGTCTGTTCTTCTCGGTAGTTAGGTTTATTACTGCTCCATCATTTAGGTTAAAGTATTATATTATATTATCTAAACTTATATCTCTACACCTCAATATAAAAGGAGATTGTGTAATTTGCGTTTGAAATGTAGACAAGAGTGCTTATTATATTTTTCGGTAGTTTGTTGTAATTTTTTTTTTCCACTACAAGTTAGCCCTTGACTGCGATCACACCTGATGGTAAGTGATGATGCAGTCTAAGATGGTAGCGGGCTAACCTGTAGGGGCATAGCAGTTATATTAAACCCATACCCCTATTCGGTTTCTACACGGCATCATACCGGAACGCTAAATCGCTTGGCGGCACGTCTTTGCCGGTAGGGTGGTAACTAGCCACGGCCGAAGCCTCCAACCAGGCCAGACCAGGGAAAAATCAGAAATTATAAATTCCCAAACTGTCCCTGCCGGGGATCGAACCCAGGACCTCCGCACGTTAAGACAACAGCGCCACACACTGCGCCACGGAGGTCGTCAAAACGGAGTGCGTACTAATTGACCTTTAGTACGCACTTTTGAAAAAAGATTTATTCGCGTACAAACGTAACTGAATTAACTGTTATGGTCATAAATTTAGGATTGGTCTCCGCTGCGCTACAACTAGATATCGTCGGCGTACCTAGTAGCAAATTGCGGCAATTTAAGATCGGCCAAAGCAGGCCTGTGCCTATACCTACGTGCTAGTCTCGTAGCACAGAGTACATTATATTCTCGTAGCAACAGATGTTTGATGCTGACGTGCGGTGTCTGCTATAGAATTTTGGTAGTAAAGTAATGTAATAGGCATGCGTTTAAACAATAAACATTTAAACAATGTAAAAATAATTCAACAAATAATAAAACAGACACTGGAATCACATGCCATTATTGAATAATTTATCTAGTTCAATGTAAAATTACACGAACCGTAAGACGCCATTGAGTGTTACCACGTTCTACAGAAATCCGTTACCCCATGGATGCAATTTTTATTATTCTGTAATTAAATATTTTTATAATTAATTTGAAAACTAGTATATTTTACACAGGATTGATCCCAATTCTGTGTAAAATATACTAGATTTCAAATAGTTTTCAACTTAGATGGTTTTCAATAAGACCAGACCAGACCATTTAATACTGTGATATTTTTAATTTCATTTTGTAATAGGTATTGTTCAAATGAACTTGAATGAATATTTGCATGATTAATATTTTCATGTTGTCCTAATTATATCACTTATTTATTTATTATAACAAAATTTAAATCTATCCTCACAGTTAACCTAATTGGAAAGATCAGTTTGCTTACTAAAATTATTATCTTATATATAAAATTCTCGTGTCACAATGTTAGTTACCATACTCCTCCGAAACGGATTGACCGAGGCATATCAGTAGGTCTGAAAATCGGCTATTAGCTATTTTTCATACCCCTAAAACACCTCAATCCACGGGGACGGAGTCGCGGGCATCAGCTAGTATACAATAAAAATACGAGCTTTTGTGAATGATAAATATTGTTAATTTGCAAATTCAGACACATGTATGCCGGCTTGCTAGTAATTAGGTTGTTGAATGAAAATTTTTGTGTTATAAATCGAAAGATCATATATATGTGTTTTAACAAAACTATTTTTATTTTTCGCTATAATTTAAAAGTTATATCAAATTGAAAAAAAAAATTTGAATTCAGTACCGAAAACACGCCATAAACCCGAGCGAAAAATTAACAAATAATTGTTTATTATTAACTAGATGATGCCCGCGACTTCCGCGATGATGTCCGCGTGGATTAAGTTTTTTAATTCTCCAAACTGTACCAAATTTCATCAATATCGGTTGAATGGATGGGCTGTGAAAACGTAGTAGACAGACAGATAGACAGACAGACAGAAACACTTTCGTATTTATAATATTAAGTATGGATTAAAAAAAGAAATAGTTTTTCGCTTCGACGATTTATACAATTTGTGGTATCGGTATATAATCAGTGAACGATAATAAACATACTAAGATACACGTCCAACTCTCTTGACGTTCTCTTCAGACTGAGTTAGGGCCCGGTGGTAAGTGTAGTGTAATAGCGACGCCAAAACTAACGCCCACGCCAACCCTTTCCACAGGGCCCGGTGAAAAGTGCGGTGTAAGAGGCCTATAACTTGTAGTGGGCAAGAAAATTACCGGTACGGCCGTACGGCGTAACGCTCATGTTTAAAAAATCCTAAAAATAACAGCTAAAGCATCCAAATTACATTTCAATTAGCATTACTATACTAACTAATACACATACTATATTAACTATAGCATGTATGTTGGTGTAAGTATATTTTATACTATTGTTATTTTTTATTTTTCTTTTATGTGCATCGGCCACATGAGCTACTAGACCCAGTGCCATCAGCTTTGTACGCTCGGGTTGCCTTTAAAACATCACTTTAGTGATAAGGCCGCCTTTGCGCATTACCACAGTTTCCTGTCTTCTGTATTGTATGCATAATTTTGTACCTATGTGTTAAGATGCAATAAAGACTTATACTATTACTACTACTATTACTATTTCAACCTTAATTGAAATAGTAATGCTATACAAATACGTCAGTATTGCTGACGCGACTGCACAAGGAGGGGAGGGGAACCTCTGGCAGGTGCAATACAAAATATTGTTTTCATATACCTTACCTGCATTGAAAATGCGAGTTTCAACGCCTGTTGAGCCACCTGAAACTAGTCAATTTCAGACGAATACTGACAGATAAGGTATTAGTAAACAACACCCTTGCAACTAAAATAAATAAAAAGTACAATTTTAATAAAACTCACACTTACTTAAATTGCAGATTATATGAAAAATAGTGTGAGCACGAGAAACACGATTTCAGATTTCGGGTGATCTTCCGTCCGTCCGTCGATACCTTCTGAATTCGTCTTGTTTCACCTCTAAGCACACAATATACTATTGACAAATCTCGCGCTCCCCTATCATTTCTACAGATATTCTACATTCCGTGGTTGTGACCCACACATATCTAATCGACTATATCTACCGTATCTATCTTGATAGCACTCGATGACCTAACTATAAAAAAGCATATGTAATAAAAAGAGCACTACTGAGGTACCCATTTTGTAGTTGAACGCGATCGTACTAAAATGAGTTTTATAAATAAAGTTGTTATAATCACCGGTGCGGGATCAGGGATAGGTGAAGCAATTGCCGTTCAATTCGCAAAATTATCCGCCACACTTTCTTTAATAGACATAAACGTAGATAGCCTTCACAAAGTGGCTGAACAATGTGAAGACATAAGCAAAGCAAAAGTATTGGAATCAATTGTCGATGTATCCAAAAATGAAGACGTAAAACGAGCAGTTGACAATACTATCAATGAATTTGGAAAGATCGACGTTGTCGTGAATTGTGCGGGGATTTCTGGAAATGGAGAAGGTATTCTCAATTCCAATGTATTGACTGCTTTTGATAAAGTTATGAGTGTGAATGTAAGATCTATGTTTGCCATGATACATTATGCTGCACCAGCGTTGATTGAGAGCAAGGGATGTGTTGTTAATATTGCCAGTGCGATTGCCGGAATTGTTAGTAAAGGATCAATATCGTATAACGTTTCAAAAGCAGCAGTCGCTTATTTTACAAAGAATGTTGCTTACGACTTGGCGGATAAAGGAGTTAGAGTGAACTCGATTTCACCAGGACCAGTAGCGACGAATATTCTAATAAATTCTGGAAAAAGCCAAGCTGATAATGATGACTTTTGGGATACATGTGCCAAGTCAGTTCCTCTTCGACGCAATGTACCCACGAGTGAGATTGCTGAATTGGCAACATATTTGGCCAGCGATAAAGCTAAGAGTATAACTGGTTCCGATTTCTTGATAGATTCTGGATTAACATTGTGCGGTATGCCGAGCAATTTAGATCCGGCCGGGAAATTAGAATGAAGTGAGGTTTGACAATATTACATGAGTCAATAGGTACCTATTCATTACATGATATTATATATAGGTATCGTATTGATTATATTACCGAATAAACTAAAAGAACTCAATCTACCATTATTTAAAAAAGGACTTTTCGAATACCTTTTAGATCATTGTCTTTATTCGGGACAAGAATTCCTGAATTATTAAATAAGAATATTATATTAATTCAATATTTGGACGTCGGTAACGATAAAATATGCTTGTACTTATTAACCTAAATAACATCTTATTTGTATCATATTTTACCAAATAAATATTTGCTTTACTTTACTTAGGTAGATATAATTTGCGACTTGACTATTGACTTTAAGAATGCAACCAAAGCGAATAATGTGTGAAATAATTGTGTTTTCAATAACAATAAAAATGCCTTATTTATTCTTCAATGCATTTTTTAAATAAAAAAATAATATTTTATTTGCAGGAACATGGGTAGGTACACAAATAGGTCTTAAGTATTTCCCATACATATCTAAACTTATATTATAAAGAGGAAAGATTTGTTTGTTTGTTTGTTTGCTTGTTATATTAGTGTGCAAATTGTCGGGGTTTTCTCTAAGTAACAATATAACATTAAATATTTCATTAAATCAAATTATACATAACATCATAAAATTAAGTTAGTACATCGTCCATAGAGTTTATATGTCACCGTAAGATTGTAAAAACCGTTAGATTATAATTTAACTCGCGAAATTGGAAACTGTCTAAAGATAACAATTTAACGTATTATTTTTCGTTAAATTGTAATCTGTTAGGTTTATTAACCCGATAGAACCTAAGAACGAACGAACTACCTGTTTATTTATGTCGAACCCTAACCTAACCTACAAGAAACAGACAAGAAAACATAAATACAATGAATATTTCAAACATTGGCACTCAGCACATTGAACGGTTCACAATCTTTCGACAGTTTACAATTTAGCGAATTAGATTATAATCTAACGGTTTTTACAATCTTACTCTATGACTGTTATGACATCATCACATTACTTTAGTCAAGTAATAACAATATATTATATCCATCCATCAATCAGCCTTTTCGAGAGCGCACCACCAAACGGCAACCGGTCCTCCGCCTTCCTCATCCAACCGCTTCTTGCCACCTTCTTTAGGGCGTCGGACCAGCGAGCTGGAGGTCGTCCTACACTGCGCTTACCGGTACGCGGTCTCCACTCCACAACACGTCTGCCCCAACGGCAGCGCCGGTTCTTGATTTTTTTCGAGGCGGTGCAAAAATTGAAAAATACCGCCCTCGCTCGCCAATATTTTTACCTTTATCATCATCATCATCATTTCAGCCATAAGCCTATTGATACAGATGATTACAGAGGTAATAATATGTTGGCTCGAAATTATAGTTCCGTAAATAAAAATAGCCGAAATCATTTCTGTGAAATTATTTAAAATTCTGTGGTCAATACAGGTTATCACTTATTTAAGTATTTACTACCGGGCTGTCATGACTGTTGCTAGAATGATTAGGTAAAGATCAAGGCTACGATACGATAAAAATTCGGCAAATTATTGATGTAGAATTTTATAGGTTTAAATGCAAAAAAGTCAGTAAGACAAAGATGAGATGTATACTTACTACAGAATTGGTCACTATCATAGATTTATTAATTTACTAGCTGATGCCCGCTACTTCGTCCGCGTAGTTTAATTTTTTTTTATTGCCGCGTGAACTCCTTTATTTTCCGGGATATAAAGTAGCCTATGTCACTCTCAGCGCCGGATCTTGAATTTTTTCGAGGCGGGGCAAAAATTTAAGAATGCCGCCCTCGCTCGCCAATATTTTTACCTTTATCATCATCATCATTTCAGCCATAAGCCTATTCATAGATGATGCTGATATTGAAAGAGAGCGCAGGGTTTTGGCAGACAGAGGTAATAATATGTTAGCTCGCAGATTTTCCCGTTGTACTGAGCAAGCTAAGGTAAGTGGTAACGCTTTTCAAGGCATATTGCCAGAGCTTGTCGTGTACACCTGTGGGTCGGGTATGCCAAAAGATCACTGAACAACTTGCGCTTCCAATTAGGATGATGATGGGATTGCTCCGCTTCTGCAGTGCGTCACGGATGTCGCAGCTTTCATTCGCAAAAAAATTATCTATGTCCCTGATCCGTAGAACACGGAACAGTCCAAACAGCAAACTAAAGACTATAGCTAATAGGTTTAAGTACTTCGCCACTATAGACGTGCCCTGTGCAGAGGGTGCACGAAAACCAGCTCGTTTTTTTAATCGCCCTCGAAGCGGGGAAGTGGGCATGTCTGTGTCTTTTATGTTTATACTATCAGACCCGCCCCTGCTCGGGTGCCTTGGAGGTGGAATTATTTCCAAAAAAATACTGAAAAACGTGTTTCTTAATTTTTAATCGAATTTCATTTCTTTCGGATGTACTTAAGCCGAAAAAAAATCCTCATCCAAACTTTCATCCCCTATTTTACCCCTTTTAGACCAGGGCTGAAGCCTTTGAAAATGGTGGAAAAATCATAGTAGGATGAAAACCATTGGAAAAGGAAGAGAATAAAACAAAAATGAAAGGAAAAATAATTTACGGACGATCTGAGGTCGGGAAGTGGAAAAGTGGTTTAATGGTAAAAAACGGCCTATCTCGATTTCCGGAAAAACTACAAGTCCTATGGAAAAAAAATTAAATGGAAAAGTTGTAGGTAATAAAAAGATCTACAACTTTTGTATTTACACTTTTTTCACATAACCTCAAATTTATTTGAAAAATTCATACACCCATGTTTTTGCTTTTTTATTTTTAACATTTACCAATTGGAAAAGGAAGAGCCTTTTCCAATTGGTTTCATCCTACAATGATTATTTTTGGTTTCAAAAATTATCGACCCTGGTCTATTTGGGGGAGGAATTTTGAAAGATCTTTCGTAGTGGGCGCTTATACTACATTATCTCTATTAATAATATTACTATATTTATGCTTAGACTACATAAATAATAACAATATAAGTACCTATAATATTCAAACGGAATCATCATAACCGAAACGGACTGGTCGCCTTCGGTCCCGTTTATTTTGTACCGGGGATGTTCCAGTTCGAGGCTCGCACGTGTTATCGACGTCCTTGGCATTGTGTTTATCATTAAGACATGTGTATATGTCACCGTAAGTTTGTAAAAACCGTTAGATTATAATCTAACTCGCGAAATTGTAAACTGTCGCAAAATTGTGAAACGTTCAATCTTCTGAGTGTCAATTTTTGAAATATTCATTGTATTTACGTTTTCTTGTCTGTTTCTTGTAGGTTAGGTTAGGGTTCGGCATAAATAATCAGGTAGGGCCCGCCCGCAGGCCGGGCACGTAGGTTCTATCGGGTTAATAAACCTAACAGATACAATCTACCGGAAAATAATGCGTGAAATTGTAATCTTTCGACAGTATGCAATTTCGCGAGTTATATTATAATCTAACGGTTTTTACAATCTTACGGTGACATATAGTTCGCTAAAGCTGCCTGGGCCGATACCGTAGGCTGACCACGAAAGTCACATGACGTCGTCGAGTCCTGACTTGCCGCCACTACTACATACTATAAATAATTATTAGCAATTATTATTTCGTCACGTTGATTGCTATTATAAGTTATGAAGGCGTAAGAATAGCCCGGCAATTAATTTTATTGAATCAGCCTTTCTGGCGATAGTTACCAAAAGTGCAGCTATCTCCTATAATATAAGCTAGAACGCTGTTAATCTGAATGTCGTGTCTAACGTCAACCATCCTCGGTCTCAAACTCGTAATATTTCGACCTTTCTTATTTATAACTCTCGCTACACACTATCTTCTATTCTTTCGAAAATCTTTAGCCCATACTTTATCCCCTTCTACCCTATCAGTTCCGCCTTTAGCTAGGGCTCTTTTCTGCAACTGATCCAACACGGATTCCACGATTCTAGATTTTAGTAGGTCAAACCGCGATCTAAGGTGACGGCTCAACACTAATCTTGCAGGTGTTTCCCCCGTTGTACCGTAGTTACTATTTCGATAATCAAGAAGAAATCTCTGCAAAAAACTACTAAAGGAAATGGCCAGCGGAACTATGGGATCTCGCCTAGAGATCAGAAATCAATGCGCAGCAATGATTTCTTTATTATTGTAAAAGTGAGCTCTGAAAACTGAGAAAATAAATAAAAAATGTTTCACCAAATAGCTGCTTTCCCAGACTAGATGGCGCTAGCTGTTATGGTTAGCGAGTCTAAAAAAATATTTTCAAGTGCTAACCACGTTTCTCAGGAAAATAATTAAGCTTTGCATTATTTGAGCATGGATCAGGATAATACTGGAATAATAAAACTATAAATGATAAAAGATAAATGATTTATTTATTTCATGTAGGACAACTTGTGTCACTTATGAAACGTTAAGACTCTACCACCGGTTCGGAAAGTGATTCTACTAAGAAGAGCCGGCAACTCAGCGGTTGCTCTTTTAATAGAAAAGAAAAGGTTACAATATGTAGACAACACAACACGTTACAAGTATTACACTGACTTGTGGGGCACTGGGTGCGAGGCCAGTATTGCTTCCATGCAAGAATTATGTAATTCCTTTAAAAATCACGCTACATTGTACTGCTGCCACACTAGATGGCGCTATATGTTTTGGTTAGCGAGTCTTTTCAACTATTCGACAACAGATGGCGCCAAACATTTTAGTTAGCGAGTTTTTTCAACTATTCGGCCACAGATGGCAGACAGATGCAATGCCAGAGGGCGTTACGTTCCTTTAAACGCAGCGGTTATTTGAAAATGCTTTGTTCGATCAATTACACGTTTCATTGAGGCTTGTTAACTAACAACAATAATTATATATAAAACATACATTTCCTTTTCATTACTATTTAATTGATCAAAAATAAATCACTCATAATATAGTGACTAAGGTACTTAAATGGTATTCGTTTAGGGTTACAAGATTATTATTAGGCACGGCTAAAACGGAACGTCAAAATGGAGTAGTGCTTATATAGAGGAAAGCGGACGCTCAAGATTTAAACAATAAACGTACTGTTTTTTTGTAGAAATTTTAACCTTGACCTTATTTGGAATAATAAATCCATAGTAATTTCGGTTTGAATTTTTATACCTTACTGTAAAAACAGAAATCCTGCACATCGGAGGGCAGTTACTCTCCACATGTCTGAGACGCTGAACACATACGTTCTAAGTCATTATTTAGACCCGGCCAGAACAAAAAGCTTCGAGCGAGACCTTTACACTTAACTATTCCTAAATGCGAGCCATGCAGCTCGGCCAACACCGCGATCCTAAGCGCGAGGGCACCACCACGCGACAGCCCCACATCAAACATCCGTTCTCGACATAGACCATTTCTCGATCTGTTTCTTTACAACCTGATTCAGGCCAGCCCGTCTTAACAAACTCTAACCCTTTAGATGCACACTCAAGCATGTAGGTTTCCTGCCCCCACAAATTAAAATTCAAATGTTTTTCATTCAAATAAACTGTTACAAGTACTTTTGAATCGTCAAGTGAATGTACACAGGTGTGTGAAGTCTGCCAATCCACACTTGACCAACGTGGTGCAAACCTTTCTTATTCTGAAAGGAGTCCCGTGCTCAGTAGTAGTAATGAGTAGTATTGTATCGTGAGTAGTAGTAGTACGTATGCAAATACGTTACTTTTTCTGACGTGACTGCACCAGGAGGGGAGGGCTACCTTTTTCAGGTGTATTATTAAATGTGTGTATCAAAAAAAAACTGCCTATCTTGCGTTCTCTTATCACTTCTACAGATATTCTGATTTCTGTGGTTATGTGGCTACATAACATCATTATCGACTTTATATTATCTACCGTATTTAAACCATTGTGATAACGCTTGAGAACTGGACTTCTAATACAAAAATTAATGATAAGAGAACTACTAAGTGAGGTAGCCATTTTGCAGTTGACCGCGAGCGTACTAAAATGAGTTTTATAAATAAAGTTGTAATAATCACCGGTGCGGGTTCTGGGATAGGTGCAGCAATTGCTGTTCAATTCGCAAAATTATCCGCCACACTTACTTTAATAGACATGAACGCAGATAGCCTTCATAAAGTGGCTGAACAATGTGAAGACATAAGCAAAACAAAAGTATTGGAAGTAGTTGCCGATATATCCAAAGATGAAGACTTAAAACAAGCAGTAGACAATGTTATCAATGAATTTGGAAAGATCGACGTTGTCGTTAATTGTGCAGGGGTTTTTGAAAATCAAGAAGGTATTCTGGATCCAGATTTATTGGCTGTTTTTGATAAAGTTATGAGTGTGAATCTAAGATCAATGGTTGCCCTGATACATTATGCTGCGCCAGCGTTGATTGAGAGCAAAGGATGCGTTGTTAATATTGCCAGTGTGATGGGCAGAATAGTTAGTAAAGGATCAATACCGTATAACGTTTCAAAATCAGCTGTCGCTTATTTCACAAAGAATGTTGCTTACGACTTGGCGGATAAAGGAGTTAGAGTGAACTCTATTTCACCAGGACCAGTAGAGACGAATATTCTATTAAGTTCAGGAAAAAGTCAAGCTGAAAGTGATGAATTGTGGGATGCATTTGCCAAGGCTGTTCCTCTTCGACACAATATAAACCCGAGCGAGATTGCAGAAATGGCAACTTATTTGGCCAGCGATAAAGCTAAGAGTATAACTGGTGCCGATTTCTTGATAGATTCTGGATTAACATTGTGCGGTATGCCAAAAAATTAAGAAGTATGAAGTAAGGTTACTCAATATTACAATCAATAGGTACCTATTCAATACATGATATTATATATAGGTATTGTATTGAACAGGTAGATATAATAAGTGACATGACTGTTGACTTTAAGAAAGCTGGTCTTAAATACAACCAACGCGAAGAATCTGTAATTGTGTTTTTAATAACAATAAAAATGCCTTTTTTATCCTTAAATGCGTTCTATTAATAAATAAATATATATTAGGTTCCAACATATCAAATTGGCGTTTTGTAAAGGAGGAACATAAAGTAGATTTTTTAAAACATAATATATATTTTATTTAATCAAAGTATGTACCATTGCTATCTATGCACTTTTGCCATCTCATAGGTAGTTCATACGATTGATCCCTTTACTAAAAAAAACCATTCGGACGGGAATAAATAAAATCTTTGAAGGCGCCTTGGACTGCCCCATCGGAGTAGAAATTTTTCCCTTACAAGAAGTTATCCAAATTTTGAAAAAAGTCAGTTGTGCAGTGTGTTGTCTAGCGTTGTCCTGAAGCAGCAGTGGCCTAAAGCGATTGACCAGCCTCGGTTGTTTAGCAGCTAGCTTTTCCATCATGCTTTGCAGTTGCTGACAAAAGACATCCACCGTAATCGTCTGGCCAGATTTAAGAAAGCTGTAGTGAACGACACCGGCACTAGTCCACCAAACGCTCACAAGTAATTTTTTTGAGTCAATTTTCGCTTGGGGATTTGGTTGGTTCGCCAGGGTTCAGCCATTGCGATGAGCATTTCCGATTATCGTACAGGATCCACTTTTCATCACAGGTAATAATTCGATTTAGAATCCCTTTACAATTGTGTCGGTTGAGTAATGTAACGCAGCAGTCAACGCGCGTTTGTCGGTTTGCTGCAGTCAATTCACCTTTCAAGCTTTTTCACCTTCCCAAATTGCTTCAAGTGGATAAAAATATTTTTATCACTAACACCGCAGCCTGCAGCTAGCTCGGACGTGGTTTGCGATGGATCCACTTCCAGAATAGCCTTCAATTCTTTATTATCAACTTGGGTCTCCGGCCATCCACGCGGCTTGTTCTGCAGGTCGAAATTTCCAGAACAAAAACGTTGAGACCAAAAACGCACTATGTTTTCTTTTGCGACACCGCCACCATATACATCATTAATCCATCGAGCCGTTTCTGTAGCACTGGAGCCACGATGGAACTCGTACTCGTAAATAACGTGATATTTCTAGTTTTCCATTTTTTAAACTGAGTGACGAAAAGAAAAAACCAAAAGAGGAAAAAACAAATGAATTGGGGTTTTTCAAAACACAAAAACGTGAGTAAACAGCTGTATAAATTTGAAATTGAAATACCTAACCAAAGAGGAGATATTTGAGAACAAAGTGGCCAGTGCGACAAAACGCCAATTTCATATGTAATATACCTAATGGACCTTATAATATTTTATTTGCAGGAACATGGGTAGGTACACAAATAAGTCTTAAAGCAGTCATTTCCCTAACATATTCTACTATATAGTTAATGGTGTGCAAATCGACAGGTTTTTCTGTACCTATATGAAACTATGTATTTCATTAAATTAAATTGTACATAACATCATAGAATTAAATTAGTACATCATCACATTACCTTAGTCAAGTTATTACAATATATTATATATACACATTATATATGTCACCGTAAGATTGTATAAAACCCGTTAGATTATAATCTAACTCGCGAAATTGCAAAGAGTCGAAAAATTACAATTTAACGTATTATTTTCCTGTTATCTGTACCTATCTGTAATCTGTTAGGTTTATTAACCCGATATAACCTAAGTGCCCGGCCGCATTTATGTAGAACCCTAACCTAACCTACATGAAACAGACAAGAAAACGTAAATACAATGAATATTTCAAAAATTGACACTCTGAACATTGAACAGTTCACAATCTTTCGATAGTTTACAATTTCACGAGTTAGATTATAATCTAACGGTTTTTACAATCTTACGGTGACATATATATAATATACAGAATTTCGATAATAAAATATACTGGCAACTGCACATTTACAGTCAAAATAAACTAATTCAATAAAAATAAATAAATAATAATAAAGAGAACAATCAAGATCATGGTTTTTAGCATATATTTTTATCCAAATTTTTAAGTGCCTGAGCTTTAAGTTATGCAATTTTTTTATCTATGGGATATGTAATCGTTTTACATTTAAAATGGAGATTGTGTGATTTGCGTTTGAAATGTGGTAGACTTTTGCTTTTGTGCTTTTTATAGTTTCTGGTAGTTTGTTGTAAATTTTTTTTTTTATTTTGATTATGCTCTTTTGAAAAAAGATTTATTCGCGTTCAAAGTTAACTGAGGTAACTGATAGAATCAGCCCCAATGTTTATGTTATCTACCAAGTATCTACCTAGAAATAGTAGGATCTACTACTACTTCTAATAGTAGTAATCTTACTAAAATATCTAAACGTCTTCTAACAACGACCCTAAGAGGGTGTATCCAGAGTCGATAACAAAATCAGCACCAGTTATACTCTGCGCCTTATCACTTGCTAGATAACTGGCCAAATCTGCTACCTCTTCCGATTTAAGAACATGCATAAGCGGTGCTGACTTACTCTTTATCAAATTCATATCTTCACATTTGCTGTTCGTTAAAAGGTTCGTCGCAACAATACCAGGGGAAATAGAATTGACTCTTACGCCCTTCTCAGCTAACTCCAAAGCTGCATTCTTTGTAAAATGTACAACAGCTGCTTTCGATGTTGTGTATGGAATTAAATTCTTATCGACTAACTGAGCGCATACACTCGCTATGTTTATTATACATCCCTTTGTTTTAACTAACTCTGGTGCAGCGAAATGTGACATAATTATGTAGGCTCTTAAATTGATAGCCATAACTTTATCGAAGTCATCTATGAATTGACTATCTAGTATCCGAGATTTAGCAATGATTCCAGCACAGTTAATAACTACGTCCATTCTTCCAAATTCGTCAATAGTTTTATCGACCGCTTGTTTTAAGTTTTCATCTTTTGTCATATCGATTACAATTTTGATCGCTTTTGTTTTGCTCAAATTTTCACACTTTTGCACTGCTTTTTCTAGATTTTCAGCGTTGATGTCCAGTAAAGATAATTTTGCGGATAGTTTAGCGAGATGTACGGCTATAGCTTCGCCGATGCCGGAAGCGGCACCGGTTATAAGTACAACTTTACCGTCGAAGGACATGTTAACAAATGATTTATATAACATAAAAACTGATTACTAATAAATAGTCATAATGATTCGCAAATGTCAAAAGTAGATAAGTGCAATCAAGTTTTTATCTCAATGGTCTTATTTATTTATTTTAGGTATACAGTTTTTTTATTGCAAATAGTCATTAGCATTGTGCTGTTCGCATATTATCGTAATGAATATAGCATTTTCAGTATTTAACCTACTCGTGCGGGCAGCAGCTTATGTCCCAAAACCCTTGACTTCAAGTTGCCTCTATAAAATTATTTACCAGTAGGGAAGATCTATTTTTTCAAAACTTCTTTAACGTCTGATCACTTCATCTAATCTGCCACTTGATCAATGGTGATTGGAGTATTTAAAGACGAATTTGTAGATATTCCCAAAATTATTGGTCGAATGGCAGATAGGATTACATAAACAGACATTAAGAAAGTTAAAAAAATAGATCACCCCTATTGGAACAACTAAATGCTACTCGACCTGAAGTTGCTCAAATTGATACAAAAGATGCTATAAACGGGACATGCGGTTGAGACGTATTGACGTCATTATCTAGTATTTTGGACAAGCGGTTAGCATATTCTACTGCGGATGGCAAGGTCCTGAGTTTGATTTCAGGCCTTAAGAAAATGTTAAGTGTTGGGGTTGTCTAAATCAATTCTTAGTACTTACTAGCCTGGATTTGGGCCGGTGTTCCACAATCGTGCCTTGGAGAACACGTGAAGCCGTCGGCGCTGACCTCTCTCCGATCGTATCGGATTGCCGCGTGGGTGGACTATGAGAGTACACCTACCTCTGTAACTTCCACAGAGCAAAACAATACAAGCAGATTCCTTGTTCTGAGCTCTGTACAATACTGAGTACTGTGTGCGTATACACATTGTGCACTAAAAGTACACAAAGTGTATTAACTACGCACTAGTAGTACAATACACTTTACAATATACAATAGTGCACAAAGTGTGTTGTACTTGCTTTTATTGGTGAGTGTCAAAATATGCATCCCATACGGCCGTATCCTTTTATTACGTTGACTTCTAAGTCAAGCTTCTGAGTTTGATTTATTAACAGCTCCAAGGGACCGTAGACGACGTAATGAAATACTTATATTATATTATATTTTTTTATATTTCATATTAATTTCAACTTTGATACCTCCACGCGTTCCCAAGAAAACGGACGTTGACAGATAGACAGACGGACAACGTAGTGATCCTATTAGGGTTCCTTTTTCCTTTTGAAGAACGGAACCCTGAAAATGCGGTGCGCGCAACGCGTGCGGCTAGACTAGCTGTAGTATGCGAAGAGCACTCATTTGCGCTAATATAACACTTATCACACACTTAGCAACACTAGAATCTAGTGAGTAGATGATGCCCGCGACTTCATCCGCGTGGAGTATGTTTTATCGCTTCCCGCAGGAACTACTTAATTTTCCGGGATAAAAAGTAGCCTATGTCTTTCCCCGCGATACACCTATCCCTGTTCCAAATTTCATCAAAATCGGCTGACAGGTGGGCCGTGAAAGCGTAGCAGACATAGCAGCAGACAGACAGACACACTTTAGCATTTATTATAGGTATTAGTATGGATTAGTATGGATGAAAACAAGCAAATATCCACGCCTCCGTCTGTCTGATGAAAACATCATTTGTATGTGGTGATACCGATATAGTTTTACCTCCTCTGCGCAGCGTGTAGGTACACTGGTCTTATAAGTGCAGGGTCGCGGGTTCGATCGCCGGCAGGGGCAATTTGGGACTTTATATTTTATTAATTGGCGCTGTAGAAAATAACGAATCTCCTTGACTGACTGGCGACTTAATCTATTAATTTATTAATACTTTAAATGGCACACAGAAACAGTAGATGGGTAACGATAAAGCGTACTCTGAGCAAGAAAGAAATATAGTCAAGGCTTTGCATGAAAAGGCGGTCTTATCACTTAGAGCGACCTAAGTAACAACGCACAGAAGTATTTTTCAATTTATTTCACATTATAACTATAATTATCTAACCTAATATTCTTTTCTAGGTACGTAACCATCATATATTATTATATTCGACTTGTGTTATCTTATTTTGTTTTGTTTTTGTTATCGTTATCATTGAAGAAGTATTATGCTAATGAATGATAAATTAGCTTAGGTACATTTTTTTTTTTAATCTGTTTTTTTTTTGTCCGGGCTAGATTCCAGACAAGAGCAATGTTGATTTTGAATTAGATATTGTCTATGGTGTAGGTACCTAATCTACTGGCAGGCTGCGGTCGTGACTTGGGTGAGAGGGTTTTTTTAATTCGATGCGAGTCATCGGGACACGGCTTCGCATTACTAAGTACCTAAAACTTTAAAAAATTCTTTCAAAAAAACCGACTACCAAAGCCACAAGTTTTTTTCGACGTCGCGGACTTGTCACGGAAGGTGTGCTCTGTATTCTGATTCGCTTAAAAAAATTACAAATCCTGGAGTTCAGATGTTCTATCGAGTGTGTGACGAAGATAAATTAACATATAAACTCTTCGAAGCATAAAAACTTTGTTACCTCTAGATTTGTGCCTTAAAATCGAGTTTAAAAGTGAAAACTGTGTTGTGAATATCTATAAAACGAGGGTAAATACAGTCTTCCTTCCACGGTTAGTTATATAGCTACCCTTCAGCCCGGTTATATACAGCGCCATCAGTGAGGCAACCCAGAAACCAGCAAGAACAACACTGTGGGGTTCAGTGATCTAGAGGTGTTCAATAACATATACCGCCATCTACGGGATAATATTCGCACTACCTAGCTACGAGTAATTACGGTGTAGGTTTTGGTTTCACTATGATGTGGTGCGGTGCTTGTGGGAAGTTTCTCTCGGCGGTAGGTGGCGCTAGGTGTAGTGTCTGCCCGGGCCTCTATCACAAGGCGTGCATAGGTATACCCGAAGCAGCACGGATTGTCACGGATTGGGTGTGTCCGGAGTACAAAATCAAAATGCCTAAAGGTGGCAACACAGCAACACCTGTAAAGCATGCCAGCAGTGACTTCCAATTGGATACTTTGGCAGCCTCTGGAGGCTCTTCGCAGTTTTTGACAGAAGACGGTACAAGAGCTACTTGCGATGACACTGTTTTCGACACTACCCAGCCGCTGGACCTGTGTATGGAGATCCGCCTTTTCCGCGAGGAGCTTCGGGAGGTTAGGAAGGAGCTGAAGGAGTTCCGTACAGAGCCGTTTGACAAGCGAGGCGCTATCACAGGCTGTAACCGGCGCATTGACGATATCGAAGGAAGGCTGGCGGAAATGAAGAAAGGCGCCTTCGCGACGAGTCAGGATGGGCTAGGCGGAGGCGATGAGCTGCGTGTGTTAGAACAAACCGTGGCTAAACTGCAAGAGGACCTCAACGAACGCGACCAAGAGCTTCTCCAGGCTGACGTAGAGATAACAAATTTGCCAGAGGTGAAAGGGGAAAACCCCATTCACACTGTCACAGTACTGGCAACAAAACTCGGTGTAGAGCTGGAGAGCAAGTTCGGAGTTCTTCTCACCCACGTCACTGACGAGACGTACCGCTTAGTACGTAACCTAGCGTAGGTACCCTCAAGAGTTGGAGTCGTTAAGTTACACGGGATGTGTTGGACAGCCATTTTAAACTGAAGCAGTGCTCATTTGCAGACAAGGTAAAATTTTATGGAGCGAACATGAGTCTGGAACGAGATTGGGCGGCGCGACTAAGGGGTCTCGGGGGTGACTGCCTCGTTGGTCTAGTGGTTGGTATGTTCGACTGTGGCTGATGAGGTCCTGGGTTCGAGCCCCGAGTCGGCCCATTATTAAGTATTGGGTTTTTCTGATTAGAAATTCTCAGTACTAGCTCGGAGTTAGAAAGTTGGTGGTTTTTCAGCCCTGTGCCACGGAGAGCACGTTAAGCCGTCGGTCCCCGTTATTATCACTAACATGATAATAATTGTTAAAGCCCGCCAACGCGTATTGGAGCAGCGTGGTGGGTCTAAGCTCTAATTCCCTCTCTCCTATGAGAGTGGAGGCCTGTGCCCAGCAGTGGGACGTTAATGGGCTGTAATGGTGGTGATAGTGGTGGACTAAGGGGTCTGGCATCCTATTTCGACTTCGAACACATTATAAAACGCACTGTATGCTAAAGTTATTAGCCAGTAATAAAAGTTGTGCTAACTAGCGGTGGTTTTATTACGTCTTACACACTTCAGTTTGGCATACCCTTTTTTTAACGAGTTTGGGATTTCAACCCACTAAAACCCCCTTGGTGGCCATCCTCTGAGCATAATGGGAATCTCCGGGAACTCTCAAAGAACATGCGCTGGTGCCTCCCTTGCGCGATGCCCATTGGGCTCGTCCTGCGTGATACAATCCCTGATTTCATGCATCAATCATGAATCATGGTGGTTGCCATACCTACTCTGTGATAAAATATCCGATATCCTTATTTTCCCGCGAATTCGCAAAGAATGCGGAGAGAAATGGCGCCAGACTCGATCACAAAGCGTGTCGGGGCTCAAGGCTGTAATGTAATTCAATAACGCGGCTGATCATCGGCTGTGGATGCAAATTAGCTTTAATGTCTCCCCTCCCTCCCATTAATAGGGCTGGCACTGTTCCTTCGTATGGGGTTTCTTATTTTATTTGTAAATGTTTAATAGTAGGGGAGGCAATGATGCTAAATATGGATTAACTCGAGCGTCGTGGATTTTGAAGATTAGATGGTCGAAAGAAAAAAAGGTTATATGATGTATATCTTTTCTTTTGACCGGTGGGGAGAGTGTCTACAGGTTTTTTTTTTCCAGGTTAGGAAAATTCCTCGAGATAATCTTTGGGTCAGCAAGTTTGGGACAAGCAAGCTGAACCAAGTCCGAACCGAGTCTTTTAATATTTTTAATGTTGACAACCCTATAGTACTAACGATCTTAATGCATCTTTAAAAACGATTGATTGTGGCAAATTATGAGGAATTTACAACATTTACAACCCGATTGCCGCTGTTTCGTAAGTGCCTCATTAACAGTGATCGGGGCATAATTTATGATGCTTAATTATTATTTTTGCTAAGTATGTGGGAAGCTAGATGTGATAAGTTAAGGTACTGAAGAATATACTTAGTTATTAAGTATAGGTACTGTTAGGCTGAGTCTGAGAGAGACAATGGTATTATTGCTGTCCTGCTCTTACTAGTGTATTGTACTCTCACAGTGTACTCTGTAATTGGAGGACAGAGGGATCTATGGTTACTTTAAAAATGGCGCCGGGTGCCTTGTTGTGTAAACAGCTAATTATGAGTATAAATAAATTAATAATTGGATACCAGTGTTTGCGTTTAAAAGTACCTACCCCTAATCGGTTTCTACACGGCATTGTTGTAAGGATCATCTCAAAACAAGGCACCATTTAATCCCTTCTCAATATTTATGTACTCTCATTCAAACCCACAGAAGTAAATTTGCTATAAGGCGGAAGAAGTTGATCCGCCTTGATCCAATCACTATTGCGACTACCAATTCAAATTACGACCCATACTTACACCAAAGTATTTTAGAATCCTTATCCACCGAGTTGTACCAGACTGCTTTACGATTATCAATAGGTACGTTTGTATTCAAAGAAATTACCCCCGTACAAATTTAATGAAATAAGTCAAATTGATGGCTATTGGAATGATAAACCTGTACAGGAACCGGAAACCTGAAATGATTGTACCTACAGGAACGCTAAATCGGTTTGCGGCACGTCTTGCCTCTTGCCAGTAAGGTGGTAACTAGCCACGGCCGAAGCCACCCACCAGGCCAGACCAGAGAAAATTCAGCAATTATAAATTCCCAAATTGACTCTGCCCGGGATCGAACCCTGGAGCTCCCACGTTAAACAGCGCTCAACACTGCGCCAGGGAGGTCGTCAAAAGAGGGAGATAGTGTCTTTATCAACTTCCCAGTTCCATCATCATACCCTCATCACTAAGTGAACCAAAAGAGGGGTATACTAAAATGTAGAAACCATTGAAGAGTTCCATTCACTAGATATTAGATACCACCTTGTGAGATTGTCAGATCAACTCGAAGCATTCAATTAATTATTAATAATGTAGGTATATTACTAGCTGCTGTTTAAGTTTTTTTTATTCCCGAGGGAACTTCTTAATTTTCCGGGATAAAAAGCGTATATCACTCTCCAGGTCCTCAACTATGTCCATGCCAAAAATCACGTCGATCTGTTGCGGCGTGATTGAATAACAAACCAACAAAACTAACAAATAATAATAATCGCACTTTCGCATTTATAATAGGTACCTACCAATTAGTAGATATGATAATCCATGGTGCATGTTAAAAAAATAGAGATAGAGATCAGGTAAGTATCAATCTGATAATAATAAATTTCAATAATCAAATAATAACAACTTTATACTGGAAAATATGATAATACGATACAAAAGTTATAAAACAGTAGGTAATACATTTATGAACATTGGCGAAGTTTTAAATTGGTTTACGTCGCGCATAACTAAAGTTTAACAGAAGAAATGGCCTCTACCGCCTCGGAATACGGTAAACCTACCTATTCGAAACCCCGAAAATAGTAACACAGAAGTACAGAATAATACCTATACAGGTTATAAGAGGAACGCTTCCGAAAACTTACCTAGACCTGTCTAAACAGAATCCACCACTACAGACCAGTAACGTTCCACAGCTGGGCACAAGCGTTTACTCTCATAGGAGAGAGAGGGAATTAGAGCTTAGTTCTACCATGCTGCTCCAATGTGGGTTGGCAAGCTTTGACGACATCGACGACATCATGATAATAACCGGAACTGACGGCTTAACGTGCTCTCCAAGGCACGGAAGTGAAACACCGCCAACTTCCTAACTCCAGGCTAGTACTGAGAATTTATAGTCAGAAAAACCCAATACTTAATTATGGTAATATCACGACCTGAGACTCGACCCAGGACCTCGTCGGCCGCAGTCGAACATGCCAACCTCTAGATCAACAAGGCAATTTAATTTATTAGTATCGTAAGGACTTGCCTTCTATATTAAGTATATAGAACAAAAAAAAACTTTACTAATGAACACCCTAGCTACGCCATATAGCGATAAAATGATGGCTACAGTCTATTGCAATAATCTGTGATTGACTGCATAGTTTACCATAAATTATAACAATCACAATACACAACAATTGAGATTGTATCAATGATTGATGCCGTTTTTCCGTATTCGCCCTGCAGGATATTCCACTACCAAGTTCAAGTGTTATTTAAACATAAATCCACATAAGAATCATTTAGTATCCAATATTAATCATATCTTACTAATATTACAATTAATGCGAAAGTGTGTTTGTTTCTTGGTTTGTTGGTTAGTCCTTCAATTACGCCGCAACGGAGCAGCGGATCGACGGGATTTGTCATGGGTGTAGAGGACCTGGAGAGTGATATAGGCTACTTTTATCTCGGAAAATTAAAGAGTTTCCGCGGGAATGAAAAAAAGTTAAACCATGCGGACGAAGTCGCGAGCATCAGCTAGTTCGGGCTATAATTAAACGTTGAAGCACCGTTCGCGTCGTGCAAGAACAAGAACGCACTTGGCTCTACTCTGCTTCAGTTCAAAACTGACCGGCGGGGCTCAATTATTGTGTCTGCAGTGTAGCCTAAGACTTAGGCGACAGCGATAACAACTATAAGCGGCAGCGGCGCTATGAGCGATACAAACAAGCATCCAGCTTTTCCGCTGCTGAGCTTCGCCGAGGCTTCGACCCGCTAATGTCATAGGTACTTGGGTGGGTATAAGCGAGGTTACTACCACGAGCGAAGCTCTGGACAGATTATGGACTCCGTTCAACCCGGAGAGGAAAAATGCATGCACAAAAAAGTGGACAGGACTGAGCGAGTAAAAAATTTTCAAAAGACAATCTTTTCCCGCCCTTTATTGTGATACGTTAGATTCAAGTCACATTACCTTGTAATATTTTAATGCCGGGTAAATGCCGTCAGTAGTGTGCGTAGTCACTATAAGTTGACAATGTTGGACGACTGTATGTGTATAGTATTAGTTCCACAAACTTATCTGGCCCGGTGACAATCACACATATCGCAATCTTTAGTGTTCCTAATAAGCATTCATTTAAAATAAATACAAAAGGTCATAAAAATTTGTATCAATTTTGGCTACCGGTTTAGATAAGTTGGTGGAACTACACGCTATATGCTACAACTTGTGGCAGTACAAAGCAATCACAAAACGGGACAAGTGGCTCCCCTGTATACTCTCAAGTCTCAGCTCA
Organism: Erebia palarica; assembly: GCA_964035005.1. Lineage (NCBI taxonomy): Eukaryota > Metazoa > Arthropoda > Insecta > Lepidoptera > Nymphalidae > Erebia > Erebia palarica. Next base: position 22,195,652 of record OZ035993.1, on the reverse strand, counting down.
TTCCGAAACGGCAACACGTTACGAGTAGCTTTATAATAAATGGCATTTCGAAACAGTGGTAGATTCAATTGACGGTTTTTTGAAGCGTAAAAGTTAATTTGAATGAAAAACCTTTGAATTTTGTTTTTTTTTTTGAATAACAAAATTCACGAAAACCATATTATGCGCGCTCTACTAAATAAATAAACTAATAACCAACCAACTAATAAATAAATAAACTTTTATTCAGAAACTTTAACACAAGGACTTAAAAACATGTAGGTATACGAACGATAATTAATCCTGCAAAAGTTTAAAACTGCGTTGCAGTGATTACCGGCCTACTCAACCATTGGTGTTTCAGGTTAAATAAAAAACAATGGTGATAGGTTACGAAAACTGAACTAAATTAAAACTAAAACCACAGTAAACAGATAAAACTATACCTGAATATTGCTTTAATTGCTCTGGAATGGCGACCCCGCAATGGAAAGCGCAGTGTGGACATCGAACAAGTCGTAGGAAGTCGCTGGGGCTATACAGCCAACGCTTATAGCAATACATGTTACTCAGAAGGGCACTTTGATGTGAAACAACAGTATGGCCCCCGGATCCAGGCGGCGCGGAAGAGTGCGACATGTGTATTGTCGAAGTCCTTGCAAGAGACCTTTGTCCAGCTGTGGACGTCTCGGACAAAACAATCGGTTTAGTAATTGTGACGTGAAGTAGTAACAAACATCAAAAGATATAAAACTATAATAACAAGTATTCACATTATTATAAAATTAGGCCAGACAATTATTGCCAAATATTTACTAGATGATGCAGTGTGGATTAAGGTTGTTGACTTCCGCGGGAACGCTTTAATTATCGGAGATAAAAGTAGCCAATATACTTCCCCGGAATGAAACCTCTCTATACCAAATTTAACCCAAATCGGTTGAAAATATGGGCCGTTAAAGCGTACCAGACAAATACAAAGACATACTTTCGCATACATCAAAAATTAGTATGGATTTTGTGGCCAAGTTAAAAGCTCTGACCTCCTTTCCCGGTAGTCGAGGTGCGCCGGAACAACAGGCACTCACGTGAAATGGATGTCCCGCTTCCGTTTCCGGTGCCGCAGCCACCACCTCGAAATGGAGGCCTACAGGGCAGACCGCTTTTTATACACGTTTGTTTGACTGCGGCCGACGAGGTCCCGGGATCGAGTCCTGGGTCGGGCCATAATTAAGTATTGGGTTTTCTGACTAGAAATTCTCAGTACTAGCCCGGAGTTAGGAGGTTGGCGATGTTGCACCCCCGTGCCTCGGAGAGCACGTTCAGCCGTCGGTCCCGGTTATTATCACTAACATGATAATAGTCGTTAAAGCCCGCCAACCCGCATTGGAGCAGTGTGGTGGGTCTAAGCTCTAATTCCCTCTCTCCTATGAGAGTGGAGTCCTGTGCCCAGCAGTGGGACGTTAATGGGCTGTAGTGGTAGTGGTGGAAGTATTTTTGACGGACGGAGTCACGTGTATCATCTAGTTTTTAATATCAGTAATATTACTTTGTAAAGGCCTATTTTTGGTTCAAAGTAGGTATGTCTCAATATCAAAGGTAAAACGAATTCCAATACCAAATAATTGGTTTCCATAGAAAACTCGAGTATTTCTCCACATTTTAGGGTCCCGCCGTAAAACAAGAAACCTATATTTTCCGCCTGTCTGTCTATCAATCAGTCTCAATCTATATCTGCATACAGAGACTTCAGAGAGAGAGAGACTACGGGTGATGCCAGCCCTCGCTTCGCTGAGGCAGGCAACTTCACCCTAGTCTGAAATCGTCTTGTTTCACCCCTAGGCACACAATATATTATTTATGACACAATTATTGCAACGCGCCTCTAGAAAATGCAAATTTCAATTCTTTTTCATGCGTCAAAACCACAGAACCGAACATATGACCATAAATTACGACAAATCTTGGATGTAGGAATCAAATCATATGACATAGATTAAGTATGAATGTCATTTGCTTTCACGATTAGCCCGCTAGCTAGATAGCAGCCGAAAGAGTGGCTTTGTGATGGAATAAAAAAGAATTACAGTTTAAGAAATCGGTTATGATTTCTTAAACTGTAATTGAAGTTTTTAGCAACTGGCTCGATGACGGAACCCTCCATAGACGTGTTCCGATGCGTACTTGGCTAGTATTCCGCAGACAATACTTTTGTGTGGGGCTAACGAATCGTAAAAACCTATTGCTTAGGACTTTTGCAATATAATATTGTGTATCAATCAAATCATACGGGTCGCGGGAAGCATTGTATGTTGATATTACTGATATATCCACATTTTTTGATAAATAGTAATCTTACTTCCAATTGTGTAAGAAACTCGTTATCAGTAAAGTACGTTTGTCAAGTTAATTATTCGAACTGTTTAAACTTTAAGAGGGGCATTGTTTGCAAAGTATTTATAACTATAATAGCTGATGTCCGCGGCTAACCGGAACCAAAAAGCTTCAATCCATGCAGACGAGGGTGGATTGAAGTTCCCACCGGAACTCTTTAATTTTCCGGGATAAAAAGTAGCCTATGTGTTATTCCAGACTATAATTTCTGTGCCAAATTTAATTCAGATCCCTTAGGCGTTTCTGGCATGATTGAGTAAAAAACAACATCCATCGATCCAAACTTTCGCATTTATAATATTACTTCATTTTGCCCGCAGCTTCGCTTACGTAAGTTCGATTTTCATGCAAATTTAAACCCCTATTTTACCCTTTTAGGGGTTGAATTTACGAATAGTTTTTGCCTATGTTATAAAAGTTATCTGTATGCCAAATTTCAGCCCGATCCGTCCAGCGGTTTGAGCGGTTGATAGATCATTCAGTCAGTCAGTCACCATTTCCTCTTATGTATTTAGATAAGTATAGATTATTTTGAAATATAAAGTATATTGATAATTATATAATTTTCATTACTCATACACGGAAAGTAGGTCTGAAGTTGCCTGAGAAGCGGGTTGAAAGTAATACTTTTCAGCCCTAGGGAGAATCGTTTTCAACTGACAGCTGTCAAATAATTAAAAAAAACTAGTTGTCACATTTTTATTGGAGTTCAAATGAAACACGACATACCCGAGTGCATCCATAGACAAGAAGAAAGATAGACTTTATTCATAAAGTAAAGACAACTGATTCATAGACATTCATAGACAATCATAGACAATACTTGACTATTAAAAAGCTAAATGCATAGCCCGCCGGCTAGGCCAAAGAAAAAAAAAAGGCGGGAAAATGGCAAAAATAAATAAATATCTCACCAAAGTTGTTGATTTATGTAAAATAAAGTTCACTCAATTTTCTTTAGCTAATTTCTATTTTTATTTTGACTTTCCTTATATTCGTAATGAAAAGCACAGTGTTTACCTCGGGATAAAGACTTATTTAGTCCCTCGAACTATAGGCCCCCTCGCTACGCTCGGGCGCCAAACCCCGTCTCGGGACTAAATAAGTTACTTTCATCCCTAGGGTAACAATGTACTATTACATTATACATAATATCTAACATGTACATAAACATCGTATGTGAGCGGTGAATACTATTATAAGCTACTATAATATGTTTTTATGTAACCTGCATTGAAAATGTTTCAATGCCCGTTGAGCCACCTGAAACTAGTCAATTTCAGACGAATACGTCACTCAGCGGGTAGAGAACACATTTTGCCCTAGGGTAGAAAGTGATGGTTTTCTACCCGCTGAATGACTTAGCAGCCCACCTTTCAATCCTGTCAGAGTATCTTTAGTTTATACCTTTTAACCTTTTTAATTATTATTTTACCCCATCACTACACTATTACTATTTAAACTGACACTACACTATTTAAAAACTAAACTATTTATAAATAACAACCCAGCAACTAAAATAAATAAGAAATACAATTTTAATATAACTCGCACTTTTAATGCAGATTATATGAAAATTAATACGAGGGGCGGCTGATAAGGCCGCGGCCTAAGGTACATAATGAAAGTAAATATTACATGGTGTTTATTTTTTATCTATCAATATAATCTCCAACAAGTGAAATGCATTTCGCATACAATGCCTTTAACCCACCCAAAAAATATTCTGTATATTTCTCTTCAAACTGACGATCAACCGCAGCTTTCATTTCGTTGTCATCAAATTGGAAGACAGAAAAAATCCCTAGGTGCTTGCTAGGTCTGGGCTATACGAAAGGTGGTCGATCTCTGAAAACCCCGTGCCTTTCAGGGCTTGCCCCGCAACATGTGCGGTGTGAACGGGCGAGTTGTCAGAAAGAGCACTCCGCGCGTCAGTTTCCCACGTCGTTTTTGTACAATAGCCTCGCGAACCTGAGCCAATAAATTTAATTCTTTTAAATCTTCGGTCGGCCAGAACGATTTTTTCGACTTTTCGGACGTTTTCTTCGGTCAGTACCGTGACAGGGGCGGCCCGAGCGACGATCGTCTTCACAGCTCTCTCGTCCTCGTTGAAATAGGCGGACCCATTTTTACACCATCGTATATGAAGGCGCAGAATCCTGAATAACCGATGACATCTCTTCAAAAATGAATTTCGGTGTATTTTCCCTACTTTACGAGGAATTTTATCACGGCGCGGTGTTCAAAATTCCGAGAATTTCCAGATTCGGCTGACATGGTGATATTTGTTGTTCGATAAATAATTGAACTATGAGTGCAAACGTAATTAGTGATTGCTTTTATAATACTAATGAGTGTCGCAACTAGTGACATGAGTAACAAGTTAATTAATCATCGTTAGGTACGCTAGGCCGCGAACTTTTCAGCCGCCCTTCGTAGTGTGTGTGCCACGGGATGAAACACGATTTCAAATTTCGGGTGATGCCAAGCCTCGCTTCGCTCAGGCGGGCAACTTCACCCTCGTCTGAAATCGTCTTGTTTCACCCCTAAGTATACAATATACTATTAAGCCTCAAACAGTTAAAGATAAATACTGAACATGTAAACAATTTTCAGTTAATAAACGCTTATCTAGTTATTTAGATTCTTTTGAAATGGCAACAAAATGGTGAATTTAACGTGAATTATCGCAATAAAATAGTTTCAATGCAACGCATAGAGTATTTGGCCGGTACCCGTGGCCGATGCAGCTAAATCCTGAAATGGGAAACGTGATCGGGAATTCAAAGAGATATTTTCAATTTGTACATTTCGAATGCTTTATGCGATGGGTTGCGACGCAAATATTTAGTGACACAAATTGGTAGTTAGTGCTTTTAAAGTATGTTGATACAGATTATATACCTATTAGATACCTACCTATATACTTATGAATAAAAAAATTAAGTCCTGGGGCCATACTGCCAACGCTGTTAAAGCCATATTGTTTCATTATTGTTGACTTTCTATGTCTTACAATTTTAATCTTTCAGAAAGATCCTCTTTAGAGTCAGAAATTTCAAAATTAAATACGTCTTGCTGTTGATACTGAACAATCAGGTAATATATTATATAACTAGCTGATATCCGCGACTAAATAAGTTTCTTTAATTCCCACGGAAATTCCTTAATTTTCTGGGATAAAAAGTAGCCTATGTCACTAACCTATGTCAAAAAATCAGCTCAATTGCGTGATTGAAGGACAAACCAGCACACTTTCCATTAATAATAATAATAGTTAAGATAAATATTTCAAACTAACCCTGTAGTTTGATAGGTTGAATTCAAAGGCTGTGCATAATTTTGTATTACGTTATGTATAAGTTGTTTAACAAGATAATACGACAAACGTCATCGCAGACGTACAAAGTACTCACATCTAATCGTAAAGCGGATTTCAGCGAAAACTGCTATGTCGGGTTGTGGTCTTACAGGGTTGTCATCGACTTAGATCAATTATGTGTTCTAAAAAGAGTATGTGTTCTTATGTTTGCAGTAGCCTGCGACTTCTGTCACTTGGTTTTTGAAGTACCAGGGAGACTCTTTGTCTCTCTGAAATGAGCAGTAATGAGACTCTCCAGGTCTACCGCTATATAATTGGAAAAATTAAAAAATCACGTAATTATTTGCTCTTTTTGTGTGTCATTTGAAGGACAAAACAAAAACAAACGCTTTTACGAGACAAAATTATTACGAGAAAAAATGAGATTAAAAATTAGTATTTTATTTTATGTATTGAATAGGTAAGTAATAATAATATAGGTACATAATGAGAGTATCATATGATAATAAAAAAAAAGATTTATTTATTGAATATATGAATATGATCTGTGATTTTAAAAAAAGCTAGCCACGTCACTAATTAGCGCGATCGAGGATCTATAGGCGATATTTAGACTTAATATAAAATGTTTGATGTATATAGAAACCACAATCAACTATATTCACTTGGTTTTTTTCAGGATAAAAAGCCGGCTTTCCCCGGAACACGAGTAATGGCTGTGCCAAATTTTATCATAATCGGTTAAAAAGAGCAGCCATGAAAGCGTTATAAACAAATAAACCCACCACAGCCCCCACAGGATAGTTTAGGTAACTTACTCTACCGTATATACGATATTATATAGGTACGAGTATATACATACTAAATGTAATGTTTTGCTTTTTAAAAAAACATCTGCTGAATTTCTTGCCGGCTCTTCTCAGTAGAATATTCTTTCAGAAATGGTGGTACAGTCAAAACATGGCGTAACATAAGCGACACCAGCGTTTCCACCAGGTAATAAATAAATTGAGTATTGAGTATAAACGAACTAACAAACTCACATTCGTTCTTTATCATATTATAGTTAGGATTAGGATAGGTGTGACAGCCCTATCCATACATGCCCCGGATTTCATCTCATACTTGCGGGTTTGGAGGGGCGAGGGCTAAGTTGCAATTGCAGAATCAATATCGAAAGACGTCTTCCCTATACATAATACATACCTCTCGACTAAATATTATAAAATATTGGATAGAGAAACGATTTAACGGAAATCCATGATAATGAAAGAACTAATGGATGCACGATTGTAAAGTTACTTTACAATCGCAAATTGTCGAGTTATCATCTCCTGAAGATGTTTCGGTGTCGGAGTGAAACGTACGTTAAGAATAATGTGGATGATTTGTGTATTGTGGTGTTGTGCCGGGGCGAATTTCTGACTTACTGGGCGGTGAATATTGCAAGCTTCACGTTGTATCACGTATAATTATTGTCTTCTTTGGCGGATTATAGCTACATAGCCATATCTTACAGACTACCTTAATGAGAAAATGAACAAGTGTACCAACAAACAGACACATGCTGATTTATAATATTAGTATGATTTGTGGTCGACATTACAATCATATTTCATACAAATGTTATAAATGCGTAAGTGTGTTTGTTTGTCCTTCAATCACGCCGCAACGGAGCAACGGATCTACGTGATGTTTGGCATAAGTATAGCTGAGGACCTGGAGAGTGATATAGATTTGTATCACGGAAAATTAAGGAGTTTCCGCTGAAATATAAAAAAAATACTAAAACCACGCGGACGAAGTCAGCATCATCTAGTTAATAATATGTTATTCCTAGATATTATTTTGACGACCACCCTGGCGCAGTGGTGAGCGCTGTGTCCTATAAGTGGGAGGTCCCGGGTTCGATGTCCAGTAGGGTCAATCTAGGAATTTATAAATACAAATAGTGAATTTTTTCGGGCCTGGTATCAAACCACGGAACCAGGGATGGTTTCCATCAGGGAAAGCTTTGGCCGTGGCTAGTTAACATTCTACCGGCAAATATGTACCGCCAAGCGATTTATCGTTCCGGTACGATGTCGAAACCGATTAGCGGTAGATATGGGTTTAACATAACTGCCATACCCTAACCCTAACCCTAACAGATTAGCTCCTCTACCATCTTAGACTGCATCATCACTTACCATCAGATGAGATCGCAGTCAAGGACTAAGTTGTAGTTGAATAAAAAAAACTAGTATCCAATAGAATTGTGTTTTAGTGATGCGTACCAAAAAGGTAGGTTTTGAATAAATAAATAAATAAAATCTTTATTTGGAATTACCATACACAGTGAAGGTAGAAACATAAGCTTACTAGTAGTAAAGAATAAATAAATTAACTTACGAACTAGACTGTGACAAAATAATTCCAAAAAGGGCATCAGCGTGATGCTGTTATGGTGGTAGATACACCATAATAGCGCTGATTTTCAGCCGATCCCTAAAAGAGTTTTAAAAAGAGCAACTTCTTTAGAATCGTTGTGATACTAAAGAATTCGATGAAACTAAAAACGAGATGAAAATGCAACACCAAAAAGAGACAAACATATTCATAATAGGATTAAGTTTACGAGAGAATGAGATAGAATACAAGTTATATTTTTCCGAAGTTTCACTTCTGCCGTGTGTGACACATTTTTTTATAGCGAGCAAACTAGCAGTTACTAAATATATAGTGTTAGCTTCACAAAGTGTAGTAGTTACTATGTCAGTAAAGCTATACTATCCAAGTGAAAACATGCGAAGTTGCTTGTAAAGAAAAACATCACCCGAGCGACGTTGAATAGCTTGCAAACTGCACTTGCACTGTCTGGAGGTTGGGTAGTGGCCCAAGATTTGGCGGTACAGCGGAAAAATTACACGTCGATACCTACTAGTTAGAATGAATGAATGAAATATTCTTTATTGTACACCAAAGACATAACTAAAAGAATTAGAAACAAAAATACAAGTTGGTTCAATAGGGATGATGGCAACTCAATCAAATCAGCAACTCTTTATGAAACTTAAAAACGCTCTTCTAGTATGGAAGTTGTATGAAATTTGCAATTGTGACGTCATCAAATTTCAACGCACTTTAATCTACATTATAAAATAGTCATCAAACTTAAAACTAGCCGAGGATGTGAATTTCAGGTCTTTTTGAAGACCCTCTCTTTAATAATGTGTTACAAAAATCTGAACAGCGATTAGGGGGATATGGGTGTATGTAAAAGTAACAAATAAAAAAAGTCGAGCACCAAACCAATAATATAATATTATTACAGTTAGCTGTGTTAAAAGGAGTCATAGCCTATTAGTTTAGACCTCCAGCCACTCATCATCATTTAACATCATTCACCAATTGCCATTTGCCAGTCACTAAAGAGCACGATTGTTTTTTTTTTTGCTTGAGACTCGTCTCATAATGAAAAGATGTTGGCCATAGTGCACCACGCGGGTTAAGTGTGGATTAGCAAACTTTACACGCCTTCGAAAACATTATGAAGAAATCTCAGGCAAGCAGGTTTCCTCATGATGTTCACCGATAAAGCAAGTAATATATAATTTCTTAAAACTCACGTTAATTCCGGGTGGTTAGAGGTGCGAGCTCGGGGAAGGTCTAAACACTAGGCTATCATCACTTTTATAAGTAAAACTAGCTTTTTCCCGCGGGTTCTCTCATGTTAAGTTTTCATACAAATTTCGATACTTCAAGATTTTAATTTTCAAAATTCCTTTCTTGGCGGATGCCTACGTGATAATAGCTATCTGTTTGCCCTTCAGCCCGATTCGTTCAGTGGTTTGGGCTGTACGTTGGTCAATCAGTCAATCACTGTGACGTTTTCCTTTTATATAAATCATTACAGAAATATATAAAGCTAAAAACGCTGTAAGTGTTTAGCTTGTGACAGTTAGTAAGGAACGCCACGTTCGGTTGTAGTACCTCATTATAGGTCGTGAACCGGCATTTGAAAACTTGCCATACTCTTTCATTTTTCCCGCCATTCAGTCGCATCAAATATGGCGTCCTGTGTGAACTTATACTATGTTCCTTGAGATTAGGAAAACTTCTTTCATTTTGCTATCAAAATTGCTTAATTTTTTACTTAGAATAGAATAAGATTTACTCGTAAAGTTGTTCTTACTTCACCGCTATCACAACTATAAAGTAGATTTTTAGATTACCGCACAGCCTAGAGTAAAGTGCGGTAACAGTATAATGTCTGTCATGCATACAGCTTATTAAGTTGTAAATTTGGCATAATTAAACAAATGTAATAAGAATAGGCCAGCAACTAATTTTACGCCTTCATAATATTTAATAACAAATCAACGTGATAACACATCATATTATAGAAGTGTACTATCTAATATTTGCGAATAATTATTATAGTTTATTAGTTTGTCTTGTCTTTGAGAGGTGATATCTAGTGAATGGCTCGATGAATAGCGTCAGTTTTTATACAGTTTACATCTTTAATACTGTACAAGAATCAGCCTTTCTAAATATGGTTAATTTTTGGTAACCAAAACATGTCTTTGAGCAGCCATATCTTGGAAAGGGCCCAACCGCATTCGGGCAGACTGACAGATTTCCCACCAGTGGAGAGCCTAGGACCCACCAAATACGAAATCAGCCTTTCTAGCGATAGTTACCAAAAGTGCAGCTATCTCCTATGATAGTAGTACAGCCCAATTCAAACTTTCTGACTTCTTGGAAAATCGTGCGTTTCAATGAGCAGCATACACGCGGCTAATTTGCGAGACGTCATAAAGTATGAATCATGGAGGAGCCTACATACTTCCAACGCTTAAAGCCATATTGTTTCATTATTTTCATTATTGTTGACTTTAGTGTTTTAGAATTTTAATTCTTATTTTAGGAACGTCAAGGTATGTGACATCAAACTGTCAGTTTGAGTAACATTACTCAAATATTCCTTTAAGCGCTGGCAGTATGGCCCCTGAATCGACTCGTAAAATCTTTCTTGCCAGGTAAAATGCGTTTTACCTAAGAACGAGTTTTAACTTCAACAATTATTATAACCACGCACGGTAGTTAAGTCTAATACATCAATTAATTGCAAGTTGCAACCCATTATAGTTCAGCCAAACTTAAGCCAAAATACACTAAACATTTCCAAATGAACCTCGCGTAAATTAGATTTCAGAATTGTCAATGCATATTAATTAAACTATGCAAATGGAGTGCCCGCCATGGAATATCAGCATCTAAAATTTTGTGGCAAATTCCGATATCGGCTACCAAAGTATCGAGTGCTATTAAACAGAACACGTCTACTTTATTTAGCAACTACCTTTTGCTCGCAACTTTGCTCACGTTTCGTTAAGTTCGATTTTCATACAATCTTTCCCCCCTAGCTACCCCGTCGACATCAAATAGTATACGACTACTTTATTTAACAACTACCTTTTGCTCGCACCTTTGTTCACGTTACGTTAAGTTCGATTTTCATACAAGTTTTAATCTTTCCCCCCTAGCTACCCCGTCGACCCCCAAAATCAGTTTTCGTTTTACCCCTGGGAAGCCCCCCACCTAACGACCCCAAGGAGTCGATATCGATCACTTAGGGAATCCCTGCTTTAGAGAAATTAGTCATCTGCGCGGGAGATATTATATTATAGTGCACAATTGGGTGTGGGTATACACAGGTCCACTCTCTGTACCTCCATTCTCATAGCCCGATGGGACGGAAAATCCGACTCGACCGGAGAGAGATCAGGAGAAGGACCGACGGCTCCGAGGTACGGGGGTAAAACACCGCCAACTTCCTAACTCCGGGCTAGTACTGAGAATTTTTTACCAGAAAAACCCAATGCTTAATTCTGGCCCTACCCGGGACTCGAACGATTTTAATCACTAGACCAACGAGGCAGTTGCAACTTAGCAATAAGAGTCATGCATAATAATATGCATACTTGCATATGCATGCAATCCGAGCGGCCGCTACGGGATATATCTCGTCACCTAAAATTTTGTGGCAAACGCAGTATCGGATTCCGAATAGCGAATGGAATACCGGATTCGGTATGCTGAAAGTCAATACCTCATTTATCCACTACAAGTTAGCACTTGACTGCGACCTCACCTGATGGTAAGTGATGATGTAGTCTAAGATGGTAGCGGGCTAACCTGTTAGGGGCATGGCAGTTACATTAAACATATACCCTTATTCGGTTTTTACACGGCATCGTACCGAAACGCTAAATCGCTTGGTGGCATGTGTAGGGTGGTAACTAGCCATGACCGAAGCCTCCCCCCAGGCCAGAGGGAAAATCCAGAAAATATAAATTCCAAATTGACTCTGCCGGGGATCAACACTGCCCCACGGAGGTCGTCAAATATGCTTTACTTTTCTGCAAAAAAATGTTTACTTTGCAAAATGTTATATGGCTCGCAAAGCTTAATAAACACTGGTAAGGGTGAAATCACACAAACCTTTTGTCCAAGGTGAGCAACGAAAGCGACGCGACGCGATACGACTCCATGGAAAATGACCAACTTATCTACGCGAAAACGTAGGTCACGTGGAGGGTCAGCTACCGTTTGTCCATGTCACGTCGTATCGCTTAGGACAACGGTTTAAGTCAAGCCAGCCAAAGGCTAGTAACCGCGTGCATATCGTGTGTGTAAGGTGGAGAAATCATGTGTGTGTTGTAGTTACGCTTTCATAACTTAGTTCCAAAAATGTTCTTAGATTCCCGTGTAAAACCACAGAATAGGTAATAGTACAATGTAGTAATACAGTTAACATATGTTAAGTCGACGTTATTATACCTACTATTGATGATTTCCTTAATAACAAAGTTGCATGGAAGCAATCGGCTTCGCATCCAGCAGCCCTGGACCTCCCTGGTGCAGTGTTGAGCGCTGTTTTCTTAACGTGGGAGGTCCCGGGTTTGATCCCCGGCACAGTCAATTTGGGAATTTATAATTTCTGAATTTTCTCTGGTCTGGCCTGGTGGGAGGCTTCGCTCGTAGCTTGTTACCACCTTACCGGCAAAGACGTACTGCCAAGCGATTTAGGGTTCCAGTACGATGCGGTGCAACCCTTAATGGTTAAATATAACTGCCATACCTAATTTTAACAGTTTAGCTCGCTACCATCTTAAACTGCATCATCACTTACCACCAGGTGAGATCGCAGTCAAAGGCTAACTTGATAAAAAAAGCCCACAAGACGTGACAATACCAGCAATTCGCTTTTATATGAAGCACAAACTAGCGCGACAGAACATAACGTCGTTCCACTCGTTTTATAACGTCCCTAGTGTGTTTTCGATCTAAAATGGAAATCCAATCAGTGGCCACAGTTTCATAAAATAGGTTATTAATTTACACCTCAGTACCGACCGTTAGTCCCAGTTTTGACATTGCAATTTCGATTGATTTGGTCCGAACGCTCGAATACGATCAATCGAAATTAATCAATTATTATTATGGATACTAATTACACATTGACGTCAGAATAAAATAGACTCAAAAGCCACAAATTAAGTACGACCGATTTTAATATCGAAACGTTCGCATTTGGAGCACTGGCTACGAATGCATACACGAAATTGAGCTCCAAACCAATGTTGTTAAGAAGAATTGCTATCAACGGGAAGCTTTGAGAATAAGTATTTAACATAATTGTTCTTAAATTTAAGAAGGACTCAGGCTATGTCGATATGATTTAATTTTTTTGTTTATATTCGTCAAATTTATACGCGGGATGTCTGACGATGGCGTGACAACTTGGCCATATTTTACAATTTTTGAAGTTCTTAAAATTATTAATTTATCGAAAAATGCACGCCAGGGCATGGCACGGATGAATATGTTTGTATGGAGAAACCGCCGTGGCATTTGTTCTTAAGATTCATTTTACTTTGATGCCAATGTATTCGAACGCTCCAATACGATCAATCGAAATTGCAGTGCAACTTGGCCTAAGTGTAAGTGTAAGCTAGGAAACTTGAGGCAGCAATCAAATCAATATTTAGCGAGGTTTCTATTTGCATAGTCTGAATAATTTACTTGGGAAAATAGTTATTACTTGATAATGCCCGCGTGGATAAGGATTTTTCACTCCCGCGGGAACTCCCTTATTTTCCAGAATAGCCTAGGAATAGGAATTCCCCGGGATACAATCTATCCCTGTCAATTGTAATTGTTAATTGTAATTTCATGAAAAATCGGTTTAATAGATGGGCCGGGAAAGCGTAGCAGACAGTCAGACAGATAGACAGACACACTTTCACATTTATAATATTAGTATAATGTATTAGAGCTACAGGTATAGTTCGCGCGCGAGTTGAATGCAGATCTGCATTTAATTCGCGCGTGAACTACAGATACTGTATCCACGCAAAAAAAATCCGTTGCTCTGTTGCGGCATGGTTGAAGGATAAACTATCAAACAAAACCATATCACCGCAATATGTACCTAAATTTAATATTATAATTGTATACATATTATATTATTAATATGTCTCTACTTAGTATTATAAATGCGAAAGTGTGTCTGTCTGCTACATCCCGGCCCATCTTTTTACTTAACCGATTTTGTCGAAGTTTGGTACTTACAGAGGTAAGTACCAAACAAGTTAAGCACCAAAAGTAAACATCCTGGGGAAGGCCCAAGGACTACACTTTATTTCATAAAATTAAGGAGTTCCCGCGGGAATCAAAAAACTTAATCCATGCGAAGTCGCTTTTATAAACGGGTAAGTACTTATAGGCCTATTACACTGCACTTTTTACAGGGCCCTGTGGTAAGGGTGGGCGTACAGTGTCTCTTATTGCACAGCAATAAGGATCAAATTAGGGATCCTTACTCCCTAAATCTTATTACACTACACTGATTCAAGTGTAAGGGTCCCTGTGAAAAGTGCAGCATAATAGGCCTATTACTTAGCTACCTAGTTTCTGTGGTCGTAATTAATGGACAAATGAATTAATGCGGCAATTCACCGTCGGCCGAAGTTCCGCCTAAATGAATATCCTATTTGAGCACGCGTTTAGCATTTCAGGGTATTCCATATCAGTGATACTGGCTATTATCGGGTGGAGAGCTTAATTTGCGCTGATATTCTCTCTCTGTGCATCATTGCTTAAAATTATCTATTCTAGTACAGAACTAACAAGGTTGTGAAGTTCCTGAGCTCACTCTCCATGGTATATCCGATAAAAAACCGAATTTGAATATAATTTGAATTGGAATTGGAATCTGACATCTATACTTAGATAGATTATAGTCTGAAATAGCACATAGGCTACTTTTTATCCCGGAAAATTAAAGAGTTCTCGCGGGCACCAAAAAACCTCAATCTACGCGGACGAAGTCGCGGGCATCAGATAGTTTATAATTTATAAAAGAAAAACAACTCGGCTGAGTTTGTTGGGGGCTCTTCTTAGACCAGGGCCCGATTAGAACCCTCGTAGATACCGTAGTTAATTATCACCATCACGTCATAAACTTAGTAAACGTGACGTTCAGAAGGTGTACTGTGTAGGTACCTATTTCGAATTAATATCATTTGAGTTTTGTGTTTGAGTATAAAGCGCAAATAGCTCTGAATAGTTGGGGAAGAAGAATGAGGAGTTTCTAACTAGAAAATTCTAGACAGGCCGTCTGTCTAGAATTTTCTACTAGTCTAGTCTAAATCTCGAGATTTTCTCATCGTGCTCAACTTAAACGTGTACCCATTATTCTTGTCGTACGAAGACTGTTTAATTCAAGAGTTTTCCGCGTTTTGAATTATTAATATCCGCCCCTTAGATACCTTGTAATATATTGAATTAATGGACCGACGACCAGTAGCTGGATAAAAGGATTTTACCCTTTATTTATATTCTAGTAAAGATGAAAGTAGAATGTTGCAATAAATTGAAAATTGGATGCGAAATCTCTTCAAATTGTGTTGCTGATGCAAAATGCATGTAAAGTACTATTGTAATGTTGAATTTTGTTCGATTTAAGTAGGTCGGGCATATTATCCTTGATTAGTTTTGTTAGGACCATATGGAGTCGGGGAATATTATTTAGGTATAACAATAACATTTTCTCTATTCTACAAATTAGAGAAATGTTATTGTTATGAAAAAATAGCTAAAATAGGTACGTTTTTTATTCATAAAATAATAAAACGGACTGTTGAATGACGGCTTTCTTGTTTTAGACCAACAAATATATATTTTTTGCTTTACTTTGCAACAAAGAAGATGGACGATTTACAGGATAGATACAACTCATACAATGGGTATTCGTCTGTGGCTGCTGCTGTGATAAGGGATTTTGTATGGAATATTGAATTGTGACGTCATCAAAGTTCAGCGCACTTTTGTACTTTAATCGATAGTTTAAAATGTTTATTCAACATAAAACGGACAGGGGACGTGAATATTCCAACTTTTGGGAGATCTTCTATTTAATAATCACTATACAATAATTTATTTGACTAGTAGTCAAATACTCAATTAGTATAAGTACCTACTATTTGCCAAGAAACTTAAGATAACGTCAACAGTGTACTTAGTAAGGAATAGGCATTCAGCGCAGGTATTAGCCAGAAGGGAGCACTACACAAAATTTGTCACAGACATAAAGAAACAAGAAAAACCCGGCTGAGTTTGTTGTGGCCTCAGACCACGGCGATACTTACAGTTTTGGTACCTCGTGAGCGCTTTCACGAGGCTCCTCCTCGTGTAATGTCAGTGCGATCGTGTGTTAAATTAAAATCACTTGCAGTGCCAGGTTACAACACTATTTATTATGGCAAATCTTTCACGGTAGCTGCGACGCGCCTATGGAACTCACTACCTGATAGTATTTTTATTAATAACCCATCACTAATAATTCACACATTTAAACTTCGACTGAAACAGCACTATCTATCTTCTCTATCATAATTATAAATAATATTATGTATCTGTTATAATATCATGATATATTATATAATATATCCTATGTATGTTGGTATGTATTTATATAAGTATATATTTGTATGTATTATTTAGTATGTATTTTTAGTGTGTTTATGTAAGTTTATGATATAATATCTTATTTCATTCTATCTCATGTCTTGTTGTACCTATTCTTCCTCCACAACCTTTCTCACTGCCAAGGGTCACTGGTAGAGATCTCTTATAGAGATAAGTGCCTCCTTGTCCACTACGTATGTTTTTTTTTCTTATTTTATAAAATTTTGGTACTAAATAAATTAAAAAAAAAAAAATTAATTTGACATTGATTTTGACTTCTAAATGTTAGGTACAAAGCAAAATACAGATCCTATAACATAATAATGTGTCCCCAAGCGAAGTGCGGCCAAGGCGACCAATTTGCCATTTTTGCGGGAGATATTATAATAGTGCACAAGTGTGTGCGCAAACACAGGTCACTCCCTATTCCCTTACTATTTTTCGCAATGGACGGAAAATACGATGCGTCAAAGAGACATCAGGATTCAGGACCGATGGTTTATGTGCACCCCGAGGCACGGGGGTGAACCACCACCAAGTTCCGGACTTCTTATTAAACCCCAGTATGGCCTGACTTGGGAATTTTGTTTCCCATTTGTTTCAAATTTGTTTATAGGTTGTCAGTACGAAAAATGGCTCATTTTTGCTATTTTTGAAGGTTCCTTGTTCTTAAAATTAAAAAAACAAAACATAGGCACAGGGCACGGACATAAGTATATGGAGTTTATGTGCAAAAATATTTTCTCTATTGCAGTTATCTCTATCCACGGAGAAAACAGACTAATACGATTGGATGAGGAAACCGCCCTCCCGTATCGTCTATTGTAATGTAGGAACGATTGTAGTACAATTTAAGCTAAGCGCACACGTAAATTGTGTCGTTAAACAAGGACTGCGCAGGTTTTCGGTACGTAGCGTAAGATAAGCCAGCTTTACGGTAACTGGAGGAAGACGTTGTGCCACGGAGACTGCAGGCTACGGATGTAGAGTTACAAACTAGAAGACCAACGTAAATAATTTTATAAATGTGTCCCAAAAACTGTGTCCTCGCCTCAGGTGACCTAAGAACTGGCGCTCATTTAGCGCAAAGGCTTAGCCTTGCTTTTCACCGAGGTAATAACTAATAGCCCTAGTGTTTTGGGCACCACGCCCATTAACGATCACCTTGACGGCGTTCATCTATACTAATATTTATTCGAAAGTTTGGATGGACGGATCAATCCACTCAGATGAACACGCGGGCATTAGCTAGTTTTTATTATATATTAGCCCGGTAAATCAATATTTCCAGAGGGATTTTCAATCAAAAATCCGCGGGGAAAAAGTGTCAAATTGCGCATTTTTTTTTAATTTATACTTTATAGTATCATAAAAGGTACTACCTTTTATGATACTTAACATAGCATCTCACATTTCATTGACGTTCAAAAAGTTTGCATTTGACTTTTAAAAATTGTAAAAGAATAATATAAAGTATAAATTAAAAAAAAATGCGCAATTTGACACTTTTTCCCCGCGGATTTTTGATTGAAAATCCCTCTGGAAATATTGATTTACCGGGCTAATATATAATAAAAACTAGCTAATGCCCGCGTGTTCATCTGAGTGGATTGATCCGTCCATCCAAACTTTCGAATAAATATTAGTATAGATGAACGCCGTCAAGGTGATCGTTAATGGGCGTGGTGCCCAAAACACTAGGGCTATTAGTTATTACCTCGGTGAAAAGCAAGGCTAAGCCTTTGCGCTAAATGAGCGCCAGTTCTTAGGTCACCTGAGGCGAGGACACAGTTTTTGGGACACATTTATAAAATTATTTACGTTGGTCTTCTAGTTTGTAACTCTACATCCGTAGCCTGCAGTCTCCGTGGCACAACGTCTTCCTCCAGTTACCGTAAAGCTGGCTTATCTTACGCTACGTACCGAAAACCTGCGCAGTCCTTGTTTAACGACACAATTTACGTGTGCGCTTAGCTTAAATTGTACTACAATCGTTCCTACATTACAATAGACGATACGGGAGGGCGGTTTCCTCATCCAATCGTATTAGTCTGTTTTCTCCGTGGATAGAGATAACTGCAATAGAGAAAATATTTTTGCACATAAACTCCATATACTTATGTCCGTGCCCTGTGCCTATGTTTTGTTTTTTTAATTTTAAGAACAAGGAACCTTCAAAAATAGCAAAAATGAGCCATTTTTCGTACTGACAACCTATAAACAAATTTGAAACAAATGGGAAACAAAATTCCCAAGTCAGGCCATACTGGGGTTTAATAAGAAGTCCGGAACTTGGTGGTGGTTCACCCCCGTGCCTCGGGGTGCACATAAACCATCGGTCCTGAATCCTGATGTCTCTTTGACGCATCGTATTTTCCGTCCATTGCGAAAAATAGTAAGGGAATAGGGAGTGACCTGTGTTTGCGCACACACTTGTGCACTATTATAATATCTCCCGCAAAAATGGCAAATTGGTCGCCTTGGCCGCACTTCGCTTGGGGACACATTATTATGTTATAGGATCTGTATTTTGCTTTGTACCTAACATTTAGAAGTCAAAATCAATGTCAAATTAATTTTTTTTTTTTTTAATTTATTTAGTACCAAAATTTTATAAAATAAGAAAAAAAAACATACGTAGTGGACAAGGAGGCACTTATCTCTATAAGAGATCTCTACCAGTGACCCTTGGCAGTGAGAAAGGTTGTGGAGGAAGAATAGGTACAACAAGACATGAGATAGAATGAAATAAGATATTATATCATAAACTTACATAAACACACTAAAAATACATACTAAATAATACATACAAATATATACTTATATAAATACATACCAACATACATAGGATATATTATATAATATATCATGATATTATAACAGATACATAATATTATTTATAATTATGATAGAGAAGATAGATAGTGCTGTTTCAGTCGAAGTTTAAATGTGTGAATTATTAGTGATGGGTTATTAATAAAAATACTATCAGGTAGTGAGTTCCATAGGCGCGTCGCAGCTACCGTGAAAGATTTGCCATAATAAATAGTGTTGTAACCTGGCACTGCAAGTGATTTTAATTTAACACACGATCGCACTGACATTACACGAGGAGGAGCCTCGTGAAAGCGCTCACGTAAGTATGGAGGGGAAGATGTATTTAAAATCCTAAAGAGTAACGTGAGAATATGAATATTCCGGCGAAGTCGGATAGGGAGCCACTTTAACTTGTTTCGAAATTGAGATACATGGTCGAATTTGCGCAATCCGTAAATAAAACGAATGCACAAGTTCTGAAGGCGATCTAGTTTGTCAAGCAGTTCTTCGGTCGCATCTAAATAGCAGACGTCGGCGTAATCTAGCAGTGGGAGCAGAAGGGATTGTGCAAGTAAGATTTTAGTTTTCAGAGGAAGGAAATTCTGCAAGCGTTTCAAAGAATGAATAGAGTAGTGCAAGCGCCTACTAACATTGTTTATGTGATTTGACCAAGTTAAATTACCATCGAGTATCACCCCAAGGTTTTTTGCTTTATCCGTAAGTTGTATCGGAATGCCATCGTAGGCTATGATTGGAAGATTTTTAAAATCTACACGACTTCGCAATTGCTTGCTTCCTATTATCATAGCCTGCGATTTGGTAGGATTTACTAGAAGACCATGACCATCAGCCCAGTCCTTTATTTTTGCTAGATCCACATTAATGTTATCAATTGCAGAAATAAGGTCAGTGACAGCAGCATGCCTATAAATCTGCAAATCATCTGCATAGAGATGGTAGTGAGACGAAATGATTTTTGTGATTTCGTTTATAAAAACAGAGAAAAGCAGAGGTGATAAAACGCCGCCTTGAGGTACACCGGCAGAAATATCTGCCCAGTCAGAAAAAACTCTATCTGCACAGATTCTTTGACGGCGACCGAGAAGGTAGGACTTAAACCATTCAATTACGGACGGTAATAGATTAAGTGAACAGAGAATACAGAGTAGTACGTCAAAGTCAACAGAGTTAAACGCATTGCTAAAGTAGAGAAGAATAAGCACTGTTAGTTTTTTATTGTCCATAGCATAGCGAATATCTTCCGTGAGTACAGCTGTTCACGTGCTGTGTAAGGGACGGAAGCCCGATTGGAATGGACTTAAAAGGTTACGTTAAAGGTTATTTCTATTCGAATGAAGTGCTTTCGAATCGTCAAGTGAAAAAAAAACTAAGGGTTCTCCCATAATTTTTTAAAATTATGAACGCGAACGATTTGAAAAAAAAATGTCAAGTATCCCATGTAAAAACATGATCCTATGTACCTAATGTAAATTAAGAGAATTGCTATACAATTGCTATGCTATATAAAGGTTCAAAATTTCGTTCCAAAGATAAAGATAAGATAAATTTATCTTTGGAACCAAATTTTCAACCTTTATAATGGGTAAATTGTACCAAATATCTAAAAAAAAATATCACCTTACAAGAAATGAGAAAAAATTTTAAAAGCCTTCATAATATTAAAAGTTCTGAGTTATTATTATAATAAGTCAAATTTTCTGTTACTCCTAACGCAGATAACTGAAAAATATAATCGGTCCGACAAACATCGGCGTCGTTGGAGAAAATAATGGGAATGAAAATCACAGATGTCCCAGAAAATATTATGATCCTACAAATATATTTTACAAACACAACACATACACTACAACAACGAATAGGGGTAACTGTGTAATCCGATTGTATTCCGATATGCAGAGAAGAATAATAAATTGATTATTATAAGACAATTATTATGTATTGTACACTTTGCTTTTAGTGCATTTATTTATTAGGGAATCGGCATACATTCAGCTGCCTATTAGTATGGAATAGCTTTTAGTAAGTGTAATTAACTGTTAAATTTGTAATTATGGCGTCATGAATACATAACAATTTTATTTTGATGTTATTTAAAAGTTAGTTAGCGTTAAACTTACCTATATTTTTCAGTTTAATTCATATGGTAATTTGTAAAACATTCACATCATATGTAAAATAATTGGCTTTTTGGAAAGAACAACTGCAAAATTATCAATAGAACCTGTTTTCATTACAATTGTATTGATTCGACGTTAAATAATACAAACTCACCTCGAGTGGCGTTTGATAGTGACTAAAGTTTTCGAAGAAAAATCGGTCTTGAATAAAAAAATCAAGCGTCTACGTTCGATCTAAATATAAAAAGTGAGGCGTTTTATCTCCACAAGAGGAAGAAAAGATTAAATTATAAAAGTTTGTCTAATCGCGTCATCGAATAAAACATCTATTCGCATAAATTTTGCTCTGAATTTTGGTACCGGGTCCGTACCAAAATTCCTTTCCTTTCAGATCACCTAGTGATTACCTCAGACGGCTTTTCGGTAGGTCCAGGATTCAATTTCAACCTTAAATTTTCCTCTATCTCTGACTCTTTATTGTTATGTGCGTTTTCCTTAATCAATAATTCTTCTTGATTTGCATGAAAGAAATAGGTTTCGCATTCGGCGGCCCACAAGTCAGTGTAATTCTTGTAACATTACCTATGGTTTTTGTATTAGCTACATTATTATTTCTTATTAAAAGGGGCCACTACTGAACTTCTTTCAGGTTCATCTCAGTAAAATTCTTTCCGAACCGGTGGTAGAGTCACATTTCATAAGTGACACAAGTTGTCCTACGTGAAATAAACATTTTATTCCATGTCAAGTACTTGTTTTAACAGTGAATTTAAACATCTTGATAAGGTTCTCAAGGTGTGTGAATTCTGCCAATCTGCAGTCCGCACTCATTGTGATACTCCAGCTCAGCAGAAGTCCGGCGGAAGGTTGATTATGAGGATGATATTATACTCAGGTTTTTCAGTTTTGCCTCGTTAATTAAAGGACCATAGTAACTTGCACTGAAAAAATTCCATACAAAAGTTATGCAAAAACGAGGCATGTGAAAACATACTCAAAACACGTCGCTATGTTAGAGTCTTTCTGTTTTCTGCACTCGGGTGGTTATACGCCAACACTGGAGCCGTAGTGCTATCGTTTCATCAAAACTAGTGGTGTAAGTAATAAGCGGAAGCGGGATTTTCTGATAATTTGGAAGGTAGAAATTTTGTTATTACAAACAAATAACTTATAAAGTCCCATGTTTCCAGGTTTTTCCATTAGTAATTTGAATTTTTACATTTCGGAAAAATGGAGGCAGTTCGTTTCATCATTTGGTTATATTTATGTACTAACTATAGAAAGTAGAACGTAGCTCGATTATTAAGAATTTAAAATAATTAAAGCCTTTTTGTTGAATAGAGATAAATAAAATGACCTTATGATTTAGATAATAAACGTAATTATAACATTAATTTTGTATGTGTATAACGCGCATTTAAGCTGTTTTTTTAAATTGAAATTACGACTTATCCGACATATAGGAGTGCGTGAAGGGCGAGTGAAAATTCTATTATTCTAGTGGTGTAATAGCGGCCTATCAATTTGGGAAAGTCAAACGGTAATCGCGTAATCCTGACAAGCGACAATCCAGAATTAGGTATTAACGCAACACTTATAATATATTTGTCCTCTCATATGAAACTTGGTAATTTAGTCGTGGTAAATAGTTAAACGTGTAGAGGTCCCACGAGAGATTTAATGTAATTAGATAAAAGTTGGCTATACTTAAAAACAATATACATTTGATCCGGCCACGATTGCTATCATTAACCTCTAAACCAAATTGCGATCTAAACACAAAAGTATTCAATAATCGCTGAGTCTGCCAGCAGGAGACTGAATTACTATCATCACAACAATCGTATTTATACTAACTAATTTCAATATGGCATCCATACCCGCCGATTAAATCGAATGACATGAAACGAGTCAAATTGACAGATATTATACTTCCTGTTTCGTGAGATATAATGTCAAACAGTAATAATGCTAACAATCTGGATTTGACTGATATCTAGCGCCAGTATTTTGGGCACCATGCCCATTAACGATCACTTGGATGGCGTGTATTTTTTGTAAATATAATTAGTTTTTAATTTAGATTTTAATTTATTTCTTACTTTTAATTCTAATATATATGTATAGTTTATTAAAATGGTCTATAAACTGATATCTTGAGGTTTTAACCGTAAGATATTATGCATTATTTTGCCGAGTTTTGCCCGCTCGTCGCTTATGACTTGTCGCACAGATCACAGCGCAGACGTTTCTAGTGGTGTGCACGACCTATCCAGGGCTTTCCGCGCGGAGCTAATGTATTCTTTCGTCATTGTAGTCGTCTGGTGCGTCTTGTAAACAGCCTTGCAGGTGTTTGACGAGATGCATCCTCGAGTTGTAGAGATAACACGTGAAACGTAAGGATACTACGAATTAGAAATAACTCGGAAGTAAGTACAGCGTAGAAATATAAACTAGCTGGGGATATAAGTAAAACATATACTACATATAGTACTATGAATAATATGTTGATGTAGTAAAGTAAGTACGTTCCACTGTGATAAGGATTCAACCTGATTCATGAATGTATGTCCATACGAAAAATATCTGGAAAATAGAACCTAAGATTTTAGACTTTTACTACAACACAATTTAAAAAATAATAATACTTAATATTAAAAATGCGAAAGTTTGGATGGATGGATGGATGGATGTTTGTTACTCAATCACGCCAGAATGGCTGAATGGATTTGGATAAAATTTGGCACAGAGATTAATTATAGTCTGGAATAACACATAGGCTACTTATTTTAATTAAAACTTAACTTTTTTTAAATAAATTTAAAGAGTTTCCGCGGAAACCACAAAACCTCAATCCAAGCTGATGAAGTGGCGGGCATCAGCTACTTAGAAATAACTGGGAAGGTAGGTATAGTGTTGAAATACGAACTAGTATAAGAAATAAGTGAAACATTATGTATGTATATAATATATATATTACATTACCTATGAATTAGATGTTGCTGTACTAGTCCTTTTGTCTGTACTTTTATTATATGTCCTTTGTAGCTGTTCTTTTGTATGCAATAAAGTTGTTTAATAATAATAATAATCCGTAAAATTTCCTTTTTTATGAAATAATATTATGTTAAGTTCATACCTATTGGTATAATAGTAGGTAACTTAGCAATAACTTTAATACAAAGGACCCTTTATGCCCCACAGACAATTTAAATAAGGGGCATCATACCAATCGAATACGAAATGGAATAGAGCCTTCGATTTACTCGTTTATTAAATACAGTAGAAGCCCTAAAAAGTATCGATAGCTGATTCGATTTGATTTTTAACAGACTTCCAAAAAAAGAGGAAGTTCCAAATTTGGCGCGTATCTTTTAGATATCTCCGTGGTTTCTGAACCGATTTGAATCATGTTTTTTTAGGTACTCGATACCATTATTCAGTGATAGACTATACGGTGTATACTCGGTACATCGACTTCCTATTTGGGGGGTTCAGGTTTCGAATCCCGGGGACACACAAGATATTAACATCTACGATTATTCTTACAGCGATCACCGAATAATTTTAGATATTTTACAATCGAAATTATTGAAATAGCATCGATTGTAAACATCGACTATTCACCAATCACAGTACTTACAGTCGATGTTTTAGCAATAATCGTATATGTTTTACAATGGACATAATTGAAATAGAATCAATTGTTCAACATTTACGATTATTCAACATTCAGAAACTGTCGATGTTGTAGGAATAATCGCAGATCTTTTACAGTCGAGTCTGTAAAAGTATCGATACATTTATTTCGGAAACCTATCGAAACCGTTTGAAGTTCAGAACACGTACCCGCTTTAATAAGATTTCTCACGTGGATACTTTTGGATGCAAATGTAAAATTTAAAGGAGCCTTTTCTGTACCGTGTGAAAAACCCTTTTCCGAATCCCGAACGTTTCTTTTTTATATTTTCATTGTAATAAAATAGGATGAAATGTGTGCTTCGCCTTCTTTATATAACGTTTTTAATGTTACCTACTTCAATATATACTTAGGTGAAAACTAAGGAAAATAGTTTTATTTTTTTCCTTTTTTCTCAATAATATGCTGTGTTTTTTTTGATGATACAGTTTAAGGCGGTAGCGGGTTAACCTGGTAAGGGCATGCAATTTATAGGTAATCCATTAGCTGATGCCCGCGACTTCGTCGGCCTGGATTGAAGTTTTTCGGTTCCCGCGGGAACTTTTTAATTTTCCAGGATAAAAAGTAGCCTATTTGTTATTCCAGACTATAATCTCTGTGCCAAATTTCATCCAGATCCGTTAAGCCGTTCTGGCGTGATTAAGTAAGAAACATCCATCCATAAATCCAAACTTCCGCATAATTATAATATTAGTATAGAATATAGATATCCCTAATAGATTTCTGCACTGTACTATTACCTATTCTGTGATAGTACACGGCATCGTACCGGCACGCTAAATCGCTTGGCGTTACGTCTTTGCCGTTAGGGTGGTAACCTGCCGCGGCCGAAGCTTCTCACCAAATTAAACCAGACCAGAGAAAATTAAGAAATTATACACTCCCAAAATTGTCTCTGCCGGAAATTGAAACCATAGCGGTCACCACTGAACCCAAGGAGGTCCTTAAACATTTTTTTCGGATTTTTTTTATGCTGGCCTACCCCTCCATTGTAAGGAACTCGTAATCGTAATCGTTTGTCAAACGGTTAATCCGACCTGTTTAAGGAGTTCATAGATGACTGCACGTCAAAATGCATGTAAAAGTCTCCTTAAAGAGTTCGAGTAATACGTTTTAAGCTATCAAGTCAATACGATTTGCTTGGACAATTGTGCCTCGGATTGATATTATAATATTAGGTATTTAGGTACCTAGTATCTACAGCCATTGAATTTTAATTTCTTACACCGGTCGTAAAACTTGACAGAGAGAGTCAGCTAGTCAAAATGATTCCATCCACGTTGGTAACTGTTTCATAACTATTTACGAAATAAGAAACAACTTCAAAGAGTTCAATATTCAGAAAAATATATCGTTTCGAAGACATAAAATAGGTATGTGTAATTTCACTCACACGTCGCCATAACTCAAAGGAATGGCGCAGTTCTGAGTTGTGTGTTATAGCTACTCAATTGAGCTGTCAGGATCCTGTGTTCATACATCACTACACTATTACGCGTACGCAGATCAGGGCTGTCCCTTACATAGAATAAACCAGAATAAATATAAAGCTTTCACACCAAAACACAAAGGAATCGTGCAGTTCTTAGCTATATTAGAGGTTCCCAATTGAGCTGTCAAGATCCTGTCTTCATACATCACTACACTGTTACGCGTACGCAGTCTAGGGCTGTCACTTGCAAAGAATAAACTGTAATAAATATAAAATTTTCACGCCAAAACACAAAGGAATCGCGCAGTTCTGAGCTGTGAGTTAGAGCGACTCAATTGAGCTATCAAGATCCTGTGTTCATACACCACTACACTATTACGCGTACGCATTTCAGGGCTGTCACTTGCATAGAATGAACTAGAATGAATATAAAGATTTACCCTAAAATACAAAGGAATCGCGCAGTTCTGAGATATGTGTTAGAGCTCAGAGATTCTGTTAATAAATCACTATCAGGTACGCGTAAGCAAGGCTGTCACTTGCAAATAATATTTTAGATTTAATGAAAATATGAAATAGCATATTCACGTCGACAATGACTGTCGCCAACCCTACTAGATTGCGCATTGCTCTGGGCAAATTTATGTAACACGTAAAATTAATAGCTATCATATCATAGTATTAATATAAATGCGAAAGTGTTTGTTTGTTTGTTGGTTGGTTTGCTGATTTGTCATTCAATCACGCCGCAACAGACCAACAGATCAACGTGATTTTTCGTATTGGTATAGTTGAAGATCTGAAGAGTGACATAGGCTACCTTTTATCCCGGAAATTTAAGGAGTTCCCGCAAGAATTTACCAAAAACTTAAACCACGCGGACCTAGTCAGACATCAGCTAGTAATGGATGTCAAACATTGACGACCTTCCTGGCGCAGTAGAGAGCGCTGTGTTTCCTACAAATAGGAGGCTCCGGACTCCCAGGTTCGATCCCCGACGGGGTCAATTTGGGAATTTATAATTGCTGAAATTTCTTTGGTCTGGTCTGGTGGGAGGCGTTGACCAAGGCTGTCCCCATCCACACCCGCCTAACTTTTGTATTTTGGGAAATAAAATAATGTTATTTTTTTATTATCAAAATAACAATTGTTACACTTTTGGTGGTACTGCTGTTAAAAACCATGTAGGTTTAAATTGCGTGCTCTTCCGTCAACTATTGATTGAAACTATTTATTTAATGCTATCTAAATCAGTGAAAATAAATGATACTACTTTGAAGTATGTAACAGTCAAACGATTTATTTACGAAGCATATCATTTCTCTTTTTATGAAAAAAGAACTGCTGAGTTCCTTGCCGGCTTTTCTCTGTAGAAACAGTTTTCCGATTCGGTGGTAGTCTTGACTTCTCAAGTGTCCTACGTGAAATAAATAAATGATGAATTGAAATAATGATGACTCCAGGTCATTTGAAGTCTTCTACTGGTAAGAATAGGCCGTCCATTGAAACCACAATATTATTTTTCGACAAAGACCTCAATTTACATAGACGGGAAGTACATATTCTTTGTAGACCTGTCAAACAAAGAATATGTACTTATTTTACTAACGACATCTAGTCTAAAAAGCGTGACACCGCTATGGCGGGGACAAAGACAGGCTTGGCTTATCAAAAAGAACATTATCTGTAATACAAAAAGAAGCTAAAGAAGCCTACGAAGAACGAAGAATGTTCTTACCTCTTCGTTCTTCGTAAAAAAGATGATTTAAATCATAGTGTAATTCACAGAACTATAGAAGACTTTGAACTTCATTATTGTATTTCAATCAATATTTTAAATGTTTTTAAAACAATACAACCACTGCTGGTTTTTGTAATTTATCGATATGACTGTCAGTAATAAGGTCACAGCACTAGCACATTCCTAAGCTCTGCATTCAACTCAGGTGCGAATAATACCTACATACATAGCGATGTTTTTCGCTGATCCGAAAAAGCCTAAATTATTTTCCAAAAAAAGTTGATTTTGTTATTAAAGTTCCGAACTGCCTCTGAACAATCCCCGCCACGTAAAATGAAGTAATTTGAAAAATGATTGTTTAATCAAAACTTGATGAGAGATCTCTCTCAGAATAAAGATATTTCAAACTTTGCATAATTTTGAGTACAAATTCGCATTTTGGGTGCATATTTTTTCAAAATTCCACTACAAGTTAGCCCTTAACTGCGATCTCACCTGATGGTAAGTGATGATAAAGTCTAAGATATTAGCGGGCTAACCTGTTAGGGGTATGGCAGTTATATTTAACCCATACCCCTAGTCAGTTTCTACACGGCATCGTACCGGAACGCTAAATCGCTTAGCGATACGTCTTTGCCGGTTGGTCAGACCAATTAATGTATAAATAATTGTATAGATTGCATAAAAAAAATTATACATTCAAAATAACAAAGATATTTTTAATCATACTAATATTATAAACCTGAAAGTGAGTTTGTTTGTTGGTTTGTCCTTCAATCACGCTTCAACGGCAAAAGCAACGGATCGACGTGATTTTTTGCATGGGCACGACATAGGCTACTTTTTATACCGGAAAATGGAGTTACCGTGGGAATCAAAAACTTACTTAACGCGAACGAAGTGGCCGGCTTCCATTAGTAGGAAAATAATGATAAGCAAGTATCAAATAGATTAAATCATCGGTAGTGCGTTAACACTCAAGTTTAAAACATGTTTTTTTAATATTATTATTATTATTATTAAACCACTTTATTGCATACAAAAGAACAGTTACAAAGGACATATAATAAAAGTACAGACAAAAGGTGACCTTATCACTAAAGTGATCTCTGCCAGGCAACCTACACTAAGGAATCAATTAGTACTGTGAGACGGGAAATTGTTTATTTATCTAAGAGTTTAAATGCATACCTAAACATATACATTGAAATAGTAACACTAATAATATATATAAATATGCAATATATACATAAACATTATATGATACATATACATTATAATAGTGCTTTTTGACACGATATTTAAAGATTGCTAAAGATTTTATGGTGAACGAGTCTGAGTAGCTCTGGGTGTTTATTGGCATCATTTTTAGCTTACCCTGGAAGAACGTAAGGTATGCTGGATTAGATAGGAACTAAGGAACCTGAGCGTTCTTTTAAATAGGGGGGCGACCATGAGTGATAAAGAGTGGAATAAAGGATAGAGATGAAGATTACGCCTTTGCCGGATAGGGAGCCAGTTAGTAATATATTGAATTTTTTTCCACTAGACTGCGATCTCAGCGGATGGTAAGTGATCATGTAGTCGTATTGGAACGCTAAATTGCTTGGCGGTATACTACAGCCTTATCTGAACATCAGGCAATAAGCAATAATTGTAAATTCCTGAATTGACCCTGATGGGGATCGAACCCGGGACCTCCCGCCTAGCTAAAAACTTAGACAGTTAAAGAAGCAGATATAAGTTTAATAAATCTCGAGAAAGCGTAGGCAATATATGGTAAAATTAAACATGAAAAACGACAAAAGGCGCAAAAGCCAATAGACATCTCGCGGAATGCGTATCCTAACAAGATTGGGTTACCCTCCTCAGGGCTGTCACCTATAATCTAATATAGTGGGCCTGTGACGTAGAACCTTTCTTTCCGGACAAAAAGTATTGCTTTATTGTGATCTTCAGTGAATACCATGAACATCTTTAATCATCAACATTACTATTTTGTAAGGGACAATCCAGAAGTAGGTATTAATAAACACTTAAACACTTTTAATATATTTGTACTCTCATTTGGAACTTGCACGAGCGAATGGTCACAACGTGTAGCGATTCCACGAGAGATTTCATGTAATAAGATAAAAGTTAGCTAAACTTAAAGACAACATTCATTTGGTCTGGCAACGATTGCTATCGTTAAGCTCTAAACCTAATTGCGATCTAAACAGAAAAGTATTCAATAATCGCTGAGTCTGCCGGCAGGAGACTGAATTACCATCGTCAAAACGCTCATATTTATACCAACTATTTTCAACATGGCGTCGGTATCCGCAGATTAAATCGAATGACATGAAACGAGTCAAATTGACTGATATTATACTTCCTGTTTCATGAGATATAATGACAAAAAGTAATAATGATAACATTTTTTTAATTATTTCAGACGCTAGACTTTGACTGCGATCTAAATTATATGCACAGAGTATATTATATAAACATTACTAGCTGATGCCCGCGACTTCGTCCGCGTGGTTTAGGGTTTTTGAAGTGAAACTTCCTTAGAACCGTTGTGATATGAAAATTGGATGTAACGTAAAAGCGTCACCAAAATGAGACAATCATATTCATAATAGGATTTAGCCAGCGAGAGAATGAGATAGAATAAAAATTATATTATTATCTCACTAGTGAATGCTCGCGACTTCGTCTGCGTGGTTTGAGGTTTTTTGGTTCCCGCAGGAACTCCTTAAATTTCCGGGATTAAAAGTAGCCTTTGTCACTCTCCAGGTCCTCAACTCTACCCATGTCAAAAGCGATCGTCGTTTTTGACATGGGTACACGTCGATCCCGGCGTGATTGAAGGACACACCAACAAACAAACACGCTTTCGCATTTTGTTATATTTGTATGATATGTGGATGTAAGTAATGATGATCCAGTCTAAGATTGTAGCAGGCAGTTATATTGAACCTGTGCTTACCACTAATCGGCTTCTACTCGGCATCGTACCGGAACGCTAACTCGCTTGGCCGCACGTCGATGCCAATAGGGTACTAACTAGTTTCAGTCGTAACCTCCCAACAGGCTAGAACAGAGAAAAATCAGAAATTATAAATTCCCAAATTGACCCTGCCGGGGATCGAACCCGGAACTTCCCACGGACGACAACAGCACTTACCATTGCGTCAGGGAGGTTGGGAAGTTATAGAGAAAGCGTATGTAAGTACATGCCATGCCTTTTTATATACTTCCAAAAAGTTACTCGTAATCTTCCAATACATTACTAAAATACAGCAGGAAGCATCTAACAGTATCCTCAAATTGGATTTCCTCTCCCGCAGTGGAAATGAGTAAAGTTGTATTAAAATCCAACTCTGCAACATTCCGAATTTATAAGAACCAAAGTTTGTTTTTATTGGTTTTATACGACGCGGCTCCGGTATTCCATAAAATGGATATCTATTGGAAAATCAATATATTCTATATCCGTTTTCGATTCCTCTTTTAATACCTTGACCTTCAAATCAAGAGAAAATAGGCACCTTCTTGACAAGCGCGCTCCGACTTACATTGTATCGACACACGCAAATTGCATTGCATGCAACATATATTTTTTACTAGCTGATGCCGCTGATGAGGTTTTTTGGTTCGCGCCGGAACTCTGTAATTTTACGGGATAAAAAGTAGCCTATGTGTATTCCCAGACTATAAACTATCTCTGTGCTAAATTTCATCCAGATCCATACAGCCGTTCTGGCGTGATTGAGTAAGAAACATCCATCCATCCAAATTTTCGCATTTATAATATTAGTATTTATGGTTTCATTTTTGATAGCCATTGAGTTAGAGAATAGGGGGGACATTGCAGCCAGTATAATCCAGACGCGTTCATTTTTAGATTAGAAGACCCCTTACGTGTTTTTGGACGTGACTTGCTATTATTTAAAAAGCTTTAATTACTTGAGGAACTTTACTATTTGACACTTCTAGAAATACAAATAGAAAAGTTTGCTATCAAAATAAACTTTCGGAAACTGGTTCGCAATACCCTAGTAATTTAATTAAAGTAGCTAACAAATATCAAACTAGTTTAAGTTACTACAATTTTTGAATATTTATGATACCCACGTGGTTTTCTGGAAAGTCTGCTGAAACTCTTTGATTTTCCGGAATAAAAAATACTATCTAAGTAGTATATGTATTAATTTAGGGTGTAATCAAAACCTTCGCATTTAGGATAGATTATAGATATAGAAGTATAGATTCATCGTTACCATTCCGATCACCACTTTGAAAAGTGGAAATGAAATTGAAAGCACTGGAAAGCCTTTAATTGGCACCGCGCGGCCGTCTCAGGTAATTCATTCGTTCGGGATAAAATTTCCCAGCTAATTGCATTTGCATTCGCGTTTTATCACAATTTTTCACAGCCACTCAACTTTCGAATGATTATCACGACTCTACAAAAAAAATATTCGTTTTTTGTTGTTGTTCTAAAGTTTATTTTATGATTTTTCGGTTAATTATGCACAAAAACGAAAAGAAAATACCTTTTTTTTGTATAAAGTTAGCTTTTGTGAAAGTTACACTATTTTAATACATTCAAAAATACCACGCGATCAGAGTGGGGATTTTACGTTCACACAGTGCCGATAGATGGCACTCGAGTGATAAACAACGATCAAGTGTTTTGTACAAGTCTAGAAAAACTTAAAATGTGTGTATAACGGGTAAATAACGGGTGATTCTGCAGTTGGAGGTACTTTTTTCAAAACAAAAAAATTTTGAAGAAAACAAATTTATCCGGTTATCTTTATATTCTTACAAAATACCCGTTCTTTACATTTTTTTAAATATTATTTCTTTCTAAAGTTGTCTGTAACTGCGGTTAACATGGTCCATTCTGACACGTCCGAGCATTTCGAGTGATACTTGGCAAACAACGCAACCATTATTGTGCCATGATACCGGACGTAGGGCGAAGACCATATGCTACTTTTTATCGGCTGCGTTTTATACGTAATAATATGCTACGTTTTTTTTAAAAAAACTTAATCTACGCGGATGAAGTCAACAGACAGACAGGCGGACACATTTTCGCATTTATAATACTATGGATTTATTAAGGATTACTAATATGGATAGTATGGATACGCTTAAAATTTCCCTTATCGTGTAAAACATCTAAAAAGGTGTGTATATTATTTACAGTCACGCAATCAAATGGTAAGATCTGAGCACATAAATTCACTCAAGATAATAAATCATATCCCATCCCAACCGAACAGATACTTTTATCCCTAAATCTGGCATCCCGCGGGATATCTTATCGCGACCCGTCCCAGATTCGCACCGATTCGATTACGGTTTAATGTCCCTCAAATGTGAGTTTTCCTTAAAGTGTTTACGATCTTTGAGAAATATAAGGCTGCCTTTCCACCAGATATCATAATATCTGGTACATATACAGTACATATACTGTGAGGTAGCTAAGCCGGTGAGCGAGCTTAAAGCTAAGCTACGAAACTAGCCCTGTTATTTCTACCAAAGCTAAGCGGGGAATTATGTTCTATGAAGATGCGCTTCGCGTGACATAGCTAGTGAGCTACGTATAGTATGCGCGCGAGTTGAATGCAGAGCTTTAGTATTTAGTATGTGCTTACATTAGCTATGCTTTCAGCTCGTGTGCGAACTGTACTAAAAGATTTTTCTGACAAGCAGTTCTCAGTACTAGCCCAGAGTAAGGGAGTAGGTGGTGTTTCACCCCCGTGCCTCGGAGACCACGTAAAGCCGTCGAACGAAAAGGCCAAATTTGAACCTCCAAATTTGGTCACCCATCCAGTCAACGACTTGGGTCAACGTTGATTCGCAATAGACTGATATGGGATGTCACAACTAGGCCACTCGTCCAAGCTATGATAGGCTATAAAAATCAAGCGCTCCTATTGGTGGACTTGACACATACGAAGCTTAGTAACGTAGCATATTGCCAGTGGAAATGCACCCTAAGAAGTAGATTATAAGATAAACAACTTTATTGCTGATCTTTTTAGACCTAGCCTAAATACTTTAGTCGTTAGTGCAAACATGCCTACAGAATATAGTGCTAGTATTAGGACTAGGTTCTCTTTATATTATTATTTATATATTTATAATAAAATTATAACAGGACGAGTCCTGTACATAAAATAAAATAAATAAATTTTATTTATTTATGTCATTTCGACCATCGATGCAGAACCCAAAATTACAATTTTTGTCTGTCTATAACCATTATGCTGAAACTTCTGGACAGATTTGAATATATATTATTATATCAAACACACACTCTCTCTCACATACACACACTCACATGCACACACACACACACACACACACACACACACACACACACACACACACGCGCGCGCGCGGTTAACATAATATAGGATGATGCCCGCGTTGGCTCCCGCGGAAACTCTTTAATTTTTCAGGATAAGTAAATGGCCCTTTTATTATTCCAGACTATAATCTATCTCTATGCCAAATTTCAACCAGATCCGTTGAGCCGTTCTGGCGTAATTAGATTAACAAACATCTATCCAAACTTTCGCATTTATAATAACTATTGGTATCGAATCGATAAATTCTGAATCGATTTTAATTTCTTTTATTCACTACTTTATGTTGTCGCTCTAAAACCCGCAAACAACAGCATCATCTCACTGTATTAAGCTATACTGTGGTAAAGCGATGGTTTCCCAATCAGGATCCCTTGGAACGGTGAAGAGGGTACAAGGGCGCACCTAATCTTATAACATCCCTTTTTACGCACTGACAAGGGAAAGCCACGTTTGCGGTCAATTTATGCTGACCTAGCTGTTTCACAGTCCATCTTTTCAATCGGTTTTGATGGAATTATACGGTAAACAGTAAAGTCAGTAGTAAGTTATTTTATTATTATTATTATTAAAATTCTTTATTGCTTAAACAAAAGGAATACACAAAGGACATTATTACAACATTATAAACAAAAGGCGACCTTATCACTAAAGTGATCTCTGCCAGGCAACCCACATGAATGGAACTTGCTGTGAGACGGGAAATCGCATGAAATAAAACATAAATACATAAACGTACATTCTAATAGTTACATACTATAAACAGATAAAAATTATACATATAATAAATATATATTTAAATATAACACATATTATATACATAAATATTAAATTACATATGACTAATTTACAATACCTAAACACAAATAATTTATTTATTTTATTTTATTTATTATACTACAAGTTAGACCTTGACTGCGAGGTCAAGGTATCTCAGGTGAGATACCGGATGGTAAATGATGATGCAGTCTAAGATGGTAGCGGGCTAACCCTATTAGGGGCATGGCAGTTATATTATTCCTTAACCACCTACGTGCGGTCCTCGAGACCGGTAGTAGATTATTGCTTTTGATTTGGAATCTTTGGTAGCAATGAAACTTTCAAGTGAATAAAATACTTGTATATAATCTAGAGCTTCTGTCTAACATTAAAATCTCGAAACAAACTAACAGTCTTCACCAAGCTACAATATTGACAAAAAAAATTATTACTCTTAAGAAAATGAGATCTGTAAACTAACTTAAAATTTCAATTTATTTTTATTCATTCTTATAAATTAAGTAAACTAACTATAAAATAAAACGAAAATAAACACCCTGGAAATAAAAACTTGTACAAAATTGCAATCCCTCAACATTTAAATTTTTTCGCGGCATTACACTATATTTTTGATGCTCACTTTTCCCTTTGAAGGTGTAATTTTCATGGGCGGTCTAATAGGCGTTTTTGGCATTTTTTAAATGAATTTTCATCGTTATTACTCATTTTGACACTAAACCAACGAAAATTAATTAATAAATGTTTAACATAGAATATATGTACATAAAAATGTCATAACCACCTAAGTGCGGTCACGGAGACCGATAGAGAAATATTTTCACTAACTCAGGGCATCGCACACGTTTATATTCGCCGAGCGCAATCTAGATACGTTTCGGTATATAGAAAAGGTAGACACATACACATCGAAAAATTTGTGTACAAAAATTCGTTGCGATCTGTGAGACCGCTGGTAGGTGGTTAAGGGTTAAACATATACTCCGAATCACTTTCTACATGGTATCGTACCGGAACGCTAATTCGCTTGGCGGTACGTCTTTGCCACCTGGTAACTAGCCACGGCCGAAGCCTACCACCATGCCAGACCAGGGAAAATTCAGAAATTATAAATTCCTAATTGACCCTGCCAGGAATCGAACCCGGGACCTCGCACGTTAAGACAAAATCACTCAACACTGCGCCACGGAGGTCGTCAAACTGTACATATAGCTAGTACCTAATATAAGTCATTCTATCTCGAAAGCAGTCTGTATAAATCAAGTACCTTCCGCGCCGTGAATTATTAATATCATCTGCTCCACGATACCTTGTTCTTTTATATATTGAATTAATGGCCATAGATATTTATTTTAACTATAAAGACGATATTGCAAAAATGATATTTTAGATGTGAAACCTGTGTAGCGCTTGCATTCGTTTCCGAACGCAATCGTTAAAATTGTTCATTAGGTACTTTTGCGCCATATAATAATTAATATGATACTGGTGTTTCTGTTGACTGGTATTACGTTTCTTCGGTAGGTACCTCTATTTGACTTTTCCAAGTTTCTAAAACATAATTGTTTTGTCTTTAGCTGATATAATTGCTAAACGAATAATTATATTTGGTATTCCATGACAACATTCACCAGTCTCAGCTATAAACTCCACTAACACTAACGGAACTCAAAGTGTTTCATTGCACCCGTAAAAACTTCCATCCATCAATAACAATCTAAATGTTACAGTCTCAATTGTTGTGATTGGTTTAATTTATGGTAGTCTTGCTGCGACAATGTTTTTTGACCAATAGCAGAAGACTGTTAACCAAACAAAAGTGATTGCGATCTGTCTGATCTGTGTATCTGTATCAATAATTTTACATAATAAAGGCCCCGATGACGGTAAAATGATATCTGCAATGCAGTAATGATCATAATCAGCTTTGAAGTGATATGGCTGTCAATCTCTCAATAGAGACATAAATGCACTGTTCCAGGAAACAACCATAAACTCAGGCAAACACAACTATTAAGATTGTAGCAATGATTGATACAGCTTTTACGTAATCGACCGGCGGCGACTAAAAACAATTTTGTTTTTATCCTGCGTGTGTGTGCAATAAAGTCTATCTATCTAACATCATCCATGCGCTTATTGTTGACAAATGACACATTACTAGATTTTTTTAACTCTCATCCTATCTCTAACTAATAAAACGTTTGAATATCTTTGGTCTCCCCACTTCGCTTCATCAACACTATGGTCCTTATTTCGATAACAATAAGAGCTATAAGGGAATTTGTGAACTAAAAATTGCACCGAAGCTATTTCGAATTACATTAACTATGCGAAAAGCATAGAGACTATTATGAATTTTAAATTTGTTCTGAATTCAGAGCCCCTGTATAGTTAGGAATTTTTTGATTACCTTCCATGCATATTTTTCGTGGAATTGTCTATTTTAGTCTGCTATAAAGAATTTTACTATAGAGAAATTTGAATTGTAGTTTAATTTAAGTTTGTACATTCATAGGAGCTAAAACACGTTTTAGAAAGGACGAAATCTCCGCCTCAGAAGGGACGACCATTTGACCTGTCGCGCTAGTATGTGCAGTAGAAACGTGGTCGCCACGGCAGCGAATCTCTACAGAGATTAGCCATCTGCGCTGGAGATATTATAGTGCACTCAGACGCACTCTTAATTCCTTTTTTATCATAGCCCGATGGAACGAAAATCCAACACGACCGGAGAGAGATCAAGCTATCACTGATTCAATTTACTAATGAATAAATGAAGCCCGGGGCTCGAACTTTATATAGGAAGGTCTAAACGCTAAATACGCTAATTACGCTTCATTTCACTAATGGATGAATGAAATCTTTAATCAAAATATAGGTAATAGGGATGATGCTTAGGTGAAAAATAAATTATATCTTGCTGATTATGATATATAGGGGGTCTTCTTAAAGATTACATAATATCTTCTATTACCTAGTTTTAAGTTAGATAATCATTTTAAACTAACGATTAAAGATAAAAAGTGTGTTAAAATTTGATGACGTCACAACTATGTATTTCATACAAACTTCTACACTAGAAGCGCGTTATTAAGTTTGATAAAAGTGGCTGATTTGATTCAGTTGTCATTATACCTATTATAGTCCGTCAAACTTATCTGACCCGGTGACAGCGTCCAGTTTGTATGTATGGAAGTATTTATGTATGGATGTTTGTTACTCTTTCACGCCAGAACGGCTGAACAGATCTGGATGAAATTTGGCACAGAGATAGATCTGGAATAACACATAGGCTACTTTTGATCCCGAAAAATAAAAGTGTTCCCGCGGGAACAAAAAAAACCTCAAACGCATGTTTGTTACTCAATCACACCAGAACAGCTGAACGGATCTGGATGAAATTAATTTGGCACAGAGATAGATTAAAGTCTGGAATAACACATGGGCTACTTTTTATCACGGAAAATTGAAGAGATCCCGCAGGAACCAAAAAACCTCCATTCACGCGGACGAGGTCGCGGGTATCAGCTAATTAAAAATTAATAAAAAAAGATACGCGCCAAATTGAGAACCTCCTCCTTTTTTGTCGGTTTTGAAGTCGATTAGTAAAAACTATAACACCAGACATAAAAAATAGTTCCAATTTTGGCCACCGGGTAAGATAAGTTTGACGGACTTTATAATAAGCAGCTGTACGGGCTTTGTCATGAAAATATGCGCAAATAATTGCACCACGAGAATGGACAGCGTCCGGTTTTTATAACAATAGCCTTCAATTACTTCACCCACGTCCTATTTTAAGAAACACGACAAAATGTGCACAAAAAATATGAAAAATCAGGCTATATGCCTACTGCTTTATTAAAAATGCGCGATGGATTGAGAGGTCCTCTTTTGTAAAGTATATTATGTAATATGATCCATACTAATATTATAAATGCGAAAGTGTGTCTGTCTGCTACTCTAAAGCGTAAATCAGTTTAAGCAGTGTATGTGCAAGTGAACTTTAATTATTGGTTTAAACGCATCACTCCCAAATGAAAAGAAGTTATTAATTTATTGATTTCACACAGGACAACTTGTACCACCGGTTCGGAAAATAGATTCTACTGAGAAGAACCGACAAGAAACTCAGCAGTTGTTTTATTTTTAAAGAAAAAGAATGTTACAATGAAATAGGTATGTGTTTTAAGCATTTAAAGTATCACCTGTATGCTTCAGAGTTGTTCTCAAAGGGTGTGACTGTGAGGCTGCCAATCCACACTTGGTCAAAGTGGTG
The DNA here is from genome assembly GCA_964035005.1 of Erebia palarica. Classification (NCBI taxonomy): domain Eukaryota; kingdom Metazoa; phylum Arthropoda; class Insecta; order Lepidoptera; family Nymphalidae; genus Erebia; species Erebia palarica. The sequence goes on along the minus strand of OZ035993.1, from coordinate 22,155,677 downwards.
GACTATGACCAATGCCACTCTCTCAGAAAAGAGACTCGTACAATGCCGGTGATGAGTTGATTTGACGATGATTTTTAGTTTGTCCATGGAATTAAGACGTATTGTACCATATGTACCTATAGGTACCTCTTACTTCCATGAGTTTCCTTTCCGCATTCCGATTCAAAAGCACTTGTAAAAGTTTATTTGAATAAATAAAACATTTTATTTGATTTGATTTGATCTGCCATATTGGATTTGTCATCACGTCATTTGAAATGTATGATCAATTTAGCGACACCTTTTGTGAAGCCATAGAAATCAAAAACCGATCCCGTAGTAAATCTCATGTATTGTACGTTTTAAATAGGTTTCCTCATATTTTTGATATTTAACTTTATAAGGTAGAATCATACTTGTAACCAACCACACGAATTTATGGAGGCTACATGTACATTATACAAAAATAATGGGCACATGACTGACTTTAATAATCATAATAATATAACGGACTAACCGTCATCTCTATACTATTACATATAAATGAAAAGTGTGTCTGTTTGTCTGCTATCCTTTTACTTTTTCAGCCAATTTTGACGAATTTCGGTACAGAGAGAAATTCGGTATCCCCGGGAAAGTTACTTTTTATCCCGGAAAAATAAAGAGTTACCGCGGGTGTAATAAACCTTAATCCACACGAACTAAGTCACGGGCATCATCTTGTTATCTATAGTAATCAAAACACGTCCTGACTGACATACTGACTCATCAATCAACGCAAAACCTAAATCGCTGGGCTTAGACACTTAATATTTAGACACTATAGGATCCTTTTATGACATATTATGGCACTCAAGAAAAGATATTTGGGTTAAAATAGAGATGAAAGTTTACCCATTCTACTCGGCGTCGTACCGGAACGCTTAGTCGCTTGGCGGCACTTATTTGCCGGACCAGACCAGAGAAAATTCGGAAATTATAAATCTAGAAATAGTTGTACATAGATTTTTTATTGGGTATTTTATTTCGCTACTTATTCGTATTAAAGTTTATTTTTTTTCACCTCCTCTCATTGTCTTCTTGTTTATTTTCTCAAAAAAGTCGTATGGTCTCCCATCGAGTCTCACCCAGAGAGTTACCTGTTACGTTTGTGTGTTTATAGGGTCCAATAAACTCAAAGTATATGCAATATACAATATCCATACATTGTAGCAAGTGATAAGTATGTTACCGCCTTTATTCTTTTGTGTAACGCCGAATATATCGTGTAAAGCAATATCAACTGAAATTGGGTAGATACGCTTTATTGGTTTCCGTAGCATTGTTCAGTTTCATTTATTTTTCACAGTATTTCCAGCGTTAATTCTTGTTTACCCGTTGTAAGTGACGCGATGCAACGCGACGCGATACGGCTCCAGAGAACTTATCTATGCGACAACGTAGGCCATGGGAAGGTTCAGCTACTGTTTGATACTGTCGCGTTGTCGCGTTTGTGGCTTACTCGCTGATGCCCGAGACTTCGTTTACACGATTGTTTTACCAGGATAAAAAATATTTCACTCTCCAGGTCAAGAACTATAATATCTACTGTTAGACTGAAATTGACGGATCTATCTATGGTCTATTTATGGTCTGACTGCTCTACAGCGCTCTCGACAGTGACGGACGATTGGAAGCACTTGGCGGGGGATCGGTGCCGAATGTCAAAGATGGCTGTACAATGTTTGTGTGTAAATTGCTAATAAAGTATGATTCATATTCAATAGTTATCGAGTGTTTCTACTTATTACTACCTATTGCAAGATTGGCTTGACTACAGTCATGCTTAGTGAAAAGCGACACTGAGGTCTTGGTTTTCGCGTTTGCCTAGAAGATGTTATTCACTCTTGCCTTGAAATTACTTAAGTTATTTATACGAGGTAGGAAACACGTGCGCCGGAAGGGCATTCCACACCTTAGCGGTTCGTATTAGAAACGTAGAGCAAAACCGTTTCACGTGAGCAGATTCAAAATCAAACTCCAATCTTTTTATTCAAGTAAAGTCAGACAAGTGCTTTTGAATCTTCGAATGAATCTAACACTGGTTCGGAATGCCATTTTTTCGGATGGTTCATGCATGGGTTCGGATTTTACGTCAATAATAAGGACGCCAACGCAGTCGGTTTCTCGCTCTTCTGTGGTAGAACGTCACATTTTCCGTCCGTCACGAGTTCACGTTGATCCGTTGAGTACGTTCCGTCTGTGAATCCGTTGTTTCACGGCGTGATTGAAGGACAAAACAAAGAGCAAACCTTTCGAATCCTTATTGTAGGTATTGATAGGTAGCTGAGAAAATATACACCGAAATAAAATAAAAAATAGTGCTCAAATAGGTACCCTTATTTGAATATACGCAAGTATTTTTATCAGAGGGCCTACTACAATCGCTTAAAGCCGTATAGTTTTAATATTGTTGACGTTCGTGTTATATAATTATAACCCTTATTTTAGGAACGTCAAGGTCATTGACATAAAACTGATATTTTGAAATAATACTGTTTTAAGCGATGGTAGTTCACCCTAGAACCTCGACTCAATTTCGATTTGCCTTTGAAGCAGTCGAGTTTTTATTACCAGCCCTCACCCCCACGAAACCTAACTAATAAATATTTATAGGCTTGTAAGCTACCACTGTGTTAAAGTAACGGTTGAAGTCAGTGAGTTGTCATGTTAATAGAACAGCAATCTTCTACAAATTGGACTTATTCTATACTTAAGCTACTTTGTATCCAACTAATACTATAAACGCAAATTGGTCTGGACGCTAGCCCATATCAATTATGCATTCATAATATTTTCCCTCGGTTTTACTACGGGTATTTGTAATACACATAAAAGAAGTCCATGAGAATTAAAAAAATTGTCAAATGGCCACCAAACTGGTCGATTTTTGATGAATGAATGAATGAAATTTATTGTACACCTAAACATAAATAATCACAAACAAAACTCTAAAAACAAAAATAAAATATTTTTTATTGAGGTCAACCGTTTATGTATTTATGCACTCAGTGGTTCGATTTTATTTTTTAAAACTCATATCATTCATTTTTTAAAGGCAAACAAAACTCGTCATAGTACGTTTTTGTGTGGAATTCAATAAAAAAAACACAAACTTTTGAAGTGAAAACTTCTTTAGGCGCGTTGAGCACTTTTTCGTAGAGTGTAAAAATGTAGATTCACGTGACCGACATGCTCGCGAACATAAATATACTACATTCGAAATTAAACTTTAAGGCATGTAAAGTGTTTTAACTTTAACTATAATTAAGTGTTAAGGTTTATATTTAATAATTTTAATTAAAATAAAATTAAAATTAAAAAATCCTTGTTTTTCACTTCTATCGGCAGTCGCGTATAATTAGTACTCTAGGTTTTTAATGTTTCCAATTCGCGAAGGACTTTGATTGCTTTATGAACATTTCATTGTAGTTCCAAAATATCAAGTAGGTATTTAGTTTATTTTCTGTTACATTGGGTTATATTTCAAGTGAAACAAGATAAGTGACTTTTTTTTTGTTTTTCTTTTATCCACTACGAGTTAGCCCTTAACTGCAATCTCACCTGACGGTAAGTGATGATACAGTCTACGATGGTAGCGGGCTAACCTATTAGGGGCATGGCAGTTATATTAAACCCATACCCCTAATCGGTTTCTACACGGCATCATACCAGAACGCTACATGACTTGGCGGCATGTCTTTGCTTGTAGGGTGGTAACTAGCCACGGCCGAAGCCTCCCACCAGGCAATTCTTCCGAAACGCTGGTTAAACCTCGAAAGGGACTTAGAAAATACGTTACACTTGTGCATTTTATGTATCTAGCTGATGCCCGCGACTTTGTCTGCGTGGATTAAGGTTTTTTTGATTCCCGCGGGAAATCTTTAATTTTATGGGATAAAAGTAGTCTACCCGGCTGAGTTTATTGTGGGCTCTTCTCAGACCAGGGCGCGTTTGGAACCCTCGTAGCTTTAGTTTTGAGATACCGTAACTAATTATCACCATCATGTTTTATATGTAAATAATGGACGTACCTAAATTGAATAAATGATTGATTGACTGATATATGTTATTTGTTCTAGACTTTAATCTATTTCTGTGCCAAATTTCGTCCAGATCTGTTCAGCCGTTCTGGCTATATACATCCATCCATCCAAACTTTTGCATTTATAATATTAATTATAGATTAGTATAGAAAAGCAAAGCATTTTATTGCAGTAATTTTCGTTACATGTACCTACAATCAATAATGCCCTCGCAATTCATTACAATTTATCTTGCTTTACTTAAAGAGAATTTCGTTACAATAAAATTAAGTATACACAGCAAAAATGGCTACCGAGTTAATTAAAAGGCATAATACATGAGATTTAGTACGGTAACTGTTGTTAATTCGCAATGAAATGCCGGCTTATGCTGTTTGTACAAAGAATTGTACTAAATTTATTAGGTTTATGAGTTGCGACATGGAAATCTGTGTAAAATGTAGAGCGGTTAAATGAAATATTGGAGCGTCAATTTTGCCTTTACAGAATTCGTCGGTAAGATTTATTTAGTAAACGATCGTAACTGGTCATAATCAATATCCATACTAATATTATAAATGCGAAAGTGTGTCTGTCTGTTTGTCTGTCTGCTACGCTTTCACGGCCCAGCTGTTCAACCGATTTTGATGAAACTTGGCGAAGAGGTAGGTTACATTCCGGGGATGGACATACTACTTTTTATCCCGGAAAATTAAAGAGTTCCCGCGGGAATCAAAAATTCTTAATGCACGCGGACGTAGTCGCGGGCATCAGCTAGTCTAGTTAGAATAAACTTAATAGGTATAGCTATGTTATTGGTAATAACTGGTGCCGACTGTTTGAGGCGCTCTGCAAGACACGGACTCAATGAAAGTTAGATCCAAAGGAACTGAAAAGTGTCTCAGTCGTCCAATTTGTCTACTTTTCTTAGTCAAATCGAAGTCAGTCGCAACTAGTCCTTATATCTCATTAAAAAAATTATAATTTTCAGATTTCTATAGGTTCCAGATTATTGCTCATTTTGTTCCTACTATAGTAGGCATAACATACCGCAAAGGCAGATTTAAATTCGGGTTGGCACAAATCGTTTAACGAGGGCTGGCCAACCTGCCCATAAGCATTTTTTGAATGAAAAAATGAGAAAAAATGAAACTAAGCTTGAACACTCGAACACAAAGCTACCGTTGTGTATTAATTTTCTACAAAATGTAGCTAATTGACTCCTCTTTTATGTTAATGACTTTAATCACATCTGTTATCCATTGTAATTATTACTAAATATCTTTGGTTGGGTTGGAAGTATAATTCAGATTTTAGACCAAAGGTACACTGTTATATTACAAAGGGCGAAAATAATGGAAACGCATATCAAGATTTTAAAATCCTACGTTTAATTTCCCAAATATCTTTAAACAAAATATTTCTCACTAGGTGATACCCGCGACTTCGTCTGTGTGGACTAAGTTGTTTTTTTTGTTTTTATTCTAACGAGAACTCTTTAATTTTCCGGGATTAAAAGTAGGCTATGTCACTCTACAGGCCTTAAACCACAGAGCAAGTTATCTGCACATTATAAATCTACTTTTCATTATAATCAACTATGCGCATGCAAAAAATCTCATCGAACCGTTGCTATATTGCGGCGTAATTGAAGGATAAACCTTCGCATTTAGAATAATATTAGGTCATTTTGATTAATAATTACCGTATTAATTAATAATACGTAAAATAGAATCCGATTAGGGATGTCAGTATAATAAAGCCTCCTTCCTTCCTTCAGACTGCCTCGTTGGTCTAGTGGTTAGCATGTTTGACTCGGGTCGGGCCATAACGAGTGTTGAGTTTTCCTAAAAAGAAATCCTCAGCACTAGCTCGGAGTTAGGAAGTTGGTGGTGTTTCACCCCCGTAACTCGGAGAGCACGTAAAGCCGGTCTTGCACCTGATCTCCCTCCAGTCGTGTCGGATTTTCCGTCCCATCGCGCTATGAGTGTACACCTGTGAAAGGGCCCACACTAATTGTGCACTATAATATCTCTCGCGTAGATGGCTAATCTTTCTGGAGATTGGCCGCCGTGGCCGAAATTCGGTCGGGAGGCTTATAATAAGATTGTCACAGTCCTCCCAGGTTGTCCTTACTATTGGACTAAGTAACTATAAAAATGAAATTTTGGCAAAAATAAAATTTTGCAAAATATCTTGCCAACTAAAAAATAAATTGTCTCTGAATAAATCTCTTGGATTTTTGATAAGTAGGTGGTGAAGGGAGATCAAAGAAGAGGTTGCCTGTGTATCGGAATTTTTAATATTACTTAAATTGGATTTCCACTCTAAGCAAATAATATAATAATAAAATCCATCCTTATTACTTTAATATTACGTACTTAATATTTTTTTGATTACACAATTTCTAATTTAGTACATTTTTATTACTTATCGTGCCTCGTGTTTTCCTTTAAAGCTTCGGTCAAACAGAGGAAAATCCTGCATGCTTTTTCTTTATTCCACTACAAGTTAGCCCTTGACCGCGATCTCATCTGATGGTAAGTGACGATGCAGTCTAAGATGGTAGTGGGCTAACCTGTTAGGGGTATGGCAGTTATATCAAACCCATACCCCTTGTCGTTTTCTAGACGGCATCGAACTGGAACGCTAAATCGCTTGGCGGTATGTCTTTGCCGGTAGGGTGGTAACTAGCCACGGTCGAAGCCTCCGACTCGAACCCAGGACCTCCTACGTTAAGACAACAGCGCTCAACACTGCGCTAGGAAGGTCGTCAGAAATGCTTTGCGGGATTTTGTATACCTATGCCTTATTTTTTCTATAGCTTACTCAAAAGGTAAACAAAAGCTGACAACGCGCCAGAGGCGCTGCTCTGTGAGAACTGTGAAACTAATCACGGGCATACTTCGAAAAGTAAAAAATATTTATTTTACTAGACTTCGTCTGCGTGGAATAAGTTTTTTTTGTAATTCTCACGGGAACTCCTCCATTTTCCGGTATAAAAAGTATGTCACTCTCCAGGTCTTCAACTATACCCATGCAAAAAATCATGTCGATCCGTTGCTCCATTGCAGCGTGATTGAAGGACAATAAACCAACAAACCAATAAACCAACAAACCGACAACAGACAAACTTTCGCATTTATAATATTAGTATGATTTTTTCATTGTTATCGTCTATTGTAATGTTAATATTGTATTGTTTAAGTTTTATGTTAAGAATAATCATAATTATTATGGTTGAATTCCATGGCATTACATGACAGATTGTATGTTAAGTCATTAAAATACTATATAACACCTATAAATCAACAATCTGAGAAAATAAATAAATGAAATGAAAAGTTCACGTGAATTTAGCCGCTTTGAATTATCAGCCGTACTGTGAATTTGTGTTAGTTGTGTTAACAGTGCTAAATCTGCCCCCCAATTGTGTAATAGGTATGTACAATACCATAAACGTATAAGAATGGATACACAAAATTGAGCTCTAATTCAATCCTGTTATGGTTTATTTTACTTTGACGCCGAACTTAGACGATTTGATCGACAATTCTTACACAATTGGGGGGCAGATTTAGCACTGTTAACACAGCTAAAACAAATTGACGATTGGATGGACAATTCTTACATAATTGCACCTCAGGTGTTAATTGTGTTAAGATTACAATTTTTTCCTTATTTGTTCATTTTAGTTTTCATCTGAAAACTTAATTTGTGTTAAAATTGAAATCCTGTTTGTTGTGTGGTTCCTTTTTGGTTTGAACTTTGTGTGATTTGTTTAAATTGTGTGATTAAAAGTCTGACTTGACTTAACAGCTTTAACTTTTTTAATTGTATCCACTCCTGGTTGCTAATATATTAATAATTTATGAAGCCAAGCTCTCCATTACGTGATTTCTTAACCTACTAGCAACAAATGCACGCGTTAGAGATTTTGGTATACAGACAAATTACTCCCACCAAGTCATCCCCACTTGTCTACCTACTGGCCATTTCATCGTCATTTAGTTCGGAGTTATATAATGCTCTTGCGAAAATATATTTCGGGATGGGTGGGTTGGGGACTTTTTTATTATATCTTTGAATGAAGCGACTCATCTAATTATGATAGAACTTCACTGTGTAAGTTCGTTTAATCACTAATACAATAATCACTGGCACAATAGACGCGATCAAATCGCCTCCCGCATACCGCAGGCAATCCAGTTTCAAGCCTTATATTGGGTGTAAGTGTAATTGCGTTAACTTAAAACTTCTGGCTTCGGAACTTTGCCTGTTTTCTAATTAAATCGAGTGTCGATCTTGCTTCTAATTAAATTATACTAGTTACAAGGACAAGAATTTGCACAATAAAATGACAAAGTTTTGAAACAATAACTTAATCTTTTAATTATTATTTACTAGATGATGCCTACGAGTTTCGTTTGCGTTAACTGGGTTTGTTTGGTTCCCGAGGAAACCAGGAGAACCTCTTATTTTCCGGGATACAATGCTATCTTAGCGTTGATTCATGTTATAAGCTAAGTATAGTTATTCCAAATTTCAGCGTGAAAGAGTAACAATTATCCAAACTTACAACATACATACAAACATCCAAACTTTCACATTTATTATTTACCTAGTTTTTGCCCGCAGCTTCGCTTACGTTAAGTTCGATTTTTATACAAATTTCAAACGCCTATTTTACGCCTTTCTACCACTAAATCCCAGTAACGTCCCACTGCTGCACACAGGCTTCCACTCTCATAGGAGAGAGAATTAGAGCTTAGACCTACCACGCTGCTCCAATGCGGGTTGGCGGGCTTTAACGACTATTATCATGTTAGTGATAATAACCGGGACCGACGGCTTAACGTGCTCTCCGAGGCACGGGGGTGAAACACCGCCAACTTCCAAACTCCGGGCTAGTACTGAGAATTTCAAGTGCGAGAAAAATCCCAATACTTAATTATGGCCTGACTCGGGACTCGAACCCGGGTCCTCGTCGGCCGCAGTCGAACATGCCAACCACTGGACCAACGAGGCAGTCATTTGACGCATTTAGGGGTTACATTTTCAAAAATCTTTTCTTAGCGTATGCCTACGTCATGAAAGCTACCTGCATGCCAAATTTCATCCCGATCCGTCCAGTGGTTTGAGCTGTGCGTTGATAGATCAGTCAGTCACTTTTCCTTTTATATATTTAGAACATTTAGATAACGAGGCCAAGGCTGTTTAATATGTATATATATAGGAAATTCAATTAATAAGCGTATTTACTAGTTACGAAAATAATACAAGAGAACTTAATGCTAGCTAGCCTAACCTAATTACTATAAAAATCATGCCCACGTGGAATGGTGGCAAGAATGCTGGCTGCATTTCCGCGCTGGACAGCCAGGCTGACCCTTTGCGCAAAATATGAGCCAGCCCTTCTGTCACCAGATGAGGCAATTAACCGCGGTGAAATATCTCGCAAAAAATTTTTGCCACTAAGACTCCACGGCCCAAGGGTCTCTACGGCAAACGGAACATAGTATATGTAAATCTCTATGAGAGAGGCATACTACCGCCGCTTGCTGGTTTCAGCCTTTTCTGCTGAATATTAATATAGATATAGAAAAAAATACACTATCCAAATTCATTATTTGTGCCTACAAAGTAGCGGTTCGAATTAGAAACAAGGAAGCAAACCTTGACTAAAAATACTTTCTTAAATTTCATCCCGAGTAAAGCCTACTAGTAACTAGTACAAGTCAAACTAAACGGATTGCCAAGTCACTGAAGTAAGCAAAATTTAAAAAAAAAACAAGCCGTTGGGCACCCCTTAAGTACTTACATAGTTTAAATAAATAAAATCTTTATTGGGATTGGCAAATTACACAAAAGACAAACAAAATTAAAAGATACAGAAAAAACTTATAGACTAAACACTATTACAATAAATTTATAAATTTATAATATAGACTAAACACTGGTAGTTTAAACACTAATCTGTACCGTATAAATAGTCTAGGCAACGGGGCGATTGTTGTATGGAGACCCCCGCATTAAATCCTCAGTCATTGAAACTTACCAGGGTTGTATAGTATTATGATATGAACCAAAATTTATACAAAAATATCCAATAAAAAATCCATGCGGAAGTTAGATTTTTATAACTAAAACTTAATATTTATGACTGAATATTTTCTTGTTTTCTTTTTAAAATAGTATAAAAGTAGGAGTATATTTACACTCAAAACTGAAATAATCATGCAGAACATCGATACTTAAACCGATTTTAAGAAAATACGATACGGAGTTTTAATCTGTTAGGGGTACGGCGGTTACAGTAAACCCATACCCCTAAATGGCTTCTACTCGGCATCGTACCGGATCACCGTACGTCTTTATCGGTACAGTTGTAAATATCCACTGCTAAAATAATAACATGCAGGTACTTTGTCTTTTTCCTTTTTTAGCAGAGGGAGAGAGATGGCTAGTGTAAACTCTTTTTGTCATGTACGATTTATCAAGGCCACGTTTTATTATATTACTAGCTGATGCCCGCGACTCCATCCGCATGGATTGAGGTGTTTTAGGGGTATGAAAAATAGATAGCAGCTGATTCTCAGATCCTACTGGATATGCATATAAAATTTCATAAAAATCGGTTAAGCCGTTTCGGAGGAGTTTGGTAACTAACATTGTGACACGAGAATTTTCCTAATATATTATAAATGCGAAAATTTGGATGGATGTATGGATGTTTGTTACTCAATCACGCCCCAACGGCTGAACGGATCTGGCTGAAATTTGGCACAGAGATAGATTATAGTCCGGAACTAGCCTAGAAAATTAAAGAGTTCCTGCGAGAACCAAAAAACCTCAAACCACGCAGACGAATTTGCCGGCATTCGATAGTTTTATATATAAGAAAAGAAATACGTTCTAAAAAGGAGAATTTGAAATATTGAAAACTCTAAATGTAGGTATTCAATAGTTGCACTCTCGAGCTAACGTATCGGGGAATTTCCAGTTTAAGTTGGAAAATGGCCGCGGCTCCTTCGGGACACCAAATACGATACGGAGTTTTAATCGAATACCTGCCGTTAAGTCTAAAAAGTGTATTTTACTACTGACATTTGACTGGCATTTGGTAACTTAAACACTTAAGCGGGGTTTCCACCGCGAGTTGGGATGCCGTTTAACTCGCAGAGAAAAGTCCATCCAAGCACTTTCACCAACAAAAAATTCACAGATTTCGCAGTCCCCGCAAGAATCGGAGCATTGAAAATGAATACAAAAATTTACGAAAAAAAATCAGAAATAAAAATCTCTTCAAAATTTTTCAAAAATGTATTAACCGATTTTCAATATTCCAATTCGAATGCATTTCTCGCCTGCATCCGCATCTTTTAACACCATTACTATGATGATCAATCAATAATCATAGAAGCTACATAACTTTTTATATACGGAAGTACCCGTTATTCTACAATTCCAAATCCAAAGGGACCACCTGTGGCCACCACAGGTCACAATTTTTAACCGATTTTCAAAATTGTTTGGCCATTTTGTAGCTAAACTAATACCTAAGGACTTTTTTTTTTTCTTAAGTTATTTATTTTTTTCCGAAATATTTACAATTTAGTAAACAAACACTCCCCAAAAAACCCGACTTTTTAACACTTTTTAAAAATTCTAAAAAAAAGTTACCCGTCCATTTTTAAAATTCAAACGATCATACGTGTCTCGATAAATTCCTCAACTCTTGATACTATTCCCATCTCGATCCTCCCAAAATTCTCGGAGTTATGGCCGAAAATACATCTCAGGCGATTTGCATCTGATAACCATTTTCAATAGTAAAAAGCAAAAAGGACTTTAAAACCATTTCCCGCTCCTTACCCTTTTTCAGTGGAACCCACGCTTTACCCGCAGTCCTAAACCATTGTCCTAGGTAAGCTACGAAAGCGATGCGATGCAACATGACACGATAAATTAATACATAGTAAATAAAATTAAATAGTTTTTATTATTTCTTACAATCGCGTTTCTTATTCTTAATTTATATTATTAACTACCCATACTTTTGTGACTTGACCAGATTCCATTAAGCAAGCCTTTCGCAGTATGTTCATATATAATACTTACTTGTATCATGATTGACAAAAAATATTTTTCATTTGGTCAATCGATGGAAAAATTCAACCGTACGTGGACTCGTGTACGTTAATATAGTACCAATATAAAAACTAAACGAAACACGTTTCCAACAAAAACGCGCAGTAAATGTACATCAGAGCGCATTACTCCCACAACGAACGAGCACACAAGTTAAACGGCATTGTATTTGTTTTGCAGTTTTTGTTTTTAGAAAAATAAATGCACCCGTAAATTTCCAACGAACACCGTGCACGCAAAACCTTTGTCGGGTATAAAGTAGCGAGCAAATGGTTACTGTGAAACGCTAGTATTTTAAAGGATACTCGCGGGAAAAACGCATTCAAACACATTTTTGAAGTGAAAACTTAAACAGGCAGGTTTGGATGAAGGAGTTAATTCATGTAAGTCGTCATCGACATTGTCACGTGACGTGTTGACGCTTACACCATTTGAATGAGGAATTAAGTTTTCATCATACCTATTCGAAAAACGAAATTCAATTTGTAATTGAATTCAAAATGTAATTTTTAGGCCCATGGGACTTTTCATTTCTCTGTTCTGATTGGTCCGCGTTCGTGCTTCTGATTGGTGCTTAAACGTATAGGTAATGTCCATACATAGTAAGTTGATACTCCTAGCTTTTTCTCATACGTAATGATGAAAAATAGTGTGTGTCACTCGGGGTCAAATTTTTCTCGTTCTCGGGGTCAAAGTTCTCAGGCGGCGTATATTGAATTCCTCGCTACGCTCAGGATTCTACTTTACAATCCTTCACTTCGCTCTGAATTCAAAATAGCGCCCTCGGCGAACAAAAATTTTCTTTGGCCGCATAAAACACAAATAACTATTATCTGTCCGACTGTACGAAATGTCACTTAATTTTCGTTGAACGAACAAAGTTTATTATTTATCCTTTTGCCTGTCCTTGAGGCGCATTAAAAAGATTTCGCCTTAAACTTACAATTTCAATTAAAAGAAAAAATAAAAGGTCATCACAAAGGTATTTATTGTTTACCTCTATTAGGGTAAGTATTTCTTACTACAAGTAAGTAAGCCTTATCTGGTGGTAAGTGATGATGCAGTCTAAGATGCTAGCGGGCTAACCTGTAACGCATCGCTTCGCAGTACGCTTTTGCCGGTAGGGCAACTAGCTACGGCTGAAGCCACACGACCGGACCAGAGAAAATGCATCCATACTAATATTATAAATGCGAAAATGTGTTTGTTGGTTTGTCCTTCAATCATGCCGCAACAAACCAACGGATCGGCGTGATTTTTTGCATGGGTATAGCTGAGAACCTGGAGAGTGACATAGGCTACTTTTATCCCGGAAAATTAAAGAGTTCCCGTGGGAATCAAAAATCTTTTCCACCCGGACGAAGTCGCGGGCATCAGCTAGTAAATTATAAATTCGCTGAGGATCGAATCCCATACCACCGGAACCGAACGTCGCTTCTTACTCTTCTTTTTGTCCTGGGAGTTATTTTCCGCGCTTGGTCGAGGCTGTCCGCTGTGCGTCTCTCTTCTAAATCACTCCAGCAAGTCAAGCAAGCAAGCAAGCTCCAGAATGCAAGCAGGCCCTGGTTGGCGAGAGCTCCTGGTAGTGTTGCTGGGGAGTCAATGTAGGCTTCTCGTTGGGTGGATATGTTACCGTAAGATTGGAAAAACCGTTATATTGTAATCTAACTAGCGAAATTGCATACTGTCGACAGATTACAGTTTAACGCAATATATTTTTCGGTAGATTGGAATCTGTTAGGTATATTAACCCGATAAAACCTAAGTGTTTACCACCAAGTAACCACGTAAGTGTAACCACTACCTGATCGTTTATGTCGAACCCTAACCTAGCCTACAAGAAAGAGACAAGAAAACGTAAATACAATTAATATTTCATAAATTGACATTCAGAACATTGAACAGTTCACAATCTGTCGACACTTTACAATTTCGCTAGTTAGATTACAATCTAACGGTTTTGCAATCTTACGGTGACAGATACACATGGCAGTTATACCTAATAGCCGCGGCGTAAGTTGAACCCTGCGCAGAAACACATTTCCGCTCGGCCCTATAGTACAATAATAATAATAATAATAAATTCTTTATTGACAAAAAAAGGTAGTTACAATTATTTACCAATTTTACAATGAATCCAACTAATCTAATTATTAATAAATCTATGTAATAATAAATCAATTACAAACAATTAAAATGCAGTATAGAATAAATGCAGCAAAAATTGGGTTGAAAGAGCAGTTAGCTAGAATCCTACAATTATGTGTTTAGCTGCTGGCTCTCTTCCAGACTGAACGTTACAAGTATTGCATTTTAAAGAAAGTTTTAAATTAATTACAAATCGTATAAAAAAAAAGATTTGAAATGCAAATTAGAATGATTCTGAGGTGCATGTGCGTTAATGTGTCTGTGTGTGTGCGTGTATACGCATACAATGTACCTGCGCAGACGACCGCCATTTTGGGTCAACTTACATACAGTCGATTGTACTTGTTTTGGTGGTTCGTCGCTCTCCATGCATGCTCTGCATAGAGGGCTGTGGGTTATACCTGGAATAGATAGGTGTTTCTATAGCGAAAAGTGTCTTAAGTAAGTTGAGTATTTGACTACTATTCAATTTTTCTTTTGTGATTATTTTTTAGAGGATCTCCTAAAAGTCGTAATATCCACGTCCTCTGTTAGTTTTATGTTGAAAACTATTTTATACTATCGATTAAAGTTAAAAAGTGGGTCGAAGTCCCACGATATTATGCACGCGTTTTGACGTTTGAAAATAGTTGCTGATTTCACTTGTCAAATACCCAATTGTAATACCCACAACTAACTACCTTGTGTTTAGCTCGGTCCAGTTGCAGAAGTTTCTTAGCAAGGCGTTGGTTGAGGCCTAGGTATTGCCTCCCTTGTTTGTCTGCAGTCTGTATCGAACGTCTCAATCACTAGACTATCACCGTACGTAGTAATCCATATGAATATTATAAATGCGAAAGTGTGTCTGTCTGTCTGCTACACTTTCACGGCCGGCCATTCTACCGATTTTGATGAAACTTGGTATGGCGATAGTTTGTATTCCTACTTTTCATTCCGGAAAATTAAAGAGTTCCCGCGGGAATCAAAAAATCTTAATCCACGCGGATGAAGTTGCGGGCATCATCTAGTAGTAAGTACTTTAAGACCTTAACGATTGTCGGTACGGCTTAACGTAATTACTTACAATAAATACATAATGACGGACAATACATGTTCGACACAATAAAATAAATACAGAGTTCAACAATGGTATATATCTGATACTGATCTGGTACTCCAGATACTAATAAGACGGTTGGCATTAAATCTTGTTGGGTTTTGATCTCAGATAGTATTAAGTCTTATCAGCTCTGATAGAAGATCTGTTGTCTGATAGGCGTATTATCTAAAAGCTTATAGGTCGCTCGTAGTGTCATCAAAATGCTGTCTTTTTTTATCCATTACAACTTGGCCATTGACTGCGATTTCACATGATGGTAAGTGATGATGCAGTCTGAGGTGGTAGCGGGCTAACCTGTTAGGGGCATGGCAGTTATAATTAACCCAACCTCTTATCGGTTTCTACACGACATCATACCGGAACGCTTAATCGCTTGGCAGCACGTCTTTGCCGGTAGGGTGGTTTGCCACTAGCCAAGGCCGAAGCCTCCCACCAGGCCAGATCAGGGAAAATTCAGAAATTATAAATTACCAAATTGACCCTGTCGGGGATCGAACCCAGGACCTCCCACGTTAAGACAACAGTGCTCAACACTTCGCCAGGGTCGTCGAAACATGACCCTGTTAGGGCATAGCAAATTAAATAATTCAGTTTCAAATACGAAATAAATAAAATAAATAAAATTTATACAATATAACAAATTACAATTAAAAATACATTACATTAAGTTACATTAAAAAAATATTGAAATGCAAATAAATAAATATGAAAAATTCACGCGGACGAAGTCGCGGCCATCTCGTAGGTCCATATTGTTAGGGGTGGTACTTTTATTGTTTTTTTTTTAGTTCGAAGTTGTAAAGCAATCATTAAGCAACCATGGCAGGTTTTATGGACTATAATGAAGAGCCTATAGCACCATTATAAGGTAATAAAAATGTGCAGAACCATCCGGGCTATTTGCTTAATTAAAACTTCAAGGATCCTTATGGCGTAGTGGTGTGACTTCATCGATATATATGTAGGCACTAGATGGGCCCTTTCTTAGAAAAAAGTTGGGCGTCCGAATTGTGGTGCATGACCCTCACCTGTATAAGCCTGTCTTTGTCCCCCGCCATAGCGCTGTCCCGCTTTTCAGACTAGATAGCGCTAGGAAAATAGGTCCACATTCTTTGTTTGACAGGGTCTATGTAAATTGAGGTCGTTGTGTGACTGTTATCCACTACAACTTAGTTGACTTGACTGCGATCTCACCTGATGGTAAGTGATGATACATACAGTCTAAGATGGTAACGGGCTAATCTGTTAGGGGCATGGCAGTTATATTAAACCAATACCCCTATTACTTGACTCAGGTAAGTATACGCTTTGTGCCCTAGATCTCTGTTTGGGGTGCCGATTAGCCAAAAGCTAATGAAGGAATTAGAAGTTTAATTTGCTATAATCCGCGACAATAGGTAAATCTATGTGGTACAGTGTGTATCCCACACACATACATATACGCGATATTTACCACACCACAGAAATCTTCCAAGCTACTCTCGACGTACGTTTCACTCTGACACAGGAGCATCTTCAGGAATGGATGATGGACTGCAGCCCATTACAAGGATATAGGGAAAGACATCAGTATTTCTAGCATTTATTTATCATAGCTTTTATTTTGGTAAAATATTTAAATACTAAATAATACCCGCGACTACGTCCGCATGGTATATTTTTTTTATCCCGTTGTAATTATTAATTCTTTAGTTTTCAGGTTTTCCTTCCCCGGTAAACAACTTAAGCCTGTACCATATTTGTAAAAGATGAGCCGTTAAAGCATAGCAGACACACGAACAGACTTACTTTTGCATTTATAATATTAGTATGGAAGTATGAATTTTATTTGAAGCTCGAAAAACTGATTTTTGTACCCCTATTATGACACGGGTGTTCCTATCCTTAGTGTGTATTCGCCCTTAGACAATAATACAAATCATTCTAGCCTAAGATTTAATATGATATTTATTTCCAGTTTAATAATCAGTTAAGATAATAGACCATAATAAAGTAGGTATAATATTTGATATTGAATGTTAACAAATTAATTGCGTATTATGTCAAAATACGAGTTAGACTCAGTGAGTCAGCAATATTACTCATTCTATGCAAGGTTTACCATACTCGTGTAATCCCTCGTTTTTTATTAATTTCGCGCGAAATCCTTTATTATCCACGATAAAAACTAAAGCAACGAGGGTTCCAAAGACGTTGAAGAACTACAACTAACGCAGACGGGTATCTTTCTTCTGTTTAGTCTATAGGAGTTTGCTTGGTAAAAACTCATTACAATTTTAGAACGACAAGCAAATTTTTGAAGAAGAATATTGTTGATTACATAGTGTTGCGGTATATAATTTTAAAGATAGTTATGAATAGAGTCCAAAAATTTTTTTTTTAATATTTCCATAAAATTTACGAAATGGGGGGCTTTCAAAGGGGAGATTTTCTAACGTCCAAATTTGATCTCAGAACTCTCAATTTTCTGATAGGCTGAGCCTGAAACTTGATCAATTATTTGAATTATATCCTGTACTTGAATAACAAATACTAAAATTAGATAAATATTATAAGGAAACGAAATTATTTTAATGAGCTTCAATATTTTTAACAGAAGTTCACAATGATGTCAATAGATGACGCTCTGTAAAAGTTTATTCGTTTCTCCAATAACTCTTTAGCTCTTTTGCGTCTAATGTTAAAAGTTAACTATTACAATATTTAGTTAAAATCTTATCTTATGGATACCGCGAGGTCTCAGTTCGGGGCGAACCACTAGTATTAGTATGGATTAATCCCGTATAATAGCAAAAAGATCCAGGATATGAAAAAGCCATTGTCACCCTACCTCTATCTAGGGCGGCGGCAAATCGCACGTGCTCTGAATGCCTCCCTAATCTTATATGGACTTGGAGAAGCCAATTAAAATTATCATTTATGGTACTGTCACAGCGGGTAGGTATTATGTTTAGGCTTTATTTGCCATCAAATAGATGATTAGGTAACAAGGAATTGGGATAATGGTTTGTGGTATTAGTAATATTGTTACCCGTTTCTGTATTCATAGGAAACTATTAACTATTGAATCTTTTTTTTTTTTAATTATTACTATTTCACTACAAGTTATTATTGTCGACAGTTTACAATTATTTATCTAACGGTTTTTACAATCTTACGGTGACATATACTTAACAGATTACAATCTACCGAAAAATAGTGCGTTAAATTGTAATCTGTCGACAGTTTACAAGTTCGCTAGTTAGATTACAATCTAACGGTTTTGGCAATCTTACGGTGACAGTCATACGTTTTGAAGCTGTCATTCAAGATGGCGCATATGTTGCAAGCAAGTTCCCGCTTTTCAGATAAGATGGCGTTACTAAATAACAAGTCTATTTTCTTTGTTTGAAAGAGCCCGTCTATGTAAATTGATTGGTCGTTGATGATTGGCCATCAAATAAGTAAATGGTAAGTAAGTTTATAGCTTTCAAATAGCTTCAAATAATCGCCCAAAACAACATATTATAGCCAGTTTATTAAGAGCCACTGAATATAAGAGCCGGTTTCTCCAACCCCGACGAACGTAATAACTAATAAGCTATAAATATTTTCGCTTAATAATATCTTGTACCTATCTTCGTAGTTTAAACGTTGCTCGGTTGGTTGGTAAAATTGGAGAAATCGACCCTAAGTGAATTAAATCGCTTTCCGAGTTTACAGGGTCATCAAACGAATGACCCCGGAGTATAGCAGAATAAAAAAGCGCTTCCAAAGCTTTAATTAAAACTTAATGAAACTGTAGTGAATTTTAATCAGCGCTGTAAAGAGGAAATGTTGTTTTTACATTTATATTTCCGTTAATGGTTCCGTTAGTCGTGATAGCTCAGGGCCAGTTACACCACAGAAAGTCGTAAACCTACGATTATAATAGGGATGTTGAGTATGTCAAAAATAAATTATTTCTTATTGATTATTAAATAGAGGGCTTTCAAAAGACCTAAAATTATCAGCCTCGATTAATTTTAAGTTTGATAACCATTTTAAACTATAGATTAAAGAAAAGAAAATTTGTTGACGTCATTACTATGTATTTCATATAAACTGACATTGATAGAGTTACTGATTTGATTTAGCCAATCATCCACCCACCCACCATCACCACCACTACAGCCCATTGACGTCTCACTGCTGGGCACAGGCCTCCACAAAGGAGAGAGGCATTTAGAGCTTAGACCCACCACGCGGTTCCGATGCGGGTTGGCAGGCTTTAACAACTATTATCATATAAATGATAATAACCGGGACCGACGGCTCAACGTGCTCTCCGAGGCACGGGGTTGAAACCCGCCAATTTCCTAACTCCGGGTTAGCACTGAGAATTTCCAGTCAGAAAAACCCAATACTTAATTATGGCCCGATCCGGGACTCGAACCCGGGACCTTGGCGGCGCAGTCAAACATGCTGATCGCCGACCACTAGACCGACGAGGCAGTTATCTAAAACGCGAACGTCATAAATATTAGCGATGGCAGTATGCCCCTGAAATGACTGAAGAACCTAAAAAATTGGAATAGTGGAAAGAAATTGCGAATATAGCAAGGCAAGGCATTGAAAATGTTGATTTCAAACCTGGCCATCAAGCTCAAAGGGGCTTTGTTTACAATGACCTCAATTTACATAGACGGGCCCTGGAAAAAAAATGTGGACTTATATCACTAACGCCATCTAGTCTGAAAAGCGGGACAGCTCTATGGCGGGGACAAGGACAGGCTTATACAAGTGAGGGGCATGCACCACAAGTCGGATGCCCAACTTTTTACTAAGAAAGGGCCTATCTAGTTTCTACCTACATATATATAGCTGTTTACACTGTAATAGGATTCTTCAATTAGTTTAAGTATTACAAAAAAAATCGGCACACTACCGATAGAAGTGAAAACGAATATTAAAATTGCTATACCTATTTCTAAAAAATTAAAAATAATAATAATAATTAGCCTGACGTCGTGCTAGTAGATAAACACAGTCGTCGGTGTTTTTCGTGGACATCACCATTCCATATGACGAGAACCTTGTGAGAGCTGAGACGGAGAAGAAACGTAAGTATCTTGATCTGGCTCACGAGATTTCCGTCATGTGGCATGTGGAGTCCACTGAAACCATCCCAATCGTCATATCTGCGAATGGGTTAATCCCAGTCAGCCTCGCTCACCATCTGAGGCGGCTGGGGTTCCGTGGCAGTTCGCTCGTAGCCAGGATGCAGAAAGCGGTGTTGCTAGACTCGGCTAGGATAGTCCGCCGGTTTCTCAACCTGTCCCCCTGACCCCCGGCCGTCTGGTCTCCCCTGCCGGGGTGTAATCCTCCGCCCGCTAGAACTATATATTTGTGTATGTAAGTTTATTCATTTCTATTTATTTACGTAAGTTTATTGCAGATCTTTTGGCCTTATATGTATTTATTTTGTATGCGGGCGTGGGAGTAAAATTCATATCGGATAATAATGATTTATTTATTATTTATTTATTATTTATTTATTTAATTTAATTAGTACGGACAGGCCAATTACACTAATTAATTAAAAATTACACAGCACAACTCACAATTAATAAACAGTAACAGTTAGTTTAAAAAATACAAATTTTGTAAAAAAAAAAAAAAAAATACTTAACACAAATAAAAATTAATAAAAATAATACTTAATTAAAAATAAAAATAAAAATAATAGAAATTTGAATAATAATATATCATTAACAATTATTTATGAGAGCTGCATGGTTTGCGAGTTGTAATTTTCGCAAAACTTCAAGCACCTACTCACAACCATGCTCCATTGGTCTGCAAATAAATCACAGGGGGGAGACTCAGTCAACAACGTATTCAGTGCGGTCAGTGTGCGCGGTATTGGGGATCTAGCCCGTGACACAGTGCGGCAAGGCCGGACAGCAAAAAATCGGCGACAGCGGCACTGACGTAATTGGGTGTAATTATTAGGTGCCCATATGCGGCACACGTTATTATGAAGCTCTAGGCAGTCTATTTTTCCTGTAAGAATTTTACACATAGTGACTAGTTGGTCGCATGCTCGCCGGGTTTCCAGTGCATTAAATCCCAAGTGGCCTAAAAGAAACTTTGTTGGATAGAGATATGGGTAATATCCATGGAGACGCTTGTATAAGTATCTCAGAAAGGCTTTTTGTACTTTTTCAAGTTGGAGAGCGTATGTACTTTCGTAAGGATTCCAAACACAAGAGCTGGTTTCTAATTTGCTACGCACAAGCGAATCAAATAATAGTTTTATAGTGCGGCGGTCATGGAAGTCACGGGTATTCCGCAACACAAATCCCAGCCGTCGAAACGATTCGGAGGCGAGCGTAGTAATGTGACTATGAAAAGTGAGTTTGGGGTCAAAGGTAACTCCTAGGTCTTTTATGAAAGTCATTATGAGTCATTATGAAAGTCATTGATAATAAACCTTAAAACCAAGGCATTAAAGTTTAATTACGAGTGTACTATATTTATGTTTAAGACCTTTGGTCTTCGTAACAACGCGAGTTGTCGGTCTCGACAGCATTTATTAATATAAACCTTAACACTAAGGCATTAAAGTTTAATTACGAATGTACTATTTTCTACTTAAGACCTTTTGTCTTAAGAAGAACGGTGTCGGTCTCGCGGTCCGTCTCGCGAATTTCACATTTTTGCTTTAGCTAAAAGCAACGCGC
Source organism: Erebia palarica (assembly GCA_964035005.1). Taxonomy (NCBI): domain Eukaryota; kingdom Metazoa; phylum Arthropoda; class Insecta; order Lepidoptera; family Nymphalidae; genus Erebia; species Erebia palarica. The sequence continues at coordinate 22,133,532 of OZ035993.1, read as the reverse complement.
CTAAAGAAAGAAGAGTATTCCATTTATGAAGTTTTCACTTCATAAATGGAATACTGGAAAGAAATTGCGAAAGCCATCAAATCGTTTGCACCGCTCAATAGAGCAAAGCAAAGTGAAAATGTTGATTTCATACCTGGCCACCGAGCTCAAAGAGGCTTTGTTTACTGTTGATTGGGAATGAAAACGGATGGCCAAGTTTTTAACCATTCAAGTATGGTGGAAAAAGGTCGTTTTGAATCTACGTGAATAGGCTTTGATTTAAGTTTGAATAATGACGTTTTATGAATTTTATTGAAAAAAATACAATAGAACTTAAGGGTAGCTTAGCCTAATTACTATATAAATAATGCCCGCGTGGAACGGTGGCAAGAATACTGGCTGCATTTCCGCGCTGGACAGCCAGGCTGATCCTTTGCGCACAAAATGTCACCAGTCATCAGGAATTTTCTAAATCACGAATGTCAGGTACTCGCTCTCTCTTACTGCGTGGTATTCCTTGTGACTGAAGGTCGTGACCCCTTTCCGTTAATCCAATAATGTTAGAAGTCTTCTTGGGATAATACATAGTGCGGTGGCTTCCCACGTCCTTCAGAATACTAAATAAGAGTAGATAAACTCTTAGGATTTTGTAACGATTATTATAAGATGTTAGTGACAATAACCGGGACCGACGGCTTAACCTGCTCTTCGAGGCACGGAGGAAACGAAAAAGCCGAATTTGAACCTCCAAATTCGGTTACCGATCCAGTTACCGACTTGGGTCAACGTTGCTTAACATTCGCAACCGACTGATATGCGTTAACACAACTAAGTCACTCTTCCCTCGGGTACTGGTTATTTTGAAAATTCTACCCCTGAAGGAAATAGGGGTATATTTGTATGATGAAAATTGTACTTAACGTCAGCGAAACTGCGAGCAATCCTTTAGCTAACCGTGACACACGTCTTTCATCATGGCTACTGCGCATCAGTAATTTTCAACAATACCCGAGAGACGTTGATCCATCGATTGTCTTACGAGAGTCGATATCTTCCATAAGGTCACTCCTCCTTTATTTTTCGGGATAATGTGCCTATGTGTTATTCCAGACTATAATCTATCTCTGTGCCAAATTTCATTCAGATCCGTTCAACCGTTCGGGCGTGATTGAGTAACAAACATCCATCCATACATCCATCCAAACTTTCTCATAGGCTAGGTAGAGTAAGTAGTAGTACTGCAAAGGTCATACTGCCAACGCATAAAGCCATATTATTTCATTATTGTTGACTTTCGTGGTTTAGAATTATAATCCATAATTTTAGGAACCTCAAGGTACGTGACATCAAACTGTCTGTTTGAGTAAACTCTACTACTCCCAGTATTTTACTCTAGTAAAATAGAGTTGCCAGAGACTTCGATCGGTCTTTGGTGATGAAGCCCCATGTCGCAACTCTGTGTATTGGTTTTTCCGGTAATTTAGACGTGGACGAGATCATAATTATCTACGACGATGTACGTGAAGGAAAGCTGACGACTGCTGTCACAAAATCCAATATTGATACCCTAGGACGACTGAATGAAACTAACAAAAAAAACATCTCAGCAAATTCGTACTATATTAGGCATTGGAATGAGCCAAGTCCAAAATATTTTGCATGTGCAGCTTAAGGTTCGCAAGCTTTGCACTCGATGGATAACGCATGTTTTAACGGAAGATCAGAAACGACTGCGTGTACAGTTGTGCAGTAAAATTATAAAAAAGTTTAATGGAAGGCAGTCGTTGACTGTCTATAATACCTTGACAGGTGACGAAACCTATAGTGCACTGCTTTGAACTGGAAAGATAAAGCCAATTGCGAGATTGGGTCTTTCCTTTTAAAGACTTGCCGACGAAAGTTAAGAAAAGTTAAGAATAGAGAACCGGCAAGAAAGTGGTTGCTTAATTTTTCGGCAAAACCAGGACATTACATTACAGTTTCGCTTTAATACCAAAGGACAGTGACTGAAGATTGATAGGACAACAATTGTTTGCCCAGAGGGTTAGGAAAAGTTCGCGAATGCGTATTTGAAAGCCTTAAATGTGGAATTGATGACGCATCCGCCATACAGTCTGGACCACGCACCTTGCAACTTCTTTTTATTTCCGAATATTAAAGATAAGCTCAGAGGTTTTCGATTTACAAGCCCGCAAGCGGCGATGAATTTGTTCTATGAAGCCATTGAAGAGGTCCCCATTTAAGACTGTATCCACAAAATGGTTCCAACGAATGCAAAAATGCGTAAATAGCGAGGGCATATACTCTGAAAAACAATTAATGTAACATAAATATAATATGTGGTCTTATTTATCAGAATTCAGAAACTTTCAGTATACCTAATTATTAATTGTAAGGTATTTGTTAGTATCATAGTTAGCGACCATGTCTCAGATGTTAGGCCCTTATTGGGTCTCATAATAACGTTCTCTCTGCGTGTTATAGAAAAAGTTTAGCTCGGAGAAATGAGTAGATCCTTATCATTACTAATATGTATTGTAAATGCGAAAGTGTGTCCGTCTGTCTGCTACGCTTTCAAGGCCCATCTTTGGCGAAATTTCGTATGATGCCAAATGAGCATACCAAAATAAAGCATACCGGAATTTCAAAACCACGCGTAAGATGTCGTGAGCATAATCTAGTAAGATCAGACATCTCAGTGGTTCTTCTCAGTAGAACTTTTTCTTGACGTAACATGAGAGACACTTGTATGCCCTACATGGAATAAATAATAAATAACAGGGCCGCATAGTTTGAAGAACCGATAAGACGTTTTTATTATCCACTACAAGTTAGCCCTTGACTGCACTTAATGATGCATGAATGATGATGATTTCACGTGATGATGCAGTCAAAGATGGTAGCGGGCTAATCTATTAGGGACATGGCAGTTTAGTATATTAAGCACAAAACCCTAACCTGCTTCTACACGGCATTGTAACGCTTAATCGCTTGGCAGCACGTCTTTGACGGTTGGGCAGCCACGGCCGAAGCCTTCCACCAGGTCAGACCAGGGAAAACTCAGAAATTATAAATTCCCAAATTGATCCTGTAGGGAATCGAACCCGGGGGCTCCGCACGTTAAGACAACAGCGCTCAACACTGCAACAGGGAAGTTGTCGTTGGTAGAATAGATTCCGCAATAAAAAGCGCTGCGTTGGTAGACCCCCCCCCCGCTAGGTCTAAGCACGCTACGGAAATCAATAACACTCAGAACTTGACTAGTTTACTAGTTATATTCGTTATCAAACAACGATAAGGTGTTCCGTACGCTCCAAGGAAACTTTACAAGCAATTTGCTATAGATTACATCGTAGCATACAGGTTATTTACAGCGTGTACATAATCTATACGCTACGATGCACGATAATGCGAATTATTAAGAGTTTAATTCACCCGTTCGCATAGGTACTATCAGCTTAATTTTATTTGTCATTCGATTTATTTTATGTAATTTTCTATCTCTTTATTATATATAGGGTAGTTAATAGTTAAATTACATAATTTAAAAATGATCCACAAAATTGAGTACTGGAATTTCCAGAAATCACGAAATCTCGTCGAAATCAGAATTGAACACGAAACAAGGGACAGTCTATTTTATTTCTTTTCCATAAGTTCGTGACTGGTAAATCTATAAAACGGCTGAATGGTCTGGATAAAATTTGGCACAGAGATAGATTATAGTCTGTTACAGGCCACTTTTTATTCCGTAAATTAAAGAGTCCCCGAGGGAACAAAAGAAACTCAATCCACGCAGACGAAGTCGCAGGCATCAGCTAGTATCTCTCTCTCTGCGTCGTATTCCTCATTGCTGAGGGTTGTGACCCGTTTACATTAATCACATAATGGTAGGACTAGGGGTCTCTTGGTATAATAATGCGGTGGATTCCCAGGTCCTTCCGCATTGGGTATATCCATACTATAATTATACTATATAAATGCGAAAGTTCGTCTGTCTGTCGGTCTGTCTGTCTTTCTGCTACGCTTTCACGGCCCAGCCGTTCAACCGATTTTGATGAAATTTGGTACATGGATAGTTTATATCCTGGGGAAGGACATAGGCTACTTTTTATCTCGGAATTAAAGAGTTTCCGTGGGATCAAAAAATCTTATTCCACGCGTACGAAGTCGCGAGATCTAGTGTTTTATAAGTTTCGGATGCCAATAAGGGTACAGTGTACCTAAATAATTAATAAATTAATATTGAATTGTAAGTCAACTTGGCTGGGAATATAACATAGACTCATAGTGTGAGATAGAGCGACTATAGAGCGAACTTTGACTTTGCTTAGACTTAGGACATGGTTAAAACGAGAGAGAGAATTTATGTTACTCACTTATGCCCATCCCGTTTTTACCCTAATTTAAGTCTGAGTCAAGTCAAAGTACGCTCTATAGATCGCAACAATAGAGGGCAATGATTTAAGTGCTTAGAGATAGATAAGGCGATTACCAGCACGAGGAAACATTATATGAAATTAGTTCTTACTTCCCCTGCAGCAATTAATTGCACACGTGAATTCGTTGCTGCCTGAGTGTTGAGTTCTGACAGTTTTATTATGGACTAAAGTTATTTAACAGAACAATAATGTAAGTACCCACCTACTTATTTTTTTTGGTAATTTATATATATATTTTATTTAATCTATACTATTTATACTAATATTATAAATGCGAAAGTTTGGATGGATTTATGGATGGATGTTTGTTACTCAATCACGCCAGGACTGCTGAAGGAATCTGGATGAAATTTGGCACAGAAATAGATTTGGCACATATGCGCATAAAGTTACCTTTGCAGTCTGTGCAAACCGGGTATTTCATGAAATGCTGAGTTTTTACTTGGGCTGTAACGGATAGACTGCCCACTAAGTCGAGTTCTAGAATTCTATCCGTATTAGGTGCCGCTTTGAAAATAATGCTCTGTATTAAAATAATTAGTTAAGTGCGTTTTGGTTCTGTAAAGCCTTGCCGCCAAGCAATTTTGCGTGAACTAGAGTTGAGTTAAGAGACTAATTAACATGTTATGGGTGTTTGTTAACCAGGTTAAACCAGTATCATCTTAAACTGCATCATCACGTATTACCTCTAAGTAAGGCTAACTTGTAGTCTATGCTTGTAGTAGAATAAATAATAGAAAAAAACTGTCAAAGTCAAATGAAAAAGTCATTTTTTGCATTTTTTACTCCACTACAACTTGTAATGGAGTAGCCAGCGATCCACCAGATGATAAGTGATACAGTCTAAGATGGTAGGGGTTTAAGCTGTTAGGGGTACCGATAATTATATTAAACCCATACCTACCTCTAACACGGGGTCGATTTTCTACACGGCATCAAACCCGAACGCATAAACCTCTTTGCGAGGTGGTAACCTTCAACCAGATGAGACGTAAGAAAACTGAGAAAAACAATGCCCAAATTTATCGAACCCGGGTCCTCTCACTCATAAGACTACTGCGCTCACTACACATTTTTTTATACGACTGCCTGAAAAAAGGAGTATATTATTTTCAGGGTTCAAGTATGTATGTATGTATGTATGTGAGTTTGTATATGCCACCATAACTTCTATACGCCTGAACTGATTTTGATAAATAAGGTATCGTTACACTCCTTAGCTTATTCCAAGTGACATAGGCTAGTAAAATTTAAAAAAAAATTATAGGGTGACCATGGTCCCGTATTAAAACTAAAGTTGAAAAAAAAATTCGAAAATAAGATTAACTATATAATCATCATCTAGAAAATGATGAATAGATTCCAAAAATATGTAACACTATAGATCAATATCCAGTGATTCACAAAACGGCTATATATATGCAAATCGCTTCTTAGGGAGGTAAACTCCAAAAGTAATATGGCAGGGCAGTCGTATTTTTTAATTCGTTAAATTAAGTTCACTTGTTAGTAATCCAATTTCTACCAGTGAAATGAAAGCAGATGATACCTTGTTTAAAAAAAATATAATTTCTTAATGTAATAACTAATCCTAATGATAAACATAAATTGAGAAAAACAATATTACCTTTTTTGAAATCTCAGCACGTTTAGAAAAAATAAATATTTTTAATTAACTTTTGGTAAGGAACTGGCTCCTAAGATACGGGTCCTCCTAGTTTAGGGGCCAGAAATTTATTGTATTTTTTACTTTAGTTAATTTCATTACTAAAGATTTCTATTTCAATTATTTGCGACGCCTTAGAATCTGTTGAGTCAATCCAATCATGTCGAATCGGTAATGGCAATTTAGGAGGAAAGGAGTACTTTCCTATCTGATTTTCGCTAAAACGTACCTAGATGTAAAATTCAGCAGGTATCCTGAAAAACATCGATAACCTCCCTGGCGCAGTGGTGAGTGCTGTGGTCTTATAGTGGGAGATCCCGGGTTCGAATTTGGGAATTTATAATTTCTAAATAAAATAAAACGTTCTGTCCAGCGATTTAGCGTTCCGGTACGATGCCGTGTTTACGAAACCGATTAGGCTTAATATAACTGCCGTACCCTTAACAGGTAAGGCCGCTACCATCTTAGCCTGTATCATCATTTACCATCAGGTGAGATCGCAGTCAAGGGCTAACTTGACGTGGCATAAGAAAATTCTTAAGTATCTTGATAAAGGTTGACGCTTTTATTAGTTTAAAAAAGGTTTTCTACATATATCCCTTGCTCTATCCTATATATTTGCCACCTAGGCACTATGCAAACGATGTGTGTTAAAAAATCTATGATATCAAACCACATATCAACCTGACACAGATGTATTCATCCAATTATGAACCTTAAGGTGGTAAAAGTATTCAGACCACATTAAAATCGGAACATTTTTAATCAAGGAAAAGTCACTAATATCTGAAGGCTGAAAACACGGAAAACTTCTATAACAAAGTTGATCGGGGGAATAAAAATTGATCGGCCGTTGGTAATGTTCGCCGGTAGGTATTAATTTCCTGACTTCTAGCTTTATTTCCTTTCACCGATAACTTGGGTCGAGCTTTGAGTAGTGTCGAGGGTATAATGTTTTCATTTCACAAATTGTATATTTACTGTCCTGCTTTCCCGCGTAGGTGAAAGCTACGCTATACTTCCAGTGCTTAAATTAGTATTGTTTTATTATTGTTTACTTTCGCGTTTAAGAATAAAAATCCTTATTTTAGGCACGTCATGCTGTCATTTTGAGTAATATTGCTTTAAGCGTTGGCAGTATGACCCCTGAGTCCAGACCAGAAACAACAATGTACAAACTCTAACAAATATTTGCCGCTACGTGCATCTCAAGTAGAGCTAGACCTAAATAGAGGGAAAGAGACAGCGTGTAACGCTTTTTTGTCACGCATGATTTTTCCAGACCAGATAAAACGGGAGGACCCGTTTAATTGTGCCAAAAAGAATTTTGTTCAGCAAAAAAATACCGATTTGAAATCTTATTTTCGGAGTCGAGAGAAAAATATCGTTAGAAATTCTAAGTATTTCCTACTTTGATCATAAATTATTATCAGTGTACAAGTCGAAGCCCGTACAATTATATTTGAATAGGCCAGACGGAGTCCTTGACATTGCGGGGAAATCTTTAGATATCTAAACTTTTCAAACGAATAGCGATCTCCACGAGTAACTTGAACACGTGTAGCCGTAACGTGCCTCGTTGGTCTATTGGTTGGCAAGATCGGCTGCGGATAGGGAGGTGCTGGGTTCGAATTTCGTAATAAATGATAAGTATTTGTCGAAAAGGCATTTTTTAAACTGCATCCATACCAATATATAAATACAAAATTAGCTTACGCTCAAAATCTTGTTTACATTAAGTATTTTATGTTAACTTGTAAGTTTCAGCTAACCTCAGTTAACTGGATGGATGACCAGTTTTGGAGATCCGACTTTGCCTGTCTGCCTGCCAGTTTCGATTGTTCGCTTGTTTTCTTTTGTTTCTTTGTTTGCTTGTTCCAACGACCATACTTCAAACGATTTTTATGAAAGGTACGGGTAGGGACAGACATAGAGACATAAGGTAAATCCCGGACAAGGTCATAGGCTACTGTTTCTTTTTTTATCCCGGAAAACAAAGAAGGTCACGTGGAAATTATAAAAAAACCGTAATCCACGCGGACAAAGTTACGGCCCCAGCTAATGAATAATAAAGAATTACTATCGAGTAGGTACCTATAGCAGAAAATGCACTGCGGTTCAAATTTTCCAATCAGTGCCCAATGCGAAAAAGCATCGGAAAGCACCAGGAAATGAAAACCGGCATATATTCGATAGAAACTTCCGGATCTGCTTCAAAGGGGTTTTTACAAAGCCTTTTTTGAATCTGCATCCATACTAAAATATGCGAAAGTAACGTACGCTCAAAATGCAAAATTTTGTTTACATTATGTATTGTTAACACTAGCTGATGCGCGCGACTTCGTCCGCGTGGTTTAAGTTTTTGATTTCCGCGGGAACTCCTTAGTTTTCCGGGATAAGAAGAAGCCTGTGTCACTCTCCAGGTCCTCAACTATACCCATGCCAAAAATCACGTTGATCCGTTGCTCCGTTGCGGCGTGATTGAAGGACAAACCAACAAACCAACAAACAAACACTTTCGCATTTATAATAATATTAGTATAATGTAAGGGTCATTTATGTGAATTGTAAAAGTATTTTTGAAACAATAAACTTTATTTTGCATGGGTATAGTTGAGGACATGGAGAGTGACATAGTCTACTTTATATCCCGGAATTATTATTATTTCTATAGGAAGTAAGAAAAGTTTTTCCACGCGGACGAAGTCGCGGGCATCGGCTAGTTAAAAAATATAGTTGAATAAGCTACAATAAGACAGCATCAAGGCCGGGAGCCGCAGCAGAAAAGGCTGATATCGGCAAGCGGCGGAAGTATGCCTCTCTCATAGAGAGTTACATATTTGTTCCGTTTGCCGTGGAGACCCTGGGGCCGTGGAGTCTTAGTGGCAAAATTTTTTTGCAAGATATTTCACCGCGGTTAATTGCCTCATCTGGTGACAGAAACGCTGGCTCATTTTTTGCGCAAAGAATCAGCCTGGCTGTCCAGCGCGGAAATGCAGCCAGCATTCTTGCCACCACTCCACGTGGGCATGATTTATATAGTAATTAGGTTAGGCCAGCTAGCATTAAGTTCTATTGTATTATTTTCAATAAAAAAAAAATGTCCTTGTTGTGCAAGCGGCCCTTAATGCTAAAACGGATTATAACTAAAATCATTTTAATTACCCCACGGGGCGGCACGATGGGTGTATATAAATGGGTGTCACGCGCAAAATGACAAGTGAGTGACACACAATGGACCGACATCCTTGCTTTAACCTCAAATTGTTTGCATATCCCGCCTTAATGCAGGAAGGAAGCCGTACACATGCTTACACCAAAGATGTGCACTTGCTTGCACATGGCGTAAGTTAAACAATGAAAGAAATTTAAAGATATCAATATTATGACAGTGCACAACCAATACATATTTGAAAATTTAGCATACATGCATAAACAAATTGATAAATTCAAGAAGAAAAGTGATTGTCATAATGTCAATACTAAAAATAAAAATAAACTTGTAATGCCTGCTTCTGGGCTTAGTAAAACTAAATAGCAATTCATTTGTTGGAAACAGTGTCCGCCTTTACAATAAGCTCCCAAAAGACATGTTGAAGATGTGTCTGAATAAGTTCAAAGTTAATGTTAAACGTAAACTCATTAAAAAATCCTATTACCATGTAAAGGATTACTTAAATGACAAGGAAGCTTGGCAATGATTTGATCACAAATCATCTTAACTAAGGAATCTCATCATCACAAATCATCTTAGTTAAGATGATTTGTGAAATGATGATAGTGAAAAAAAAACCCGACTGAGTTTGTTGCGGGCTCTTCTCATACCAGGGCGCGTTTGGAACCCTCGTAGCTTTAGTTTTAAGATACCGTTACTGATTATCACCATTATATAAATAACTGGACGTCAATAAGTGCAGTATACCTACCTAAATTGAATAAACAATAATTGAGTTTGAGTTTGAGAAAGAAATGGAAACACACAGACAAATTGAAACGAGACACACTCTTGTTTTATTTGTTTGTTTTACAGTATTTATTGCACTTAAAATATAATGTATAAAGGCGAACTTAATATCTAGATGTATTCTCTTCCAGTTAACCTTTGATAAATAAATAAAATCTTTATTTGGGATTTAAAATACAAAGAAAACAAACAAAGTTACAAGATCCAGAAAAAACTATTACTATAAACTCTTAGACTAAACCCTGATGCTGTAAACACTAATCTGAGTCGTATAAAATCCCAAAAAGGGCTTCGAGTCGACACAAAGTAATGCTGATATGGTGTAGATGTACCATAACAGCGCTGGCAGTGGACTCTTGATGCAAGATACAAGCAAGACACGGACAAATGTAAGACTTTATTATCATAAATGGGTGTAAACTGTATAAGTGGCTGAAAATGGGTGTTATGCGAAAATGACAAGTGAGCGATACACTATAGACCGACATCAAATTGCATATTGCATATGCATATGTCACCTTAATGCAGGAAGGAAGTCGTAATAGATACATGCTAATACCAAATATATAATATAGGTAGGTAGACTTGCTTAGGAATATAATTATAGCGTCGGAGTAAAATAACTGAAGACACACCTAAAAATTAAGATGAGATTGAAATGCTTTATGACACGGAAAAATTCTTCGATTTAACGGCCCACCTTTCAACAGATTTTGGTGAAATTTAGTACAGTGATAGGTTGTATCCCTGGAAAGGGCAGGCTACTTTTTATTTCTGTAAAGTAAGGAGTTCCCGCTAGAATAATAAAAAACGTAATCCACGCGGACGAAGTCGCGGGTATCATCTTATTTTCTAGTAGCTATTTAATAATTAGTTAATTTATACTATAAAATTTTAAATCACTGTCATTTTTCAAAGGGTTTACTGAAAGTCTGTACTTTGTAGGTATCTAAAGCATAGTATATCAGTACAGGATGCCGTAAATAAATGATGTTGCTTCTAATTGACTTGCGGGTAACAAAAGAAGTAAGTATATTTTTATCTCCTTTGATGGGAAAATAAAAGATTTCTCACTCATGTGAAACGTAGATCGGATAAAAAAGGTGGTATGTTGTTCGTAGGGTAATTGAGATTTTGACATCTAATATACAATATAAAATTTTAAATAATCCCACACCATTAGATATCTTATTGTTGAATAAAATATTTTTACAATTAAAATGGCCTCTCCAGAGACTTCCAGATCTTTCTCTCTTTTCTTTTTCGGCTCTATGTAGCACCAGCTCCCATTCTTAAGTCATCCTCCGATGTTTTCCTTTGCCTTTTTTTACACCTGTGAGAAAAAATAATGAATTATAAACATGTTTGTTTCCATAGAGGAATGCCCTATGGATACAATAATTTTAATCATAGAAGTCAAATGAATAGATTTAACATGATTTGAAACTCTCAGAGCACGTCTCCAAAATCATTTAGCTGTTCGTTTTCAAGTTCATTCAAGTTATGAAAGATAGCGTTTAATAGGTATTACTTTGATTACAATTTACAATGTACAGACATACGTCTACTCTTTCTTTCTCTATTTATTTAGGGATTTTATTTTTATTTTCTAACTTATGCCTAATTGCATAAAATAGGTTTAACTTTGTAAATAACAGTTTTGAAAACCCCTGTGTATAATTCCAACAAAAATGAAATAAAATTACAAAATATAAAATTGTGTGTAAAAACAGGCATCATTATTGTAAAATTAAGTAATAACCTCCAAAGAAAAGTGTAAACAATATTTAACAGGCCAGTTATGGATATAAACTTTCTTTATTGAATAAAAAAATAAGCCATCTAAAACTTTTATCACGAAAGTTAATGACGAACAAAATTTTTTCGCGAATTCGTCTCAAAAATTCTCTAGTTACTTGAAAATTGACTTTTGTTTCTGAAATGTTAGAGTTGAGAATGGTGTAACAGATTTCGATGATAATTTATCATTATCAACCTACATCAGTGTATAGGAAGCGGACACATTTGTCTTAGTAAGAGTTGAAACGTTTCGAGAAAATGGATAGATTACGAGTAATAGAGTACGATCTAGCGTAGCTAGATATTAATATCTTTAGAAAATCAACAAGGATCTAAAGCAATATTAATATTACTTGAATACCACAAACATTTAAATGGCCAATTACAGATTTTCTCAAATTATAATAATAAAAATTAATAAGAGTGAGTTGAAAACCATTCCATAAAATTGCATCGAAAGCAAATAAAGAACAAGATAATGGATTATGCTTGACATCATCATTTTATTACAATATTATTTTGGTTTAGGTATCGAAATCTAATGACTGAAACAGTAACCGAAATAAGGGCTTTAAACACAGTTTTTCAAAACTGTTATAAAACAGAAACACTTAAAACGGAAACAGAAACGATACTGTAACCCAATCAATCTGTTACCGTTTATTTCTGTTAATGTGTTTTTATCTGTAACCCTAATAGGTACATGCCCAAACAAACTGCACGGTGTGACAACGCGTTCTTCTCACTCCATTAGACTTTACACACATTGACACAACCTGGCCATGTTTTTCTTAAAACAATTCCAACCACCGGTGCTTTCACCTTAAGTTCAAATTTGAATACGCGTCAACAGAAAATTTACCAACGTGGCTATTTCGGTTACACTTAAAACACTTTCATTTCTGGTACAGATTCGTTTCTGTTACAGAAATATAAGTGTTTCGGGTTAAAAATTAAAAACACATTCAAGAGGGTTACAACTTCGATTCTGTCACACTTTCATACTGTAACACTTATATTTCTGTAACCTTTATGAAACTGTTTTTCAGCCCCTGTCGAAATCAATAATCGTTGTCGAGAAGCACAAATTCGCGCTAAGACGTACCTACAGAAATCGACTTGCCAGCGCGTCTCTCCGACTTGCAGGGTCGAACCATTTATCATTCCATCAAATTATGTAAGGTATTTCAACTGAAGCCTAAATTTGCGAATCCGTAAAAAATCCCTCCCAAGAATATCTTTGATTCCATTTTGCATACGTTTGTTTTAGCTTTGTTATTCCTTTTTTATGGGTATATTTGATTTGAGAAATTTTATTATATAATAAAGAGAATAAAAAGTACAAAAGGTTTTCGCGAATTGGGGGCGTAACCAAATACTAAATTTATTATGCCTACACATCGAAATATAATGAGCTACTAAAATTCTACATCAATGTGCCTACATGATGTTTCAGCTTGTCTATATTAATATTATAAATGCGAAAGTTTGGAAGTTTGCGAAGATGTATGGATGTTTGTTACTCAACGGCTGAACGGATTTGGATGAAATTTGGCACAGAGATAGATTATAGTGTGGAATAACACATAGGCTACTTCTGATCCCGGAAAATTAAGGAGTTCCCGCGGGAACCAAAAAACCTCAATCCACGCGGACATAGTCGCGGGCATCAGCTAGTTTATAATATACTAGCTTTTGCCCGCGACTTCGTCCGCGTGGACTACACCAATTTCAAACCCCTATTTTACCCTCTTAGGATTTGAATTTTCAAAAATCCTTTCTTAGCAGATGTCTACGTTATAGTAGGTATCTATCTCCACAGCATGATTCGTGCAGTGGTTTCAGCTGTGCGTTGATAGATCAGTCAGTCAGTCACCTTTTCCTTTAAAATATATTAAAGGAAAAGGTGACTGACTGACTAACTGACTAGACTAGAAGATGCCGACTCTGTCCCTGTGGATAGAGGTTTTTGAAAAATGTTGTGGGAACTCTCTTTCAATTGCTTAAAACTTACAACTCCGAAAAGTTTGTGCACGGGGATAAAACCCGAACCATCTGAATAGGAGGCTGCCTGAACCAATAGACTATCACCACCTATAGAGTAGATTGATAGAAATATATCCCTAGCTGATGCCTGTGACTTCGTCCTCGTAGATTGTTTTTTTTTGGTTCTTGCGGCATATGTTTAATTTTGCGGGATAAAAAGTAGCATAATATGTGTTAACTAGACTATAATATATTATATCTGTGCCTTTCATTTCGATCTGCTCAGCCGTTCTGGCGTAATTGAGTAAAAAACATCCATCCAAACTTTCGCATTATTTAATACCAGTATAGATGTATAGTTATTAGTTATGACGTACTCCTATCACAATGAACATTTTCATTTACCTCATGAGACGATGATAGTAATGAACTAATGCGTCATTACTCATTACCATCATCGTCTCCAAAGGCACAAACAACTACACAAACTTGAATTTCACTTCTTTAATCTGCTCTTCCCGTAACCCAAAGCGATCGATAATGCATAATCAAAGCCAAAGTGACATTTCCTGGGGAGTTACTACCATCGCTTAAGGCAGTATTATTTCAAAATGACAGTTTTATGTCACGTACCTTGACGTCCTTAAAATAAGGTTTACAATTCAAAAACACGAACGTAAACAATACGGCTTTAAGCGATGGTAGTATGCCTATACCTATAGTATTATAATACTCGTCCGAAGCCTCGGTTTAATTACAAAGCAGGTGTAAGAATTAATTTATCCCGACGATATCTTAACGGCAGTCGTGACCGGAATGATACCGAAGTACCACGGAACGTCGCGTCGCCTTATCTACGTAATATGCGTTAATTTTCTTGAACACTCTACTTTGAGGTGTCATAATCGCTTTTAGTCCCTTGGAGATAGCTGGTTGTAATGGGTGACGTTAATCTTAAGGATTTGTATCCAACGTTATTTTTTATTATTAAATAATATATCGGTATAACCTAGTGGCCGCCATGGCGTATGGCGCTTTAGGCCGCTTTAACCGTTTTCGGTCACCGACCGAACATTTCTGGGCAGTGGTGTCGGTTATTACAAAAAAAAATCCGGCAGTTCTAAGTTTACTAGAAGGGAGGTTAGAGTCACCTAGAAGAAGGCTGTGTAAGAAAGGGTACTATTATATTTCCGAAAAAGGCGTATGGACAATCTCTATTAATTTTGATATAATTTTTTTTGCTATTCCATTGTATGAAAGTTCTTTGTTATTGAAGTTAAAGACATGAAAATTGGCATTTAAGTCAATAGTTATAAATAATAAAAATCTATGTAAACAATTGTAGAGAAATCTACTCCAATAGGGGTGAAATAGGGGTTGGAAGCTTACATGAGGGTTTTAAGTTTTTGAAGTTCGAGACTTGAAAATCGGGCTTTAGGTTATTAGTTTTACGTAGTAATAACCTGCATTAGCAATTTTAAGAAAATCTTCCCCGATAGGGTTGCAATAGGGGTTGGAAGCTTACATGAGGGTTTTAAGTTTTTGAAGTTAGAGACTTGAAAATCAGCTTCGAGGTTTTCAGTTTTAAGTAATAATAAACTGCATAGGCAATTTTAGGATTATCCACCTCAAAGGGCGTGAAATAGGGGTTGAAAGTTTGTATGAAAGTTCCATGTTTTAAAAGAGATATGAAAATCGGCATTAAGAAGACTAATAAGTCTTCAGTAATAATGACCCGTGTAAGCGTTTTTACGAAAATTCACCGTAAAGGGGGTGAAATTGGTGTTGGAAGCTTGCATGACGGTTCTAGGTTTTGAAGTCGGCATTATAAAAATCTGCCGAAGCTATATAGCCGTCATAAGAAGCCTTTTGCAGCGGGAACATCTTATAGGAAATCAGAAATAGTACGCGGACGAGGTCGCAGGCGACCTCTAGTAATAAGATAGTTACCAGCTTTAAGGCCCAAAAAAATTATAATATAGAAATTGAATCGTTGCGACACAAAAATAAATAAATAATGAATGAAGCAGTAATTGCATCGTTTCCCCGTATATTCCATTCATCCGTTCACTCAATCGACTCAATCAAATCAATCAGACCGTACGCGACGCTCTGTGCTGAAGTATTTTAACAAGCAAAAAAGCGCACGTGTCGACCCGCCCTTCCGTTAGTGTGGCAAGGAAAATCTCAATGACTTTACGGTACAAGTAGCAAGTATAGAGGGACGAGTGGCCTAGTTGTGACAACCCATATCAGTCGATTGCGATTGTTAAGCAACTTTGGTAAGCACTGAATTGGACCGACTGAATTTGGAGGTTCTAATTTGGCCTTTTATTTTCCTCCGTACCTCGGAGAGCACGTCGGTGCAGGTTGTTATCATTAATACCTGATAATGATCGTTACGTTCGTCGACCTCCGTGGCACAGTGTGTAGCGCTGTTGTCTTAACGTGCGGAGGTCCCGGGTTCTAATATATAAATAGTAAATTAAAAAATCAAGGTAAGGTCCTCAACTCAAAAAATCACGTCGATTCGTTGCTCCGTTGCGACGTGATTGAAAGACAAAGCAATAAACAAACACACTTTCGCATTTATAAGATTAAAAGTATGATTGGACGCCAATAAGTGAACAGTGTACCTAAATTTAATAAATAACTTACCTTACCGTACCTTAGTACTTACTAACATTCATATGAGTTGTTCGACGGAAGTGTCTAACAAAGAACAACTGCGGGATGACAGAGATGTGACGGAGGAAACTGGCTGAATTTTGGGTAAAAAATACTGTCACTCTAATGTCAACTATTGAATATTTTCTACCACTTTCAACCCTTTCTCAACCATGGGCATATTATAAATTGTCAACCAATGACATTGGAGGATTGGATTGATGTAGGGCGATTGGCTAAAATTGACAGCTACAGTGTAACACACAGTGCTACACCCTTACGCAGTCAAAATTCCGCGGGCTCGTATGAAGCGATTTGCTTCCTCGTTTCTAATTAGAACCGCTAAGATATGGAATGCCCTTTCGGCTTCCGTTTTCCCCCTCCTCTTTTAATATAGGTACCTTCAAATCAAGAGTGAATAGGCATCTTCTAGGCAAGCGCGCCCCACCTTAGCCTGCATCACCACTTTAAGCAAGTCTGATTGCAGCCAAGCCGGCCTATATAATTAAAAAAAAAAAACGCAATCACCTCTGATTGGTTATCACTCTTCCACTATCGGCCAAAATTCATTGACGCAGCAAAAATACCATAAATTCAGCCAATCAAAACAATTGAGACTGTAACAATGATTAATGCAAGTTTTACATGGTCGCACTGCCATATTATACCTCTCCATGGAAGCTTGGTCTGTCATATTTTGCATGGGCTTCGACCCACTGCACGAATGTATCCTAAGTATCTATACTTATATTATAAGTGCGAAAGTTTGGATGGATGGATGAATGTTTGTTACTCAATCACGCAAACCCGATTTGGATGAAGTTTGACACAGAGATGGATTTTATAGCCTGGACTAACACATACATAGGCTACTTTTTGCCCCGGAAAATTGAAGAGTTCCCGCGGGAACCAAAAAACCTCAATCCACGTGGACGAAGTCTCAGCACACAAAAGTAATAGCGTATTGACCCCATATACTACATATGTACAGTGGCGTGCAGCCCATAGAGGCATACAAGCGCTGATTACCCAAATGAATAGGTATACGTCAATACTCAGTAAAT
Source organism: Erebia palarica (assembly GCA_964035005.1). Lineage (NCBI taxonomy): Eukaryota > Metazoa > Arthropoda > Insecta > Lepidoptera > Nymphalidae > Erebia > Erebia palarica. The sequence continues at coordinate 22,115,964 of OZ035993.1, read as the reverse complement.
TGGTATTCTGACTAATTAATGCCTACCCCAGCTTCAAAGCCTTGCACGCCACTGCGCCTTATCTTACTAATACTAATATTATAAATGCGAAAGTTTGGATGGATGTATGGATGTATGGATGTTTGTTACTCAATCACGCCCCAGCGGCTAAACGGATCAGGCTGAAATTTGGCACAGAGATAGATTGTAGTCTGGAATAGCACATAGGCTACTTATTTAAAGTTATTTATATACTTAATTAAAGAGTCCCCGCGGGAACCAAAAACCTCAAACCACGCTGACGAAGTCGCGGGCATTCGCTAGTATGTAGGTGCATATAGGGTCAATACGCTGTTACTTTTGTGTGTGCTTTCGATAACAAAGACGGTACATGTCTACACATCACGATGAGTAAACTGATAACTACTATTTTTCTTTGTACTTTATTATCAACTTACTTAGCGCTTCCGGTATTAAATCGCCGTGAGCTCCGAACAAAATAATTAATATCCGATCATTATCTTAACAACTCGATCCGTTGTGATTAAAACCGCTACTACAAGCAACGCTGTTCTTGGGGGAAGAGACTATAAGCAATGTTACCTTAAAGTAAAGTAAAGTAATTTATTTGCTACCAGATGATTCCCGCGCCTTCGTCCGCGTGGATTAAAATTTTTTAATTCCCGCGGGAACTCGTTAATTTTCCGGGATAAAAAGTAGCCTATGTCCTCTGTACCAAAATTCATCAAAAACAGTTGAACAGATGTAACCTGAAAGCGTAGCAGACAGACAGACAGACAAACGGATAGACAGACGGACAGATACACTTTCGCATTTATAATATTAGTATGGAAGTATGGATTGTACAAGACCACTTGGCCGGAAAAGTATATGGTGGTCACTGGTCACCTACATTTGCTTGGCAAAGTTAGGGCGGTTCGGTAGAATAAAGGTGTAAATATTAGTAAATCAAACATATTATGTTTGTTTTTATATGAGAACCAAACAAAAAACTAGCGGCTCATCGTGTGGTTCCTTACCACAATAACATTTACACCACCAGAGATTACCTGCCACAAATGTGTAGTACGCTTTAAAGAAATAATTCACCCTTTTTTATCCATCCTTTGAATAAATCTGCATGAAAACTGTGTAAATTACCACAAAAGGGAGTTACCAAACTAACTTAACTGGAGGTGAAACCCAGAACTTCTAATTTATAGACCACAGCGTCCATTACTGCGCAAGGAACCGTCAAATCCAATGTCATCTCCCAGGCGCGTTAATCCATGAAAAAATACAACTTGATAGCGCTACAGTATAAAACTAAAGGCCATTTCTTACAATAAAAGAAAAAAATTATAAAGGACTGCCAGGAATCGAAACTGGCAAGCTGAAGTGAACTGTATCTCTATAAAAATTTAGTTAAAATTTCCGTAACACGAAATATATGTAGTTGGGTTGTTCTGGAATAAAAAATTCAATGGAGTAGCCGTGTCAGACATTCATGTCAAGATTTTTTATGCAGTTACGACATAACCATTCAATTATAGCGGCATTCTTTTTACTCTTATACGACATTAAGGTTGCATTTGGTTTGTATTTTTGCTTGAACTTATTGCGTTTTGATTCAGTGTAGTGGGTGGTGCCATAAAGTTCTTTTGCAAACTGTTTAATGCGATTGGGTTTTGAGTTTTAATATACTTTTTATAAGCTGTGTTTAAGAGCTCATTATTATTTGCTTGGGTTTTTAGCAGCTGTGAATTTTTAAATGTTCGCGTCGAGTTTATACAGACTTAAAGGAAAAAATGTGTGGTTTACTTTACTTCTCTCTTAACTATTATAGTAAGAGTATTTAGGACTTATGTAGTTCTTTTTAGCACGATAAAACGTGGGGACGCGTGATTGCGATGGTCACAATGCACACTATACTTAGCAATGAATAAAACGCTAGGTTCCCTGTCCACACAGAACTTCATTTGGACTACAAAATTATTTGTAGTACGTTTATGTAGTATTCGTATGTACCTAAATAAAAGTAGTTATTTTTTGATTTTGCACCATGCCGTTCTTTGTCCTTGCTATCTTGCCAAAGGTTGTCTGTGAGAGATCGCTCGATAAGACCGCCTTTGCATGCATAGCTTTGTCTATGTTTATTTCTTACTAGCTTATACCCACTATAGCGTGCGTGCGTCTGCGTGGATCGAGGTTTTTGGTTCCCGCGGGAACTCCTTAATTTTCCGGGATAAAAAGTAGCCTATGTGCTATTCCAGACTATAATCTATCTCTGTGCCAAATTTCAGCCATATCCGATTAGCCGTTGGGGCGTGATTGAGTAACAAACATTCATACATCCATCCAAACTTTCGCATTTATAATATTAGTAAGATAGCCCTTTTGCTGTTCTTGTGTGCAATGAAGTATTAATAAATAAACAAAAACACAAAATGCTTACAATTTTACCTAGACACAGATCTTTTGTAGCCAATTTATATAAAACAACTTTTTGACTTTTTTTTGCGAGATATGTTTGCACTTGACGACAATCATGCTTAATACAAAGCAATGGTGAGGTCTAGGTTGGAACGCACTGGCTTAGAAGATGCCTATATAAGTTGTACTATAGCGAAAACCTTTTTTTTATACGACTGCCTGAAAAAAGGAGTATATTGTTTTCAGGGTTCATGTATGTATGTATGTATGTAAGTATGTATGTATGTATGTATGTATGTATGTGAGTTTGTATATTCCACCATAACTTCTATACGCCTGAACCGATTTTGATAAATGAGGTATCGTTAGAATCCCTAGCTTATTCCGGGTGGCATAGGCTAGTAAAATTTAAAAAAAAAATGATGGTGTGTCCATGGTCCCTCATTAAAGACAAAAGTTGAAAAAAAAAATTCGAAAATAAGATTAACTATATAATCATCATCTAGAAAATGATGAGTAGATTCCAAAAATATATAACTCTATAGTTCAATATCTAGTGATTCACAAAAAAATATCATTTAATAAAAATGTGAATAAGATTCCAAAGGCTATACCTATCATAAGCAAATCGCTTCTTAAAACTCCGAAAATAATATAGGAGGGCAGTCGTATTTTTTAATTCATTAAATTAATTTCACTTCTTAAATTTTTCTTCCACTTAAGCCTTTTACTATCTCACATGGTAAGTGATCACTGATGCTGCATTTCAAGATGGTAGCGGGCTAACCTGTTAGGGTGCATGGCAGTTATATTAAACCCATACCCCTAATCGGTTTCTACACATCGTACCGGAACGCTAAATCACTTGGTCTGAATTCTGAATGAGTCTGAAATCGAATTGGTCTGAGTCTGAAATCAGAAATTATAAATTTCCAAATCGACCCAACTGGGGATCGAACCCGGAAACTCCCACGTTAAGACGACAGCGCTCAACACTGCGCCATTGAGGTGGTCACAAATTCTGTAGGTACTCATTTGCAGCGGTAGCAAGAAAAGCTGATTTAAAGACAGTTTAATGGGTTTGACTCTAAAAGTAAGTATACTTTGGCTCCCAGCCTTTCTGGGGGGCTACTACACTCGCTTAAAGCTGTATTATTTCAAAATGACAGTTTTAAGTCACGCACCTTAATGTCCCTAAAATAACGATTATAATTCAAAAACATGTACAACAACAATGTTAAAACAATACTGCTTTAAGTGATGGTAGTACGCCCGTAGTTGCTTCCAAGTCAATTATTATCTGCGCCACGATTCGTGCGCCTTCGGCAAAACTCTGTTTGTCGGAAGAATTCTCTCTGAATCTTAATTCTTAACCGTGTATATTTCGTTTCATTACTCGTTTGACGTGTAAATAATTAGTTTGGTAAGCACTTGGCAGTAAGGGGCAAAAGTCATGCACACGATACGACGTCGAATCGTATGTCGTGAATGCGCCTCTCCTGTTTTCAGATTTTCAACCTCGACACAATAACAGGGGTATCTGTATATAATATCATATTTTATACGGTTCATCCTTTGGGAGCTACAATGCCACCGATTTTTATTTAGTTTTGTGTCAAACAAAAAAACTAAGTCAAAATCGGTTCATCGGTTCAGCTATCTATCTTGATGTGGTTTTAGCTATGTTTCAAGTAAATCAGTTTAGGTGATTGAAGATTATCAGCTCTTTTCTAGTCGATGAAGGAATATGAGTAACTTCCATAGGTCTGATCGAATCTAAATTGCTACCCTGTTACTTTAAAACCTATTTCAGGCGTCACTTTAAATTAACCTTGCTTACTTGTAGTCCTTATAATCTTTTTCTGTTTTATATCATATCACGGGGCACTCTTAAACCAAAGATATTAATTTACCTACATCAAATTCGTGCGTCTTCTTTGACTATTAAACATCAAATGCGGCACATGTGTGGACTGTCGAAAGATTGTGAACCGTTCAATGTTCTGAGTGTCAATTTTTGAATTATTCATTGTATTTACGTTTTCTTGTCTCTTTCACATAGGTTAGGTTAGGGTTCGACATAAATAATAACTTAGGTTCTATCGGGTTAATAAACCTAACAGATTACAATCAGTATAATGCGTTAAATTGTAATCTTTCGACACTTTGCGATTTCGCGAGATAGATTATAATCTAACGGTTTTTACAATCTTACGGTGACATAGATATGACGTTGTACCGTTTCTCGTACCATGTGATAATACCATCATACGTACGATACGATGCGACGTCGTGTCGTGATTTTGGCGATGCTTAGATTTACACGACACGACATCGCAACGTGCCACGATGCGACATCGTATCGTGTGTATGCGTTTTGGCCCAGAGAATTGGAAATGCTACCGGATGTTGAAGTCCATTTTAAAGATAAGACTCACTCGGCCAGTTTTATTTTATCGTCTTTAAATCGATATATCTGGCGCGGTAAATACATGCCTTGCTTTTCTTTTTTTGTAGCCTTTCCAGAGTGTGTATCCCGGCATACCTCAGAGCATACTCCATACTTAACTCTGTCCGTCTGTCTATTTGCTGCCTTTTCACGGCTCAATCAACATTTTACGATCTTGGCTTTAATTTACACAGAGCTACCATGGGGAGAGACGTAAGATATTTCTTTATTTCTTTATTGGTTATATGGTACACAAAACAGGAAATAACTACAACATTTCAGGTAAGTATTAAATTACAGGATCGGTTCTAAGTTAAAACCCAAAACATGTGCACACGTCATGACTTATACACAGAATATATAAACTAAATATAAAAGACTAGTGAATGAATGAAATAGAATATCTTAAATTTTTCTAAAAAAAAAAAACAAGTCGTCGAAAGCCCGTGCCCCACAATCTATACTAATATTACAGATGCGAAAGTTTGGATGGATGGATGGATGTTTGTTACTCAATCACGCCAGAACGGCAGAACGGATCTGGACGAAATTTGGCACAGGGATAGATTATGGTCAGGAACAACACATTTTGTCCTGGAAAATTAAAGAGTTCCCGCTTGAACCACAAACCCTCAATCCACGCGGACGAAGTCGCGGGCATCTGCTAGTAATACATATATCGTTACATAGTCTCAATCGATAGGATTGATGATATAGGTAACGAACAGCCTGATAAACAAACATTTATATATCATACTTAATATTATAAATGCGAAAAAGTGTTTGTTTGTTTTTTGTCCTTTTATCACGCCGCGTGATTCTTTGCATGGGTTATACTTGAGGATCTGGAGAGTGGCATAGGCTAAGCATGATTTATTCTGGAAAATTAAGGAGTTCCCGCGGGTAAAAAAACTTAAACCACACGGATGAAGTCGCGGGCTAATACACGTTGCCAACGTTGTCGCATAAGTAAGTCTGTTATTTTCTATGGGGTCGACATCGACGAAAGAGACGCGTTTCATTGCGTCGCGTCGCTTTCGTCGCTCACCTAGGACACCACCACCACCACCACTACAGCCCATTAACGTCTCACTGCTGGGCACAGGCCTCCACTCTCATAGGAGAGAGGGAATTAGAGCTTAGACCCACCACGCTGCTCCAATGCGGGTTGGCGGGCTCGAGCTTAGACCCACCAGGCTGCTCCAATGCGGGTATCATGTTAGTGATAATAACCGGGACTGACGGCTTAACGTGCTCTCCGCACGGGGGTGCAACACCGCCAACTTCCTAACTCCGGACTATAAGTACTGAGAATTTCTAGTCAGAAAACCCCAATACATGTTATGGCCCGACCCGGGACTCGAACCCGGGACCACGTCGGCCGCAGTCAAACATACTAACCACTGGACCAACGAGGCAGTTCAACGCACCTAGGACAACGGGTCGGCAATAGGCAGACTATATTAATAACTAAAAGTCGTTCCTTAATTTCCTAACCTTAATAAAGGTAGGTACTAACTATACGGGAAATGTCACTTCAGCTTTGATTATGGATTAACGATCACTTTGGGATTTTTTTTCTTTTATCCCACTACAAGTTAGCCCTTGACTGCGATCTCACCTAATGGTATAAGTAAGGATGCAGTCTACGATGGTTGCGGGCTAACCTGTTAGGGGCATGGCAGTTATAATTAAACCATACCCCTAATCGGTTTCTACACGGCATCGTACCGGAACGCTAAATGGCTTGGCGGCACGTCTTTGCCGGTTGGGTGGCAACTAGCCACGGCCGAAGCATCCCACCAGGCCAGAGCAGGGAAGATTCAGAAATAAAAGTTCTCAAATTGACCCTGCAGGGGATCGAACCCGGGACCTCCGCACGTTAAGACAACAGCGCTCGACACTGCGCCAGGGAGGTTACGTAAAAACCAGGCAATTTATAGGCTCTGCGGAGCGTAACACAACACTATGGCGTAGTTTTATGTCGTTTTATGGCGGATACGATGAATATAGAGACGGCCTTGGACCAAACGGTGCCAACTTGAGCTCTAAGATGGTGTCAGATAAATTATATAATTACAGATTGACTCGGTATATCAAGAGGCTACGCTGACAATATTGATTCGTTGTCAACTGTATTGAACATCCGGGAGTAAATTTCCATTTCATTATTGCTTTCAGATTACACCCCATCATCTCGTAAGGTCATTATATAAGGCAAATGATTGGACCTTAATGTTTAGAATTTGATAGTCAGAAATAAAGTTAATCATGTATCAAATAAGTTTATCATGTATCAAATATCATGGATTTTTACTGGAATTTGACAACCTCCCTGGCGCAGTGTTGAGCGCTGTTGCCTTAACGTGCGGAGACCCCGGGTTCGATCCCCGGCAGGGTCAATTTGGGAATTCATAATAATTTCTCCATTTTCCATGGTCTGGCCTGGTGGAAGGCTTCGGCCGTGGCTAGTTACCACCCTACCGGAAAAGACCTTCTGCCAAGCGATTTAGCGTTCCGGTGCGATGCCGTGTAGAGACCGATTAGGGGTATGCATAATTATAACTGCCATGCCCCTAGCAGGTTAGCCCGCTACCATCTGAGACTGCATCATCACTTACCATCAGGTGAGATCGCAATCAAGGGATAACTTGTGCCTAGTGGATAAAAAGGAAGAAAAAAGAGTTTTGGGCGAGATGTCACGGTGTCGTGCCAAACCGAGTTAGATTCAGTGGCGATGAATGAATGAAAGAAAAAACTTGCTATAAATTTAGTCCCACAAAATAATAAACGTCTGGTTACTGGCTCAAAAACCGTTAACATTGCTCGAGGGGCATACAGTGGCCACATTTGGCTATAATCCTTCGGTGATGGCAACTAGATTTTATTGGTTTATTCGATTGGGATATCGTTTTATGGGCAGTTTCAGTAGTTTTGGCTCACGTTACATGGATCATATAAAATTTTGGATCAATTGGTAAACCTGACTACCTGGTAAAGTCTATCAGCAAGGGTAGGTATTTTTTTTTAAAGATTAATTTATTTATTCAAATAAACTTTTACAGGATCCATTTAAATCTAAATTAAAAACTAAAGATTAAACATTAAAAATATCATCTATGCCGCTACAATGAGGCAATGTGTCCAGAACGCTGGCTGCGTTACTCCACTGAATAGCCAAACTTACATGTTGGCCGAGGTAACTGCCAGCCCATAGTCATAATCATTTCATTTATTCATTGCATTCATTTACTCCATTTCCCTCCGGTCACATGTGGACTCTGTAGTATTTTAATTTTTTTACCAGTTGTTAAAAAAAAGTAAAAGACCACAGAGCCACCAGATACCACCAGCTCAGACACAATCCTGGCGCGCGATGGCGACCCCGCAGCGTCGTTTTTTTTTGTTTACGGAGGGGATACCTTCCATAGATACCCGCCCACATATGATCGTGTTATGTGGGATTTTTACCCACTAAAACCCCCTCGGTGACCGTCCTCAGCTCATAATGAGGGGGCCCGGGAACTACGACATCCGGCTTAAGGGCCCCTAGCCTTCAAGGCAGGCCCTTGCTAAAAGACATTCACCGGAATAAAAGTTACGTTAAGTACGCCCGGGTAAGGAGGCCAGGCCTCGAATCCCTTACCCCCGCTTGGCCCTCACAGGTAAACCGGAGATGACCTCTAGTGCTGCTGCTTATTAAATTGGTAATTTATAATTTCTGAATTTTCCCTGGTCTGACCTGGTGGTCGGCCGTGGCTAGTTACCAACCGCTACCAAAGTAGCTACCGGCAAAGACGTGCCGCCAAGCAATTTAGCGTTCCGGTACGATGCCATGTAGAAACCGAAAGGGGTATGGGTTTAATACAACTGCTATGCCCCTAACAGGTTAGCCCGCTACCATCTTAGACTGCAGCATCACTTACCATCAGGTGAGATTGCAGTCAAGGGCTAACTTGTAGTGAATAAAAAAAACAACATTCCTATTAAGGTACATTGATATATTTTTTAAATGTTTGTCCTCTATTTATCCTCCGACATGATGATCTGAGATTTTTGATAGCTGACATGGCTTCATGTTTTTTATGGATTCTTTGGAAGACCACACCTAACACACTACTTGTTTAAAAAGCTTGAATAAAGATGTGTGCTGAGTTTAAAGTAAAGTATACAATTATTCTTATGTCTTATTTATCGTGCTGTCCCGATGGGACACAGTTTACATAGTAACGATTTATTTATGATAATTTGACGGATTAGATCTAACGTAGACGACCGATTTTTATCCGAGCCCGATTTCGACACCAGGTGACCACAGATGTTGAGACACGATGGTCGGTTTTATACTGACTTGCTTTAAGATCGACGGGCGTTAATTAATTATTAATATTGTATTGTATCTACAGAATTATAGATGGCTAGTGAAATAACAATGGACGTTATTGCTAAAACATACGCTTGTTATTCATTTTTGCATTACGATGAACTTTATGTCAACAAGCATCTAAACTTATAGCATTATACATTATGATTACCCAAAGCAATGTGCAGTACATTGCTTAGGGTAATTATTAATGCCACCCATGTGTCAGTGCCAGTGTGAAGGTACCAAATATTCCATAATAATTGTTATCTTGCTGCCACCCTTTTAAGTCATTTTAAAGTCTATAAATCCTTAAATCACCTTTAGAAATCGGAAGCGACGGCGAGAGTTGATTATGCTTTATCCGATTTTTGTTGTATAATAAGCGTTGAGCAAAATGTTTTAAATGTGAATATGTCGGATCGACTTTAATGCAACGTTTGCGGTGGTCATTTAAAATACTACTTGCAAATAGCTAGAACATGCATATTTAACTGGCGCCGAGATAAACTAGCATTGATTACAGATTATATACGGTTAGCGTGACTTTTCTTTTTTTTTTGTTATTTTTATTTGATACGTACCAACTCCAATATCGTACCTACCAAAAGAGGTTTTTAAATATTCCATCAAGATATTCATTTAATTAACCGCTTAAAATCAACGATTAAAACATTGTTTTCATCAACCTCGATTTTAATTTTAATATTTTTCATCAAACAAACCCAATTTCAAACTCCATCTCGGAATATTTTCGTTAAATTATTTGTTTTAATGGGGAAATTTCCTATATCGTATTATACCCTACAAATATTGCACTAGTTGACCAGCCCCGACTTCGCACGTGTATGCTTTTGGGCTTATGCTTCATGAGCTTTTACTTATGTATTACTAGTTGATGCCCGCGACTTCGTCTGCGTAGATAAAAAATTTTTTATTCCCACGAGAACTGCTTCATTTTCCGGGATCAAAAGTACACTATGTCCTTCCCCGGGATGCAATCTATCTCTATACGAAATTTTATCAAAATCGTGGAAAATATGAAAAGCGTGGTGGAAAGGGAAAATGGTCGTGAAAGCATAGCAGGCAGACTTTCGTCACATTTATAAATTAGCAAATATCGATGTAAGATTTTAAATCTACTTTTAGAACATGATTATTTTTGGCACGATAAAACTAGGGGATCTGACCTGGAAAAATCGTACGTGACAAAAGGGATATTTAAACCTTTTTAAATATGTTTATTATTATAATTATTTTTAAAAGTAAGCATTGATTAAATACAGTTTACAGTTTACGTTGGACACTTCGACGCGATTCGCTGACATCGTGTCACGTTTGTGTCCGTGCCCTAAATGAGTATAAGTTAAAGGTCATTTCATAAAGGATTATCCTTTTGGAGTAATAGAGCATATCCAAGGGCAGCGGCTGCATTACAATGACAAAACCTTTAGAGAATACAAACCTACTCCTCTATTGACCGCAGACCATTGTATGCCGGCGCTATATGTACTAGATAATACATTTATCTATATCTAGATTCGCAATAATCCTCTATAAAATAATAAAATAATAATAATAAATTGCAGGTATACCCATATAAAAACACGTTTACATTACGAACAAAACAATAACTGAATATGATAAAATGTGTAATTATAATACATCCATAAAATTTTAAAATACAGTTTAAAGTGAAAAACCATTTTACGTTAGGCTATCTATCTCCGGCCTATCTCCAGACATTCTCCAAAGAGAATATATTATAGCCATCTGCGCGGGAGATATTATAGACCACAAGCAACGACCTCAATTTATATAGACGGGCCCTGTCAAACAAAGAATGTGGACTTATTTTACTAACGCCATCTAGTCTGAAAACCGGGACAGCGCTATGGCGGGGACAAAGACAGGCTTATACAGGTGAGGAGCATGCACACCTCAATTCGGAGGCCCAACTTTTTCCATGAAAGGGCCCATCTAGTACCTACATATTATATATCAATGTGCAAAAGTGTTATACAGGTGTACACTCTGTTCCTTTACACACCTAACCCGATGGGACGGAAAATCCTACAAGACCAAGAGAGAGCAGGGGGCATACTTCCATCGCTTAAAGAAGTATTATTTTAATACTGTTGACGTTTGTTTTTTAAAGTTATGAGCCTTATTTTAGAGGCGATAAGGTACGTGACATAAAATTGTCATTCTGAAGTAATACTGCTTTGAACGATGGTAGTAGCCCCCCAGGGCCGACGGCTTTACGTGCTCTCCGAGGTACGGGGGTGAAACACCACCAACTTCCTAACTCTGGGCTAGTACTGAGAATTTCTTGTCAGAAAACTCCAATACTTGTTATACAAACCCAGGACCTCGTTGGCCACAGTCGAATATGCTAACCACTAGACCAACGAGGCAGTCAGGCAGTCCGATTTAGTAATAGGGTTTCGTTGTCCTCTGGGTGTGGAACCCTAAAAATAAATGAATGAATAAAACATTCATTTGTTTTTACAATATTTTTTAGCTCGTAACGTAACACATATCAATCATATAACGATAGAGCTGTCCGCAAGCGTTATCAGTTGGTCAGTTGATGTAATAATATTCGTAGACGAGATTTATAGCGGTGATAAAGTCTGGTTTAATGTTGTAGCAATCATTCGTCGGCTACTTGTTTTGAGACAGGGGAACTGACGTTTCAATAGTTCAGTCATCCTATATCCTATCCTACTAATATCATATTAATCATACTAATACTTATTATATGCGAAAGTGTGTTTGTTTGTTGGTTTATTGGTTTCTCCTTCAATTACGCCGCAACGGAGCAACGGATCGACGTGATTTTTGGCATGGGTGTAGTTGAGGACCTGAAGAGTCACGATGATGATGATGATGACACATCATCAAATTTCAGCACCTTTTTTCTTTAATCTATATTCTAAAATGGTTATCAAACTGGAAACTAACAGAGGATATGAATTTTAGGTCTTTCAGTCAATCAGTTACTCAGGCGTCATCCCTATTGTCTAAGCAAATCGTAATCAGTTGACCGCTTAAAACGTAATACTCTAACAGTTTATGGAGTTCATACACGCTTTTTGACTTGCAGGCATCTGTGAACTCCTTAAACAGGTCGATACTCGATTTGTCCGTTTAACAAACGATTACGATTACGATTTCCTTACACAATCGGGGGGAAGATTTATAACGATGATAAAGTCTCATTAAATGTTACTAGGTAGTAGCTACTCAGAGTAAGGATAGTACCAATCTTTGACTTGTTTTGAGACAGGGGTAAAATAGGGGTTTCAAGTTTGAGCTTTTGTCAAAACATCCAAGCTTTTAATGTAAAAGCTTGGATGTTTTGACAAAGCTCTCTGGGTCAGTAGCACCACAGGTAGTTATCGTCACAGCAGTTATAGCCAGATTTTCTCAGATAAATGCTATGGGTTTGACGACCTCCCTGGCGCAGCGTTTTTTCCTTAACGTGGGAAGTCCCGAGTACGATCCCCGGCAGGGACAATTTGGGAATTTATAATCCTGAATTCACTCAGGTGGGAGGCTTCGGCCTTTGCTAGCTACCACCCTACCGGCAAATACGTACTGCCAAGCGATTTAGCGTTCCGGCATAATGCCGTACCAATTAGGGATATGGGTTTAATATCACTGCCATACCCCTAACAGATTAGCCCGCTACCATCATAGACTGCATCATGACTTTCCACCAGCTGATATTGCATTCAAGGGCTAACTTGTAGTGGAATTTAAAAAAATGTTTAAAAGAAACAATTAATTATGAGTAATTGTGGCTTCTTTTAGGCGATAAAATTTAACTTTAACCATAACCGCCTATTATGCAGTTGACCTTTAACGTTAGCTTGGATTTTGTCCTTTGATTGAAATCTAAATCATTCTTGTTGAGGAAATTAATTTATCGTTTCCCGGAATCTCACTTTGTAGTGTATTATTGTTTGAGCAGAGTTCGACAATTAAATAGGATTAATTAATTTAGTTACCGGTGAAATACGTACCTATCGGATTTTGTTTAAAGTACTCCAAAGAGGGATTGAAGCCAATAAATTTGTTTGGTTTGAATAGGATCTTATTTAAACCTGTTTAATTATTTATTGCAGCGCGCTATGGAGCGGGTTATGTTGGGAATCTGTCTCAGGGATAACATCCGGAGCGAGGAAATTCTTAGAAGAATAATTAAAGTGACCAAGGAAACAATAATTTTCAATTTTCTCTGGGGCCATACTGCCAAAGCTTAAAGCAATACTGAAGCATTATTACTCAATATGCCAGTTTGTTGTCGTACTTCGACTCGTTCCTAAATTAAGGATTATAATTCTAACACACGAAAGTCAATAATAATGAAACAATATGACTTTAAGCGTTGGCAGTAAAGTAAAGTAAGTTGGCCCTAATCTGCCCCCCGATTGTGTAAGGAAATCGTAATCATAATTGTTTGTCAAACGTATAATTTGACCTTTTAAAGGATTAGTCTAGGCAATGGGGCGGTCCGTTGTATGGAGACTCCCGCATTAAATCCTCAGTCGATGAAACTTGGCAGTGTTTTTAGTATTGAATGATCTAAAACTTACATAAAAATATCCAACAAAAAACATCCGGAAGTTAGGTATTTATAACTAAAACTTAATATTTATTACCGAATATTTTCTCGATTTCTTTTTAAAATAATAGTAGGTAGGTAGTACTAAAAACCGAAATATAAAATGAAATAATCGTGCAGAACATCGATATAAACCGATTTTATGATGAAATCTAAACTGCGTTTACGCGATAATGTACCTTCCTGCTTTAACAATTGCGTATAGCATAACAAAACCTTACTTCCTTTGTGATTTTTTGTTGGATATTTATAATATACGTTTAACTTATGATACTTTATCAAACTATAAAGTTTCGTCGCCTGAGGAATTATTGTTGGGGTCTACTAGCTTTATTGCCTAGACTAGATTCCATAGGTGCCTGCACGTCAAAAAGCATGTATGAGCTACTAAAACAGTTCGAGTAGGTAATACGTTTTAAGCTGTCAAATGATTACGATTTGCTTAGACAATTGGGCCTCAGCTCCCCTATTCTGTAACTCAGTGGCTATCGAAAAATGAAAGCCACTGACATATATATTTTGTCCATTGAAGGTTTACTATGAAAAAATGAAAGAACATTTCATAGTAAATCTTCAATGGATAAAAAATATAAGTCAGTGACTTTAATTTTTTGATAACCACTGAGTTACAGAATCGGGCTGGTAGTAGGCTACGGCCGTTGACAACTCTACCGGCAAAGACGTAATGTCAAACTTTTTAATACGCCTTTCAAGGAAACAGGAGGTTGTTTCCATGCCAATTGTCAGTTGCCAAGAAACTAAATGCAGAAGATTCGTCCTGGAAATGATCTATTGCTTAGATATTTGAATCGCTGTATTTATCGACTGAGAGAAGATAACATTAAAATCATTAATCTAGAAATGAGGCCAATTGGTTAATTTCTTTTTTAAAGTTGTCGTGTGAATAGATGTATAGCTATAGGAGCTTAGGAAAAATAATGCCAGTTTTTTAAAAGAAAAACTTTTTTAATTTTTGACCCTACTTATGATTGATGAAGATCAAAGAGCGCTCGAAGTTGTTGCAAAACGACGCTGATGCAATGTTACGTCACAAAAACTGTGCGGCGCTGTTATTTAAGCTCTTATAATACAGATAAATACATCAAAACGTAACGTAGTTATACTGTCCGTGTTACAGATTACCGCTTTACAGATTTAATTAAAGCAAAATAATCCATCAGAAACCGCAATTGGAATGGGTTTTTTCGTAACCGCACCTCACGGAATAATTAATGGAACACGGGTGGAATTTCAGATAAATGACACATATAAATGTAGATCAAATCGCAGCTCTATTCTTTTCTTTTTTATTCTTCTCAAAGGTGTGTGAATTCTTCTAATTCATAGATGAGACTTGTTCTTAGTCAGCTAATGGGTTGAAATGATAAAACATCAGATATAATGTAGAGACGTGCCGAATAGCCGCTCTACTTTTTAGGCAAGTAAATCTCTATGACTCCATAGATATAAAGCCTTTGGCAGTATCTTTTCTTTTTTTAGATTATAAAAAGAAATTATTACAGTTTTGGTGGGCACTGCGAATCTGGAATGAAATCTGGCAGAGGTCGAGCAATTAACCTTGACATTAAAAACGCTTCGAGAACCCGGGTACAATCGAGATGCGCCACTGCAAAGCTCAACTTTGTCTATTCTTAAAAACGAATTGACTTTAATTGTCTTTTATCGCAAGGTCATGAATCGCCGCTTTTGGCGGTGTGACAAGCTTTTCATATTGTAAACCACAAGACCCACTGACGGACCGAGTGAAGTGGCTTATATTTTTTATCAGTTTGAACTCAGCTTATTTATAGGCATTCAAAACACGAAAACGCGCTTCACTATTTTTGTTCTCTTTAGTAAAGTTGCTTTACATACCTATATTGTTTTTATATAAAGTGTGTTTTATAGTGCTTATTATGTACATAACTACATACGTACAACGGAGAGGAAGGGGTTGAAAAGTTGCTAAAAACATCATGTATTAATGAATGACGCCAAATAAAGAATTAATGGAAAACTAAATCAAACTGATAACGCATAACATAACAAACAAATATATAACATACAACAAATAACTTTAAAAAATGCCCATGTTTATATTCAGTTTATGAAAAACACGTAGTTCTAATTAATGGCGTGTTGAAAAGTTCATCTACAGAATGAATGGAAGAACCATTAAATGGACGATTCATCAGCACTGATTAATGCATTTACATGAGTGGACGTTAATTTGAAATATTGACCGGTGTTGATTTTAAAGTAGGGTGTATATATGAACTTGTATGTAACTAGCTTTTGGCCGCAGCTTCACTCAATTTAAATTCGATTTTTATACAATTAATATTATTATTCCACTACCTACCACTTCCACTATTATTCCACTACCTAGTTAGCCCTTGACTGCGATCTTACCTGATGGTTAGTGAAGATACAGTCTAAGATGGTAGCGGGCTAACCTGTTAGGCGTATGACAGTTATATTAAACCCATACTTACTTACCCCTAGTCGGTTTCTACACGGCATCGTACCGAAACGCTATATCGCTTGGCTGTACGTCTTTGCCGGTAGGGTGGTAACTAGCCACGGCCAAAGCCTCCCACCAGACCAGACTAGAGAAAATTCAGAAATTATAAATTTTGAAAATTTATGTGCGATATTTTATATCATATACTTAATATGATATAAAATATCAAGGGAAAAAAACCTCATATATATCATTATGTCTCGTTTCGAGTAGGCAGGTACTAATTAATTGAAGATTATGTAGGTGGCAACCGTCTCGTATCAAATAGGTAGGTAAGTTCTTGGTAAATAGGTAATTGTAGGTTCTAGAATCATTATTTATTCGTCTGGCAGCTTTTATCTATAGCTATCAATACCTAAAATAACTGGAAAAGTTCGTGCCCAAAAATACAACAGGCAGGGTTCCGTAGCCATGGTAATAGGGCTACACTTATACTTTGACATTTTTAATTTCATAAACGCTATCCTTTTTCTGTACACTGACAAGAAACCTTGTTATGATTTTAAAATATCTATTTAACGAGATATTTCGCTTTTCATGTTGCTCTGAAAAATTTGTATTTTCAAAAAAAATGCAACGATAACCCGTTTAGTAGTACAGTATATTCCAACTTTACAGTCTTATAGTTAATTTTTAAAATAGCTGTGATACGCAAACAGACAGACAGATGATCTGGACTCTAGGTGAATCTATGTATAAGGGTTCCTTGTTTTACTACATAACCCTAAAAATATGAAAGAAAATTCAGTATAAAAGAAAGTAGGTACCACAAGCAATCTAATGAGACGAACATTTTTACTTGACACAATCCACAGAATTCGAAATATGGTAATAGAAATTTTATTTACTTTTTTTAGGTATCATATAAATGGTCAGAAGAAACCTTATAATGCGAGTTCGTCTGTCTGTCCAGCCACCTTTCACACTTGCTTATTTCAGTGTTACCGTGTTAACGACTTGAAATTTGAAGCAAGTTTTTTTGGCCGGTCTTATTTGCAGAAATAATTAACAGAATACTAACGTTATGGAGATGAACCAAATCTCATACAAAAATAACCCAGGCCCGGCGCAAAAGTAGAACTAAGTATAGATTTCAAAACAAAATCTTCTAAGGAGTTCCTGAAATAATGATTAAGTTACTTTGAGTGCGGCAGTTGGTGGTCAGAATTAGAGTAGTATAATAGAAGTGATATCCACGCTATTTTAATTATAAATAAATAACTTTTTATTTCAGGCTGCTGCTGCTGCACTACAAACTGACAGCCCATAATTTATTAGTAACAATCACTTAACCTATGTTAGTAAAAGAACAAAAACAAAATACGTTACCTAACTTAACCTACTCTTATACCTATAGCCCTCGACACATCTACAGGGCTCATTATATCATGTAGGTAGAGTATTTTCAATAAGTCAGTTTACGTAAATTTAAAGTGTACTTTACGTTTAAGTAAATTACAAGGTACTTAATTGAAAAATAGTTTATAGCAACACTGAGAAAGAATAATTGATGAATTAAACAAATGTGAGAAACAGTCCAACTCTTCAACAGTATTTGACAGCAAATCGTGGTGTCGTCAGAATGCGATTGTAAATTTTTTCTAGATTATTTATTCAAACTGACTTATTGAACAGATTCTATCCATCTTGAATGATTTAGTAACATTACGAAGTACTTAAATAATGAAGAAAAAACGTTATGGATGTAGTATTTTTCACAGTAATTTCCTTGCAAGCCATGTATTCCGAGTGGCAGTTAATAGACCGAAGTGATTAATCATCCTATTGATATGTACTTTGATCACATAAAATCATTTTTTATTCAAGTACTTTTCACAATTGCTTTTGAATAGTCGAGTAAATCTACCACTGTTTCGGAATAGAGTTCCTACCGAGAATAATCAGCATGAAACTGGGTGGCTGCTCTTTTGACAATAATTACTCATTTACAATTACATCAATGTGTGATAGTTCACACAAGTAACCGCAGTCCTAAGCATTGCTGGAGCGAGTAAAATCCATGCACTTTTATCATGTACATAATCTTCAACAGTATATCAAGCTTTTTACAGAGCATACTTTCAATGGATTTCTTAAACTTGTGTAAAGGCAAGTGTATAATAGGTTGTGCAAAAAATCGCAAAGTGCAAACTGATGTTTCACGCGATATCTCGCCCGTACCATTTCTATGCCTTTCCTGAATTCTGCGCCACACAACTCCCTAATTCTGTCAGTAACGCGAAAAAATGAGCGAAATATTTTTTCGATACAATATTTTCCTGTTCATTGTATACAGTATTGATGGCAGGACAAATTGTCGTATTATGGAGACGTAAAATGTCTGCCGAAGTGGCGTGTTTCACTTGACGAAAGTATGTGATCCCTTTTTTTTCGATGATATTTTTGTTATAGAAGTTAATAACGTAACAGTCTGTTTAGTCCAACTTTCTCTATATAGTTTCTGTGCTGTACATATTATATTACAATAAGGAGTTAGGTTTCTGTTTGATGCTTAGAGTAGGTATATTTGTATACTCTAATATTATAAATGCGAAAGTTTGGATGGATGGGTGTATGGATGGATGGATGCCATAAGTGGATGATGCCATAAGTTTGTTATTTAATCACACCAGAACGGCAGAACGGATCTGGATGAAATTTGGCACAGAGATAGATTATAGTCTGGAATAGGACATAGGCTACTTTTTATCCCGGAAAATTAAAAAGTTCCAGATTTGGTGTTCTGGTACGATGTTTAGGGGTATGGGTTTATCATAACTGCCATAACCCTAACAGGTTAGCCCGCTGCCATTTTAGACTGCATCATCTCTTACCACCAGATGAGATTGCAATCAATGGTTAAATTGTAGTGGATAAACAAAACGGGTCAAGTGTGAGTCAGACTCGCGCACAATGGGTTCCGTACCACCATACAATGTAAATTCCTTTAGTAAGTAAAACAAGAAAGATGTCATAAGAACACGTAATTAGCTGTGAAATAACTGGTTTACGTATAAGGCGTTAAACGGGTACAGCCTGACCAACAATTCGTCACCCTATGAAAACGGAACCCTCAATTACGATTTTCGGATTTTTCCCTATACTTGTGCTGCGGGAACTTGCTTCTTACCAACTTTCATTTTCTAGGTCTACGGGAAGTAGGTTTTGATTTATTAGCGAGTGTCAAATATGCGGCATAAACTTTTGATTGCATTGACTTATAAGCTTGATTTTTGCCCAACTCCAGAAGCTCATTTTTGATATAAATTTCAATTTTATACATCCACGCGTTCCCGATAAAAAGGCGTTGACAGACACACAGACGGACGGACAACGAAAAAATCCTATAAGGGTTCCTTTTTTCCTCCTGAGGTACGGAACCCTGAAAAGATATTCGAAATTTCTAGAAATTCCTGAGTTTTCCACGATTCGCGATATTTTCCTTCAAAGAAGAACATGTAAGGAATTTTAAACTATATCGTAGGTACCTAGATCGCTATAAATAGATGATAGATTTTATCTTCAATCGATACAGTAGTGATATATCAAACACTAGCTGATGCCCGCGACTTCATCCGCGTGGAATAAGTTTTTTTTAATTCCCACGGGTACTACTCAATTTTCCGAGATAAAAAGCCTATGTCACTCTCCAGGTCCTCAACTATACCCATGCCAAAAATCACGTCGATCCGTTGCTCTGTTGCGGCGTGATTGACGGACAAACCAACAAACCAATGTACCAACAAACCAATAAACCAACAAATAAACACATTTTCGCATTTATAATATTAGTAGGTATGGTGATAGATTTTATCTTCAATCGATACAGTAGTGAAAAATAATATTAAAATATTACTAGCTAATGCCCGCGACTTCGTCCGCGTGGATTGAGGGTTTTCGGTTCCCGCGGGAACTTTTTTAATTTTCCGGGATAAAAAGTAGCCTCTGTGCCAATTTTCATCCAGATCCGTTCAGCCGTTGGGGCGTGATTGAGTAACAAACATCCATCCATATATTCATACATCCAGCCATCCAAACTTTCGCATTTATAATATTAGTATAGATAAGGTAAGCTATGTATGATGATAGATTTTATCTTCAATCGATACAGTAGTGACATATCCCATCAAAAACATAAATGTAAAATGAGAGCCAAGTTCAAAATTGTGATATATATGCCTTGGTTGTTGACTTCAGCGACAAAAGAAGTGAGATCTAAATGGGTGCCAAGTTCAATGGTCAGTCCTGCAATTTATATATTCCATCAAAAACATAAATGTGAAATGAGAGCCAAATTCAAAATTGTGATATATATGCCTTGGTTGTTGACTTCAGCGATAAAAGAAGTGAGATCTAAATGGGTGCCAAGTTCAATGGTCAGTCCTGAAATTTATTTATAACAACATATAATATTTTATAACAACTTAAAATATCATTTCTTCTTATAACTTAGTATAAAATGTTGAAGACTAAGGCTTTGGCTTGGCTAGTTTCCATATACGAATTATTATTAAGTAGGTACCTAAAAGTACAGTTTCTACCAGCAAGCCAAATTTTCAGAAGAATAAAATAAGAACTTACAGCTTTACAACTTGTGAACGCTATAATTCGTATATGAAAACTAGCCAAGCCAAAGCCTTAGTCTTCAACATTTTATACTAAGTTATAAGAAGAAATGATATTTTAAGTTGTTATAAAATATTATATGTTGTTATAAATAAATTTCAGGACTGACCATTGAACTTGGCACCCATTTAGATCTCACTTCTTTTATCGCTGAAGTCAACAACCAAGGCATATATATCACAATTTTGAATTTGGCTCTCATTTCACATTTATGTTTTTGATGGAATATATAAATTGCAGGACTGACCATTGAACTTGGCACCCATTTAGATCTCACTTCTTTTGTCGCTGAAGTCAACAACCAAGGCATATATATCACAATTTTGAACTTGGCTCTCATTTTACATTTATGTTTTTGATGGGATATCATTACTTTTTGTACAGAAATTATTGAACTCAATCTCAAACTCAAAACATATTTATTCAAAATATGTACCTACAAAGTACACCTTCTGAACGTCATGCTTACAGAGCATAAGACGTGATGGTGATAATTAACTACGATATCTTAAAACTAAAGCTACGAAGGTTCCAAACGTGTCCTGGTCTGAGAAGAGCCCGCAATAAACTCCGCTTTTTTTTATTATCACCATCTCACAAATATTTGAAATTATATATATGTACTTATAATATAACATTACATAATCAGCCGTTGTAACAATTCATACCCATGCCTTGCTATCATTCAAATAATCCTTTACACTGTAATAGGACTTTTCTATTAGTTTAGTTTACGTTTTACATTAGTAGGTACTTATTATTTGGTGTAAGGTCAGTGTGTCACCCACCAGTAATTCTATTGTACGACTCATTGTACAAGATAATTAAAGACGAGAATTCTCAAGAAAAATATATAGTGTACCTAGAGTTACACTGACATTGACAGATTACATCTATGGTCAGACTACCTCTACAGCACATTTCTACATCTCATCAATTTTGATTGCAAAAGTTCAAAATCAAAAGTTTTTTGTGAAACATTGAAAACAAGCACGGTAAACAGTCTATATCACTAAAACCACTATAAACAATGAATACAAATCACAATGACTGACAGCTTGAACTGACGACTTCAAATACGTTTCTTCTTCTTTTCTGTCAATGACGTTTCGTTGCACAAAATGTATGAATACGAAGGTAAGGTTTTAATGCAACTATATTATTATTCATTATTATTTACATTAAAATAATAATTATGTGTCATTTTCAATAGTTAAGGAGTTACTACCACCGCTTAAAGCAGTATTGTTTCAAACTAACGGTTGAATGTCACGTACTTTGACGTCCTTAAAATAATGATTATAACACTACAACAGAAACGTCAACAATATTAAAATAATACGGCTTTAAGCAATGGTAGCATGCCTCGTGTCAGAGTTTTGATCTATACCTTTGATCATAAAAATGACGATTTTTGTACGTTTATATCTAAATAACCATTTGAGGTGTGCTTATGAAATTTGGAGCACATATGTATCTCACGGGTCTCAATATATGCGCCAAATTTGTCATGTTTATGTGAAATAGTTTTTGAGTTATGAGGGGGTCAAAAGTGGCTCCAAATGGTTCGTGTAATACTACACACGGTGCTGCTCGCCAGTTTTTTTGAACTTTGGCTGGACACGCTTCCGCGTGTCTTGATCAAATACGAGTATATTGCTGTAGCTATGGCTCCGGAGTGGTTTTATGTTTCCTGCATACTGGATACGAGTGTTTTTGTTGACGCGAATCCAGTTTTGATTTGTGAATGTTTTTTATCGTTAATGCTCTGATCAGGTTCTTGCAATACCTTGTTGTTCGAACTAATTTAATGTTTCACTATAACTAGATTTAAGCCAAATAAAAAAAAGTGTGTGTGCAATTCACACACGGCAAGTTTCACTTCAGAAAAGCCTACGAGATAATGAGATAACTATAAGTCGTATTCATTCTCTCGCAGGCTGAATCCTATTCTCTGTCCTAAGTCTCTTTTTCGTGTCATCAAAATTTCAAATCACAACTATTTTAAAGAAGTTTCACGAGTTTAATAGTCCATACTCTATAGTGTCTTGTACCAAGACCAAAGACAAGTCCAAAGACCACTGCGCCTGCCTAGAAAAAGCTAAGCTAAGCTAAGGTTAGTTAATTTCTTGCTAGTATTTCTCAGAAGTTTCTTAAAAAAACTGGCTTTCCGAAAGACTCTAGATATAATGAGATTATAAATTCCCAAATTAACCCTGCCCGGAATCGAACCCGGGACCTTCCATGTTAAGAACAGCGCCCAACACTACGCCAGGGACGTCGTCAACAAGGATTGCTTCAAAAATATTTACGTAAGCGAACGAAGTTGCGGGAAAGCCTAGTTTATACTATGTTATATACAAACACAATATAGCAATATTTCTATATGTAATTACACGTTCATCTTGCGGTCTAATCACGCGCGGTCGATGTGTAGGTACAGTGGCGGACTAAGCCAGACGATGCCCCAATTTATTTTTGTGTTCTTTGCTTTCGTGGATTAGAAGTTTAGGACCCTGAAGGAATCCATAAAGTATACAATAATGAACTATAAACGTGAGCGAGGTGAGCGCGAAATTTTTGTAAAAGCAAATGGGAAGAAAAGTCTAATTCTGTTTACTGAATAGTTCATCGAACCCAATTTATGATATTTATATAGTGATATGCTTGCTGGATCAGAAAAGGAACATGGAATATTTACAGTAAAAAAAACCCTGACTGACTCACTCGCTGCCTATAGGGTTATTACTTATTGACAGTCTAATATTTCGAATAACCAATTCACCTTACTTTAGTTTAAAGGGACAAGGAATAAGGCAAAATGTACGTTTGCTAGAAAACGATGATTAAAATGTCCGTTACATTATTGTTAACGACATGGTTTAGCGACATTACTCAAAAGTAAGACTTCTACAATCATTGAAAGTATTAGAATGTGTGAAGAAGATCGTAACGGGTTAGGGCACTTAAAAAGATTTTTGAGGCCTTCTAGATTATAAGGCCCTGGGGCGGACACCCTCCGCCCTACCCTAACTCCGTCACTAGTAGTGCGGCCGGGGATTAAGGTTCAACACCCCCAAGACAAACGGAGATCATACCAACCGCACCCTAAAAGGAAATTCATGTACACATGACACAGATCTAGAGTTATTATAGACACAGGAAACGCTATCGCATAGATTTTAATCCGCATGTTCTCCTGACCTGACCTCCTGAAATTGGTGATACCCTCGAAGCTTCACGTAGGCTTAATTGTAAGATTATTTGTTATGTCATTAAGTATCACATGTCATATTATGTATGTAGGTATTTATTTATTTATGTAGGTATGTGTCGTTAGTATGTACATTTCTGTAAATTTATGATTTATTATCTCCTTTCATTACATCTCATATCTTGTACCTATTGTTCCTTCACAACCTTTCTCACTACCAAGGGTTACTGGTAGAATTCTCTTATATGTAGAGATATAAGTGCTTCCTTGTCCACTATGTTTAGCTTCTTTTTATTTCATAACTATTTGCTACAAAAAACTATATTCCCCATACCATGGAGGTGCATAAAAATAACTAGACCGCTATCTTTGGTATTTCGCCATATTGGATTTAGAATGACGTCACTTAGCTAACCATGCATTGTCATCAAAACTATACGTGTCTGCAAAATATCAGCTCAATCAGGTAGGATAACTATTTTTTTAAAATTCAGTTGCAAGATTTGACCTAAACAAACTCACAAACTGCAAGTTAAATATAAGCTAGTAAAAAGAAACGCGGCTTGTTGATCACTGGCAGGAAACACAGATCTTGATGTAATACATTTATTTCATACAGCCCCAAAAACTTATCTGGTTAAAATTTGAACTAATTTTTATGCCTGTGTAGTTTTAGTTTTTATTTTATTTTATTTTTTCATAAATTCTAGCGACGCTGTCACCGAGTCAGATAAGTTACTGGTATTTCCGTATCTAAAATAACGTCATAAAAATATAGAAATATTTATAAACACAATAAAAATTGCTAACGCACTAATTTAATCATAACAGTTTTTTAATTAAAAAAATATTCGGCCAATAGCCATGTTTTTTTCGCATCCGTTGACCGTTCCTATTAAACCTGTTCTGTCTAGATAAATTATTATTGGGTGACAAGGTTTAATTGGTAATA
Organism: Erebia palarica; assembly: GCA_964035005.1. NCBI lineage: Eukaryota > Metazoa > Arthropoda > Insecta > Lepidoptera > Nymphalidae > Erebia > Erebia palarica. Next base: position 22,090,791 of record OZ035993.1, on the reverse strand, counting down.
GAATGCCTAATATAACATTTTTTATTAGAAATAGTGATCCAGTAAAAATTGTTTTATGTACTTGTACAACTACCTACACAATATTACTATTATAAAGTGAAAACTCGGACATGCAGGACTCTACGTTTTCCTTTTCCGTATTTTATAACTACAGCTCTTGCCCGCGGATTCTCTCACTTGGTTTAGCTTAGATTTTCAAACAAAGGCCTATTTTTCCCTCCCTTAGAGGGTTGAAAATTCAAAAATTATTTCTTAGCGGATGCCTACGTCGTTCTTAATAACTATCTATATGCCAATTGCAGCCCGATCCGTCCAGTGGTTTGAGCTTTGCGTTGATAGATCAGTTAATAAGTCAGTCAATCAGTCAATCAGTCAGTCAGTCAGTCAGTCAGTCACCTTTTCCTCTTATATACTTATCAAGATTACATAAAACAAACATTACTCAGAAATTAGAAGTGTTTATTCGAGGATTGAACCGATTCGAATGGATGACCGACATTCGATGTCCAAAATTGCATTGATTTCGATGATTTTAAATAAATACTTAAAACATTCTGTTCTAACGTCTAACCCTATTTAGGGTTATCATTTATTTAACTAATGTAATATACTTGAAGGGAATTTTAAAGGCTACGATTAGGGATAAGCCCTTAGCCGTCGGCAAAGCTATTCGTGACTAAAATTTGTATTAAGTAGGTACACCAGAAACTCGTTAGGACAATTTGTTTTGGAGGCGCTTATAAAATGCTTAGTACGTTCTGACATATTCCTTAGCTTCTTTGTTTCATTCCTTCATCATCATCATTCATTCATTTCATCCATTCATATTTCATTCATCATAACATGATGTGCGGTAAGGACTGAAACAGTAACCGAAATAAGGGGTTTAAACACTGTTTTTTGAAACTCTTATAAAACAGACACACTTGCAACGGAAACAGAAACGATACTGTAACCCAATCAATCTGTAACCGTTTATTTCTGTTAATAAGTGTTTTTATCTGTAAACCTAATAGGTACATGCCCTAACAAACTGCACGGTGTGACAAAGATTTACGCGTCAACAGTAAATTTGGCAACGTCGCTATTTCGGTTACACTTTAAAACTTACATTTCTCGTACTGATTCGTTTCTGTTACACTTTCATTCTGTAACATTTATGAATCTTTTTCAGTCCCTGATGTGCGGTCCGCATTGTGTGCGGGTAAACGTGCAACATTTATGTTCAGACCATAATATGTATTTGCAACACTATTATTGAAATAGTGTAATGTATTAATAAATAAATAACAACATCATCGTTTCAACCCGACTCCTACTGTTAGAGGCAAAAATTAAAGAGAATTGTTCATGACATCACAGCCACTACGGTGGCCGAATCTGTGGTAAAGCTGGCAACACTAGTTTACCTTATATCGCTGTGTGATCTAACGCCGACCGCCATGTTTGTGGGAATTGCTACATCCATACTAAAATTATATGCGACAGATGAAAAAAAGCGTGGTCACCCCGTTTAGTATTACGGACGTTTAGGAAATTGAACTCGCAAATCGGGTGAATCTAGATTTTAGATATGAACTCAAAACTAATTATACCTAACCGGATTGAACCGGTTTCACGCGTTACTTAGCCTGTTCGCGAATTATTAGTAAATTAATAGGTACCTAATCTATTTTACTTATCTACTCTGCCAATTATTATTAATGTTTTAGGACTGTTGTTGTTGACAGTTGTACTTAGTACTATTACCTATTCTGTGGTTGTACTTTAACAAAACACACATGTGTTTGAATCCCGACATCACACAGCGTGACCCGCCAAGCGTCCGACCCGCGTCCGCGTTCTATGTGTTTTGCCCTTTATTCTCTCTCCGCGTCGTATTCGTCATTGAGGGTCCTGACCCCTTTCATTTCTTTCATTCGGACCGCCAAATTCGGTCACCCATCCAGTTACCAACTTGGGTCAACGTTGCTTAACAATCGCAATCGACTGATGTTGAACAGACCTATTCGAGTGGTAAGGGGTTCGATCCCCGGTTACGCAGCTCTAACTTTTCAGAGCTGTACCTACGTTAAACGGCTTATACCTATGTGAAATAATCTATTAGTTGAACGGCTACGGAAGAATATACCTATCGAGGAAACCGAGAGTTCTTCATAATATTCTCAAAGGTACGTGTAGTGAGAAGTCAGCGTGGTGGACTATGGCCTGAACCCTTCTCATTCTGAAAACAGACTATTAAGAACGAATCGAGCTTATCAGTGACACAGGCAGTGCGACATTCGACAATGATACTTAGGTATTGTACCTAGGTATTAAGTAAGTACCTATTATATTTTATCCGTGGTTGTAACTTGTAGCTAGCGACCACCTACAGTTTCATTCCACTAGGAATTTTGAAATATTATCTGGCCCTAAAAAGGGAAATATTCGCGTGAATCATAACAGTATACCTAAGTATTGGAAATAGGTATACCGTTTACCTACCATAATACCATATTATAGTAGTACTTATAGTAGTAATAGTAGTAGTAAACGTCTAGAACAGACGAGATCATGCTAGAGGTAGATATCATTGCGTCTAGTTTACTAGGAATACCTATCCGTTACACGTACACCTGTCACATAGTATAGGTGCCGAGATACCTAGGTAGTAGGTAGATAGGCCTTTTTAGTTGACTTAGGAGCGCGAGTTTTTACTGCCCCTTACTCCATAGTTGTACACACTCTTAAATACATACTCAGAAAATTGTAAATATCTATTGCTCTTTGTTTTGACAGCTTTTCTTTAAAAATAATAATTCCAATTCGCATTTGAATTTCGAATACCAGACCAGAATTACGAAAGGGATGAGGGGGCGGGCGCGGGGAAGAGCACGGGATTCGCCAGTCGAGCTTCGGCGCTCATTGTAGCTACATGTGTTAGCTTGTGTAGAGCTTTCGCGCAGTGTGTAGAACATCGCGGCGTAACAATTTTACGAGTTTTTTATCTTAACTTCTCAGTTTTGTGATCAAACAGTTTATTGTGACAGGATAATGTGAAATCGGATGAATTTATAGTGTGTGGTTTGTGTTTTTGAAACGTTCAGTAACTGGAATAGCATTTTGTTTTATCTGGAATAGGTACCTATTTACCTAGGTACTTGGAATTACGTACATCTGGCCATCAGGTTAGTGTGAAATGCTTGTTTTGATTTATATTAGGTGTTAACTGTTTGTAACTGTTTATGTAATTAACATAATTTAAGATTATAAAGTTATATGATTTAAAACACTGTTGACCGTTTAAATAATTATTTTTTTGAAAGGTTCGTTAGAGTTCAAATTTCAAACACAAAGTACGGTCCATTGTATTTGTAACCTACCCTTTCTGTTATGTATTAACGTTAGGTTTTTATTGTGAAAAATCTTACCTTCCAATAATTTTACGGTACTCATGTTATTTTATAGTTTTTTTTTTCAACTCTATATACTTTTCAGCATAACTTTTGAGACCTTATTAAATAGACTTCGTTCTGAGTTATCTGACGGATAGATAGATAGTATACCTACTACATACCTATAGTAACAATATTGCTACCTTTATAATTCAACGTCGCTGTTATTATTTTGGTGGTAAAGATGCGCCTACACTAAGTGAAATCACGTGTCTTCCTATTAAAACAATAATAAATCAATACAGAACTAAGTAGGTAGTTAGGTAGGTACTGATATAACTACCCTAATACTAGCAACAATCTACATGCTACCTAGTTCTCTAGGTAGGTAGGTAGGTACTTATATCCAACTAAGTAAGTTAGGTACTTTTTAGTCAGGAACATACCTAGGCTAGGTACCTATTGCGCGTTTTCAATTTTTACCTATTTCACCACATTATTATAACATACTAATATTATAAATGCAAAAGTCTGACTTTCTGTCTGTCTGTTTACTACGCTTTCACGGCCCGTAACCTTTTTCTTTTTTAAGAAAAGAGCAACTGCTGACTTTCTTGCCGGCTCTTCTATCAGTAGAATCACTTTCCGAAACGGTGGTTGAGTCTCAACGTATCATAAGTGACAAAGGTTGTCCTACGTGAAATAAATAAATGACTTATCTTTTCAACTGATTTTGATAAAATTTTGTGTAGAGGTAGGTTACATCCCGGGGAAGAATATAACTAGGTTTTTATCCCGGAGTTCCCGCGGGAATACGCGGACGAAGACGCGGGCACCATCTAGTAATTTATAAAATACCTTACCCAAATAATTAGGTAAAAAGGAGTCTTAAATACCCTACCTACCTTTTAATAATTAAAATAGATTTATGTAACTAGGTAGGTACACTACTCACACAGTATTATGATAAAGCACAGAATATATTATTATATTAATACTGTTTAAGTTACAAAAAACAAATGTGTGGTGTTGTGGAACACCAGATAGGAACGAAGTTCCTTATTACATAAATATTAATGTCAAGTTCTAGTCGAGGTAAAAAGAAATTATGATTTTTTATCGATAAAAATCAAAAACTTACTACTTTTCAAAATTATCTTCACACTTTTATTTTATTCACAATGATTCATAAAAATATATAATAATAACTAAACACTGTATAGCAAACATACATAAAGTATACATAAAAAAATTGGCTGTCATAGAGACAATTGTAAATTTTTTAAAAATAATAAACAAATATTAAAATATTAACCTTAACACAAAGGCATTAAAGTTTAATCTCGAATGTAGTATATTTATATTTTAGACCTTTTGTTGTTCATGTTTTCACTTTTCACTTCAAAATCTTACGCATTTTCGTTACGGACGTTTTTTGCCGGCTATGGTACCCCTCCGCATCGTCCCTAAGGAACTTCGTTCCAATAAGTAGGTACTTAAGTTACTGATTTAATATGTACCTAAAAGCTACTTTACATTTTTTACACTTTTATCTACTACTACTACTACTTAAATTATTTAGAGTTTAAATAGGCTTAGGATGTAATAAGATAGGTAGACCGCACGTCTACGTTACTAGAAGTAAAAGTTACCTAACTACTTAAGTCAGAAAATAGTAAAGTATTAAGTACCTACTTACACCAAAATCGAACGAAAATATCGAAATCCTCTAAACCCATTATGTACTTTCGGTATCCACAAAGTTACCTATTATTCCCTGAAAAATCAATGGGAAAGCTTTCGCGGTTAAGTTTAGAAGACGTAAAAGTGTTTGTAAAGCCGGCATGAATAAATCATAAAACTGAAATTGAGTTAAGGCTCTTTCGGCGGTTTTCCTGTAGGCTCTACTGGGTTTACCTATAACCTACCCACTTTTAATTTTCTTTGCGAGGGTAGGAGGGTAGGTAGATTAGGTAGGTTTGAACTTCGAAGGTATTTTCCTTTCAAACCGAAGTTAAGCCGACAGTCGACAAGATTTCACTTACATACTCTTATGCTTTCCTGGTACTTTACTTAACGTGATGGATTCATTTGACGATTCAAAAGTACCTACTTGTAAAAGTTTTATTTATAAAAAAAAATTTGAACAAAAAAAACATTTGAATTTGATTTACCTGTTTTCGTAGATAGAAATACCTATATTGTTTCACGTAAAGAGACCGCTGATCTTGTACCTGCGCAGTGCGCAGTAGGAGACTTAGGAAGTTAGGAGTTAGAACCTCTTGCACAATATGGCCCCATAATAGTTGCTAATTATATAGGTATTCGGATTAAGTAATGCCTACTCTAGCTTCAAAACCTGCGCACGGTTTTGAAGCTAGGGTAGGCATTAGTTAATCAGAATACCTATTTACTAGTTGTTTTGATGGAAAATGAGCATTGAGCTACGACGTATTTCCATTCGGGTAAGCAGTGCTTTTATGCCTCTATGAACTGCACACCACTGCCCATAAATGTGTTTAAGTTAAATTTTCTTTACCTGTCCTTTTCACGTCATTTACGGAATAAACTAATCAAAAGGTGCAAAAGTGCATCACGCAAGTCGGCCATTTTATTTAATAACTAGATGATGTCCGCGACTCCGTCCGCGTGGATTAAGTTTGTTTATATTCCCGTGAGAACTGCTTACTTAATTTTCCCGGATAAAAAGTAGCATATTATTACGTCCTTTCCAGGATTGCAACATATCCGTACCAATCAAAATCAGGAGTCGTGAGGTGGGACTTTCTGTAACCGCGCTATTGGTTTGTCAGGAAGCCTTCTATTTCTCCATTTTCTTATGTAACTAGACTTTACAAGGTTTATAGATAGACTACCCATAGCTTTATCAATTTTCTTTGTTAAGTGGGTAGCATGGTAGGCTTTAACTTTGAAGGTATTTATTTCGCTTTCAAACTGAAGATAAGCCGACTGTTGACATGATTTCATCTACCTACACTCATGTTCTCCTGGTAGGTATTAGCTTCTGTATGATAGCAAAATTATAACGTTATATAAAAATAACGTTAAGTTCGATTTTCATACAAATTTCATAACCCTTTTAATATATTATCCCTTAAGGGGTTAAATTTTCAACAATCCTTTCTTAGCGGATTCCTGCATCATACAAAATATATGATGCAAATTTCAGCCCGATCCGTCCAGCTGTGCGTTGATAGATCAGTCAGTCAGTCTGCCACCGCTTCCTTTTTATACGACTGCCTGAAAAAAGGAGTATATTGTTTCAGGGTTCATGTATGTATGTATGTATGTGAGTTTGTATATTCCACCATAACTTCAATATGCCTGAACCGATTTTGATAAATGAGGTATCGTTAGAATCCCTAGCTTATTCCGGGTAACATAGGCTAGTAAAATTTAAAAAAAAATTGTTGGGGTGACCATGGTCCCGCATTAAAGTTGAAAAAAAAAATCGAAAATAAGATTAACCATATAATCATCATCTAGAAAATGATAGTAGATTCCAAAAAGTAAGACAGTAAGAGCCGTGGCGTCTATGAAAGAAGGCCCTTAGGTTGCACCAAGATTTGCCAGCAAGTCTTACTCGGGTCAAGCGCTACTTACTAATTAGTCTATACTCTATATGTATTAAAAAAAAAGTCTGAGCAAGAACTCTTAGGATCAAGGTAGGTACATAACGAGACAACCTTTAACCAAAGTATCCTGTAATAGTACATTACATCGTGAGACCGGGAAGTACGCGTTTTCTGGTCGAGTGTTAGTTAGGCTATATACGAGACCAGAAATGCTCTCCCGGTCGAGGTGTGTATAGTGCTTTTCTAAAAAATTAAACAAGTGACTTTTTTTTTAAATATTTTTTTTTGCGCTATGAGTGCTGAACGCGTAATACGGTAGAGTTCCAAATTTAAACTATTTAGGCCAAAGAACATTATAACAAACAAGATATTCAGGAAGAAAGATTCCAAATTCAAACTTATGATATGTAATGAAAATACATACATTCTTTACTGGCTTAGGCCGGGAAGTTTAACTTTCGAACTCATTTACAGGGTATGAAATGTGCACATTTCATATCATTTTTTAGAAAAACTATTTATCACCACACGACTCTCGTTACGCCATAGTAGCAGATTTTCGCCATGTTTCGGCGTAACTTTCGGTAGAGTCGGCGAATTATTAAAAAGGCTGTGCACCATCAATCATCCGCGGTGCTCACTGACTTAAGTCATGTTTAATGAAGACGAATGACTAGGTACGCATCTCGATTGTAGACGACTTTTAGTGGTTACGACACGATATTTATTACTGATGTTAACAGTAAGGTACCTCTAATTAAGGATGTAAATCAACCTCCTGAAATCCTGTCTTGTTCCGCCGCTTATTATGCTTATAGAAGAGAAACTTAAGAAACTTTAGAATCCTTGTGATATGAAAATTCAACGAAACGAAAAAAATAAACGAGATATATATAGGATTTAGCCTGCGAGAGAATGATATAGAATACATGATATATTTATCTCATTCTGTCGTAAGCCACTTTTCTGATGTTTCACTTCTGCCGTGTGTGAATTGCACTAACACAATTTTTTGTATTTTTTACTATCAAATTCTTTTTGATTCCTCTGTGCATAGTTTTAGCTTCTAGGTTCAAGAGTTAGGACATTTTTTTATCGAAAGATGAGATAAGTAATAATCAAGTAATAGTTAATGAAATGACAGTTAAGTAACTACTTACTTCTATAAAAAACTCAGTACCTACCTTAATAAATAGTAGAAAAGAAGCATGCATGGTTATTACAATTTCGATTAAATTGTCGTAAAATCAATTTTATCGTATCGGATCGCTACTTGTAAAATGCAATAAATTATTCCATTCGAAATACTTTGATTGATTCAAAAAACATGCTGTTCACTTTTTTCTAGATCAAACTTGTTATTACAATTGACTTCTAGATAATTATAGTAATAACTAACTAGACCAGATAGGGATGCCACCAAAATTACTTATCTAAGTCTAAGTTAAGTCCATGTAAAGTTTAACCTAGATGATGTCCGCGACTTTGTCCACGCTGATTAAGGTTTATCATTCTCACGGAAAATTCTTGATTTTCCGGGATAAAAAGTGTAGACTATATCCTTTCCTTTCCATCTCTATGCCAAAATTGTGTTATATATTAAGTAAATACTTTGTATAGCTATATAGAAATATAGATACCCTAAGTGACCCTGCCGTGGTTGGAACCCGGGACCTCCGTCTTATAAGACACCACTGCGCCAGGGAAGTCGTCAAAACGACTTAACTGGGATGCTGTGGCACTTGGTTATAATAGGTCCTTACATATGAAATAGCCCGCCAACCCGCATTGGAGCAGCGTGGTGGGTCTAAGCTCTAATTCCCTCTCTCCTATGAGAGTGGAGGCCTGTGCCCAGCAGTGGGACGCTAATGGGCTGTAGTGGTAGTAGTGGTATATGAAATTGGCGCTTTGTCGTACTGGCCACTTTGATCTCAAATATCTCTTCTTTGGTTAGGTATTTCAGTTTCAAATTTATACAGCCACTTACTCATGCTTTTAAAGTAAAGTAAAAGTAAAATATGCTTTATTGTACACAAAGAATTTAAACGGCAAACAATAATATTAATAGAAGATACGGCACAACAGGCGGCCTTATCGCTTAAACAGCGATCTCTTCCGGGCAACCTTAGGGCAGAGGAAACTTTTAAAAGAAAGCGGGAGGGGTGTACTGAGACATAATATTAATAAATAAATATTGTATACATAAAAACGATATAAAAAATAATAATAATAGATGTATACAATATCTACACTGTGTACATTGTCACCGTAAGATTGTAAAGACCGTTAGATTATGATCTAACTCCCGAAACTGAAAACTGTCGAATGATTACAATTTAACGTATTATTTTCCGGTAGATTGTAATCTGATAGATATATATTTGGCTAGATATATATTTTATATAGATATATATTTTATATTTGGCTAGATATATATATATTTTGGATAGATATATATTTTATTTATTTATAAGTGGCCGGCCGCAGCCACTACCTCGTTATTTATGTCGAACCCTAACCTAACCTACAAGAAAGAGACAATAAAACGTAAATACAATGAATATTTCAAAAATTAACACTCAGAACATTGAACAGTTTACAATCTTTCGACAGTTTAGAATTTCGCGAGTTAGATTATAATCTCTATTATACTAATATTATATTTACCTACTTGTCTCTTTCTTGTAGGTGAGGTTAGGGTTCGACATCAATAATCAAGTAGTAATCACTTAGGTTTTATCGGGTTTAAATACCTATCAGATTACAATCTACCGGAAAATAATGCGTTAAATTCTAATCTTTCGACAGTTTAGAATTTCGCGAGTTAGATTATAATCTAACGGTTTTTACAATCTTACGGTGACATATATATACATATATATATATATATATATATATATATATATATATTTGTGTTTTGAAAACCTCTAATTCATTTGTTTTTTCCTCTTTTGGTTTTTTCTTTGCGTCACTCAGTTTATAAAATGGAAAACTTGAAATATCGCGTTATTTACGAGTACGAGTTCCATCGTGGCACCAGTGCTGCAGAAACGGCTCGATGGATTAATGACGTGTATGGCAAATGTCGCAAAAGAAAACACAGTGCGTTTTTGGTTCCAACGTTTTCGTTCTGGAAATTTCGACCTGCAGAACAAGCCCCGTGGACGGCCGGAGACCAAAGTTGATAATGAAGAATTGAAGGCTATTGTACAAAACGCTAATTTCATATGTAAGGTACAATATTTAGCTGAGGATCTCCACTTTCTCAGGACGTTTCTATCGAGAAATTCTCATCCTAAAAGTAGCTAAGTACTTAGAACTAAAGTTTTACGAGAAGGAACAAAGCATACAGAACTTTTCCTAACTATTCGACAAGTTTTCCCAATGAGATCAAACTTGGCCCGGTTCGGGGGTGAAAGTAAAGTAAATCCCTGGTTATTAAGTACTTATTTTCCATATTACTTAAGTGCTTATTACTTTAGATTAAAAATTATTACTTAATGATTTTGTCCAGTCCAGTTGCACGTATGCCCTATCGATGCTTAAGGATGTATCTTCTACACCATTCGCCAATGCTTTTTATTATAGTAGTGTCTACTCAATTTTACTTTATGGAGTCATATTCTGGTGAAACTCTGTAAACGTGCAAAGTACGTTTATACTACAAAAACGTTGCCTGAGAATTCCATTTAATAAAAAAAGAGAGGAATCCGTACGTCCAGTATTTATAGGAAAAAGGTTTCTCACTCTTACCCGAATTTACATACTCGATCTATGCCTTCTGGTGAAAAACAATACCATATAATATAACCATTGTTTTACAAAGAAATCGGAATTGCGCACCAGACCAAGTAGACAAAAAGATGGACTCCATTTGCCTATAATTAATTGTAATATTTTCCGTAAAAGTGCCTACATTATGGCCATACGAGTTTATAATAATTTGCCTGATAACATCAAAGAACTTCCCCTACCTAAATTTAAGAGAGTCTTAAAGAATTAGTTAATAAGCAAAGCCAACTATGGATAAAATTTATGATCTACCAAACCAGAAAAGAATCATCAAAATTGATCAATAATTGGCGGAATGATCGCCTAACAAAAAAACAACAACATACAGTCGAATTAGGAACCTCCTCATTTTTTGAAGTCGGTTGAAAAGGAACTTATGCAACCAAAACTTTGTCAAACTATTCGACATGTTTGCCCAATGAGTTTGTCACGCTAAGAGCCTCCAACTTGTCCCGGTTCGGGGGTGAAAGTAAAATAAATCCCTATTAGTTCGGTTTATCTTCCATCTAGATAAGAATAATAAATGATTTATTGTCCCAGATTCCTTCTCGGGTTCGTATTTGTGTTGTCTGTCCATTTTTATTGTTTTTCTTTTAGACAAATTGTTATTACTTAGGTACTTATTGGAAAAATGTTTTAACGGATAATGGGCCTATGTTCGTTCAACCAATATTTTATGTACAATGGAAAATATTTTTTTTTTCTATATAAAATGAAATATTTTTTTTCTATTTTATAATTTGCACAAACAAATACAAATATTTTGTTTCTCGCCAAACTACACACGTAGTTAATATGTTATAACGTATACCTACTGACATATACTTGCGATAGTTTAAAATGATTATCAAACTTAAAACTAAACGAGGATGTGAATTTTAGGTCTTTCGGAAGACCCGCTATTTAATAATCAGTAAGAATAAATTTATATTTGACATAGGCATCATCCTATTGAGATCGAAATTGAGGTCACAATATAATCACAACGGAAGATCACAAACCACGATTAAACGAGGCAACTAAGCGTTAAGTTATAAAACCAAGGCCGGATTATAGGCCTTGATTTAACGTAATGCTTCGTAGCACTGTAAAACGTACTTAATATAACTCCACTAAGAAGAAATATTCCTTTAAGTGCTTTAATTTTTTAGGGTGCTGTACCTCAAGAGGAAAAAGGGATCCCTTCATTGTCTGTCTGTCTGTCTGTCACCCACCGTTTCCTCGGGAACGCGTGAGGTTGAAATTAATATCAAAATAATACTTAGGATTACTGTGTTTTGGTACTCTTTAATTTTCCGGGATAAAAAGTACTGTGTTATTCCACTTTCCAGACTATAATCTATCTCTGTGCCAAGTATCATCCAGATCCGTTCAGCCGTTCTGGCGTGATTGAATACAAACATCCGTAGTGTTGGTTAATAAACTTTTATTTATCCATCAAAACTTTCGCCTTTATAATATTAAAAAAATTAAAAGTATTAGTATAGATTAGTTAACTAGTAGAATTGGCTAACTAATCACTTATTAGCATTATTACTGTTTGTCATTATATCTTACGGAACAGGGAGTATAATATCAGTCAATTTGACTCGTTTCATGTCATTCGATTTAATCTGCGTATACCGACGTCATATTGAAAATAGTTGGTATAAATACGAGTGTTTCGACGATGGTAATTCAGTCTCCTGCCGGCAGACTCAGCGATTATTGAATACTTTTGTGTTTAGATCGCTATTTGGTTTAGAGCTTAAGGATAGCAATCGTGGCCAGACCAAATGAATATTGTTTTTAGTTATAGCCAACTTTTATCTAAATACATTAAATCTCTCGTGAAACCTCTACACGTTTAACCATTTATTCGTGCAAGTTACAAATGAGAGGACAAATATATAAAAAGTGTTTATGTTTATAGGAATTCTTTAAAAAATGTTATGTAAGAACTTATGAAGATGGGGTTAACTGGGGTTGTTAAAGGTATTTTTACCTAACTTGGAAAATAGTAGACATAATAAAGGTTCTGTTTATTCATTTAACTATTCACGTAACTTCAGAACTTTCATGTTAATTAACGTCTTCGTTGAATTTCAGCACTTAGCCTATTCAAAATACAAAATAAGCTATCAAGTTCCACAGCTCGTTATACTAAAAGCCATTATACACTTTCTGTCTTCTAATAATTCTAGGTATAAAATTACCATGCTGAATAATTTAACTAACTAGTTGTCGAAATGTGTTCAATTAATTTGTCTTCGAATATTTACGACGTATTGGTATGGCTCTAAATTATACAGTAGACTATACAAGTGCAAGATACACACTGTACCACACAGATTTACTGTGGCGGATTATAGCAAATTAAACTTCTATTATTTGACGACCTCCGTGGTGCAGTGTTGAGCGCTGTTGTCTTAACGTGCGGAGGTACCGGGTTCGATTCCCGGCAGGGTCAATTTAGGAATTATTAATTTCTGAATTTTCCTTGGTCTGGTCTGGTGGGAGGCTTCGGCCGTGCCTAGTTACCACCGTACCGGCAAAGACGTGCCGCCAAGCGATTAAGCGTCCGGTACGATGCCGTGTAGAAACCGATTACTAGTTTAATAAAACTGCCATACCTCTAACAGGTTAGCCCGCTACCATCTTCGACTGCATCATCACTTACCATCAGGTGTGATCGCAGTCAAGGGCTAACTTTATTAAAGAAAAAAAGTTACAAATTCACGCCTCTGGTGACCAAAGAGCTGGTGCTAATAATTAGCCAAACGTCTTAGCCTTGCCATTCAACGAGGTAATAACGCCAGTGTTTTGGGCACCATGCCCATTAACGATCACTTGGACGGCGTGTATTTTTTGTAAATATAATTAGTTTTTAATTTAGATTTCATTTTATTACGGCGTGTATTTTTTGTAAATATAATTAATTTTAATTTAGATTTCATTTTATTACGGCGTGTATTTTTTGTAAATATAATTAATTTTAATTTAGATTTCATTTTATTACGGCGTATATTTTTTCTAAATATAATTAATTTTAATTTAGATTTCATTTAATTACGGCGTGTATTTTTTGTAAATATAATTAATTTTAATTTAGATTTCATTTAATTATGGCGTGTATTTCTTGTAAACATAATTAATTTTTAATTTAGATTTCATTATATTACGGCGTGTATTTTTTGTAAATATAATTAGTTTTTAATTTAGATTTAATTTTATTTCTTACTTTTAAAGCTACAGGGTGTTCAGAAAATTTCCAGTGCTGCACTTTTTAGCGCAGAACATGGCGGGTTGCTAGCGCGGCAATAAATAACACGCTCCAATTTGTATAAAGGCTTTTGCGGTCACATCCGAGCCGTGGGTTGTGTGTTGTGTGTAATTCAATGTTTATTTAACGTTTGTACTCATTTGCGTCCTTTGTTTAACATACAGAATTTAAAAAAAAATCTTTACGTGATCATTTTTTTTATCCACTACAAATTAGCCCTTGACTGCGATCGCACCTGATGGTAAGTGAATTCAATGTTTATTTAACGTTTGTACTCATTTGCGTCCTTAGTTTGAGATTCAGATTTTAAAAAAAAGTTTCTTTGTTTTTTTTTTTTATCGACTACAAATTAGCCCTTGACTGCGATCTCACCGGATGCAGTCTAAGATGGTAGCGGGCTAACCTGTTAGGGGCATGGCGGTTATTTTAAACCCATACCTATATTCTGTTTCTACATGGCATCGTACCGGAACGCTAAATCGCTTGGCGGCACGTCTTTTACCGGTAGGGTGATAACTAGCCACGGCCGAAGCCTGCCTCCAGGCCAGACCAGGGAAATTTCAGAAATTATAAATTTGCTGATGCTCGCGACTTCGTTCCCGTGGATTTCGGTTTTTCGGTTCCCGCGGGAACTCTTTAATTTTCCGCGATAAAAAGTAGCCTATGTGCTATTCCAGACTATAATCTATCTCTGTGCCAAAATTCATCCAGATCTGTTCAGCCGTTCTGCTATGATTGAGTAGCAAAAATAACATATAAATAATAAATATAGTTTACATATCGAGTTTAATGTATTATAATTTTTAAGATTCTGCCTCACAGACATCTCTTAAAATAAAATAACACCAATAAATTTACTTACCTACCTACTCTAATTACTTACTAACTTGGTATTTACTTACTTAAGTAATTATTTAAATTTTATTTCACATGAGCAACGTTAATCAACAAATGGATAAACTCGGCTTTGCACAAAAACATAAAATCTTAATTTTCATGCAAAATTCAACATTTTTTGTAACATTTCCATATCTCCATGTTGCTACACTTACGTAGAGTAAGTTTCTTGTTTTTATACGCTTATGAGCATCGCGTTAATTAACCCGTAATAAGTTGAAGTTTATTATTCAAATTTAATAATTAACTAACTTCAACTTAATACGGTAAGTACTAAAGTATTAAAATTTGTATAGCTTTGATCATATAGGTAACTAGCTGATGCCCGCGACTTCGTCCGTGTGGTATAAGTTTTTTTGGTTCCCGCGGGAACTCCTTAATTTTCCAGGATAAAAGTAGCCTATGTCTCTCTCCAGGTCCTCAACTATACCCATGCCAAAAGTCACGTCGATCTTATTTATGCGTGATTGAAGGACAAACAAACACACTTTCGCATTTATTATATTTATTATGAATATAAGTGCTTTTCAATAATTAATTTAAGTTACCATACCCTTTTTTTTTTTTCGAGGGGGAAATCTTCCTTAGATACCCAACTTCTGGGGGAGAAGTCGGGTTATGTAGGATTTGTACCTACTAAAACCCCCTCGATGGCCACCCTCTACATATTGGGAGGCTCCGAGATACCATACCTAGGGAATGGTTTTCATTCAGTTGAACCACTTGTCTAAATTTTAAACTTTGTCAAATACTAAATAACAAGCGGTGATAGACTATTTGTTACTTGTTCGCCCTGCGATTCTTTGGTATGAGTATGGTAGTGCGAATTTGGCCTTTTCGTTTCATCCGTGCCTCGGAGAGCACGTTAAGACGTCGGTCCCGGTTTTATCACTAACATCTGATAATAATAATCGTTACAAACCTAAATATAATATAAAAAATAGTACTCTTAGAAGGACCTCGGAACCCACCGCATTAATAACCCAGAAAACCCCTGCCATTATGTGATCAATGGGAACGAGTCACGACCATCGGCAAAGAGGAATACGACGCAGAGAGAGATTACAGAAATAGTTACTTACTTAACTTGCAGCAATATTACCAAAATTAATAAAGAGTCGAAACTTTTTCTACAAAAAGAAAGTGTGTGTGTGCAATTTATACACGGCAGAAGTGAAACTTCAGAAAAGTAGCCTACGAGATAGTGAAATAAATATAACTTGTATTCTATCTCATTCTCTCGCAGACTAAATCCTATATATGTTTGTCTCATTTTGTTGTCGCTTTTGTTTCGTAGAATTTTCAAATCACAACGATTGTAAAGAAGTTTCACTTCAAAATATCCCCACAACCGGCCCAACTCCCATGTCCAAACAAAAACTAATTAGACTTCACAACGCCCCTTCATCAAGCAGATTAAAAAACTTCCACGTTGAATAAAATTGTACATTACCATCTAACCTACCCGAGCTATAAAATTAAAACCATAGACTTGTGCTTAATATTTGCCACCGCAACTGAAAACTGTCCCTCCGCTTTTTTATCCACTACACGTTAGCCCTTGATTGATTCACCTGATGTTAAGTGATGATGCAGCCTAAGATGGTAGCGGGCTAACCTCTCAAGGGCATGGCAGTTATATTAAACCCATACCCCTGTTCGGTTTCTACACGGCATCGTACGGGAACGCTAAATCGCTTAGCGGCACGTCTTTGCCGATAGGGTCGTTACTAGCCACGTCCAAAGCCTCTCACCAGGCCAGACCAGGGAAAAGAAAATTCAGAAATACTAATTCCCAAATTGACCCTGCTGAGGTCTAATCCGTGACCTACGCTCGTTTAGACAACAGTACTCAACACTGCGCCACGGATGTCGTCATAAGGTTGCTGTTCTTCTCGGACGAGGGCGCGTTTGGAACTCTCGTAGCTTTAGTTTTAACTTTAATCCATGGTCAAATCACAAGGCCTCGACGTTTGCGTGTTCATAACTAAACGAAAGTTACTATTGGTGAACTTTTCATATTTGTCACATTTCCGAAATTTTACCCATAACTGCTTACAACAAAAAAAGGCTGGAAGGCTAGAAGACACGTTGTCCTAAGTAAACGACGCGATGCAATGCGACGCGATACGACGCCATAGAAAATGACAAACTTATCTACGAGACGACGTAGGCCACGTGAAGGGTTAGCTACTGTTTGATACTGTGTGTCGCGTTTGTCGCTCACATAGGCCGTTTGAGAAGTTAATAAGTTCAGTGTTTCGGTTTAAATCTTATCCAAGGTTTAAATTCAGTACACATATAAAACTGGTCTTAAATAGTATGAAGGAGCCATTACACCGAAAACGAAAAACAGTCTCAGCCATGTTCCTAAAAACAAAAAGAACGGTATCGTCCTACAATTTTTTAATACAGCGATTCCGAAGAAATAACGCTGAAACCCCAAAAACTGTGGAAGTGATAATTCCCGCTATTCGACGTGTTGAGAATACCCCGCGGCTGCGTCTAAACTCTAATGACCATGGTCAAATGATCAAACAGACAAGGAAAGTCCGTACAAATAGACTATTATCGTCTACCGCGGGCTTAAATGTGTGTTTTATAAAACGTTCTCACTGGCGCTAATGATTAGGTGTCGACTGTCGATCTTAAAGTCTAACTACAAAAAAAAACTCGAGTAGTTCTAATATACTTACCACGATCATCTAAAGGAGGCATCTAAAACTGGTCTTAAACTGTATTTAAATAAGGCATTACATCGAAAACGAAACAAAACCTTATTCGTGTTCCTAAAAACAAAAAGAACGGTATCGTCCTACAATTTGTTAATACAGCGATTCCTAAGAAATAACGCTGAAACCCCAAAAACTGTGGATGTGATAATTCCCGTCATTCGACGTGTTGAGAATACCCCGCGGCTGCGTCTAAACTCTAATGACCGTGGTCATATGATCAAACAGACAAGTCGAGTCCGAATAAATAGACTATCATTATCTTAGGCTGGTTTAAATGTGTGTTTTATAAAAAAAAAAACTATTTATTTATTTTTATAGACTAGCGTTATAAACAATCCTACAACAGCTACGCAGAAACCCCAAAAACTGTGGAAGCGATAATTCCTGTCATTCGACGTGTTGAGAATAGCCCGCGGCTGGGTCTGAACTCTAATGACCGTGATCACAAATGCTCACACAGACAAGGCAAGTCGTACAAATAGACTATCATCATCTAACGCGGGCTTAAAAGTGTTATATTAAACGTTCTCACTGGCGGTAATGATTAGGTGTCCATCTCAAAGCCAACGGTAATATTTTTATGATTCTGAAGTTTTCTTAATTATTTTATCTATACTAATATTATAAATGCGAAAGTTTGGATGGATGTATGGATGTGTGGATGGATGTTTGTTACTCAATCACGCCTCAACGGCTGAACGGATCTGGATGAAATTTGACACAGAGATAGATTATAGTCTGGAATAACACATAGGCTACTTTTTATCCCGAAAATTAAAGAGTTCCAACGGGAACCGAAAAACCTCCATCCACGCGGACGAAGTCGCGGGCAATCGCTAGTTTTTAATATTTATAAGCAACACTGCGACGCTGTCACCGGGTCAGGTAAGTTTGTGGGAGTGTAATACTGCTTTAAGCGATGGTCGTAACCCCCCTGCGCTCAGCACTAGGGAGGGAGGTGGGTTTAGCTCGCGGCTGGGTCTAATGACCGTGATCAGTTGATCACACAGACAAGGCTATCGTGCAAGCTCAAACAAATATACCATGACCACATAACGCAGGTGTGTTTACACTTTAAGGTGAGTTTCCACAAGAGATTTGCGAGGAAAATGAGCGGAGCGGTAGCTCGGAATCCAACAGAAAGGAATCGGACGTGAAAAAAATATCATGTCATTTAACTTCTTCAAACTTCTTTTTCATTAAGTAAGTCTGTGAATCGTCGAGTGAATTTACCGCACGAAATATTATTCCTACCGAGAAGAGCCAGCAAGAAATGAGTGAACGAATGAATGAATTTCTCGTAAGATTAACCCAATAACTAATTCTCAATACTCAATTTATTTATTACATGTAGGACATACAGATATCTCTTATGTAACGTCATGTTTTGAATCTACCATCGGAAACTCAGCAGTTGCTCTTTTTTTGGACTAGTAACAACTCTCGAATTACTAGTAATAATTGCTCGACCCGGTAATCGTATCCAGGAGCCAGGACCTTTTAGTCCGCATTTAAACATTGCTAGACTAACGAGGCAGTTGTGCTGTGCGAGGCTAAGTAAATGAAGTAAATCCTTTTGGTGGATTTTTTCCTCACTCACCGCTTAGTTACCTCACATATCTGGTGGAAACGCACCCTTAATGTGTTTTATCTATCTTCTCATTGGTGATATAAATTACACGTTAACCTATCCAAACATTATTAAAAGTACTTATCTTTTTTATAGTGCAACAAAATTACATGCTGTGTACTGACTTTTATAAAAACTGGTCGTGCGTAAAACGCGCTATAATTTAATTGACAGGATAATGTTGTGAATGATGCATTGCGACCATCGCTGTTCGATTAAGCAATTATGTTACTACTAGCTGATACCCGCGACTTCGCCTGCGTGGATTGTGGTTTTTTGTTTCCCGCGGGAACTCTTTAATTTTCCGGAATTAAAAGTAGCCTATGTGTTAATTCAGTGTATAATCTATCTCCATTCCAAATTTGGAATTTGGCTTGGTTTACTCTTTGACGAGAAACTATTGAGTTTTTGCGTGAAAGAGTAACAAACATACACACACATACGAACAATAATTTTAGTCGTAACTAATATTAGAAATATTTATAAAAGATTTATAATACGCACTGCTACTGCTAAATGCTATCAGAAGCGGTGATAGTCTGGTGGTTTAGAGTTAGACACTCGACCTAATACGAATACGGGGGGACCTACTCGAATACGGGGCTGTAGGTTGGATCCCGAGCAACTTTAACTTTTCAAAGATACGTGTGTTTTAATGAAATTAAATATCATTTTCTTTTAAACGGTAAAGGAAAACATTGTGCGGAAACCGGCATTGTTTTCTCACGATGTTTTCCTTCGCGAAGTGATATTTAATTGTAACTGAAAGTAAAGTGCCCGGATTCTATATCTGGACTTCTTCTCGCTATCAATCTAAGTATAACGTTTTATGTAATAAAATAATGAAAAATCAATACTTAAGTATGAAAAATGTGTGTGTGTGTGTGTGTGTGTGTGTGTGTGTGTGTGTGTGTGTGTGTGTGTGTGTGTGTGTGTGTGTGTGTGTGTTTTTTTCTATAAACGTAATAAATGTAACAGATTTAATACTGTAACCCAATCAAAGTGTAACCGTTTATATCTGTTAACTAGCTAATGCCCGCGACTTCGTCTGCGTACATCGAGGATTTTTTGTTCCCGCAGGAACTCCTTAATTTTCTGGTATAAAAAGTAGCCTTTGTGCTATTCCAGACTATAATCTATCTCTGTGCCAAATTTCAGCCAGATCCGTTCAGCTGTTGGGGCGTGATTGAGTAACAAACATCCATACATCATACATCCATACAAACTTTCGCATTTATAATATTAGTAAGATTTAGTGTTAATATCTGTAATTGTAGAAAAAACACTTCTATATCTGTTACAGATATAATACTTAAGTGTTTTGGGTCAGTAACAGTCTAAAAAACACATTGAAAAGTTTTACAGCTTTGATTCTGTTATCAATTCATACTGTATACATATAAACACTTAATTCTGTAACCTTTATGAAATTGTTTTTCAGTCCCCGGTGCCATCAATGCACAAAAGTTGACGTGCTAGTCGAATTGCATCGCACGCTAAGCATTAGCTAGGACTAGATTATAGATGCAAATTACAGCGAAGTTACTTTAGAGTGCTTCAGATTTGATTTCACTTGCCGTTTCAAGCCGGCAATCAAATTCTCGATATACAGTTGACAGCGTCCAATCAACCTGCTTTATCGGTACATTGAATTTAGAAACATTAAAGTGACGGCAATTCCGTTCATTGATTGCCTTTTTAAGTCACCAATAAAGGGATTTTTTAACTCGAATGATTTGATAGACTATTTCAATGAATGATATATAATTTTTTTATTTTACGTAGGACAACTTAAGATAAGTCAAGTCTCAAGATTCTACCACCGGTGCAGAAATTAAATCTACTGGGAAGAGCCGGAAAGAAACACAGCAATTGTTTTTTTCTTAAAGAAAAAATGTTACGCCTTGTAAATAATATACAATGCATACGATACGTAACAAGTATTACACTGACTCGTGGGTTGCTTCCATGCAACTTTGGGACTAAGAAAATCATCAATAGTATTATAACCTCGACTTAACAGATGCTGTTTAGCACAGTCTTTAAATTTATACAATGGCAAATCCAAACACTTTTTGGAACCATGTTCTCATGAATCCGAAAGAGAGAAAAATGCTGGCGTAGAAAATGAAAGAAAAATTCGACAACCGTGAAAACAGAAGTAACAGACCCATGCACATTTATAATAATGACCTCCCGACCGAAGTTCGGCCACGGGTGCCTATCTCCAGAGAGATAGCCATCTAGCACGGGAGATAATTATAGTGCACAAGGTTGTGCGTATACACAGGTGCACTCCCTTTTCCTGTACTCACATAGCCCGATGGGACGGAAAATCCGACACGACCGGTGAAAGGTCAGGCGCAGAACCGACGGCTTAACGTGCTCTCCGAGGCACGGGGTTGATACACCACCAACTTCCTAACTCCGGGCTAAACGATAAAATGATAAATTATTTATTTATTTCATGTAGGACAACTTGTGCCACTTATGAAACGTTAAGACTCTACCACCGGTTCGGAAAGCTGATTCTACTGAGAAGAGCCGGCAAGAAACTCACCAGTTGCTCTTTTCATAGAAAAGAAAAGGTTAGGTACAATATGTAGACAACACAACACATACGTTACAAGTATTACACTGACTGGTCACTGAATGTGAGGCCGGTTGCTTCCAGTGCTTGCTAGTACTGAGAATGTCTAGTCAAAAAACCCCTATACCTAATTATGACCCGACCCGGGACTCGAACCTGGGACCTCGTCGGCCGCAGTCGAACATGCTAACCACCAACGAGGCAGTCACATTTATAACATTAGTATGGATAGCAAAGATAATTCCAATCTCACGCCAATCGTGTCACATCGTCAAATAGAGGTATCTCTCAAGGGTTGACATGAAAAATTCAGGGCGCGTTCTAACCGGGATTTATATCGTACGTGTCCTTCAGTTCCTCACTCTGTGAAGGATTGAGAGTGAAGGTTTTACTCGCAAGAGGCACCCGTATACCTTAGAGTTACAACCCTAGAAGGCAATATGAAGTGTGGTTAATTTAAAAATACTAGTTAATAGCTGACATCGTTAGCCTAACTTCTCAACATAATAGGGACTTACTGTAAGAAAATTTTTGATGTACAGTCTAGACACTGTAGTTCTGTGTTTTAGTGGGCACCAGTCGATCGCTCACATCGAAAATTTAAATCCTTGGCAAGTACTTACTTAAGTACTTATCGGGTTTTTTTTAGTTTCTTTCGTCACATATATACTTACTTAATAAATTTAAATTGAAGATCCAAAAAGCATCTATATTGAATTGAAATATCTTAGTTAGCGAAAAGCTTAATTTTTATTTAAACTTAAAAATTTTAAACTTTGTTAACTTAAAAATTTACAAATAAAAAGCTTTCAAAAACCGCAAAAGTGCACAACTTTATGTAATGAGCCATATATATTTTTTTTCTAGTCGTCTTTATTTTCGAAGGAAACAGCTTTGTGGTAAAACGTGATGAGTTCTCATTCATGTAAGGTTAGAAAAAGTATCACGTAATAAATCTTCCAGCTGAAATGGATACGGAATAAAAGATGAACATGTATTATGCTCTTGAAAGTCGTGACCTTACCTTATGTGAACAATAACAACACACCATATCAAGTTTCTGACGAATACATGGTAATTCTTACTAATAACATATTAAGGCTGAATAAGGATTTTGTTTAAGAGTGTCTGAACAAATAGATCCAATACATGTACACTTAGTCTAATTTTTTACTTTGTCAATTCGATTGATCATATTGAGCGTTCGATCACATTAGCGTCAAAGTAAAATTGACCGAAACTCCTTGATTTAATGTCGCAAATTCAGTACTGTACGTCCACGGACTCATACAAATCGATTTGCTTCCTCGTTTCTAAAATTCGTTTCCTGCATCAGCTGCAGAAATCATAACGGCATGGCTGTAGTAAAGTAGTTAATGGGTTTTTCCTGCAATAATGCAATTTACTCCATACTAATATTATAAATGCGAAAGTGTATTTGTCTGTCTGTCTGCTTGCCCGTCTGTCTGTCTGCTACGCTTTCACGGCCCATCTGCTCAAACGATTTTGATGAAATTTGGTATGGGGTGAATTTGTATCCCGGGGAAGGACATAGGCTAATAGTTTAAAAAATCAAAGAGTTCCCGTAGGAACAAAAAACCTTAATCCACTTGGATGAAGTCGCAGGCATCATCTTTCAAGTAGTTACATAATAAGTAGGTATTTAACTGTAAATCTGTCTCCCGATTGTCTAAAAGTTGCCGATTAAATCGTCAAAGTGCGGCGTCAAAGTAAAATAAACCATAACAGCATTGAATTAAGTTAATTCTTTCACAATCGCACCTCAGATTGAGTGAAATTATCGTTTGCCCAATTAGCATTAATGCAGAATAAACACCATTCATTCAGCCAATGGCACTAATACTTCATGCAAAAATAAATATAGCCAAGCCTAACAAATCCTCTGACGCAAATAACAAATAAGTATTTTAAGTTTGCAAGAACAAAAATATTTTAAAACGAACATCTTTTACATCTATAATTTTCCCCTGCCTAAGAAACCACCTACACAAAGAAGCGCTTTAGGAAATGTGTAAGAACAAATATTTTTTAAAACGAACATCTTTTAAACCTATAATTTGCCGTTACATCGTGTATAGTTTGACAGCTAGAAGTAGTTGTAAGCAGAAGAAACGCAGTAAACCCAATAATTACAGATCAAATCCGCGAATGCAAATTAAAACCGTCGGGATTCAACCGTGCAATCCTCGGCTATCATGCTGCACCTAGTAATTTAAACAGCCTACTTTATTTTGTAATTTTTATTACACTGCTAACCCACACTTAGGGAATTATGTAAACAATAATCATACATAATATTATAAATGCGAAAGTGTGCTTGTTTGTTGGTATGTTGGTTTGTCCTTTAATCACGTCGCAACAGAGCAACAGATCGGCGTTATTTTTGGCATGGGTATAGTTGGGGACCTAGAGAGTGACATAGGCTACTTTTTATCCCGGAATATGAAGAAGTTCCGGGGGAATAAAAAATCCGCCCGGAGCTCCGAATCCGATGCAGGTCCAAATCCGCATTGACAATATTATTATGATTATGCTCTGTTCCTAAAGCTTGACTCAACAAAGCTGCTTGGTAAGTTTGACTCAACCAATTACCATTCTGAGTTTGACTCAACCAAGCACCTTGCTTAAATTGACTTAACAACGCTCTTTGCTGAGTATGACTTAACTTGTGTCCCGGACATAGGCGGACTTTTTATCCCGGAAAATTAAGAAGGAAGTGGAATTTAAAAAAAACTTTTCGTGGACGAAGTGCGGGCGTCGTCTTGTATACCATAAACCAGTGGCGTGCAATTCATAGAGGCATAAAAACACTTCTTATAAAACGGAAATACGACAATCTCAGTGCACATTTTCATTATCATCATCATTAAGTCCTATGTCCCCCCTTCGGGGCAGAGGGCAGACACTAGTCTTTTCCTAGCCGATTTGTCGGACGCCTTATGCTTCAGCTCGCCCAGCGTTAGGCTGAACTTTTTCGCCTCATCAAGTTTAGTACGCCGCCAGGTTTGTTTTGACCGCCCGCTTTTTCGTTGAACTTGCGGGTTCTATTTTCATTATAAACAGTCAGTGAATATGTATTCTGACTAACTAATGCCTACCCCTGCTTCAAGCCCTGTGCACGCCTCTGCCATAAACATAAAAGTAACACTAGCCTGTGACGTCATAAAAACGAACTGAAAACACATAAACGTTGTTTATTAATGAAGGCAACGTTTCGGAGGGTAGTTCGCGCGGGCCGGGATCTCTTGAAATAGAGATTAGGGACGGGCTTTCGGTGTAGCAATTTAAGGGGAAGGCGAATTTGATGAAATTTTATACGGGACACAAAGTTAATAAAGGGATGCCCGTTTATTAACTTCTCCAGGATAAATTTAGTCTCAAGTTTTTTCTAAAAATCACAATCAATTTTTAACAAATCAGTAGTTAAATCCATTCTTTTACCCACGGCGGAACGGAGACGATTAAATATACCAGGTGATGCTCGCGACGTCGTCCGCGTGCATTAAGGTTTTTGATTCCCGCGGAAACTCCTTAATTTTCCGGGATAGAAGTAGCCTTTATTCTTCCCCGGGACACAACCTATATCTGTACCAAATTTCGTCAAAATCGGTTGAAAAGTTGGGCCGTTAAAGCATAGAGACAAAGAGACGGACACATTTCCGCATTTATAAATACTATAATATATGAATATGGATATTATGGATTCCCAGTACGCTAATCGTTTGGCGGCACGTCTGTACAGGTAAGGTGGTATCTAGCCACGGCCGAAGACTCCGACCAGACCAGATCTGAGGGCCAATCTAAGCAAACCGTAAACATCTTAAACGTATTAGGTACTCAAACTGTTTATGGAGTTCATACATCCTTGTTGACGTGCAGGCATCTATGAACTCCTTATACAGGTCGAATTATACGTTTGACAATAGATTACGATTACGATTTCCTTACACAATCGGGGGCAGACCAGAAAAATTCAGAAATAAAAAATTGACCCGCCGAGAATCGAAACCGGGGTATCCCACTTATAAGACCGCAATGCTCACCGCTGGGCCAGGAAGGTCGTTTTCGAAAACTTATATGAATACCTAGAATAGTAAAGTTGTCTTTTTTCAAACTAGAATGAACAGGTCGGGCCATTAAACCAAAGGAAAGCATTTCGAAACATAAATTGTAATGACCCAAAGTAGTTCAACTAACTACCGAAGTTTATGTTTATGATTGAAATTCTTTATAGTTGATGTAAACGGGGCATGCGTCAATCAATCCAGCTATGCGGGACTTATCATAAATCCTTCAGTCTGTTTAGGGAGTTTACACACTTAGCAGTTTCAAAAGAGCAACTACCGAGTTTCTCGCTTGTTCTTCTCGGCAGGAACGGTATTCCCAACCAGTGGTAGATTCACTCGACTATTCAAGAGCACTTGTTAAAAGTCTACTTGAATAAAAAATATTTAATTTGATTTAGATAGTATGATTCGAAATTCTTTGCTGGTTTTCCTGACGCGTTTTGTTCGCGTTTAGGCATTATTTATGATTTAAAATTCTTTATTGATGACAAACACGGCATGCATCAATTAATAATACCGATGCGGTGCTTAGAACCCGTTTAGGCTGCTTATATAATTCACGTTTGCTTGACGTGTTTTGTTGGCGTTTACCCAGTGACGATCTTCGGACGCTTTATTACCTAATTGTTTGAATTGGTATACATTTTCGTCGCTGTAAAGGTACAGATTAATTATTTATTAGTTACTTTGTGTAGCTTCAAACTCATAGCGTTTTCCTGCCGCGTTTTGATGGTTCATTATAGTTTATAGTTAACGCAAATGGGGCATTCATAAATCAGTCAACCGGTGAGGGACTTATCCATAAATCTGTTTGTCGTTTTAGGGCGCTTACAAACTGGCATTATTTCTGTTGCGATATTTCGTGAAAACCCTATTTTAGTTTAAGTGTGTTGCTTAATTTCATGTAAACAACTGTCATACTATCTACTAGTTAGCTAATTGGTTTTATCACTGCCTGAGTGACAGGCACTTAGTACTAAAATGATACCTTGTAATATTTGAGGTTATAATATTATGTCTTACCGTTAAGTTCAGTTTAGTATTAAGTCGTCTGACACGACATTTTATCGGAGAGAAACCACACATCTTGTTGGATGAAATATGATTTAGAACAGCTTCTTGTTTATCGGTAACTGTAAACAAGTAATTAAGTCAGCAGTTAATTAAGTAATATTTACAGTATTAGTTAAGTTACACTTAAGAATTGTAGTTAGTAGTTACTGAAATTGTTTTAATAAGTACTTAGTTAATTATTTTCATAGATATAGTTTTACGATTGTTGGCAACAGGTATATTCCAAATACAATAAAAAAACAAGTTACTATACTTACCACAGTTTCTGCAGAATTAAGATAACAAATATAATGTAACCAATTTTAAACTCACATGTTTTGTCGGAATCTGCAGTTACTCGGCAGTCCTGCCTGCCTTTGCCTGGCATTGTGTTACCTGGTGTGAGGCTTCGGCCGTAGTAACTGCCACCCTACCGGCAAAGACGTTCCGCCAAGCGATTTAGAGTTTCGGTACGATGCCGTGTAGAAACCGAATAGGGGTAGTATGGGTTTAATATAACTGCCATGCCCCTAACAAGTTATCCCGCTACCATCTTAGACTGTATCATCATTTATCATCAGGTGAGATCTTAGTCAAGGGCTAACTTGTAGTGGATAAAAAAACTTCTTATTAATGTGCTAGTTCGCACGAAAAACGCTCGTGTGTCGTATGACCTTAAATTTCCATTGTTTACGTGTTCAAAATGGATGATTTCAAATTACGAAATGGTTTATACGGAAAGCGTTGTAAGCGCTTTTTTATTGTAGCCATGCCAAATGAAATAATGCTGCGTAATGAAATGGTATAAAAACATCGATATATATGTAGGTACTAGATGGGCCCTTTCATAAAAAATGTTGGGCGCCGACTTGTAGGACGTGCCCCTCACCTGTATAAGCCTGTCCTTGTCCCCGTCATAGCGCTGTCCCGCTTTTCAGACTAGATGGCGTTACTAAAATTAGTCCACATTCTTTGTTTGACAGGGCCACGGCTATGTAAATCGAGGTCGTTGGTTGTTAGGGCTTTTTTATTGTAGCCATGCCTCGCTGCGTAATGAAATGGTATAAAAACATCGAATATATATGTAGGTACTAGATGGACCCTTTCATTAAAAAAGTTGGGCGTCCGACTTGTAGGGCATGCTCCTCACCTGTAAAAGCCTATCCTTGACCCCGTCATAGCGCTGTCCCGCTTTTCAGACTAGATGGCGTTAGTAAAATAAGTCTACATTATTTGTTTGACAGGGCCACGGCTATGTAAATTTAGGTCGTTGGTCGTAAGCCATGCTATGCTGCTAATGAAATGGTATAAAAGCAACAATCCTTTTATTGGGCAGGCGATATAATGTTATCGGACCGTTGGACCACCCAAAAATAATAAAAAATAAAGGTATTGAAATCCACAATCAGCTATTCACGCGATATTATTATATTTTGAATGAATTTTCACCACTAAGAAATAGAGCAGAAATACACTACGGGATATATTCGATACTATATAATAGGATACAATAGAAAATTAGATTAGGAAAATACACAACAGTAGTAGATCTCTAAAGTATACAGCACTACATGATGCCCGCGATTTCGTCTGCGTGGATTTTCATTTTTGAAAAATCGACTGGGAGCTCTAGGATTATCCGGGGTATAAACTAGCCTATGACGTTCCTCAGGATGCATCCTATATTAAAATCGGTCGAACAAATGAAAGCGAAGCAGAATATAGACAGAGTCACACTTTCGAATTGTATATTCATAATATATTTAAGTATGGATTTGGAATAAGTAAATGATCTTTAAAGATTTCGAAAAATATGTATTAAAATCTTAATAAATATCTTAAATGTATTAAATAAATACCTTAAAACTAGCACTCAGTTTCCCCCTCTCTCCTCTCCGTCATATAATGCTCTTCTTCTCTCAAAGAATCGAAGAGTTTCCAAGTGAGGATTACACCAGCTATTTCAACCAGAGATATAAGTAACGAAGCACCAGCAAGAGAAGAAATTATAATCTTGGTGTACACGACAGCCACTTTGGCGCATCCTAATCTTTCATTCGCCTCCTTATCAGTAAACTTACAGGTTTCTCTGTAATAGCTGTCCAAACAACAAGTAAGAGGTAGGTCTTCTCTCCAGTTTCTATAATTTCTAGCGCCATCAGCGCCGCAGCATCTCAATTTCCTCTCAATAGTTCCGAAAGCGTTGAAAACGTCAGGGTTGGATTGAGAATTGTGGTAACCATCGTATACTGTGTCCTCGATAAATTTGTCAGTATCTTCTCCGTTGACGTAAACGAAGATTAACGTAGCTGCCAGCAGTTGTCCAATTACAATCAGGATCATGAAGAGACCGTATGTACCTAACAGTCTTTTACTCTCTTTATTGGCACCACAATATCCGCAGAAGGCTACGATGATCACAAAGAAGCCGAGAAGTATGATAAGCCATGGCGCAATTTGGGGCCAGTAAATCCTATAATCCAGTAAATAGTGATTACTGTTTCTCAACGCGATTATTTCGGAAAGTTGCACAAAAAACCAGACGCCAGTAGCCGCTGTCGCCAATCCGAAGATCGCGTATATTATATTCATAATATACAGAACACGTTTAATAAAGTCTTCCTTCTCCATTTTGGTTTTCGGCTTTCAAGTTATCAACCGGCGTGATTGACCGTTGACGATAAAGTGAAGAAACGTTACAATAAGGCAGGTTTTCATTTTATTGCACGATTATCTTAAAAATCTATAAAGAAAACCACAATCCTAAAAACCGACCAATTCGAGTCGGTTTCCCACAGGGTTCCTTACCATTACATAATTTTAAACATTGTAAATTAGTGCGGAAGGACATCGGAACCCACCGCATTATTATCCCAAGAAAAATCCTACCATTATGTCATTAATGGAGAGGGGTCTCGACTCTCAGGAATGAGGAATACGACGCGCAGAGAGATTGTAAAATAAGCAAGAAAGGCACACAAAAATGGCGATTCTTGTATAGATCTTGTATCTAAGTATATAAAAGGAAAACGCACAGCTCAACGCCACTGGATGGATCGGGCTGAAATTTGGCATACAGATAGCTATTATGACAAAGACATACACTAAGAAAGGATTTTTAAAATTCAACCCCTGAGAGTGTAAAATATGTGTTTGAAATTTGTGTAGTCCACCCAAAGTCACTGGCGTATGCTAGTATTCCTATAATCTTTATTTTATTTTTATTATTTGTTGTTATAGCGGCATTAGCAATACACACTGAAAAATTTCAGCTGTCTATGAAAGCTTCATGCTTATGTCGCTTCACGAGACACACAGACGGTGACAGACAGACGGACAGTGGAAGCTAATAGGGTCCCTAGGGTCCGTTGGCACCCTTTGGGTACGGAACCCTAAAACAGTTATTATTAACACAATAATTGATTAGATAGTCGCTAATAGCAAATCTAATTAAAGCTCAATTAAAAATGTTGATATGACAATGAATGACGGACGATGGATTGGTAGGCTGTAATTATTTTGAACTAAAAATGATTCATTACTAGAAAAAATAAAATGAGATCATTCTCAATACAGATTCGTAGGAAATAGTAATAGGCCTGTTACAGTTTTATTATAATTTTTCTTTCTATTCCACTAAAGCTGGCAGTGAATTAAAAAAAGACACTTTGTTTTATGGAGCATAGAAATGTATCGAAATTAACACAGCAATAACTCATAGTAAGTTCACTTTAAACTGGAGCAAAGTTAACTGTGAAAGAACAAAGGTTGCCTTTTAACCGAATTAATGAACCAATTTGGAAAGTTAACTCGAACTTTCTTCGGATTGATGATTTGATATTAGCCGTAAGGCAAAGCTTGATTTAACTTATCCGTACTAATATTATAAATGCGAAAGTGTGTCTGTCTGTTAACTTTCCCGATCCTTTGAAACGATTTTGTCAAAATTTTGGTATTGAGCAATTTTAACTAAAAAACTATTATACGAGTATTTAGTATAGGAATGCTGCAAGCTTGATGGGTACCTTTGGCCCATGGGCAACCAGGGTTGGTCTTTTTGATAAGAGTTTTATTTTTATTTTTGTAGGCAAGTATAAGGATTTATTACAAATCTATTTTATAGTTAGTTTAATATTATATTTAGCAAATGTAGTAGGTTTGAATACGAATTTCGTATGTAGGTAACATACGAAATTCGCTCGTACATTGCTAATATTATTATTTGATTTAAGTACTTACTTACTTATATTTTTAACAAAGAAAAATATTGGTCTGTTAAAATATCCTTACTTTCCCTCGCAATCGCGTAACAGTCACCGCCTTTTAATAATCTCACATCATCGCCGTCGTCGTCGTCGTCGTCAACCGATGGACGTCCACAGCTGGACATAGGTCTCTTCTAAGGTCCTCCACAAGCCACGGTCTTGCGCCTCCTGGATCCAGCCACTCCCTGCGACTATCTTGATGTCGTCCGTCCACTGTGTGGGGGGTCTGCCGACGCTACGCCTTCCAGTGCGGGGTCGCCATTCCAGCACTTTGGGACCCCAACGTTCATCGGATCTCCGAACTATGTGCCCCGCCCATTGCCAATTCAGCTTCGCAACTCTTCGGGCTATATCGGTGACTCTGGTTCTCCTACGGATCTCTTCATTTCTGATTTGATCACGTAGGGACACTCCCAGCATAACCCTGTCCATCGTCCGCTGAGTGACCCTGAGCCTTCTTATCAGGCCCATAGTCAGCGACCATGTCTCGGATCCCTAAGTCATCACTGGCAACACGCACTGTTCGAAGACTGATCTTCAGACACTGAGGGATTTTGGACGAGAAGACAACTCGAAGCTTCCCGAAAGTTAATAATCTCATATACTATCGGCTTAACAAAGAATTCGTTGTTTGAAATCATGATTAGGGAGATGGTGGTTGCTAATTTAACTGAAAAAGTTGTTTGTTCAAACAACTATTTCCGAACCGATGATGTAGAGTCATGATATTTCGTAAGTAGCTCAAATTGATTTTTAAATCTAACTCATTTAAAGCTGAAAGCTATATATAGAATATTTAGAGTTTGCTATGTATAGAATATTTAGAATTAACTATATATAGAATACTAGCAGACTTGCCCGCGACTTCGTCCGCGAGAAATATTTTTTTTTAATTCCCACGGGAACTCCCTAATTTTTCGGGATAATATAATATAGCCTATGACACTCACAAATAATGTGGCTTTCTAATGGTACCAGAATTTTCAAAATCGGTTCAGTAGATCCAGAGATTACCCCCTAAAACCTCACAATCCCACAAATTTTACCTCTTTATAATATTAGGTATAGATTTTTGACTTAAAGCTTTTTTGACCAAGAGTGGGGGCACTGCATACCGCATGCTGCACAATGTACCAAGTAAGCTTGTCTGTGTAAGCTGATTATTGCGAACTAGCTGATGCCCGCGACTTCGTCCGCGTGGATTGAGGTTTTTTATGGCTCTCGCGGCGACTCTTTAATTTTCCGAGATAAAAAGTGACCTATGTGTTAATCTAACCCTGTGCCAAATTTAATCCTGATCTGTAAGAGTAACAAACATCCATACATCCATACTTACAAATTTTCGCGTTTATCTAATACCTTTAAACGAGCAATTCTATATTTATTCTCAATCTCGGAAACGGCTCGAACGATTTTCATAAAATTTAGTATGCAGTCGGTTTCGGGGGCCATAAATCGATCTAGCTAGGATTCATTTTTAGAAAATGTCGTTTTATCCGTGTTTTCAGGCAATGAAAAAAAATATCACTAGAATGCGAAGGTAAATTTCGCCTCCATCTACCAGGTGGGAAACAGGTCGGTCCCGAAACTGGAAGACCCCGGTTCGATTCCAGACGTCCTCCGGTCCTATTATTTTTTCCCTTTTTTATATATAATATAAGTAATATTTAGTTTTTAATTTAGTTTTTTTTTAAATATAATTTCCAAAAAACACGAGCAAAGAAAATTACCGAGCAAAGCTCGGTCGACGGTCAACCAGATATTAATATTTGTAGGATATTAAGGAAGCATAGGCTTGTCTCTTTGAGCAGATTATAACGAATTAAGCTTTTTTTATTTGGTTATCATGGACTTCCGCAAAGTAACACATATTCTATGCAGCATAATATGTAGACTTTAAGTCACCACGAGCTTCCTAACTACAAAAGTTCCTCATAAAAGCACTTCCAGTGTTCGGTCGCGGGCCACACGCTAATGTTTGCCATCTACATACAAAGTGTCGAGTAAACGACAGGTAGGTATTCGTATCTTATCACACATCTGCCGCAGTTTCCTGCGCTTATCGCGTCGCCTGCGGGACCGCCGCTATAGGAATAGCTTCTATGCGTCCCGCGATAGATAGTTTAAAATGATTTATCAAACTTTAAACTAACAGAAGATGTGAATTTTAGGTCTTTTGGAAGACTTATTTAATAATCATCTGTGTTAAAAGACGTTCTATTCGGGACTATACTTAATCGGTCTTTATGCCAAGCATCCAGATCCGTTCAGCCGTTCCGGCGTGATTCATCCATCCATCCTTCGAAACTGCCGTATCTATAGATAACACTCTATGGACAAAAAATATGCCTGACTGCGTTACTCACTGCACAAACTAGCGCGCCAGGACAAAACGACATTTCCCTCTGATGCGGAAGTTTTATCAAGGCTGTGGGCGTAGTTACCATCGCTCAAAATTTCATGGTTGTCAAAAAAAGGGAGTGTAAGGCGAATTTTGTATGCGTGTCTGTTTATTACGCTTTCACGACTCATTCAACTGATTTGTACGATACAGATATGTTGGTAACTTGGGGAAGTACACAGGCTACTTTTTATCCAGGAAAATCAAAGGTTTACCATGGGATTTTTCATAAACTTAAAGTCCTAACATTTTCCAGTAAGAATCGAATCAGAAGAACAGTGTTATGAGTAGTTACATGGTTGCCACAAATCTTTCTATCATACTAATATTATAAATGCGAAAGTGTGTTTGTTTGTCATTCGATCACGCCTCAACAAAGCAACGGATCGACGTTAATGTTTGCATGGGTATAGTTGAGGACCTGGAGAGTGACATAGGCTACTTTTTATCCCGGAAAATTAAGGAGTTCCCGTGGAAATTAAAAAAAAAACTTTCAGTTAAGCTAAAAAGCATCAGTTAGTGAAATATAAACTAGTGTAAAAGGACGTGTTGGAGGCTCAATAACCGCGGATATCATGTATTATCTATTCACCGTCGATTTTAAACTTGTTAGGAGAACTTTATCTAGTAAAGTAAATATGTTTATGTTTACTTTAAAACAAGGTGGGTGTAGTAGAGTCGATACTGATAATGTTTGACGCGGTACCGGCTCGTACAAGTTGTACCGGCAGATACGAATAAGAAATGTGTTGTGTTATTTTATCTATATGTCACCGTAAAATTGCAAAAACCGTTAGATTGTAATCTAACTAGCGAAATTGTAAACTATCGACAGATTTTTCATTTATTTTATTTTATTTTCATTTATTCATTGCATTCATGTACATACAATATAATATAATTAATTAATTATAAGAACATGAGGCCCCGTCAGGGCGTTGCAATATGTATATTAGTACTATTAAACAAACTTATACCTATTAACAATTCCAGTAAGTCTTACACATTACATTTTAATTTATCGACCTACATGTACTAATAAAAATAAAAATAAAAATAATGTCTAATCTCATAAGTTATGTTGAATTCGAATATTAGTTAGTATTTTTAACTATTACGAATATAATTAAAAGTCAAATTTTAATAGATATGTCATGGGCCATGTCATGTCAGTTATGTAGTCAAATTAATAATTTAAGTAATACAATGTCAAAATGATAATAAAAATATAATTAATTTAATAAACACAGTCAATTCTTAGTCTTAGGAACAGCGCTGTCATGCAATTACAATTTAACGTATTATTTTTCGGTAGATTGTAATCTGTTAGGTATATTAACCCGATAAAACCTAAGGGCACTACCTGATTATTTATGTCGAACCCTAACCTAACCTACAAGAAACAAACAAGAAAACGTAAATCCAATGAATATTTCAAAAATTAACACTCAGAACATTGAACGTTTCACAATCTGTTGACAGTTTACAATTTCACTAGATAGATTACAAACTTACGGTTTTTGCAATCTTACGATGACATATATACTTACTTCTATATCTATACTTAAATTTATAAATGCGAAAGTTCGGATGGATGGATGGATGTTTGTTACTCAATCACGCCAGAATGGCTGAACGGATCTGGATGAAATTAGACACAGACACAGATTATAGTCTGGAATAGCACATAGGCTATTTTTTATCCCGGAAAATTTAAGTTTCCGCGGGAACCACAAATCCTCATTCCACCCGGACGAAGTCGCGGGCATCAGCTAGTTGGTACATAATATGGTGGTATTAGATAATGCTGTATTAGAGGCGGTGATAGCCTAGTGGTTAAGACACCTACCCATCTGAACGGGGTCGCGGGTTCAATCCCCGGGCACGCACGCACCTCCAATCCTTCGAAGTTATGTGCGTTAAAAAAATATTAATATTACTTCCTTCTAAGGGTGGAGAAAACCTGCATGCCCGAGAGTTCTTCATAATGTTCTCGAAGGTTTGTGAAGTCTGCCAACCACACTAGGCCAGCGTGGTGGACTATGACAAAACCCTTCTCATTCCGATAGGAGACTCGGATATCTTTTTTCTTATTTTACTCTGACTCTTATAATACTAACTCATTTTTGTTTCAGGTAAATTTGAGCTTCCAAATCCACACTTGGCCTACATTTTGGACCTCTTCTCATTCTGAGAGGAGACTTGTGCTCCATGGCAATGGGTTGAAGTTAGTAATTAAAATTAATAAACTATATAATTACATACTTACTTAATTACTACCTCGTTGGTCTAGTGGTTAGCATGTTCGACTGCAGCCGACGAGGTCCCGGGTTCGAGTCCCGGGTCGGGCCATAAGAAGTATTGGGGTTTTCTTACAAGTGCTAGCTCGGAGTTAGGAACTTGCTGGTATTTCATCCCCGTGCATGCGAGCACGTTAAGCCGTCGGCACTCTCTCCGGTCGTGTCGGATTTTCCGTCCCATCGGGCTATGAGAGTAAAGGAACAGAGAGTGCACCTGTGTACGCGCACACACTTGTGCACTATAATATCTCCCGCGCAGATGGCTAATCTGTCTGGAGAATGTGTGTGTGTGCACTTCACACACGGCAGAAGTGAAACTTCAGAAAAGTATCCTACCAGAGAATGAGATAAATATAACTTGTATTCTATGTGGAGATTGGCCGTCGTGGCCGAAATTCGGTCGGGAGGACATCATTATTATCTATTACTTGCTGATGCCCGCGACTCCGTCCGCGTGGATTGAGGTGTTTTAGGGGTGTAAAAATTAGTTATAACCCTATTCTCATACCTACTGAATATACATATGAAATTTCATCAAAATCGGTCAAGCCGTTTCGGAGGAGTATAAACACTAAAACTGTGACACAAGAACTTTATATATTAGATTACTTAATTAAACATACATTCGGGTATGTGAGCGCATTACTTCAGAACGGCTGGACCGATTCAGATGGATTTTTTCGTGTGTGTTTGAGTGGGTACCAGGAAGGTACATTCACAATAGGCATTATGACTGATTTTGAAAAATGGTCAGGTAATGTTCCAAAGTAACCAATGTTCCAGGTTATTTCGCAAAAACATCTTATTTCAGCAGAAAAATACGGTTTGGTAGATAAAATTGGCATTTGAAATTTATATTTTAAAATTCACGCCAAAACGCTCGCCGGTGTCATGGCGGCGTTTGTGACGTCACTATTGTTTTTACCGATATACTCTGTGCAGTGTGCAGTAAGCAATAGTGTGATTGTCAAAGCTCGAAAACAAACAATTGTGACGTCATTCGCTTCTTGTTGTTTAATCCATTATGGCGGATTGCTGTATTGTATAGTTTTATTTTATTAAAATAAATAGCAATCTCACTCGAAATAGAAAAATAAATATGGTTTTCATAATCCATGAACCCTATTTCACTACATAAATTCATAATTTCAATGATTCTTGGTTACTGTCATCATGCCTATTGGCGTCGGTAGGGGGCACTGCAATCTGGTTCTATATTCAGGGCAAGATAACATCTGACGGGCGCACCAGTAATAATACAAAATGGCTAGCAATGGCTAGACAGGCACCACCGATTCGTGCACTACAATCAATCACTACAGCCCATTAACGTCCCACTGCTGGGCACAGGCCTCCACTCTCATAGGAGAGAGGGAATTAGAGCTTAGACCCACCACGCTGCTCCAATGCGGGTTGGCGGGCTTTAACGACTATTATCATGTTAGTGATAATAACCGGGACCGACGGCTTAACGTGCTCTCCGAGGCACGTGGGTGAAACACCGCCAACTTCCTAACTCCGGGCTAGTACTGGGAATTTATAATCCGAAAAACCCGATACTTAATTATGGCCCGACCCGGGACTCGAACCCGGGACCTCGTCGGCCGCAGTCAAACATGCTAACCACTAGACCAACGAAGCCTTTTTTTAGAAATAATTTAGCTGGTAATTATTTATTGTCATGGTTTTAATTATATTTCTACTGTAATTTTATTTGTAAACATTTAGTTAAGTAAACATTTTTTTTTTTTGTAAAGATTTAGTTAAGTATTTACCTATGTATGTCTTTGTTATGTTTAAGTTGTAATTGTAGTTGTAGGTAATTTTGTAGCCAGGGAAGATGAATTGGGCGACTGTACAGTCTTCCCTGGCATGTTTTTATAAATAATAATAATAATAATAATAATAATAATAAAAGGAACTGTTTAGGTTAGGTGTAGATCATTTAACTGTCTGCGAAATGAATCTCTTAAAGCCCTCTTGACACGAATGCTGCGCTCTTAGGGACGGGATGAGAGTCATCAAGAGATGGAAAGGTTTTTACTTTGAAATGCTTTTATTTTTCAAGACTGAATGGATTTACCTTATTAATTTGAAAAATCCTATTACAATACAGTAATTACAGTACAGTAAAGGATTATTTAAATGATAAAAAGTATAGTAATGAATTGTCACAGCGGCCGATAAATGTAATCGATAATTAAAGATTTCGATGTTCGATGTTTTGTCAGATGGTGTTAATAAAAAAAAACTGCTGAGTTTGTTGTGGGCTCTTCTCAGACCAGGGCGCGTTTGGAACCCTCGTAGTTTTAAGATACCTCCGTTAAGTATCACAATCACCACTTTGTATATGTCACCGTCAGATTGTTAAAACCGTTAGATTATAATCTAACTCGCGAAATTGTAAACTTTCGAAAGATTGTGAACTGTTCAATGTTCTGAGTGTAAATTTTTGAAATATTCATTGTATTTACGTTTTCTTGTCTGCTTCTTGTAGGTTAGGCTAGGTAAGGTGATGGTGATACTTAACGTAGGTATCTTAAAACTAAAGGTACGAGGGTTCTCAACGCGCTCTGGTCTGAGAAGAGCTTTTAAAATCTTACGGTGACATATACTTGACGTACAAAAAGTGTACTGCTATAGACTGACGACCTCCCTGGCGCAGTGAGCGCTGTGGTCTTACAGTGCGAGGTCCCGCATTCGATTCTCGGGTTATTGGGAATTTATAATTTTATACATGTCACCGTAAGATTGTAAAAACCGTTAGATTATAATCTAACTCGAGAATTTCTAAACTGTCGAAAGATTACAATTTAACGCATTATTTTCCGGTAGATTGTAATATGATAGGTTTTTAAACCCGACAAAACCTAAGTGCTTCATTGTTTATGTCGAACCCTAACCTAACCTTAGAAAGAGACAAAAAACGTAAATAAAATGAAGATTTCAAAAATTGACACTCAGAACATTGAACAGTTTACAATCTTTCGACAGTTTAAAATTTCGCGAGTTAGATTATAATCTAACGGTTTTTACAATCTTACGGTGACATACACACTGTCAAAACATCGCTTACTTAGTTAATCTCGTATAACGTGTAAGTAAGTACCTACTCGGAGATTGAGTGAGGCCCTTAGTAAGATAACCCCGCATTCCGACCATGGCCACTATAAGATGGTCGTAAACGCTCTTCAAAAACACTGTCTAGGCACTTTCCGTCAAGATCCTTTCGATCTTGATGGATGGGATGACTGACGTTGAATCGGAAAGACAGACCCAAATATAGCTTCTTTACACTAAGAGAACTTTCGTTTCTATAATATTGTCAACGATTGCCCGCGAGTTCGTCCGCGTGGATTGAGTTTCTTGATTCCCGTGGGTGGTTAATTTTCCGGGATAAATCCTATCCTCTGTCCTCTGTCCTTCCCCGGGATCCTACCTATCCCTAGACAGATATACAGACACATTTGTTACGTTAGTGGCAGCCAGAAGGATCAAAGAAGGAAACATGGATGAATTCATTATCCTTACATTATTACCTAACCTAACGCCTGTGTTTTTTTATCCACTACAAGTTAGCCCTTGACTGCGATCTCACGTGATGGTAAGTGAAGATGCAGTTTAAGATGGTAGCGGGCTAACCTGTTAGGGGCATGGCAGTTATATTAAACCCATACCCCTATTCGGTTTCTACACGGCATCGCACCGGAACGCTAAATCACTTGGCGGCACGTCTTTTACCGGTATGGTGGTAACTAGCCAGGGCCGAAGCCTCCCACCAGGCCAGACCAGGGAAAATTCAGAAATTATTAATTCCCAAATAGACCCTGCCGGGGATCGAACCCGGGACCTCCGCACGTTAAGACAACAGCGCTACACACTGCGCCACGGAGGTCGTGGTTCATGCAACGTTTTACACTATGACCATCTAAACTTATTGAAATGAAACTTCTTTGGCACCGTTGTGATTTGAAAATTCGAAATGAGTCATATTCTTAAATAAGATTTAGTTTGTGATAGAATGAGTACAAGTTATATTTATCTCATTCTCTCGTAGACTACTTTTCTGAAGTTTCACTTCTAACGCGTGTGAATTGCACTCACACACTTTTTTTTTAATTTATAGATAAGGGTGGAGCGTACTTGCTTAGAAGATAACATAATCTACCCTAACATTCTGCGTCTATGTTTGACAGAATTAATAAACGATCTTCACATTAATTCATTAGCTTTTATATAAAACGCTGTAAATCATCAAAATAAATATAATGCGATGGGTTCAACATATTATATACTAGCGGAATAACCAGGGATTTACTTCGACTAATGTTCTCATACTCTTTACTCATAGATTATACCTACAAGATGATACTCGTGACTTCGTCCGCGTGGATTAAGTTTTTTTTGATTCCCGTTTTAGCTCTAATTTTCTAGGATATAAAGTAGCCTATGTCCTTCCCCGGGATTCAAACTATCCCTATACCAAATTTCATAGAAATCGGTTGAACCGATGGGCCGTGAAAGCATAGCAGACAGACAGACACACTCGTATTTATAATGTAAGAATAGATGCTACTTGCTACGAATGCATACTAGAGTTATAATTATCCGTGCAATATGCAAAATAAAAATACCTTGCAATTTATTTTCAAAGCACTTTTGTAACATCAAAATAGCGTTGCAGTTCGCTGACAAAAAATATATTTTATGGAGGCATCAGTATAATAAATAATACTCTATAACTATCAAACAGAATACTTTATGAACACGATAATTTCCACTTTCCAAACTGTATTTTAGGCACGGTTTAAATACAAAAAGCTTGCTGTTTAAGTTTTATAATTCCGCGCGGGAACTCCTAAATTTTCCGGAATTAAAAGTAGCCTATGTCACTCTCCAGGTCTTCAACTATGCCCATGTTAAAAATCGTCGATTCGTCGCTCTGTTGCGGCGTGATTGAAGGACAAACCAACAAACAAACGGACTTTCGCATTGATTATGTTAGTATGGAGCATCATCATCTTATTTGTTCACGATAGTTAATTAATTATTTAATAACTAGCTGATGCCCGCGACTTCGTCCGCGTGGATTGAGGTTTTTTGGTTCCCGCGGGATCTCTTCAATTTTCCGGAATAAAGAGTAGCATTTGTGTTATTCCAGACTATAATCCTATCTCTGTGCCTTTCATCCAGATCCGTTCAGCCGTGATTGAGTAACAAGCATCCATCCATCCATACAAACATCCATCGATAAAGCCATAATATGGCCATGATATAAATCCATCCATGTTTGGATACTTTCTCATTTATAATATTAGTGTAGATTGACTTACTTCTGTAAGCACATATTGTGATTTGTTTTCGTTGTCAAAACAATCATTTATCTGTATATCTATGTATCATCAATTTCACACGTTCACAGTCAAACAAATTTTCCGGAATAATACAATTAAAATTAGTGACAGCGCAGCACTCCAGCACCAAATGGCCTGCGTTGTAGAGTTGTTAACATATCGCTAAACGGTTAAAAGGTTAATGATTTAATATATTAGTAAACAATCTTTACTCCTGTGAAAAAAACCCATTGTTTTTTACTACCGTTTCTATATGTTAACACCTCTACAACACAGGCCATTTGGTGCTGGAGTGCTGCGCTGTCACTAATTTTAATTGAACTATTTCCCAACACCTCTACTGTGTTGGAAGCGCGTGCAGCAATAAATAACTCACTCCAATTTGTATAAAGGCATTTGCGGCGGCCGTTCAATTTGGTAGACTATAGTTTGCGACGCGCTTTAACCGTGGTTTGTTAGACATACAAACAAGAGGTTAGCATAATATGACATACAAAAGAGCCAGCCAAGAGAGAGCTCTTTGGCAAGAGAGATATTCGACAGCTATCCAGTAAATAAAGATGACAATGTCACACCAATGTGTTTTGTGGAAATCATCACGTCCGAAGTCAAACAAATTTTCCTGAATAGTTCAATTAAAATTAGTGACGGCGCAGCACTCCAGCACCAAATGGCCTGTATTGTAGAGGTGTTAACATATCGCTAAAGGCATTTGCGGTGGCCGATCAATTTGGTAGACTATAGTTTGCGACCCGCTTTAACCGTGTACTTTAACCGTGGTTTGTTAGACATACAAACAAGAGGTTAGCATAATATGACATACAAAAGAGCCAGCCAGAATCTTTGGCAAGAGAGATATTCAACAGCTATCCAGTAAATAAAGATGACAATGTCACACCAATGTGTTTTATGGAAATCATCACGTCCGAAGTAAAACTAATTTTCCGGAATAGTTCAATTAAAATTAGTGACAGCGCAGCACTCCAGCACCAAATGGCCTGTGTTGGGAGCGCGTGCAGCAATAAATAACCCGCTCCAATTTGTATAAAGGCATTTGCGGCGGCCGTTCAATTTGGTAGACTATAGTTTGCGAGCCTGAATAGTGAACTACAGAACAGATGAATTCCTTTTTGATATACCTACAACTACCCTCGGTATTCGGTAAACACAGTAAGAAGCGTTGACAGCCTAGTGGTTAATAGACACACAACCTCTTATACGGCGTCGCAGCTTTGATACCCAGACACGCACCTCTAACTTTTTAGGGTTATGGGCGTTTTGAAAAATTAAATAGGTATCAGGTATCAATTGCTTCGACGGTAAAGGAAAACATCGTGAGGATTGAGGACAAATGCATGCCCGAGAGTTCTTCATTATGCTTCTTTGAAAGGCGTGTGAAAGTCTGCCAATCTACACTTGACTAGCGTGGTGGACTATGGCCAAACCCTT
Organism: Erebia palarica; assembly: GCA_964035005.1. Classification (NCBI taxonomy): domain Eukaryota; kingdom Metazoa; phylum Arthropoda; class Insecta; order Lepidoptera; family Nymphalidae; genus Erebia; species Erebia palarica. Next base: position 22,048,002 of record OZ035993.1, on the reverse strand, counting down.
CTCATGTCAAGAGGAGACAAGGTCTTAATCAAGGTCTTATCTTATTAAAATATCTTTATCTTATCTCGCTCCAATTTGTATAGTCATTTGCGGTGGCCGTTCAATTTGGTAGACTATAGTTTGCGAGCCTGAATCGTAAACTACAGTACAGCTGAATTTATTTTAATAGTAAAAGATCGATGTTATCGATCTTTGGCAGATCGTTAAATAATAATTTATTTTTGACATCCCAATTGGGTATTTGATGACTTGTCCGATCAGCTACTGTTTTTCAAACATCAAAACGCGTGCTAAGTATGGGATTTTGTATGAAACATTGATATCTGACGTCATCAAAGTTCAACATAAAACTAACAGGGAACATGTTTAATAATCGCTATAAAATAATTTATTTGACTAGTAGCCAAATACCCAATTGTAGAAGTTTCAATATACAATGTCATGAGCAAATGTGGCCTAACTGCGTCAAATGTTGTTTTCGCCAAATTGTAATTCAGTATTTGAAAACTGGTCAAATCAGCAACTTTTTTGAAAAGACGACGCGCAGGTCCTCTATTTTATAATCTTTGGCATGCAGATAGCTATTATGACGCATACATACGCTAAGAGAGCATTTTTAGAAATTCATCTCCTAAGTGGTAAAACTGGGGTTCGAAACTGAAGTCCACGCGGACGAAGTCACGGGCTAAAGATAGTCATAAAATAAAGCTTTTAAATTCCTTCGCTCAGAGATCGCCTGAGGATTTTAATTTGCGGCCAGTGGAAACATGCTCATAATTGCAGGGTGCCTCCGAAACCCCCTCTCGTTGCTGTCAGTTGTACTGTGCCAATGGAATTGGTAAATTATGGGTTATAGCTTCTGATTTTATTATTAATTTTTGTTTTATTCCACTTCAAGCTAGCCCTTGACTGCTATAATAGTGTCAGACAGATAAAAATTGTATAACGGAACGGAAACGTCACCCCAGACTATCCTTGTCTATGGCGCATACGACACATGGCACAATAATATAGTCTTTGTTAGGCAGAACATTAATCTTTACAAGCAAATAGGTGATACTCACAATCGATACACTAGAGACCGCCATAAGCTAGTAACAGCGTCGTATCGTGTGCGCAAGGTGCAGAAATCCTTTGTGGGGTCGAGTGTACGCTTTTATAACATGGTTCCCAAAGAGTTTCTGAATTTGCCATTACATAGATTTAAAGACTGTGTTAAACAGCATTTGTTAAGTCGAGGTTATTACACTATCGATGATTTTATGAACGACAAAGTTGCATGGAAGCAACCGGCCTCGCATCCAGTGACCCACAAGTCAGTGTAGTGCTTGTAGAGTATGCGTTGTGCTGTCTACATATCGTAACATTTTCTTTTCTATGAAAAGAGTAACTGCTGAGTTTCTTGCCGGTTATTCTCAGTAGAATCATCTTTCCGAACCGGTGGTAGAGTCTTAACGTTTCATAAGTGACACAAGTTGTCCTACATGAAATAAATAAATCATTTATCATTTGACATTTGACGTTCCTAGAGTTTCCACGCGCTTTTCCTAGAGAGCTACTTTCGGAGGAGTTGGATGTTCGACGCTTTACAGTAGTGGTAAATCCTATGTGGTACAACGTGTAGTAGTCCAGGATCGCGATAACGTACCACGCAATTTGTAGGACAGTATGACTATTAAATTATATAAATATTAACAAAGTAAAAAGAAAACAGCTGGTTAGTAATCATTTTTGATGACCTCGTTATCGATACATGTTGGAACGAGGGGACTCTTTGATCAAACCATACATTTCGTATCACAAATATTTTTTCGAATAATTTAGATAATTATCATCAGATTTAACAAAAAAAAACCCAGTTAATAACAAATTTTTGAGAATCATCAAATCAACATATTTTATCCCTTCTACCCCTATTACCTACCACACTAGAGAGTTTGTACAAGAAATTTTTGGATGTCTCATTAAAATGAAGCTACTCACGGAAAATTTGCTTGATAGTACTCAAGTGCAAAAATTGGCCATGGATTCTGGACAATAGCTTGCGATATGCACCGCCCAAATCACCCCAATGTACGTGCAAACTAGTTGTACCACATAGATGTTTTGGCGGATTATAGCGAATTAAGTTTCTTGTTCCTTGATTATCATGGACTTCCGCAAAATGACGCCAGCTTCTATCCAATACTAGTAGTAAGTGACGCTATATGTATGTTATATAAAACCCATACCCCTAATCGGTTTCTGCACGGAATTATACCGGAAATAGTTAGCTGGAATGCTAAATCGCTTGCCTGTGCGTCTTTTGCCGCTAGGGTGGTAACTATCCTCGGCCGAAGTCTCCCACCAGACAAGACCAGAGAAAATTCGGAAATTAAAAATTCCCAAATTGACCCTGCTGTCGATTGAGTGTCTTGCTGGCTCTTCTCGGTAGAAATGGTATTCCGAGCCAGAGGTAGATTCACTCGACCATTCAAATATACCTGTTAAAGTTTATTTAAATAAAAAACATTTGCTGCTTCACCTGCTAGCGAAAACGAGGCCATGAAGCTATTGTTCAAAAATATTATACTAATTTTACCTTATTAAAAATACGGCTAAATAAAAGCTTTCTGATTAAAAGTTCCCAAATTGACCTTATTTTAGAACCTTGACCGTTAAGCACGAACAAATCCAATCCAATACTCAGTATTCCAAACAGAAAATTATACCCCCTGACCCACCTTAGCAAGTTAAACAAAATATACCGCGTTTTCATTAGAACTGCCGGCCTATTCTGTATCTCAGTGGCTTTTAAAATTTGATGGGCACCGGCTTGTCTGTTAGAATCTAAAATTGTCAAAATCAAATTTTGTATTCTGTAACTCAGTTGACAAGAGGTTGATAATCGAAATGACGTCAAAAGTACATCTTTAGTGAGATGGCCACGCATAGTGTTGGGATGGCGACTGGAAACGCATTTTGCCTTAAATTCTAATTAAAAAGTCTGACATTTGCTCATACAACATTTCTCAGACGTGGTATGTTTAATTTGACCACATTATAGTCGATAAAATTAGCAGTGACTATCAAGCAATCTGATAGTCATTTTATGCAGTTGACATTAAAATGTTTTACTGAATACGAAACATGTGACGTAAGCATGAGCAACCACTAATGAGTTACCAACAATAGAGTGTTGGTAACTTGTTGTCAAATATTTAGCGAATATGCCTGCTGGCCTTGACTTGACAAGTTGACTTCACGTAATTAGTTGGTAACTACCTACTTTACTTGTATATCCATAGTTCATACTGAGGATATAGATGCGACATACTATAATGTTATAAATGGGAAAGTGTCTGTCCGTCTGTATGTCTGTTTGCTAAGTTATAGCGGTCCACTTGTTCAACAAATTTTGACGAAATTCAGTACAGAGACACGACACTAAATCCATACGAACGAAGGCGCTGGCTTTTTTTCGAAATAATCTATACTTCTATACTAATATTATAAATACGAAAGTTTAGATGGATGGATGTAAGTACGGATGTCTGTTACTCAATCACACCAGAATGGCTGAAAGGATCTGGATGAAATTTGGCATAGAGATAGCTTATATTCTGGCTAACACAGACTATTTTTTATCCCGGAAAATTAAAGAGTTCCTGCGGGAACCGAAAATCCTCAATCCACGCGGACGAAGTCGCGGGCATCAGCTAGTATTAATTATAAATGGGCGTGTCTTATTCGATGTCGTGACATCGTTCGCGACGAAATGTCGTGACGCTGGCATCGTCTTGTCAAATCTCTATATTTTACAGCGGATCATTCTCAGGAGATGTTCTATTAAGAGCTGTCATGTTACCTTTTATCATTAAGTAATGTTTATTTTCCTTGCCCTTAACACTTGTCGAATTTAATAACTACTTATAGTTTAGTAGCGGTATTAATTAAAAGTCTTTGCTTCGCCATAGTAATGCGTGTTCCTGACCAACACATTCTAATCCAACATTGGATCATTCTCAGGAGATGTTCTATAAGAGCTGTTATATAACCCTTTAGCATTAAGTAATGCCTATTTTGCTCGCCCACACGCCAGTGAGGCCTGATTACGGTCATTAGAACTCAGTCGGTCGCTGGAGGCTACTTTCCTCACTTCGCTTCGGCTACACGGAATTATCGCTGCCACTTTTTTGGCCAAATGACGGGTATTATGTTGAATTGCTCATTTTTTTGCTCCCTTGTAGAGAGATCTATAATTTTTGTATTCGGTTAAGTACCATAGGTACTTTATCGAGTGAAATTTTGATGATATCGCTCCCATATCAAGCGAGGTTTTTAATGAAGTCATTTATCAAACGTGAAAGTCAAATGTCATTAACACTTTTCGAACGTGAATAATATTCCGACAAACATAACTGACCCGGTGACAGCGTATAGTAGCTAGTATATATGAAAAATACAATTAAAACAAGAACTAAACAAGCATAAAAAATAGTTCCAATTTTGGCCACTGGGTCAGATAAGTTTGTACTTTGTATTCGCTTACTATACTTTATGGAGTGAAATGATATCTCTTCCATATCAAGCGAGGTTTTTAATGAAATCATATATCAAACGTGAAAGTCAAAATGTCATTAAGACTTTTTGAACGTCAATATTATTTTATTGAATTTAACAACTAATTATAGGTTAGTACCGGTACTAATTATCTACAAGTCCTTGCATTTATACATACGAGTAGAAATGCGTGTTCCTAATCAACACGTTCTATCTGGACAGCGAGACATATAATGTCAGTGGGTAAAAAATATATGTCAGTGGCTTTCATATTTTAAATTGCCACTGACTTAGTGCAGAACTTATTGAGCTGATTAATCTCAAGCTTTCTTATCTTTACATAAAGGTTTATTCAATAAGGTTACGTTATTATTTATGTCAATAGCGGAAGAGTATCCATGCAAATATTATAAATGCGAAAGTGTGTCTGTGTTTCTGTCTGCTACGCTTTGATGAAATTTGGTACAGAGGTAGATTGTATCCCGGGGAAGGACATAGGATAGGACAATTTTTATTCTGGAAAACTAAAGAGTTCCCGCGAGAGTGGTACCTGTGTGCACTGTGCACAAGTGTGTGCACAGTGCACACAGGTGCCACTCTCTGTTCCTTTACTGCCCGATGGGACGTAAAATCCGACGAGACCGGAGAGATCAGGCGCAAGATCTACGGCTTTATGTGCTCTCCGAGGCACACCGAGGGTTTAACACCGCCAACTTCCTTACTCCGGGCTAGTACTGAGAATTTCTTATCAGAAAAACCCAATATTTGTTATCGCCCGACCCGGGAATAGAACCCGCGACCTCGTAGGCCGCAGTCGATCATGTTAACCACTAGACTAACGAGGCAGTGAGTCTATCTAGATAGAGTTACTAACACAAGAACAATAATAGTCAAGAGAACTAGGGCACCAAACTACAGTAACTTACTTTATTAAATACTAGTTGAAGTAGACTAGACACTAGTGTATTGTGTCTAGAATCTAGAACGGACCTCCTCCTTATTATCTGGAGGCTATTATAAATACTTCATACAGAAGCACGAGTGGCCTAGGAACAACGCATATCAGTCGATTGCGATTGTTAAGCAATGTTGACCCAAGTCGGTAACAAGATGGGTGACCGAGTTCGGAAGTCCGAATTTGGCCTTTTCGTTTCCTCCGTGCCTCAGAGAGCACGTTAAGCCGTCGGTCCCGGTTATTATCACTAACAATAGGTTTGCGATTACCTAGAAGGTTATAGGTAATAGGTACCTACGTGACTATCTCTTAAACCTAACTAAGTAGGTACCTCTTATTACCTAGAAGGTGATAGGTTATAGGTACGTGAATATCTCTTATGCCTAACTAACTAAGTACCTCTTATACCTATGTATGCCTAACTAAGTAAGTACCTCTTATTACCGAGAAGGTGATAGGTTATAGGTACGTGACTATCTCTTATACCTAACTAAGTAAGTACCTCTTATACCTTTGTATGCCTAACTAAGCAAGTACTTCTTATACCTATGAGTACCTCATATCTAAGGATAATTATACGTATGAGTATAAGACATACATACTTAAGGATAATTTGTATGTTCGTGTGTCCATATCTTTAGTACATAAAACAAAGTCTCTGGCTTAGACGACGAAATAATAGAGTGAAATCTCATTTAATAATAACTTATGTTTATGTTTGGTAGTTGGTTTTTACGACCTCAAATTTAGGGTTTTTCATGTCGTGATCATCGTTACCATTTAATAGAATTGGGTACGCAATAACGGTATGTTGGGTCATCTTTTTACATTGGAAGTACTTGCCCCGATACTCTTGGAAATTATCCTATTACTTTTATTGTTACTATATGTGTGTCATCGTTTTAAAAGTGAAGTAAGATTGTTGGAGCATTGACACGGATGCTTGGGATATTTTTTTGTTTTAGTCCACTACAAGTTATAGGCCTATTACACTGCACTTTCTACAGGTAGGAAAGGATGGCTACTTCTATGGTAGGATGGGCGGGGCCGCTAATAAGAGCGTCGCTTATTACACAGCAATAAAGACTAATGTAGGGACCCTTTCTCCCTAAATCTTATTACATTACACTGCTCAAGTGTAAGGGTCCCTGTGAAAAGTGTAGTGTAATAGGTCTATTAGCTCTTGACTGCGATCTTACCTGATGGCAAATGATGTTAATCGCTTGGCGGCACGTCTTTGCCGGAAGGGTGGTAACTAGCCACGGCCGAAGCCTCCCACCTGTCCAGACCAGGGAAAATTCAGAAATTATAAATTCCCAAATGACCCTGCCGGGGATCGAACCCGGGACCTCCGCACGTTAAGACAACACAGCACATGACCGACGAAGTGATGAAACGTACACTGCGGATTTTCCGGAGCGAGACTAGAGTTATGTGGTGGTAAGGTGGAGCGAAGATACCCCCTTTGGTCTGTCACTCATTATTTGAAGATTGACTTCATTAATCTTAATTTGAAGTTAAACGGCCGACCCTGTAAAACGGCTTAATTCATGTAGTAGTATAACAAAAAACCGATCAAGAACAAGTCAGACTCGCGCACAAAGGGTTCCGTACCACACAATACAAATTCCTGAAGTAATAACCCAAATTATCGATTTTCTGATTTTTTCCTATCAAAGCGAGAGAACCTACCACACTAGTGCTGTGAGACCCTGCTTCGTGCCAAATTTCATGATTCTAGGTCAACGGGAAGTACCCTATAGGGTTTGATTTATTGGCGAGTGTCAAAATATGGAAAATATGCGGCATAAGCGGCCATATATTTTGAATGCGTTGACTAAGAAGCCTGATATTTTTACAGCTTCAGCCTCCAAGGGACCGCAGACAGCCAGCATTTGACATAAATTTCAACTTGATAGCTCGTTCCAGAGAAAAAGGTGGTTGACAGATAGACAGACGGACACCGAAGTGATCTTATAAGGGTTACTTTTTCCTCTTAAGGTACCTTCAGAATCCTAAAAATATCGACCTGAATAAATTAAACGCAAAATTTTACGCATCTTTAACTTGAAATCCGTTGAAGTTGTTTGCGAAAGTTATGCTGAAAACTCATTATGTTTCCGCGATGAGGGGAAGTTTGCCAAACTCGGATCCGTAGCGAAAACAATCGCTTTTCTAAATGTATCAGTAGGTATAAGGCCCTGTTCTACGTGAGCGACATTTGGACGCGATTCGATGCGACAGGACGCGACATTTTTTTTATAAGCTACAAGTTAGCCCTTGACTGCGATCTCACCTGATGGTAAGCGATGATGCAGTCTAAGATGCTAGTGGGCTAACCTGTTAGTGGGCTCATCTGTTTCACCGATTAAGACCAAATTTTGTACTGTATCTCTATACGCTTATCGCTTGTATCCCGTTGAAGGATATACACTGAATTCTTACTAGGGAATCAGAACCAGATAATTCATTATGTTCCCGCGATGAGGGGAAGTTTGCCAAACTCGGATCCGTACCGAAAACAATTGCTTTTTCTAAATGTATCAGTAGGTATAAGGCATTATCTATTATCAAACGTTAGTCGACATGGCCTACGTTGTTGCGTGTATATTATATATATGTATTATATATGTGTAAGTTCAGATGGACGTATGTGTGGATGTTTGTTACTCAATCACGCCGGAACGTGTGATATAATAATGAGTTATCATTTATATCACTTCACAGCACAGTATGTCATATTTTAATAATTTTCTGCAAATTCGTCGTATTACTACTGAATTCCCTGCGTGTCACGTTTTCGTGCGATATGCGTCTGTTCAAGCCTTTATGTTCGCTCGGTGTAAGAACTCTGCGAAACTCAGATCTCCATAGCGGAAACAATCGGTTTTAAAATGTACAAGAGATTTCTGTTTTAACGAGACCGCCTGTTCAATTTCTTCGTTGTTAGATATCATACTTAATATTATAAATGCGAAAGTTTGTTTATTTATTGAATTGTTGGTTTGTCCTTCGTATAGCCGAGGACTTGGAGAGACTTGGAGACATAGGCTACTTTTTATCCCCGATAATAAGTAGCCTATGCCACTCTCCCAAGTCCTCAACTATACCCAAGCCAATCGCCAACAATCACGTCAATTCGTTGCTCCGTTGCGACAAATCGACAAACCAACAAACAAACACACTTTCGCATTTATAATATCAGTATGATTATCAACCAGGCAGTCTACCGTTTGTCTTCCAAGAGGTTTATTAAGAAAGGCATAAATTCTCGTATGGATTTAAATGTGACTGTTAGCAATCTCAATAGCTTCCAGAAAGAGTCGTTGAGGCTGGAATGGCTCTCAGCCGCATTATAGAGGGCCTGGCGACGGTTTTATTATAGTACTAAGTCACCATTTTCTGTTAAAAGGTTATATATTATGTCACAGTAAGATTGTAAAAACCATTAGATTATAATCTAACTCGCGAAATTGCAAACTAGGTTAGGTTTTATCGGGTTTAAATACCTATCAAATTACAATCTACCGGAAAATAATGCGTTAAATTGTAATCTTTCGACAGTTTAGAATTTCGTGAGTTAGATTATAATCTAACGGTTTTTACAATCTTACGGTGACTTATATATATACTTGTATTACATGTAGATTGTAGGTATAAATCAACGTATGTGGTGAAAAAAATTAAATCACGTTGGAGGCAGACTTTTATTTTATTTATTTATTATTAAGGATTAAGCCTTTAATTTTGTTTTAATTACACCACAGTTTTGCAGTCTAAAGCACTAGACTAAAAACACAGACTGGCGTTTGTAAATTGCAGCCCAAATACCGTACCGTAGTCTGCGTTAGGACTGACAAAAAGATCGACGAAGTTATATCACCAAAGTTCACAAAATACACCTTGATAATTTACTTATTAAATGCCTACTTTATTGACTTAAAATATTATAACAAAAATATCAAATCAATTTGTATTGTATCTGTGTATTTTGCGTTCCCGCGGAAACTTTATTTTCCAGGATAAAAAGTTACCCATATTCCTCTATATGATCTCTTTGCCTGTTAATTTCATCAAAATCGGTTGAAAAATGGGCTGTCCTCTATAGACAGACTCATATACTTTCGCATCTATACATAATACTTATATTTTATAGATGCGAAAGTTTTATTGGACTGGATTAGGTTATTACTCAATCACGCCAGAACGGCTGAACGGATCTGGATGATATTTAGCAGGAAAATTGATTATTATAATCTATATAATCTATATTGTTCTGAAAATTCATCAATTTTCGTATAATTCGTATTATTTTCCTTCCTGAGCCTATTTGTTTTCTAACTTTCATCGGTTGAGAGCTTATATCACTGTATAACAGCTGTAATGTCCCACGACTAACCCTAAACTATTGATAAAAGTGACCCACGATTACTACTAAGCCATTGTTAAAACTTTAATGTTCGGAACTATTCTGCCCATCATTTGGTATATCATTGTCCTAATGTTTGAATATTAAATGTCGTATGACTTATAAATACATTAGGATAATCGTTTGGGTTTATTACTCTTTACTTGGTGCTTACTACCATCGCTTAAAGCCAGGGACTGAAAAACAGATTCATAAAGGTAACAGAAATATAAGTGTTACAGAATGAAAGTGTATCAGATTCGAAGCTGTAACCCTTTTGAATGTGTTTTAATTCTGTTAACCCGAAACACTTATATTTCTGTAACAGAAACAAATCTGTACCAGAAATGAAAGTGTTTTAATGTGTAACCGTAATAGCGACGTTGCCAAATTTACTGTTGACCCGTATTCAAATTTGAACCTTAGGTGAAATCACCAATGGTTGCAATTGTTTTAAGAAAAACATGGCCATGTTGTGTCAGTGTGTGTAAAGTTTAATGAAGTGAGAAGAAAGCGATGTGACACCGTGCAGTTTAGTAGGACATGTACCTATTAGGGTTACAGATAAAAATACTTATTAACAGAAATAAACGGTTACAGATTGATTGGGTTACAGTATCGTTTATGTTTCCGTTATAAGCGTTTCTGTTTTATAAGTTTCAAAAAACAGTGTTAAAACCCCTTATTTCAGGCAGTCGTATAAAAATAACCTATAATAAAAAATATTTCCAAACAACCGAGTATAACAAGGAGCAAAGTTGACGCATCAGGCTCGCCCGGCTTCAACCTAGTGTGTAGAAATCAAAATTATTTTTTACTTTACAGTGGCTTTGGAAGTCGGTTTTTTGGAAATAATTTTTATGTTTAAATTTTTAGTGTCAGGATTGAGGATTTGGAGTCAGAATTTTTTATGGGATCACCTCGAGAGCTTCCTCTAAGGACTGAAAAAAAAATTTCAAATCGGTTCAGAAACCACGGAGATATGCACCGACATAAAAACAAATACGCGCCGAATTGAGAACCTCCTCCGTTTTTGGAAGTCGATTAAAAAGAATGTCAGACTCGCGCACAAAGGGTTACGTGCTACACAATATAAATTTTAGTAAATAGCAAGAAAGATGTCATAACAACACGTTTTAAGCTGTGAAATAACTGGCTTACATATTATGGCGCTAAACTGGTAGTACCTGACAAACTTTTCTGAGTACGGAACCTTAATTATCGATTTTCGGATTTTTCCTATCCCTTGTTTTTTTTAGCAACTATAAGTTAGCCCTGACTGCGATCTCAAAGTCTTCCGATTTACTGGCGAGTGTCAAAATATGCGGCATAAATGGCCGTATATCTTTTGATTATTTTGATTACGAAGCTTAGACCGTGGACCTAAGTATTTGATAGTAGTTTCAACTTGATACCTTCACGCATTCTCGAGAAAAAGGTGGTTGTCCGACAGACAGACGGACGGGCAACTCAGTAAGGCTTACTTTTTTCCTCTTGAGTTACGGAACCCTTTAAACCGTAGATATTTAGCATCGTTACCGTATAACGTTGGATGTTTTACCTGCATCAAAGGTTTTCGCAAGTAGGTCGAGGCGAGAGATATATACGAGGCATAATATGTGTGAAGAGCTACTTACCTTTAATGTGTCTCTTCCAACATATGAGTAGGGTTACCAGAATAAAATCGAAAAGTCTGAGAAAATACCTGATTTTCATAGAAAAGTAACAGGTTAGCCCGCTACCATCTTAGCCTTCACTGCATCACTTAACATCAGGTGACATCGCAGTCGCACGCAGTAGTGGAATAAATAAAAAAGTCCTGAGATTTTTTGTGCTATGTTTCATAGATTAATGAATTGAACTGATTTCTTTTGTGTAATTCACTAATAAAAGTTGATTCTAAAACTAAAGAGGGTAGTACTTACATAAGTAAACGGTTTTGAAATAAGAATTAAAATTCTAATTTTGGTGTGCATAATCTCTAAACAAAACTAAAATGACAGCAAGAAAAGATTACAATTATTTTGCTATAATCCGCCAACAGAAAAAATTCTGTATGGTCAAGCATGCAGTTACAAGCGAAGCACCGTTTACCTTCCCAACCAAGCAAGAAAACCAAGTTCCCAAGCAAGCAATGCCACCACCACTCACATGCACCACCACTCACATGCACCACCACACAAGACTTTTATACTAATCTCGACGCACGTTTCGCCCCGACACCGGAGCATCTTCAGGAGATGTAGACTTTACAATGCAAGATTGTCTAGTGACGTTCGTGTCAAATGCGCGGTGTTATATACCGCTTTTAAACCCCCACCACTATTGCCCCGCCCATTACCCCCCGGACTCCTACCCCCTTCAAATAAACGAAGCAGTGGTGAATTTGAAACGTTAACTTGTTCGTTAAGTAATTTAAATTGATTATTATTATTATGTTTTATTATTTCTAATTGTTCCAACATGCTCAGTCTTATGCCTTTATTGCAAGTGTGTAAGATTTTATATGAATGATCGGAAGATAATTTGTGCCCACTATCTAGAAGATGTTTAGCAAAATGAGACTTTTGGGGTTGGTTGTTCCTAACTGCGGCCACATGTTCTTTATAGCGTGTATCAAAGGACATGACCAGTAATTGCCCTCCGATTCGGGACAATGCACAGGATTTCCGTTTTTACAGTAAGGTTTAAAAATTCAAAACGAAATTATTATGGATTTATTATTCCAAATAAGGTCGGGGTTCAAATGACAAAAAAAAACAGTACGTTTATTGTTTAAATCTTGAGCGTCCGCTTTCCTCTTTAAGCACTACTCCATTTTGACGTTCCATTATATCCATGCCTAATAATAATCTTGTAACCCTACATGAATACCATTTAAGTACCTTAGTTATTATATTAGGAATGATTTATTTTTGATCAATTAAATAGTAATGAAAAGGAAATGTATGTTTTGTTTATAATTATTTTTATTTTTTGACAAGTCTCAAACTAATCGATCGAACAAAGCATTTTGAAATACTACGTTTAAAGGAACGCCCTGTCACATTGCATATGCTGCCATCTGTGGTCGAATAGTTGAACTTGTTAACGAAAAGTAGTGAGCAACACTTAAAAATATTTTCTAGACTCACCACAATAACTAGCGCCATCTAGTGTGGGAAAGCAGTTTTTGGTGAAACTATTTTTATCTATTTTCTCAGTTTTCAGAGCCTTCAGACTCCTGAAACTTTTTTATTTGAAAACTATAAAATATAACAATTACAATAATAAAGAAATAATACTTGAAATTTTTTTTTTAGACTCGCTTAACACAATAAATAGCGCCATCTAGTGTGGGGAAGCAGTCTTTTGGTGAAACTTTTTTGTTCATTTTCGCAGTTTTCCGAGCCTTCAGACTCCTGAAACTTTTTTATCTGAAAACAGTGAAATATTACAATTACAATAATAAAGAAATCATTGCTGAACATTGATTTTTGACACCTAGGCAAGCTGCCATAGTTCCACCGGTCAAGTCCTTTACGACCTGTTTGACCAATATATGTGGCATTGCATTCTGAACATTCGAGTTTATAAATGCCCGATTTTTGTTTGTTGTTTAATTTATCTTTACCGTTGCAAATACTTTTAAGTGTATTATTTGTCCTAAATGCAACATGTATATCATGTGCTTTAAGTGCCTTAGCAATACGCTCCGACGCTGGTCCGAAATAAGTTAGACTGGATTTGTATTTATTTATTTTATCAGGTGGTACTGAATATAGGTCGTTTTTGATCCGCATTAAATGTTGTTTTTTAATTATATTATCAACAATATTAGTGTTGTATCCATTTGCCTGTGCCATGTGATAAATAACTTTTAATTCTTTTAAATAGTTTTCTTTTGTGAGTGGAATAGACAGCAACCTATGCACATAGCTGTGGAACGCGGCGAGTTTATGTTGCCAGGGATGGCAGGATGAAGCGGGTATGGTTGTGTCTGTATATGTGGGTTTTCGGAAAATTCCAAAATGATGTTTAGTATTAGCACGAGTTATAGTTAGATCAAGGAAGTTTATAGAGTTATCTTGTTCTAATTCTGATTTGAATTTAATTTTTGGGTGTATTTTGTTTAGATTTTTGATAAATATGTCTAGTTGTCTGTTTGTCCCAGTCCAACATATAATTATATCATCTACATATCTGTAATAATACAGAATATTATTATTTTTGATAATATGTTTGTTTTCAAAATCATCCATGAATATATCAGCCATTAGAGGACTTAGAGGTGAGCCCATAGCTAAACCCTCTTTTTGCTGATAAAATTGGTCATTGAATTTGAAATAGTTTTGTTTCATGCAAATTTTGGTTAGTTCTATTAACTCTGTTATTTCGTTGTCGTTTATCCAATATTTAAAATGACAGCATTAATTATAATTAATATATATTATAATTTATATTATAATTTAATTATATTAATTATAATATAATAAATAATTATAATTAATTATATTGCTATCCCTTCCATACTAGTTCCTGCAGAAAGTGACAGAATTAGATCTAAAGCAGTTAATTTAGTTAATTTTAAGATTGTGTTATGGAATTGGCCACATTATATTATATCGAAAATTTTGGTAATATTTATGTTGTGTTTGGTATCTGGATAACTCTGTTCTACTGTATTTTATTTAGAAACTGAAATAACGCGAGACTTCTTAAATCCGGCCGCCATCTTGTCAAGAGCCCCAGGATTTCTGTAATCTCGTGACAAATCCTGAAATATGGTAACCCTATGGTATGGGTAGGTATGTCGCAAGACCAAAAGTTGGAAGGAAATGAAAAAGAGACCATTAACAAGGTATAAAATGAATATTTGTCAGGAAAATAATCAGGAAATCTAAAATCAGGGGCCTTATTACGTATTTATGATTGCTACAAAGTAATTCTCGCAATCACGTCCCACTACAGACCAAAATCCTACGCAGTATATCTGTTTTTTCAGAAATAATCACTTGTTTCAACGGGGAAGGAAACAATACTTACCCCTAATCGGTTTCTACACCGCATCGTCCCGGAACGCTTGGCAATCCGTCTTAACCGGTAAGATGGCAACTAGCTACGGTCGAAGCCTTCCACAAGGCGTGCCGGGGATCGAATAGAAGTCCTCCCGGTTATAAGACAACAGTGCTCACCACTGCGCCAAGGAGGTCGTCATAAACCGTAAATAAAGGTCGTTAATAGTTACATAATAATAATACTGCCTCGTTGGTCTAGCGGTTAGCATAGTCGACTGCACATCACGAGGTCCTGGGTTCGATTCCCGGTCGGGCATAAAAATTGTTTGGCTTTTCAGTTAAGAAATTCCCAGTGCCAGCCCGGAGTAGGAAGTTGGCGGTGTTTTACCCCCGTGCCTAGAAGAGCACGATAAGCCGTCGGTCCCGGTTATTATCACTACCGTCATGATAGTCGTTAAAGCCCGCCAACCCGCATTGGAGCAGCGGGGTGGGTCTAAGCTTTAATTCCCTCTCTCCTATGAGAATGAAGGCCTGTGCCCAGCATTAGGACGTTAATGTAATAATTAGGCTGTATAGTGGTGGTAGTGGATAATTATAATTAATTTTTTCCCAAATTGTGAGTAGCAACAGTAGTTTTTATAATAATAAACCCGTTCACAATTACATTTATTTACCTTCTTTCTAAGTCTTAGTAATTCGGTCACCAATCCAGTTACCGGCTTTGATTGCTTAATAATCGCATTCAGCAAATAAGCAGATTACTAGTTTTATATATACGTCACCGTGAGATTGCTAAAACCGTTAGATTGTAATCTGACTAGCGAAATTGTAAACTTTCGATACATTGTGAACCGTTCAATGTTCTGAGTGTAATTTTTTTAAATATTCATTGTATTTACGTTTTCTTGTCTCTTTCTTGTAGGTTAGGTTAGGGTTCGACATAAATAATCAGGTAGTGCCTTAGGCACTTAAGTTTTATCGGGTTAATATACCTAATAGATTACAATCGACCGAAAAATAATGCGTTAAACTGTAATAGGTCGATAGTTTACAATTTTGCTAGTTAGATTACAATCGAACGTTTTTTGGATTTTTACGGTGACATATATAGCGAGCAAATGAGCAAGCGGGTCATCTGATGCTAAGTGATTATCGCCGCCTATGAACGTTTGCAGCACCAGACGAACCGCCAATGCGTTGCCGGCTTTTGTGATATTTGTTTGTCCGCCTTTTGAAGAGCCCAATGAGAAGGAAGAGAGAAGCTCCATGAGAAGAAGGAAGATTTCCATTCGGCTAATAATATGTATGTTCCTCTAACACGTAGAGTTGAGCCCGTTTTATTTATATTTCCAGGTATGTAAGTATGTATGTATACCTGGTATCTACTAACAACCTGACCGCAACACGAAATCCATCCACATGCAGACATTTAGGTCAACGAATGCAGGAACTAGGGTTGTCAGTTGCCACCTTTTGATTTATCAGATAAAGTTCATTACCTTACCTACTAATGTAAATATACACATAATTAAAAAAATTAAAAACTCGACTGCATACAACTAGGGTTGTCAGTTGCCACCTTTTGATTTATCAGTAAAGCAGTTCATTCCTGCGCTTCTTCGCTGTAGTTTAGATTCTATATCTTTTCTAGATCGTTGAGGTGCAGGGGTGATCTACCTCTTTAGGTATGCTGTGTATGTGTGGCACAATTTTGGAAGTAAATGTGTTTTCTTTCTTACTTAGGTACCTACTTACTGAAGTAAATAAACAATTAAAAAAAAACACGATTGCATGCAACCGCCATATGGATATAACTTGAACCGCCTATTTAACCTCCTTGGGGGTGGAATTTACTCAAGGTATAATCTCTCAAAATTCCAAATTTCTATGTTCAGCCGTTTAGGTTAGGTTAGTTTAGGTTGTTGGTCAGTCACTCAGGACAAAGCTTTTTATACATACTTATTGATGATCTTCATACACAGTCCTAAAAATGTATGTCGCTTGCGGTTGGTACTAAGGATTGGTAGCACTTCCGCTTGTCGCTGTTGACAGTCGCAGCCCGTTTCGAAATCGAGCCTCAATATTTGCTCGAAATAAAACACAAGTGACAACCCTAGCCTGACATCAAAGAAATCCACGCATAAGGAATTAAAAAGCAAAACAGTCTACCAAAGTTAATTTAGATTAATGTACTATCTTGAAATGAAAGTTCGTTATGTACACAAACAGTTATAATTGACTTTAAAACTTTAAACATGCAGTTACGTTACGTTACTAAAACTATCATAGGTTAAACAGAACTCGAGTATAATTATAACATGAATCCTACTATCCTCCTAATATTATACTCTAGATGATGCCCGCGACTTCCTCCGCGTGGCTAACGTTTGATTCTCGCGGGAACTTTTCATTTTTCCGGGATAAATTATATAACCATTTCTATACTGAATTTTATCAAAATCGGGTGAAAAAATAAACCGTAGCAAACAGATACACTTTCGCTTTTATAATATTAGTTTAGAAGTATGGATATAAAAGTTTGGATCTCTGTTATTTGTAATACCTTCACGCCGGAATGACTCAACCGATTTGGCTGAAATTAGGAATGGAAATAGCTTATAACCTGAATTAGCACATAGGCAATAGCATAGAAATATAATTCGGAAAATTAAATAGTTTCCACGGGAATAAAAGAAAGTTAATCCAAGTGGACGAAGTCGCAAGCATCATTTAGTCTGGTAATCAATATGGGTACTACTAATATACTTAACAAAGTATCCGCTTAACCTTCGCAAGTACGTTAACGTTAACGATGCGAACCTGACTCCAACTCGGCTATACTTGATCGGGATAATTATTATCGCGGCAACGGAAAACAAAATACATCTTGTAACGTTACACTGATGAATGGTAGTGCTGTCGGTAAATACGAAAATGAAGATCATTTGTGCGAAGGAAATGCTTGCTTTTTGTTTCATGATATTAGACTTTATTCGCCGCAATCATATAAGTATTCATTCCTTATAATAAAATACCATCACGGGCAAAAACATATTTTATATACACCTGTATACACAAGTGCGACAGGATATGACGTCGTTCCTCTCCGATGTTGTTCTTAGTCTAGTCTAGTAATCAATAAACTTTAGATAATCCTAACAAAGTATCCGCTTAACCTTCGCAAGTAAGTTAACGTTAACGATGGGAACCTAACTCCAACTCGGCTATACTTGATCGGGATAATTATTCTCGCGGCAACGGAAAACAAAATACATCTTGTAACGTCACACTGATGAATGGTAGTGCTGTCGGTAAATACGAAAATGGAGATCATTTGTGCGAAGGAAATGCTATGCTCTTTGTTTCGTGATATTAGATTTTCTTTTAAATCTTCCTCATCGATTCAGGGCCAGAGTTACCCTGTGGCCATGGACAATTATCAGTGATAATTATGTACTGATGATTATCAATGACTAGCTTATGCCCGCGACTTCGTCCGCGTGGATTTTTCTCCCCATTGAAAAGTTAATAATTTTAACATAATTTACCGTAAAATTTTAACATTATATTTCAAATTCTAAATCACATCCTGTAAATCATACATTTCTCTTAAAAAGGACATATATTTTGTGTTTAAAATTTATGCCGATATTTCGAGAAGCGCTTGCTTATTTTCACTTTCATATTGATTGATGGATGCTGATTTCCTTCTTTCATCAAATCGGACCTGACTAACTGCAAAAAGTTAAAGGTAATCGAACCGTGTACAATTTGAATAGAAGGCCGAAATTCTAACCACTAGGCTACCAAACCGCTAACCGATTCTTAATAGTTGGGGTAAGGTAATTTCAGATTAACCTTAACAAAGCGCACAAGATACCCCAGTGTAATCTATGCAAGTTCGTAAATGTTAATGACGCCAATATGACTCCCAGTCGTTGCTCCGCCGATTGTGGGAACGACTCGAGCGGTAAAGTTCACAGAATCAAATAAGAGCACAGTCACACTGAAGATCACTCATTATATTTAATCCTCGACTATTTAACTGCCTCGTTGGTCTAGTGGTTAGCATATCCGACTGCGGCTGATGAGGTCCCGGGTTCGAGCCCCAGGTCATAACAAGTATTGGATTTTTCTGGCAAGAAATTCTTAGTATACGAGCCCGGAGTTAGGAAGTTGTTGATTTCCGAGGCAAATTTTACCCCCGTGCCTCGGAAAGCCGTCGGTCCTGCGCCTGATCTCTTTCCAGTCGTGTCGGATTTTCCGTCTCATCGGGCTATGAGAGTAAACAGAGAGTGCACCTGTGTATGCGTACACACTTGTGCACTATAATATTTCCCGCGCAGATGGCTAATCCCTGTGGAGAGCCGCCGTGGCCGAAATTCGATCGCCTGAGTTTGATGTGGGCTCTTCTCAGACTAGGGCGCGTTTGGAACCCACGAAGCTTTAGTTTTATAATACTGTTACTGATTATCACCATCATGTCTCATAAGTTATTGGACGTCAATAAGTGTACAGTGTACCTAAATTGAATAAATAAATATTGATTGATTGAGCCCGCCGACCCGCATTGGAGCAGCGTGGTGGGTCTAAGCTCTCATTCCCTCTCTCCTATGAGAGTTGAGGCCTGTGCCCAGCAGTGGGAGTGGTGTTGGATTGATTGATTGATGGCTCGTAGAGTCCACAGACCAGTATTGCTATTCTTGAGAACCAGAGGAGCAGTAAAGCCTTACATGTACTTATTTTAATTTTCAGCCTAACATTAACCTTACTTATATTTATCACTACTGGGAGGTTACTTACAGAAACGTTTTAGACGAATTCCCGATAAGTTGGAGGTCACGGGTTCGATCCCCGGCAGGGTAGATATGGGAATTTATAGTTTCTGAATTTTCTCTGGCCTGGTCAGGAGGCTAGTTAAGCAACGGCTGGCTGCCACCCTACCGGCAGACGTACCGCCAATAAATTTTGCGTTCCGGTACGATGCTGTGTAGAAACCGAGTGCTGGCTTTAATCTTAACAGGTTAGCCCGCTACCTTCTTAGAAAACATCATGAAAGAAAAGTGGACCACTGTGTGAATATACCGTTATACTAAATTACTCCGTTATTGCACTGATAAAGGCAAATTAGCTTCGGGAAATACGATACTGGATATTTACTATTTCACATGTATTTAACTCGTCTATTGCTGTAGCTAACAATTTTATCTCTCAAACATCAGATAGGTACTAGAGAACGCCCGCGATTTTGCTCCCATGGGCAATTTTAAAGCAAAATATAAATCCATTTTATACTTCTACCATACACCATACCTTTACTACTGTTTTAATCATACTTTTGCGGGTCTAAAGTCAGTCTTCATGCCCTAGGGCCGTAATCTAGTCGATCGATCGCCCAACTAGTTGACCAACCCCATACTGTAAATATGCACAACAGAGTCTAGGACTCTAGGCTCCAGACTGGTCGACCAAACGATCATACCATTTGACATAAAAGTTTTTAAACCAAGGAGTATGTGTACCTGCATAAACACTGGCAGCATGAAAAGCAAAAAGTTTTAAATAAAAAGTTTAATTTGTCTTTTCTTTTTATTATTTACTAGACTTATGTATCCTACTTACTATGATTTGCAATAAATATCTAACCGTTACAGTTTGTTTTACTGTTATTGTAGAAGTATACAGTAGAGTATACACCACCGGGATAAAGCAGTTTTTTTCTTGGGCGCTTGAATCCCTCACTGCACTCAGGACTCAATCTTAATTCAATCCCTTTGGTCGGTAATTAACTTATAACACCCTCGCTGCGCTCGGGAGTTAAATTTCCTTCCTTCTCGTTACGTTCAGGATTCTATATAGCGCCCGTGACATAAAACAGTGCTTTATCCCCTTGGTGTATAATCTACTATTACACTACTTTTTAATTCACGACCTTGATACGGGTATCAATTTTTTTTTATGAAAAGAGCAACTGCTGAGTTTCATTCGTCAATGAAAAGGGTTTACAACGAAGAATACCTACGAAAATATAATGACGTCACACTAAATTCAATAAACCGGACGATAAAAGTTTTGTTTTTAAAAATGTTTTTTAATTATTTAAGACTTATATTATAGCCCGCCAACCCACATTGGAGCAGCGTGGTGGGTCTAAGCTCTAATGCCTTCTCTCCTATGAGAGTGGAGGCCTGTGCCCAGCAGTGGGACGTTAATGAGCTGTGGTGGTATTACTAATATTATAAATTCGAAAGTGTGTTTGTTAGTTGGTTTTTCTTTCAATCACGCAGCAACAGAGCAAGGGATCAACGTGAATTTTTGCATGGGTGTATGCTTTTTATCCCGGAAAATGTAGGAGTTCCCGTGGAAATTAAAACTTTTCAACGCGGACGAAGTCGCGGGCATCAGCTAGTTCATAATATTCATAAATATTGCAGTAAAAGGAAATTTCTATCACAGTAAAACATCAGTATTATAATTGAATCGAGAAAGTCTATTATTTCTTTATGACCCGTTTCCAATAATATTGAAAGCCACTCAGAATATAGAAGTAGAGGAATTGGAGCTAAAATAAAAGGTCAAATATCTCCAACTTGAGATTTTATGCCATACAATTTATTTTCGGCCCAAAGATTACACGAGTACGTGTACTTGTTTTATTGATTACTGTTATTTTTCTCGATTTTAGTTGTGTTTCAAGACACACAAAATAGGTCACAAAATGGGAGTGCATACTGGTTTACGCTTTTAGTATAGAGCCGCGGAAAATAGGGATCATGCCTACTTATGTCAAAAAAAAAAATTTATATTACTGACTAGTGGGCCCGGCAGACGTTGTCCTGCCCTGAACCTAGAACCCGATTAGAGCGCCCCCTACCGGGTCCATTATGAATATAAACCAGCCCTGGACCCGCTCAAACACACACAAAAAATTCCATCTAAATCGGCCCAGCCGTTCTCGAGGTTTAGCGAGACAAACGAACAGCAATTGATTTTTATATAAATTACTGATTATGATTATTAAATAGAAGGAGGGGGTGTTCCAATATACCCAAAATTTACATCCTCAGTTACTTTCAAGTTTGATAACAATTTTAAACTAGAGATCAAAGAAAAAAAGCGTTGAAATTTTATGACGTCACAACTATGTATTTCATATAAACTTCCATACGAGAAGCGCGTTTTTAAGTTTGGCAAAGAGTTGTTCATTTGATTGAGTCGTCATCATCATCCCTATTACTAGTTGTTTTCGCCATTTTTCTGTATCAAATACTATATGGTAGTAAATCTTTTATGTCTATAACATCCACAATTTTTGACATAAGTATAGATACTGAGACATAGGCTCGCCTCTGTATGTCTAGCCTTCGCAATTTATCATTGAAAATGTTAAATAATAGAAAATTCGAGAGAGAGGGAATCTTAAGTTACTCCGACGACTTAATGCTTCAACGATTCTTGCCGTGATGTTTTCGATAAGAAACGAAAACGGAGAAAATGTATATCATCTTACTGATAAAAGGAAATGGTCCTGGGAAATACATTGATGGGGAATCGTTTGGTCGTTTCGTTATTACGGTGTGCAGACATTACACAGACTCGACAACGACATCACTTCGAGTTTCGACTCAACTCACAATAAAGCTTGGAAATGTGAGCTTATTGTACTTACAATCGTGCATTTTTGAGTCAACATCTCCTGAAGATGCTCCGGTGTCGGAGTGAAACGTACGTTGAGAGTGATTTGGAGGATTTGTGTGGTGTGGTGTTGTGCCTGTGCGAATAGGCATGATGACAGTAACCAAGAATCAATGAAATTATGAATTTATCTAATGAAATAGGATTCATGGATTATAAAAAACGTATTTATTTTTCTATTTCGAGTGAGATTGCAGTTTATTTTGATAAAATAAATCTATAAAATACACCAATCCGCCATTATGGATTAAACGCCAAAAAGCGAATGACGTCACAATTGTTGGTTTCGAGCTTTGACAATCACACTATTGTTTACTGCACACTGCACAGAGTACATCGGTAAAAACAATAGTGATGTCACAAACGACGCCATGACACTCGCAAGCGATTGGCGTGAATTTTAAAATTTAAATTTCAAATGCCAATTTTTTCTACCAAATCTTATTTTTCTGCTGAAATAAGATATTTTATCGAAATAGTAGATACTTCCGAACATAATCTGATCATTTATCAAAATCAGTCATCATGCCTATTGTTGGGTGGTGGGTGTCGCATGCTGCAGGTGAAAGACACGCATGTGTGGTACACACACAGATTTGTCTACTGTAGCGGATTATAGCGAATCAAACTTCTAGTTCATTCATTATCACGGACTTCCGCAAAGTAACGCCTGCTTCTATTCAATAAATATGCCAATAACCTCTTACTACATAATATTAAATGCTTACTCTTGTTCTGTGACTTTTAAAAATTTAATAATTTCACAGAAAAAATTTAACTAATCACGAGAAGTCCACTCTAGTCTTTGCCCCCCATATTTAATGGTGGAATTTATAAAAATCCTTCCTTAGTACACCTCTAGGGTGCTCAAGGAGAACCTACCATTCTCTTAAAATTTCTAAGTTCAGCCATATGGTCTGTACCTTTAGGTTGTCTGTCAGTCACTCAGGACAAAGGCTGGTTTTTTATCCACTACAAGTTAGCCCTTGACTGCGATCTCACCTGAAGTGAAGATGCAGTCTAGGATGGTAGCGGGCTAACCTGTTAGGGGCATGGCAGTTATATTAAACCCATACCCCTAATCGGTTTCTACTCGGCATCGTATTGGAACGCTAAATTGCTTGTCGGTACGTCTTTGCCGGTAGGGTGGTAACTAGCCACGGCCGCAGCCTCCCGCCAGGTCAGACCAGAGAAAATTCGGAAATTATGAATTCCCAAATGGACCCTGTTGAAACCGGGACCACCCACGTTAATAATAGCCTATATAGTTATAGAATAGATTTTAGTAATTATTTTTCGGAGAATAGATTCGATGTAAAATCCTGTGAGTAAATACAACGCCCAGAACTCCTATGTAATTTGTAAATCCTAATAGCACGCGGGTCGAAGGTTGTTCAGCACTCGTGGCTTTGTCAAGCATCGGTGGCGTGACACATTAATAACCGTGACTGTTTTATTGCGTCGCTGTTCCGCCCTTTTGTGTTAAAATGTTATATTGAGGGCGTACTTCGCCACGTATTGGCGTACATTATGGGGTTATTCTTCCGTTATGAAGAACTAGCTGATGCCGGCGACTTCGTCCGAATTCCCAAATTCCCAAATTAACTCCGCCGGGGATCGAACCCGGGACCTCCGCTCGTTAAGACAACAGCGCTCCACACTGCGCCATCTATGAGAGAACTCAACGTGACGACATAATAATTGCTAATATTTTTTTACAGTATGTATGTTCATAAAATATTTAGTGAAAGGCCCGATGAATAGCGTCAGTTCTTATACTGTTTACATAGGTATTGCGCAGTTTAATACTGTACAAGAATCAGCCTTTCTAGTTATGGTTCATTTTTGATAACCATAAACCGTCTTGCAGCGGCCATATCTAGTGAAACGCCCATCAGCATGCGGGCAGACTTTCACTATCATCATCATTGGAGAGTGTAGCACCAACCTATTACTGAATCAGCTTTTCTAGCGATAGTCACCAAAAGTGCAGGTATCTCTTAGTCTAGGAGTACCATAGAGAACGAGCTACGGGAGTAATATTAACATCGTTAAAGTTTACGAACTCGCCTACGAGTAGAGTATCATGTAGCTACGAGTGTATTAATGCTGACTATGACATTACGGGGGCATACTATCACCACTTAAAGCCGTATGGTTTTAATATTGTCGACGTTCTTTGTTTGGAATTATAATCCTTATTTTAGGGACGTCAAGGTACATGACATAAAACTGACACTTTAAATAAGACTGCTTCAAGGGATGGTAGTAGCCCCCCAGCTACGACCGCGTTTCCGAAAAGTGCTAATAAAGTGAATATGAATATAACATTTGACGGGATTGCAAAAGTAGCACTTGTCAGAAAACTTCTATAAGATTTTTTTTTTATTACAATTACCCCCTTGATTGCGATCTCACCTAATGGATTTCTACACGGCATCGTACCGGAGCGCTTAATACGTCTTTGCCGGTAGGGTGGTAACTAGCCTCAGCCGAAGACGCCCACGAGACCAGACAAGAGAAAATTCAGAAATTATAAATTACCATATCAGGGTCGATTTGGTAATTTATAATTTCTGAATAATTTCTAATTTATAATTTCGGTAATCGGACCTGGGATCAGAGTAGACCACTGATATAAAGAATACCTTGTAGATCAATAAACCGTACGTATACTTATTCCCATCAAAGTTGGCTTCTTGTCAACATCACGTACCAATTTGCATCTCAAGTGAGTTGTAAGTCGATCCCACCAATTTTCATATTAATTTATCGCCGGTCGATTATTTAAATTTCAAAATAACTTAGTTACTGCCACAGTCTAGCTAGTATACAGTACAGAAACAGAATTACTACAGGTAGAGTTTCTTGTATTTTTTTGTGTGTGGAAAAAATATCCTTGCTCATACCGCATAGCAGGCCTAGAGACAAAGTTTAAAAATCAATAAATCAATTTATTTATTTTCCCATAAAGAATATAATATAGAAGTTTATGCCAGCTTCTGAACTTTATGATAGCTAAACTATGTTTACTTACTATTCATCAAAAGAGGAAGCGATTGTAGGTAGTAAGATAATTTTAATGTTGACATTTTCAACGGTTTTTAATTTAATTAAAACTAGTTTTAAACCATTTATGAGTAATTTATTGTATCGATTCATTTTTATCCTTTTTTAATTGGATAATGGCTACAAGTATGTGAAAATGGGTAATAAAATGAGCTAAATAATTTGGCAATTTGTGGACGGAAATGGAAGCCATTTTTGGTAGATATAGGTACATAGTTCGCGAGCTAACAATTTGAGCTTTGCTTTTGTATTCAAATTTATTGTCAACTAGCTGATGCCCGCGACTTCGTCTTTTCGGGATAAATAGTAGCATATTATGTGTTATTCCAGGCTATAATCTATCTTTGTGCCAAAGGGCATTGTCCAAATTCGCCTAAGAATCAACATGTGTTAAAAATATACAGTAATTCTTAGCTTATTTTATTACCTTTATTTCAAATATTAGAATTCAACGGACACTTCAAATTAATTACAAAATAAATAAATGGGTATTAAATTGATTACTTACGTTTCCGTCTCTCGATTATTAAGCACAGATCAATAACTTACAGGTTAAAATAATATGTAATACCACCGCTTGAGCGCTAGATCTGTATCGTAAGAAACAAGATAAAAGCAGCTTAAAGTGCTAAGTGCGCTAGTATTCTGAATCTCGCAACGCCATCTATTGAAAGTACAATAATTTAATATATCTAACGCCATCTGTAATGTTTTTGATGAACTACGGCGAATCTTTTCTTATCTACATACTGTTTACAACTCTATTACAATTGGAAAAATATTTATTTGTTCGAGCAGATTGATTGTGAAAGTTGAAATAACCTCAAAATTGAAAATATTTTTGTTAATAAGTCATTTCTTAGCAAGTGTCCGTTGTTTTAATCTCTAGTATAAAAAGGTATTTATTTGAACCCAGAAATCAATGTTTTATGACTGTTGGTTCTTAGGCGAACTTTGTATTGGGACGGAACAATGTCCTTTTATCCAGATCTCGTTCAGCCGTTCTGGCGTGATTGAGTAACAAACATCCACCCATCAATCCAAACTTTATATTAATTGTGATACATTAGTACAGATTCAATTTCAATTTTATTGTCATACTATTAAGTTTTATTTCTAATTGTCGCATGAAAATACGGCACGGGATTTTGCCGTGCCTTCTATGGACGCAGACCCTAAGACTTAAGGCAAAACACACAGGGAGCGGGCGCTGGTCGGGCGCGGGCCGGGTCGAGGGCGCGGGCCGGGTCGAGTGCGCGGCGGGTTGAATTCCTTGTATTTAAATGGACGACATCACATAGAACGCGGGCTCGGGTCGGGCGCGTGACGGTTGTCGCTGTGTGATGTCGTCCATAGCAAGTTATATTGAAAAAATTAAAAAACACGACTGCCCAGCCAAAAAATGAACTAAGAAGTTAAAAATCTACCTAAATCCAGTCAGATTAGAATCTTATTCACATTTTAATTAAATGATAGTTTTTGTGAATCAATGGATATTGAACTATAGTATAATAATATATTTTTGGAATCTACTCATCATTTTCTAGATGATGATTATTATATAGTTAATCTTATTTTCGTTTTTTTTTCAAATTTAGTTTTTAATGCGGGACCATGGTCACCCCAAAATTTTTTTTTTAAATTTTATTAGCCTATGTCACTCGGAATAAGCTAGGGATTATAACGATACCTTATTTATCAAAATCGGTTCAGGCGTATAGAAGTTATATTATAATATATTTTTGGAATCTACTCATCATTTTCTAGATGATGATTATTATATAGTTAATCTTATTTTCGTTTTTTTTTCAAATTTAGTTTTTAATGCGGGACCATGGTCACCCCAAAAAAAAATTTTTTAATTTTATTAGCCTATGTCACTCGGAATAAGCTAGGGATTATAACGATACCTTATTTATCAAAATCGGTTCAAGCGTATAGAAGTTATGGTGGAATATACAAACTCACATACATACATACATGCATACAAGGAATTCAACCCACCGCGCAATCGACCCGGCCCGCGCCCGTTCCCTGTGTGTTTTGCGCTTTAGGCTTCATCATCGCTTACTATCAGGGGGCTTACTACCATTAAAGCAGTATTATTTTAATATTGTTGACGCTTTTTTTTCAGAATAATAATCGTCCACGTACAGATACTGCTTTAACCAATAGTAGCAAGCCCACACATGAGATCGCAGTCAATGGCTGACTTGTAGTGGAATTTAAAAAAGAAACACCCGAGTAAAATCTGTTCGGTACATTTAGTATGGATACAAAATCAGCTAATACCATATAAAAGTCAGATAAAAAGATCCTTTTATCTCAGTGGACCGATAGAGATTCCTTCCACAAGCCCTTTCATCAAATAACTTACGCTACGGAGCACGCACGTAGCGGAATCCTTACGTTAGGAATACGTTGAATTTGTATTACTTTTCTTTCAAAGAGAATTTTGATTTTATCTTTCATAATGCGAGAGGTCTATTTAATATTTTTTCTTTGATCATTCATTCAAATTCAATCGTATTAGAATAAGTGTAAGTATAATTATATAGACAGAGAAAAGACGGGACCAAAAGCTTTTTATTTATTTATTATTGATATCAATAAATCTATCAATCAATATTTATATAATCATTTGGTCCACTGTACATTTATTGACATCCAATAACTTATAAAACATGATGGTGAAAATCAGTTACGGTATCTTAATACGAAGCTTCTAAACTTAGCTACGAAGGTTCTAAACGCGTCCTGGTCTGAGAAGAGCCCAGAACAAACTCAGTCGGTTTCTTTTTAAACGACTTCCAAAAAAGGAGGACGATCTCAATTCGGCGCGTATTTTTTTCTAATGTATGTCGGTGCATATCTCCGTGGTTTCTGAACCAATTTGTATTTTTTTTATTTTACTCCTTAGAGGAAGCTCTCGAGGTGGTCCTTGGTGAATTCTGACTCCAAATCCTCGATCCTGACACTAGAAAGTTAAAAATGAAAATTATTTCCAAAAAACTGACTTCAAAAGCCTCTGTAAAGTAAAAAATAATTTAGATTTCTACACACTATGTTGAAGTCGGGCGAGTATAACAAAGATAAGCAAAGGTGACGCATCAAGCTCGCCCGACTCGTATAGTATAGTCGTATAGCCCTCGACTATACCCCTGCCAAAAAATCACGTCGATCCCTTGCTCAGCTGCGGCGTGATTGAAGGACAACCCAACAAACTAACACACTTTCGCATAATATTAATATGGAGTATGATTCAGGCAAATTCAAATAACTCCCACATATTGAGTTTCTTTTAATAAAAGTAGAATATAAGATTAGATTTTCCTTCAAAAGGAACAAATTAATTTGATTAAAACTTACGGTTTAAATAAATATTTTCTTTCTAAACTTCACTTCAGTGAAAATCTTTTCTGCTGGTTCACATTCATTCCATCCGAAGGAATTTTAGTATAAAGGGCATTTGGAATTGAAAGAGTAAGTGTAGCGGTTCAAAAAGATAAGTATAAATATACAGAGTAGGTACACACTTTTATTTGTTAATATAGAAATACACGTACAGTCCCAAAACTCATCTGACCCGGTGGCCAAAATTGTAACAAATTTTTATGCCTGTTTAGTTTTTGTTTTTATTTTATTCTTTAGAGATATACGAGGCTGTCACCGGGTCAGATAAGTTTGTCGGACTATAGTAATTCTCTTGATTTTGGTGCACAATAAAGTATACATATTTCATTCATTCATTTCTTTCATACCTTGCATCTGTCGAAACTAAGTCGTAGATTTGATCTTTTATTAGAGTGAATAAGCATCTTCTAGGCAAGGACGCTCCACCTTAGGCTGCGTCACTACTTCCAGCAAGTCTTATTGCAGCCAAGCGTTAGTCGTGCCTCGGTGCCTCGTTGGTCCAGCGGTTAGCATGTTCAACTGCGGCTGACGAGGTCCCGGGTTCGAGTCCCGGGTCGGGCCATAGTTAAGTAATGGGTTTTTCTGACTAGAAATTCTCAGTACTAGCCCGGAGTTGGGAAAGTTGGCGGTGTTTCACCCCCGTGCCTCGGAGAGCACGATAAGCTGTCGGTCTCGGTTAATATCCAAAATATCTCGGTTAAAGCCCGCAAACCGTAAAGCCGAGTGATGGGTCTATGCTCTAATTCCCTCTCTCCTGTGAGAGTGGAGGCCTGTGCCCAGCAGTGGGTCGTTAATGGGCTGTAGTTTTAGTCGTAGAATCAATTCTTTTATAGTTAGTACACAAAACAAAACAAGTAATAACTCGACTTGTTTTCGTAGAATAGTTTCATGACAATTCCTCCTCAACTCAAACCACTATTCCACCGTTGAGCAACAAGTTTTTTAAGAAAATAATATTTTCTCTATTCTTAGAAACACGAAGTTCGGTAACGTGTAGTATTAATTCTGCAAAATAAATACAAGATAAGGTTACAATAGCTCAGATGGAAAATTGGGCGGTCCAAAAAATAAATACTACATAAAAATAATTCGTGTTTGTGTTTGTACACAATAGTATATGAACAATCTGTTCAATTTTCTCCGACATTCAGCCCTGAAATTGCCCCATTGTTGTATGAGGGGAATGAATTTGGGGATGAAAACCTGAGAAAAGTGAATGCGGGGTGAATGGTATTCCATGTGAAAGGGGGTTTATCATTATGTATATTGTTTTAAGTACCTGTTTTGATGGCTTGACAACCGGCCTTCAATGCGGGTGGTCGGAGACCACGCACTTTGAAGCTTAGTTTTTCAACTTTTATTTTACCACTGTCGGCCTGATTAATGAATATCCTTGCCAAATGGAGAAGTTTCATGATATTGTGAATATCATTTTTAACGCAACGGAAGTAAAATATATATTAGAACTAATAAATCAGTGTTTTTTTTAATCCATCAATAAACGACTGAGAAATTAATTATTTAAAAAGTTTAATTATTAAAATGTACACCGATTGCTGTATCTTACTCGAGTGAGAAATTTTGTGAGTTTTGGATTTAATACTTGAAAATTATCTTCATACACAAAGTGCTTTTATTTCAATTAATAGGCCTATTACACTGCACTTTTCACAGGGACCCTTACACTTGAATCAATGTAATAAGATTTAGAGAGGAAGGGCCCCTAAAATTATCCTTATTGCTGTGTAATAAGCGACGCTCTGTTTGGCGACCACGCCCACCCTTATCACAGGGCCCTGTAAAAAGTGCAGTGTAATAGGCGTATAAGTCACGTTAAGACCATTTCTTTCTTTTGTTCGGCTTTATAAAGTCGATTGTTAAGGTCATCATGCAAGCGCAAATTTAAAGTTCAATAACTTTTTCATTTGTTGAGATATTTTAATGATTCTTTCATATTTTTGTTTTATTTAGTCTTAATTAACCACTTTCTAAAAAAGAGGAGGTTCTCAATAGTGCACGTATCTATTTTTCATAATAAATAAAAAATTTCAACTTCTCCGTTACAGCTTTCTTCTTCTTCTTCTTCTCTTGGTTTTCTAGTTTCTGAGCTAAGCCGCGGACGGATTGACGGACGTACGGACATGGCGAAACTATAAGGGTTCGTTTTTGACTACGGAACCCTAAAATACGTTTGAAAAATTAAATTTCACGGTGAAGGAAAACGTGAGGAAACCAGCACGCCCGAGCGTTCTCAATAATGTTCTCGGAGGTGTTTGAAGTCTGCCAATCCGCACTTCGCCAGCGTGGTGGACTATGACCGAACCCTTCTCATTCCGAGAGGAGACTCCTGCTCAATAGTGTCAATATTTGAACGTGGGAGCTTATATATTATACGTGCATTTTTTGCTTTTGTATTCATAAAATCGTATTCTTTACAGGTAATGTTTCTTTGGTCTACATACTTAAAAGCTGTCATTGGTGAGAAAACATAAATTAATTACCCGTTGTTCTAGGTAACTGCCTAGTTGGTCTAGTGGTAAGCATGTCCGACACCGGCCGATGAGGTCCTGGGTTCGAGTCCCGGGTCGGGCCATAATAAGTTTTGGGGTTTTCCGACTAGAAATTCTCAGTACTAGCCCGGAGGTAGGAAGTTGGCGGTGTTTCACCCCCGTGCCTCGGAGAGCACGTTAAACCGTTGGCCCCGGTTATTATCACTAACATGATAATAGTCGTTAAAGCCCGCCAACCCGCAATGGAGCAACGTGGTGGGTCTAATTCCCTCTCATGGGAGTGAAGCCCAGCTGTGGGACGTTAATGGGCTGTAGTGGGGGTGGTGTACTAGGTTAACGACAAACGGGAAAAATATAAGATACTATTTATTCCAATCTTACTTTTATTTTATTATTATAAATGTGAAAGTTTGGATGGATGTTTGTTACTCAATCACGCCCCAACAGCTCGGACGGATCTGGCTGAAATTTGGCACAGAGATAGATTATAGTCTGGAATAGCACATAGACTACTTTTTATCCTGGAAAATTAAGGAGTTCCCGCGTGAACCAAAAAACCTCGCTCCACGCAGACGAAGTCGCGGGCATTAGCTAGTAATAGATATATGTATTTGATGTTTAGTAGTGAACGCAGAACGCAGAACTATGTACTTTTAACGGTTTGTTGTGGGGTAGGCTTAAGTATTTAAACACTAACATGGCCGACCTCTCAATTTACTCAAGTCTTAGAACGTCATGTCTGTCTAAAACTCTAAACTAACTGAAGTAGTGAATTACGAACTCAAACACGCCTGAAGGGCTTGCAACTAATTAAGTTAGGACGACTTAAATGTCAGAGGTACTTAGTATTCACAAGTTCGCCGAATAATGCTGTTTGCACATTACGGGTGAGCCGCGAGAGACGTGAAATCCGCACGTGTAATGAAAAACACCTTCTTCAATATCAATACGAACTGTAAATTAACTTCAACACACAATTTAAGAAAATATTAACAAAATTAAAAAACACGACTGCCCTGCCAAAAAAAAATTATTAGTTAAATAGAATCTTATGCACAATTTTTATTAAATGATATTTTTTGTGAATCTATGGATATTGAACTATATTAGTGTTATATATTTTTGGAATCTACTCATCATTTTCTAGACGATGATTATATAGTTAATCTTATTTTCGAATTTTTTTTTCAACTTTAGTCTTTAATGCGGGACCATGGTCACCCCATAATTTTTTTTAAAATTTTACTAGTCTATGTCACCCGGAATAAGCTAGGAATTTTAACGATACCTCATTTATCAAAATCGGTTCAGGCGTATAGAAGTTATGGTGGAATATACAAACTCACATACATACATACATACATACACACATAGCAGCATTCGCATAGAAAATCATCAATACTAATAATCTTACTAATAATTGGAAATCATTAGACACGTGTCAAACATTAACAGGAAAGTTATTCCACTACACAACTGGAAAGGAAAGGGTAGTTATTAGCAATGAAAAACTAGCTTTCTTTGGACATTTACAGAAAATAATCCAATCTATATCTCTTCTGAGGACGTGGCCTATTTAGTCGATTGCGGTAGTTAAGCAACTTTGACCCAAGTCGGTAACAGGATGGGTGACCGAATTTAGTTAAGCACCTTGACCAAAGTCGGTAACAGGATGGGTGACCGAATTTGGCTTTTTCGTTTCCTCCGTGCCTCGGAGAGCACGTTGAGCCGTCGGTCCCGATTATTATCACTAACATCTATTAATAATCGTTTGAAACCTAAGAGTTGAAATAGTAGGTACTCTTAGTCGAATCGTATGCGGAAGGACCTGGGAACTCATCGCATTATTATAGAAAGAAAACCCCTACCATTGTGATTAATTGAACTGCCTTGTTCTAGTGGTTAGTATGTTCGACTGAGGCTGACGAGGTCCCGGGTTCGAACCCCGGGTCGGGCCATAATTAACAACTTCTGAAAGGGGTTTTTCTGACAAGAAATTCTAAGTACTAGCCCGGAGAGCACGTAAATCCGTCGGTTCTGCGCCTCATCTCTCTCCAGTCGTGTTGGGTGTTCCGTCCAATCGGGCTATGAGAGTAAAGGAACAGGGAGTACTCCTGTGTATGCGCACACACTTGTGCAATATAATATCTCCCAAGTAGATGGCTAATCTCTCTGGAGACGCCATGGCCGAAATTCGGTCGGGAGGGCATTAATCGAATTTTGGGATTTTGACGACCTCCGTGGCGCAGTGTGTAGCGCTGTTATCTTAACGTGCTGAGGTCCCGGGTTCGATCCCCGGCAGGGTCAATTTGGGAATTTATAATTTCTGAATTTTCCCTGGTCTGGCCTGGTGAGAGGCTTCGGCCGTGGCTAGTTACCACCCTACCGGCAAAGACGTGCTGCCAACCGATTACGCATTCCGGTACGATGCCGTGTAGAAACCAAGTAGGGGTATCATGGGTTTAATATAACTGCCATGCCCCTAACAGGTTAGCCCGCTACCATCTTAGACTGTATCATCACTTACCATCAGGTGAGATCGCAGTCAAGGGCTAACTTGTAGTGGATAAAAAACGAATGAGGTCACGACCCTCAGTAATGAGGAATACGACGCAGGGGGATAGAGAGAGGTTCCAGCAAACAATGGCTATAAACTCCGGTAATAAAAGGCTAAATATAAGTTCATAACCACCAACAAAGGCAAGGTTTTGTTCTATAAAGGTCCCATCATATAACCTGTCCATAGAATAACGTAATACTTACTCAGAGTTAATTACACGTCTCTTTTGTCGTAAAGTAAAGGATACTTCAATAGTCTAAAGCCCGTCGCCCCCAGATTGCGGTCAACGTCAGTGTCGGGTATCTTTTGTGTGCCCGGGCTTTAATAAACTCCTGTTAAATGTACACGGAAGGTGCTAGAAAGATAAATGACCTGTTAAAAAATCAATTGGCATATTTTTATGAGTGCACACGTTTAAAATTAAGTAGGTATACGTATATTATTTGGCACAGTGGGAGCGCTGTTGTCTTCTTGGGGGGGAGGGGTTCCCGGGTTCGATTCCTGACAGGGTTAAGTTTTGAATTTTCTCTCTCCTCTGCACGAGGCACGGGGGTGTAACACCGCCAATAACCTAGCTCCGAGCTATTACTGAGAATTTGTTGTCAGAAAAATCCAATACTTAATTATGGCCACACCCAAGATTCGATCCCGGAACCTCGTCATCCGCAGTTGAACATGCTAACCATCAAACCTAGACCAACGAGGCAGTTAAACGAAGCTACAGATATATACAGAACGTAGCTCGTAGCAGTTCATGCTACGCCGCAGTTAATGTTAGAATATCGTTCATGTTATCGTAGCACGAATTGTGTACTTACAAGGAATATGTACGGGAAACATGGTCCGCTTAATAATATACATTTTGAATATGTATGACTATAAGGTATTTCTGTTAAAGTGTATATAAAATGTTTAGGACTAAGGTAGTTCCGGTTTAAAATGTATCTAAAATGTTCTGTAGCCCATATCGGTTACTATTATGAAGCTGAGTATTAAACTTTTCAACCAAATTTTAAGCCGAAAGGTATTATAATTGATCCAAAATTGACCCGTCGTTTCTGATTTTTTGGATTCCCGGGGAACTCCTTAATTTTCGGGGATAAAAACTAGCCTATGGCCTTCCGGGATGTGACTTACCCCTATACAATATTTCATCAAAATCGGTTGTAGAGATGGGCCGTTAAAGCGTGGCAGAGAGACAGAAAGACACACTTTCGCATTTAAAATAATTGCTAGTAATTATCCGCGGCTTCGCTTGCGTGGCTCAAGGGAAAAATAACAGTTTTATGTGAAAAATTGTCAATTTTTTTTACTTTAATGAGAACAACTTGCAAGAACTCAGATCTTGATATTTTAGTGCAGAAACCAACAAACTAATAAATA
This sequence comes from Erebia palarica, assembly GCA_964035005.1. Lineage (NCBI taxonomy): Eukaryota > Metazoa > Arthropoda > Insecta > Lepidoptera > Nymphalidae > Erebia > Erebia palarica. The sequence continues at coordinate 22,012,469 of OZ035993.1, read as the reverse complement.
AACACACTTTCGCATTTATAATATTATAGGATAAAGGTAGCACATGTTACTTTACTGATCCTAAAAAAAATCAGGCCGAATTATTATGATTGAAGGAAAAATATGTAAACATCAGCATGATATCGCACAGGAACTGTCAGTTTTTCTGGGACAAAAAGGAGCCTGTCACTCTCCAGGTCCTAAACGAAATTCACGTTGGTGTATTACTCCGTTGCCGTATGAATGATATGGATGATAATGAAAATCAGCATGATATTCCACAGGAACCGTTAATTTTCTCGGAACAAAAAGGTAGCCTATGTCACTCTCCAGGTCCTAAACATTAATCACGTCGATATTTAACTTAGTTATCGTATAATTGTAGGACAAATGTGTTTAAAGTAGTATACCAATATCCTCCAGGAACTGTTACGGGATAAAAAGTTACCTATATCACTTTCCAGCTTCTTAAATATATCCATGCAAAAAATCACGTCGATACGTTGCGCGGTTGAAGCGCGATTGAAGGACAAACCAACAAACAAACTGACTTTCGCATTTATAATATTGGTATGGATGATTTTGGAATACGGTGGTTAAACAAAGAAAAGTGTGACGAGTATACCAAAAATTAAATATTTTACCTTGAAAGAAATATAATGTAACGTCCCACAAAGGAGGAGTGAGTTATACGAATGTCTGATTTATCTTCCACAAAACAATCCGTTAGAGATTTTTCTTCTGCTAATATAAAGACCTGAGAGACTCGGAGAGGCGTTTGATTAAAATTGATTGTCTCTACATTGTTGCGGCTCTGAATAGAGCTGCCCGTTCTAATGTTACTTACCGACTCTGTCAACAAGTAGAGCGTATTAGGGCGGTATAGGCAAGCGTATCCACACTTCTAATCATACTAAGTAATATTACAGTAATAATATTATAGTAATATTATAAGTGTCTTTCTGTGTGTATTTATATATTGATTTTTTTGTACCAAAAAGTTGTAAAATATGTAGGAAATCTGAAACATATAGTGGACAAGGAAGTACGTATCTCTATAAGAGATGTCTACCAGTGCCCCTTGGCTGTGAGTAAGGTTGTGAAAGGAGAAAAGGTACAATAAACTATGAGATATTGTAAGTATTCTAAATCATACTAAGTAATATTATTATGAATGCGAAAGTGTGTCTTTGTGTGTGTATGTATTTATAGATTTTTTTTGTACTAAAAAGTTATAAAATATGTAGGAAAACATAGTGGACAAGGAAGTACGTATCTCTATATGATATGTCTACCAGTGCCCCTTGGCTGTGAGAAAGGTTGTGAAGGGAGAAAAGGTACAACAAACTATAAGATATTATATATAATAATTTAGTATGGTTGCAGGCATAATCTAGTCATACATAATATTATATATGCGAAAGTGTGTTTGTTTGTTGGTTTCTTCTTCAATCAATTATACCTATGCTTTCGCATGGGTATAATTGGTTTGGCTTTTTTGGAAGTCGGTTAAAAGTCGGTTGAAAAATAAAATAAATAAATAATAAAAATAAGAATATACTTCTAAAACTTAAGCTACAACATAGAATACCATTGGTATAGTAGTAGTATAGTAGAAAAGACGAGCTGTGAAAGCGTAGCAGATACGTACACACACTTTCGCATTTACAATACTATAATTAATACGAGTGTCTGCCTGTCGGTTTCGTACATTTTCACGACCAAACTGTTCAATCTATTTTGGACAAATTTGATGCAGACTGCAGATATGTTTATCCCGGGATAGATTTAGCTTTCGATTCGTATAACTTTTATCAAATACCTTCTAATTTACACATTGGACTCTTGGTCTGCAGATTTTCATGCCGATATTTTGTGGTGGATCGCAAATGAAAATGGAGAACTTACTCGAAAACTTGCAACTTAAATTACGATTGTTGACAAAGATCCTAAATTAAAGGCAAAGTTTTATTGAAATAAAACTTACTGAGTTGCAAAATTAGATTGTCATAACGTTGGTAAATTATTACATATTTTTATTCAAAATTAATGATATACTTTATGAAAATACTTTGGTAAATTAATAAAAAACCGAGTCATAACGCTTTTTGGCATAGTTGGGTATTTGCCAGACGAATTGGGTATTATTGTAATCAACAACTATTTTCAATCTTCAAAACACACCTTAGTATGGGATTTTGTCTTTGTTTTTGTATTAAATAATTCATACTTGTGACGTCATCAAAATTGAGCGCACTTTTTGATTTATTATAGTGGGAGTTCCGGGATTCGATTATCGGTAGGGTCAATTTGGGAATTTGTAATATCTGAATTTTCGCTGGTCTAGTCTGGTGGGAGGCTTTGGCCGTGACCAGTTACCACCCTACCGGCAAAGACATACTGTCAAGCCATTTAGCGTTTCGCTACGATGCCGTGTAGATTAGAAACCGATAGGGGTATGGGTTTTTTAAAACTGCCTTAGCCTGCCGTTTTAGGGGCCATACAGCTAACTCTTAAAGCAATGCTTAAGCAATAGTACTCAAAATGACAGTTTGATGTCACGTACCTTGACGTTCCTAAAATAAGGATTATAATAATTCTAAAACACGAAAGTCAACTGTAATGAAACAATATGGCTTTATGCGTTGGCAGTATGGCCCCGGGTGAGCTCGCAGTCAGAAGCCATATTTGTAGTGGGATAAAAAAAAGTTAAGTAGGTACGTACCCTTCCGGGGTCCATAGTTATGATGTGCATAGTAACATAAATATAATTGTGAGATACTGTTTACGTACCTAATACCAATCCATACTAATATTATAAATGCGAAGTGTGTCTGTCTGTCTGCTACGCTTTCAAGGCCCAATTACTCAACCGATTTTAATGAAATTTGGCACAGAGATAGGTTACATCCCGGGAAAGGACATAGTTCCCGCGGGAATCAAAAAACATCAATCCACGTGGACGAAGTCGTGTATAGTTGTCATATAAATACGAACAAAGTTAAGGCTAGGTAAACCCTCCTATATCCGAACATTGCGGTACAAGACTTTCAGCCAGCTGTCGAAAACAAATGTGATACCAAAAGGGTACCGACACCCATTTCCATAACGACACCATAAAGAAGGTGACCGATTATGGTTTGACCTATTTCATGCATGGTATATCCCAAAACGTACCTTATGTTTTATGAAATAAGGATTATTGAAGATATCTGTGTAACTTTGTATAATCCCTACTAGGGTTGGCACAGTTTTAAGGAACTATGTAACAACTAAAAAGTTTACGATGGCCTAGAAATTTTATTTTACTAAACCCGAATTGCCTATGACCTCGTTTAACTTTACGATCAGATAAAAAAAAAGTTTTTGTGTCATTGAATTGGATTCAATTGGATTGGATTAATATGTGTGAGTCAAATTGAATTGGATACGTGACTCCCTCGTCTACGCGGGGACTTAGGTTTTTTAAAATCCAGTGGAAACTCTTATTTTCCTGGTTAAAAAGTATAGCCCATCTAATTTAACTATCGTATAGTGGACGCAGTGTGATGGAAATCCGCTTTTTTACTAAGCCAGGGAAAAAAATGAAAATACTAGGGAATAGGTTGAAAAAATTATACATGTAGGTATAGGTGGCAACCCTATTTCCGCCACCTACATACACATATCGACGTGTTTACGACCGAGATCCCACTACTGTGTGTAGGTGTTTCATCTCTTGATACCCTACTGTGGGTTATTTACATTAGTGATAGTTACATGTTACCAAACAACAGTAGGTGTCCACATTGTATTACTCATTGATGGAGGTCGGGACCCTATCCATTTATAAAATAACTTGATGATTCGTTCGCGTGGAATAAGCTTTTTTGATTTCCGCCAGAACTTTAACGGGATTAATTAACGGGAACTTTAACGGAATTATTTAATATTTCGGGATAAAAATAGCCTTTGTTACTCTGCAGATCCTCAACTATACCCATGCAAAAATTCCCGTCGATCCATTGCTCTGTTGCGGCGTGGTTGAAGGACGAACCAACAAACAACACACACTTTTGAATTTATAATATTACTGTGATGATGGCGAGGCGATTTTTAATGATAGTAATACAAGGGCTTCAAGATATTCTTGAGTAGCTAATTCAAGTTGTGTCGGAATTTGGAAGTCAAGATTCTCAAGCTTTTATTTGTAGGTGGCAACCCTATTTCACGCCACCTACAGATACGTATCGATGTATTTACGAGCGTATCCCAACTATTGTGTGTAGGTGTTTCAACTCTCGATAGCTTACTGCGCGTAATGGACCTTATGTCGTGAAGTGAGCGATGGATGTCGTGGTGATAACGTCATTGTATAATACCACAGTTTATATCTACCTTGGTAAGGATGATCTACCTGATTTAGGTATGCTTAGTTATGCGTGGTAACATTTGTGAATAAACATTTTTTTCGTTGTTTCTTTCTTTAAATAAGGTCCTAACTACATATTAGTCTCTATTGAAACAACATGCTTCAAGTTATCTATACTAATACTATATATGTGAAAGTGTGTCTGTCTGTTTGTCTGTCTGATACGCTTTCATGGCCCATATTCTCAACAGATTTTGATGAAATTTGGTATAGAGGTAGGTTGTATCCCGGGGAAGGGCATTTATCCGGGAAAATTAAGGGATTGTTAAATTAATTCTAATTCCATGCTAATATTTTAAATGAGAGAGTTAGTCTGTCTGTCTCCTACGCTTTCACGGCATATATGTATTTTCAACTGATTTGGCTTGAGATACCTAATATGTCATTGTGACTTGAATAAGTAACAAACATCCAAACTTACACATTTAATAATATTAGTAAGATAATTCCGTATTGAGGATGGACGAGTGGCCCAGTTGTGACAACGCATATTAGTAGATTGCGATTGTAAAGCGACGTTGACCCAAGTCGGTAACTGGATGGGTGACCGAATTTGGAGGTTCAAATTCGGCCTTTTCGTCTCCTCCGTGTCTCGGAGAGCACGTTAAGCAGTCGGTCCCGATCACTAACATCTGATAATAATCGTTACAAAAATCCAAGAGTTTAATATTCTTAGTCGAGTCGTATGCTAAAAGACGTGGGAACCAGTGGCGTGCACAAGTTTTGAAGCTAGGGTAGCCATTAGGCAGCCAGAATACCTATTTACTAGCTGTTTTGATGGAAAATGAGCCCATTTGGGTGAGCAGTGCCTTTATGCCTCTATGAACTGCACGCCACTGGTGGGAACCCACCGCATTATTATCCCAAGAAAACTCGCACCATTGTGTGATTAATGGAAAGGCGTCACGACCAGTGGCGTGCACAGGGTTTGAAGCTGGGGTAGGCATTAGTTGGTCAGAATACCTATTTACTAGCTGTATTGATGAGAAATGAGCGTTGACGTACAATTAGGGTAAGCAGTACTTTTATGCACGCCACTGGTCACGACCCTCAGCAATGAGGAATAGGACGCAAAGAGAGACAATTCCGTATTTAATTCATTCTTGAAATTAGCGAACATTAACTATTCCACCAGAGAGCCCCGCCGTTCATTATTCTCTTCCGAAACATTAAATTTATACAATTTTTCCCATTTTCCGCGTTATCACTCCGCCGCCTTAACCCCGTAATGTATAACGATAATATTTCCACGTCGTGTCCCGTGTCCAATTCTGTAGACGAGAATTTAAAGGCTTGAATCCACTCAGAGCGCGACTGAAGTATCGCGTGTCGCGCAAAATCAAGGGATTTTACTTCTTTCTTATACGACTGCCTGAAAAAAGGAGTATATTGTTTTCAGGGTTCATGTATGTATGTATGTGAGTTTGTATATTCCACCATAATTTCTATACGCCTGAACCGATTTTGAAAAATGAGGTAGGTATCGTTAGAATCCCTAGCTTATTCCGGGTAAAATTAAAAAAAAATAATGGGGTGACCATGGTCTCGCATTAAAGAACAAAATTGAAAAAAAATGTCGATAATAAGATTAACTACATAATCATCATCTAGAAAATGATGAGTAGATTCCAAAAATATATAACACTATAGTTCAATATTTAGTGATTCACAAAAAAATATCATTTAATAAAAAATGTGAATAAGATTCCAAAGGCTATGTATGCAAATCGCTTCATAAGGAGGTAAACTGCAAAAATAATATGGCAGGGCAGTCGTATTTTTTAATTAGTTAAATTAATTCAATATATGTCACCGTAAGATTGTGAAAACCGTTACATTGTAATCTATCTAGCGATTACATTGTACCCGTTACATTGTAATTGTAAATTGTCGAATGATTACAATTTAACGCATTATTTTTCTGTGAATTGTAATCTGTTAGGTATATTAACCCGATATAACCTAAGCTGGCTATTTATGTCGAACCCTAACCTAACCTGCAAGAGAGAGACAAGAAAACGTAAAATCTATCTAAATCTAATTAGCGAATTTGTAAACTGTCGACAGATTGTGAACCGTTCAATGTTCTGAGTGTCAATTTTTGAAATATTCATTGTATTTACGTTTTCTTTCATATAGGTTAGGTTAGGGTTCGACATAAACAATCAGGCACTTAGGTTCTATCGGTTTGATAAACCTAACAGATTACAATCTAACGGAAAAGAATGCGTTTAATTGTAATCTTTCGCACTTTGCGATGTCGCCAGTTAGATTATAATCTAACGGTTTTTACAATCTTACGGTGACATATACGAATAGGTGCTTAACTATAATATCCTGGGGGTATTTACACGCGTCGACTTCTTTTCTGAGTACCTTACTGTTCGCATACTACCATCGCATAAAGCCGTATTGTTTTAATATTGTTGCCGCTCGTGTTTTAGAATTATAGTACTTATTTTAGAGAGATCAGGGACAACATTTTATTTATGTTGTTTCCCAGAGGTTGGTCCGTGTTTGGTGACCCAAGAGCTGGCTCTTGTTTAGCCCAACGGCTTAGCCTGGCAATGCAGAGAGCCATAGCGCCAGTGTCTTGGGTACGGCCCATGAACGATTATTTGCATGGTGTATATTTTTCGTAAATATATTCTTTTTTTAGTAGGTTGTTTTCAAAATTCAAATGTTTTTTATTCAAATAAACTTTTACAAGTGCTTTTGAATCACCGAGTGAATCCACCACTGGTTCGCAATGCCATTCCTACCGAGAAGAACCAGCAAGATACTTGGTTTGTAAATATTATAATTATTATTGTTCTAAAACTATTTTATTATAAGTTTGTGGCTTAAATCTATACTAATATTATAAATGCGAAAGTTTGGATGGATGTATGGATGTATGGATGTTTGTTACTCAATCACGCTCCAACGGTTGAACGGATCTGGCTGAAATTTGGCACAGAAATAGATTATAGTCTGGAATAGCACATAGCTTTTTTATCCCGGAAAATTAAGGAGTTCCCGCGGGAACCAAAAAACCTCGATCCACGCAGACGAAGTCGCGGGCATTCGCTAGTAAATAAATAAATATTTACTTAAATAGAAAAAAGGTCAAGGTACGTGACCTAAAACTCGAAATAATACTGCTTTATCAATGGTAGTAACCCCCCAGTGTCTTGCAAGAAAATTGAACACCAATTTTGTTTGTTTAAGTTACGAGCTCGCAGTTTCAATAATACGAGTATACCCTCCGGCAGTCTTACACGCATCGTGTACTTTTATATGGCGTACAATTACGTGCCAAAAAACTGTTCACCAATTTTGACTTTTTTAGTTTGACTGCAAGACTTTGCAGTTTCAATACTGGCAATACCTGCACGCGATATAATCAAAGTTTGCTTTATTCGAGTTTTCTTTTTATGAGTTTTCTTTCATTATACATTATTCAAGACAATGGTGATCAGCTCCTGATTGTGTAAGGAAATCGTAATCGTAATCGTTTGTCAGACGGATAGTTCGACCTGTTTATGGAGTTCATAGGATACCTGCACGTCAAAAAGCATGTCTGAACTCTTTAAACAGGTCGAGTAGTACGTTTTAAGCTGTCAACTGATTACGATTTGCTTAAACAATTGGGCCTCAGCTTTATATTATTGTCTGAGAAAACGCGCTGCGGCCTGCAACCTAGACCTCGTCATTGCTTGATTGTCGTCAAACAAAGTTTATTTTGAAATAAAAAAAAAACAACTTAATATGTAGAAGCAAAGTTTCGTAGCTTTGCTTCGTTTGAAGGTGTTCTATCATTTCATAAAAAACAAATGACAAATTTTCATTTCACAAGCAACGTTTGGCAAAATAATAAATCAAAAATTCATTTTTATACAAACAACTGGTTCTAAAAATGATTTTTTTGACAAATTTTGCGAATTGAATATTTGTTAATTAATGATCTTTTATAGAATGATATTTTTGCGGAATACGTTGTTTGTCACCTGAATGGTTTTTGAAACGTTGAAACATTAGTGAACCACGTTTGAAAGCCTGGGTGGTACGTACCATACAGAAATTGATGGATTAATCCATATCTAATAATATTATAAATGCGAAAGTGTATATGTCTGTCTTTCTGCCTGTCTGACTGCTACGCTTTATCGATCCATCTTTATAACTTTTACATCCTTTACATCTTTAATGAAATTTGGTACAGAGATAGATTGTATCCTGGGGAAAGACATTAGCTACTTTTATTCTGTGTTCCTATGGGAATTAAAAAGACTTAATAAACGCGGTTGAAGTCGCGGGCATCATATAGATTCTAGCATATCCACAAAACTGTTCTGCATTAGATCATACCTACTATTATGAATGCGAAAGTGTGTTTGTTTGTTGGTTTGTGATTCAATGACGCCCCAACGGAGCAACGAATCGACGCGACGTGATTTTAAGCATGGGTATAGTTGATGACCTGGAGAGTGACATAGGCTAGGCTTGGCTTTTTATCCCAGAAAATTCAGGAGTTCCTGAGCCAGTTTCCAGTTCCAGGAGCTTACACTATTGGCATCAGCTAGAAATATTATATTTAAAAATTATTCCAATGAGATTATCAAATAATAGAGTTTAGCTTGTAAAGGCTTTGCTAACTTATCAAAGTCTCAAGTTTCACACAAGTTGTTAGGTGGTCCGCTGCGTAGCTCAGGGTGGTAATTAGCTGATAATCTGAAACCGGGTTATGCTGGCGAACAAGTTACCGCCCGAGGGCTTTAATACAGCTACTAGTGACTACGAGTATTAATATTATGTTGTGAATTTCTCCAACATTTTGTTTTACCCAATTATTTTTGTAAACATATCAAATTAAATCAACTACGAAATATATTCAAATCTAAATTAAAATCAAATTAACAACTAAATATTAAAAATGCCCGATTTGCTATTAAATGTTGCCCGCGACTTCGTTCGGTTTTTTAATTCCCGCGGAAACTCTTTAGCCTATGTCCTTCCCCGGGATGTAAACTATCTCTGTACCAAATTTCATTAAAATCGGTTGAGCAGTTGGGCCGTGAAAGCGTAGCAGACAGATACACTCTCGCATTTATAATATTAGTATGGCTATAAAATACTAAATATTGTCATGCGACGCAGCTTTAAGAGCTTTAACAATGATAAATTTCTACATGATCTTCATAACATAGACTGGGACGCTATCTATACTGCATCTACTGTGGACGATAAAGTCAATTTATTTAACTCAATGCTAACCGAATTGTTTGACGTGCATGCACCTTTACGGCCAATTAAGCTGAAACACTTGCCTGCTCCCTGGCTGACTAAAGATATAAAAGTTGTAATGGGTAAACGCAACTCAGCTAAAGCTAAATTTAAATTAAACCCTACCGATGAGAATCTCATTAAATACAAAAAACTTCGGAACCGTTGTAGTAAACTTTGTAGAGATGCGCAGCGCAATTATATACATGACTCCATAGACAATGGCAATCCTGTAAAAACATGGAAGTTTCTGGCTTCGCTAGGTATTGGCAAGCAACGAAATCAAGCCATTAAGAATGTCAACTTGAATCATCTTAATATTCACTTCTCTACAGTTACTCTGATGGACAGCCTAACTAAAGCTAACACCTTAGCCTGTATCGGTGAATCGGCTAGACATTATTTCCCTCCTTTTAAGCTTAAATCAGTTACGTTGAATGAAGTTGAAAAACATATTCTAGCAATTAAATCCGATGCAATTGGGAGTGATGGCATAAGCCGAAAAATGGTGCTATTGGCTTTAGAAAAAGTGACCCCAATTCTTTGTCATATTTTTAATTACTCCTTGTCAACTAGTATCTTTCCCAATGTATGGCGCTCAGCATTTGTTATACCCGTCCCTAAAACTGCTAATCCTTCGTCTTCTTCTCACTTTCGTCCTATTTCCATATTACCCTTTTTATCCAAAGTCGCTGAACGAATAGTGTCCTCTCAACTTCGCATCTACCTATCTTATAATAACCTCCTTAATCCTTTTCAGTCAGGTTTTCGACCAGGACATAGCACTGTCACTGCGCTCACAAAGATCTGCGACGACATTCGATATGGGCTTGATAACCAGCTCGTTACAATTATTGTTCTGTTGGACTTCAGTAATGCCTTCAACACCATTGACTTTGATTTAATGTTAGCCATTCTGAAGTCTAATAATATATCGCAGGAAGTAGTCAGCTGGTTTCATTCATACTTATGGAATCGTAGGCAATGTGTCCGTGTTGGTAATGAGTCCTCTTCCTTTTCTTATGTTCAGGCTGGTGTCCCTCAAGGGGGTGTCCTGTCACCTTTACTCTTCGCTATTTTCATTAATACAATTTCCAATTTCCTCTCCTCTTCCTTCCACCTTTACGCCGATGATCTGCAAATATATACTTCTGTACCTGTAGATCAAATTACTGCTGGAATAAGTAAAATTAATTCAGATTTATGTAAAATAAGCTCTTGGAGTAAGTCGTATGGCCTTAATATTAACGCCAGTAAATCACAGGTCATCATTATAGGCAACCCAGCACAAACCCGTAAGGTTGATGTTAATTCCATAGAACCAATTGTGCTGGATAACACGATTTTGCCCTTTAGTGACACCGTTAAAAACCTCGGCTTGATTATTGACTCCTCCTTCTCCTGGAGACCGCAAGTTAACCACGTCAGCCGACGCCTCTTTGCTGCTATCGGCTCCCTGAAACGCTGGAAGAATCTCCTTCCAGTCAAAACTAAGATATCCTTAGCTGAAACACTCCTTTTACCTATACTGGATTATGCTGATAGCAGTTACACGGATCTCACTGAGGAGTTACTAAACAAGCTTGAGCGTTTACAAAATATGTGTATTCGATTCATTTATGGATTGAGGAAATTTGATCACATTAGTGCGTATCGTGCTCGTCTCAAGTGGCTTCCAATTAGGTTGCGTCGAAATTTTCATGTTCTTTCTTTACTATTCTCGATCCTATATGCTCCTCATACTCCCAGCTATCTTAAAGAACGTTTCAACTTTCTCGGTGCTGTTGATCGTCATATGCAGCTGCGTTCTACCATGGATAATAAGCTCAAAACTCCTAGTCATCGTACAAAATTTTACAGCAAATCGTACACGGTGTATGCTGTGCAGTTATGGAATTCTCTACCCAAAAATATTAGAGACTCCAAATCCTTACCTATTTTTAAAAATAGTCTCAAAGAATATTTCCTTAACCAAGTCATGCCATAATAAATAAATCATACTTTTATCTTAATTCGTTACTATGCGTATTTAATTTTTATATTTAAATGTGTAATTTGTGTATGTTTATGCATAATATTTTTATTGTTATATTTATGTATTTTATTTACATGTAATGTATATATACAATACGTTTATTATGTTTTATATTTTGTACTTACTTACTTAATAATAACGTGTATTTTATTGTGCCACACTACCCTACACATCTTATTCGATCCTCTCACCAAAGGTTGCCTGGTAGAGATTGCTCAGTAAGCAATAAGGCCGCCTTTGCATACCTAGTTTATAGTTAACTTTACCTTGTATTTTTCATGTGTGCAATAAAGTATTTATCTATCTATCTATCTATCTAAAATACAGTATTTCTATAGACTACTAACTATGCAGAGTTTCCAAAGATTTTGCATCCAACAAAGGTCCTTCAACTAACTTTACGTAAGAAAATGTCTAAAGAACCCGGAAAACGAGCCAGCGTCGCAAGTTCTCAACGATAATGTCGATATCTTTCTATATAGGGGTGCCCCTTTAGCTGTCTAACCTCAGTATAATAGCACTGTGGGACGAGTGAGTGATGTGTACTCGTCCGCACCATTAGAAAGATCTTCCTGAGGGCTGGTGTTGTGTCCGGGGACCCTTCTGGTCCAACCGTTGAAAGTTGAACGGTCTTTATACATCTAATACCTATAGACGAGCTATTCTTGTATTTATCGGAAACTGCTTAAACGATTTTCATGAAATTTAGTAGGTAAGCAGTGGGTTTCGGGGGCGATAAATCGAGCTAGCTAGGATTCATTTTTAGAAAATGTCGTTTTATCCGTGTTTTCAGGCAATGAAAACCTGCTACAATATCATTAGAATACAAAGGTAAATTAAAGTTATAATAATAGCTCAGGTGGGAAATTGGGCCAAAAACCGGTTCGTGTCTCCATAGTCCGATTTCTTTTACCCTTTTTTTCAAGTTCCTTCTTTCGTGAGAAAATCTGTTATTGGCTCCCAATTGCACTCTTTGCACATTTTTTATTTATATAACAGTTCATATTTCTTTATTATTATGTCGGTAAGATCGAAAAATATTATTCATATTTCAAATATTATTCATAATCAGTATGTAATTTGTATTTAAATATAATTTCCAAAAAAAAACGATTTCCCAAAAAAAAATACCGAGCACAGCTCGGTCACCCAGGTACTAGCGCTATTATCAGAAAACTTCGATATCGCGATTCAGGCTTGTATGTTTCTTATAAGTTTTTCTGTCGTTTATCTATCCTGCGATGTAGATACAATCTAGTTTATACTGTGTTAACCGCTAAAGCACAGAGTACTTTATGTTACGGTAGTTAGTCTAGGAAACGTAGCGTAGGAAACCAAAACTAAAACAAAAAGAGCCAAAAAAACATGCGAAAGTTAGATATGTATACCTAAAAGTTAACACTGATACCAACGACTGAGGATTTACTGTTCGGATTCACTAGCTTCCACTCCTAGACTAAGTAGGGTCTATGCCCATACAAATGACAGACCCGGCCTACGATGGTTAACGACCTCCGTGGCGTAGTGTTGAGCGCTGTTGTCTTAACGTACGGAGGTCGCGAGTTCGATCCCCGGTAGGGTCAGTTTGGGAATTTATAATTTCTCAATTTTCTCTGGTCTGGCCTGGTGGCCAAGACGTGCCGCCAAGTGATTTAGGGTTTCGGTACGATACCGTGTAGAAACCGAATAGGGGTATGGGTTTAATATGACTGCCATGCCCCTAACAGGTTAGCCCGCTACCATCTTGGTCTGCATCATCAATTACCATCAGGTGAGATCGCAGTCAAGGGTTAACTTGTAGTGGATAAAAAAATAGATACTGTACTCTCACCTAAGGCTTAAAAAGGTAGGAAAGAACTGTCGTGCATGTAGGTTTCTTAATGATAATATTTTCCTTCACCGTTGAAGAAAATTACTTATATTTCTTAAATCGGACATATAACTCCGAAAAGTTAGAGGTGCGTGCGACAATGAACCCCAATCCCGCGAGATAAGCAGCCGGGCGTCTTAACCACTAGGCTATTTGGGTTTGATCGTAGGTTGCTATTACACTAATTGCAAGTTTTGACGTAGTTAGTAGGTAAATTAAAGTTAAGGAAAGTAAAATATGCTTTACTAGCTGATGCCCGCGAATCGGTCCACGTAGTTTAAGTGTTTTTTTGATTCCCGCGGGATTTTCCGGGATAAAAGTATCCTATGTCCCTCTCCAGGTCCTCAACTATACCCATGCCAAAAATCAATCCGTTGCTCCTTTGCGGCGTGATTGAAGGACACACCAACAAAAAAACACACTTTCTCATTTATAATATTAACTTGATTAACACCATAAAAATACAACCAAATGGACTTGGCACAACAGGCGGCCTTATCGCTTAAATAACGATCGTCGTCCAGGCAACCTTAGGGCAAAGGACCCATTAAAATAGAAAGCGGAAGGGGTGTACTAAAGAGAAGAGATTAAGTACTTAATATAAAAAAGATACAGAAATGAGTAAATTACATAAATTACATGAAGACTCCATCCATATCGTGCATTGTAGAGTCAACATCCCCTGAAGATGCTCCGGTATCGGAGTGAAACGTACGTTGAGAGTAATTTCGAAGATTGATGTGGTGTGGTGAATATCGCGGGCTGCAAGTGCAGGATACGCACTGTACCACATAGATTTACTTTCTGTAGCGGATTATAACGAATTAAACTTCTAGTTTTTTCAATGTCATAAAGTACAGCAAAATAACGCCTGCTTCTATTCAATAAATTAGTAATTGCAAACGATACGCGATTTACAAGACAGTTAACATTTCATAAGTTACCCATGTTAGCGATAGAGTAGTGAATTCGTTCGCTCCTTGATGGCATTTCCTGAGTAAGTTGTTCCTAGTTTATTTTTCGCAAAAGTGTGTCCGTCTGTCTATCTGCTACACTTTAACGTCATTTTTTCAATCGATTTTTTTTGGTGAAAATTTGAATAGAGTTATGTTGCATACCGGGCAAGGAAATAAGCTACTTTATCCTGGAAAAGTAAGGAGTTTCCACTGGAATAAAGGGGCTTAAACAACCCGGACAAAGTCGCAGGCATTATCTAGTTTTAATATAAGTAGAAGTATTTCGGAATGTTTTTCTACGTAGTTACTACGTAAAAACATTCCTTATACACTAACATAGTTGACTATCTTCCGGAAAACTTTTACCGACTAAGCGTCTCAAGGATATTGGTTGTAGAGGGGCGCCTTCAACCGTCCGACGTTTATTGCAACTCGAGAGAAGTAAAAGTCGTTCGCTTTGATGGCATTTCCTGAGTTCTGCTTTAGATATACCTACGCAGCATAAAGATCTAGCCCCATTGGCATTGAGAGAGGCGAATATTATTTGTATGTGTGTCTAAATCGCTTGGCGGTCCGTCTTTGCTGGTGGTAATTATCAATGGCCGAAGCCTCCCACCAGACCAGACAATAACAAATCCCCAAATTGACCCTGCTGGAAATTGAACCCAGGACCCTTCCACCACAACAGCAAGACCACAGCTCACCAAGGAGGTCGACAAAAAAAACCTTAGCAAGAAAATTGACATTGTCACATTTCTACAATCGCAATTTGTTAGAGTGGCTGAATTTACGGCTCCCATTCTTACAACTTGGCATTTTGCCAGTGGAGTGAGAATGTCAGCCAATCCGAGGTGATTGCGATCCTTGCACAGTGGCATTGTAGGGCGAAAACGCACTACGGACAAAATTCATGTATTCGTATGCCTCTTTAATTATTTCCATGTATTTGTTTGCGTCTTAATCTATACTTAATATTATAAATGCGAAAGTTTGGATGGATGGATGTTTGTTACTTAATCAGGGATATATTGTAGTCTGGAATAATATACTTTTATCCCGGAAAATAAAAGAGTTCCCGCGGGAACCAAAAAACCTCAATCCACGCGTACGTAGTCGCGGGCATTAGCTAGTATTTAATATTACAAATGCGAAAATTTGGATGGATGGATGGATGGATGGATGGATGGATGGATGTTTGTTACTCAATCACGCCAGAACGGCTGAAGGGATCTGGACGAAATTTGGCACAGAGATATTGTAGTCTGGAATAACACATAGGCTACTTTTTAAGGAAAATGAAAGAGTTTCCGCGAGAACCAAAAGACCTCAATCCACGTGGATGAATTCGCGGGCATCAGCTAGTTAATAATAACAATGTATCTATTGTATCAACTAAAAAAACAAAAAAAAAAACGTTTCAAAGTTTTCACACATCGAATTCATCAAAAAATATAGTATTCATGACTTTTTTATAATAAAATTCATTTCCAAAGTTCAAGTTTGACACATCAGTAGATATAATCGCTCTGGTTAGTAGGTAAGTGACATTTCTTAAAATTATTGAAAGGTAGTTTTCTACATCTATTCTATCTAGTTGCCACATTTGCCACGTACTGAAAAAGTTAAAAACATCTATGATCTATCGGCTAATCAAACCACATACTGTGAGACAAACTTAAAAAATAAAATAAATACAAATTCTAAACAGGCATAATATTAGTTTCAATTTTGGCCACCGGGTCAGATAAGTTTGTGTATAACCTTCTGACACAGATGTGTCCGTGCAAGTATTAACCTAAAAAAAAATATGGTAAACATTTTCTGACTGCGTATGTATAGTCCGCGCATGACTAGTCCATCTTAGACTGCATCATCACTTACCACTTACCATAAGGTGAGAACGCAGTCAAGGGCTAAATTGTAGTGGAAAAAAAACGAGCTTGGTGGAGTCGGGGTCTGAAGAAACGACGGCTGTTCAACACCCGCGATCGTCGCTCCATATCCAGCTCGCTCCCAGCACTAGTTTCCAGCTTGACACGTGTAATTTTGCGATAGCAGTATTGTTTTGTACCATCAGGTGAGATCGCAGTCAAGGGCTAACTTGTAGTGGAGTAGTGAAGGACTACTTAAACTACAAGGAAGCTTGGCCATTATTTGCTATATGGCTCTGATAGTTCCATAGTTAAGATGATTTGTGAGATTGTGATAATAAAATGAAAAAAAAACCCGGCTGAGTTTGTTGTGGGCTCTTCTCAGACCTGGGCACGTTTAGTTTTAAGATACCCTAACCAATTATCACCATCATGTTTTATAAGTAAGTTATTTTTAACGTCAATAAGTGTACCTACAGTGTACCTATATTGAATAAATGATATTGAGTATTGAGTATTGGATAAGAAAAAAAACGAGCTCCGAGGAATCGGGGTCTGAAGAAACGACGGCTGTTCGCCACCCGCGATCGTCGCTCCATATCCAGCTCGCTCCCAGCACTAGTTTCCAGCTTGACACGTGTAATTTTGCGATAGCAGTATTGTTTTGTACCATCAGGTGAGATCGCAGTCAAGGGCTAACTTGTAGTGGAGTAGTAAAGGACTACTTAAACGACAAGGAAGCTTGGCCATTATTTGCTATATGGCTCTGATAGTTCCTTAGTTAAGATGATTTGTGAGATGGTGATAATAAAATGAAAAAAAACCCGGCTGAGTTTGTTGTGGGCTCTTCTCAGACCTGGGCACGTTTAGTTTTAAGATACCCTAACCAATTATCACCATCATGTTTTATAAGTAAGTTATTTTTAACGTCAATAAGTGTACCTACAGTGTATACCTATATTGAATAAATGATATTGAGTATTGAGTATTGGATAAGAAAAAAAACGAGCTCCGAGGAATCGGGGTCTGAAGAAACGACGGCTGTTCGCCACCCGCGATCGTCGCTCCATACCCAGCACTAGTTTCCAGCTTGACACGTGTAATTTTGCGATAGCAGTATTGTTTTGTAATTGCCTCGTTGGTCTAGTGGTTAGCATGTTTGACTGCGGCCGACGAGGTCCCGGGTTCGAATCCCGGGTCGGGCCATAATTAAGTATCGGGTTTTTCGGATTAGAAATTCCCAGTACTAACCCGGAGTTAGGAAGTTGGCGGTGTTTCACCCCCGTGCCTCGGAGAGCACGTTAAGCCGTCGGTCCCGGTTATTATCACTAACATGATAATAGTCGTTAAAGCCCGCCAACCCGCATTGGAGCAGCGTGGTGGGTCTAAGCTCTAATTCCCTCTCTCCTATGAGAGTGGAGGCCTGTGCCCAGCAGTGGGACGTTAATGGGCTGTAGTTATGATGATGAGTATGGTTTTGTACTTTAAACAACTGTAGGTGAGGTGAGGTTTGACGACCTCCGTGGCGCAGTGTTGAGCGCTGTTGCCTTAACGTGTGGAGGTCCCGGGTTCGATCCCCGGCTGGGTTTGGAAATTTATAATTTCTGAATTTTCCCTGGTCTGGCTTGGTGGGAGGCTTCGGCCGTGGCTAGTTACCTCCCTACCGGGAAAGACATGCCGCCAAGCGATTTAGCGTTCCGGTACGATGCCGTGTAGAAACCGAATAGGGGTATGGGTTTATATAACTGCCATGCCCCTAACAGGTTAGCCCGCTACCATCCTAGACTGCATCTCCACTGCAGCTGAGATCGCAGTCAAGGGCTAACTTGTAGTGGATAAAAAAAAAGAAAAAAGGTCATTACTTTAACATTCCAAAGAAATCTTTTATACCTACTGTTAACCGCTGTAGTCGAGCGTCCTCCGTTATATGGACTATGGAGTATAAAACGTTACGAGTGAATCTAGGATTTTATAGTCCACTGGATTGAGTGTCTGGCTTTTTATTAGATGTTCGCGTTTCATGCTGCACATTTGCTGTTGTGCTGATGTTTTTATGTTACCGCACTAGTGCTAAAATGAACATATTCGACTGCAATGCTTTGTAGGCTAACAGCGCGGTAGTATTTTTATCTCCCAACTATCTGATGCCTGCGACTTCGTCCGCGTGGTTTAAGTTTTTTTAAGTCCCGCGAGGATTCCTTAATTTTTCTGTGACAAAAATGTATGTGCCTATGTCACTCTTCTTCTTCACAACTATACCCATGCAAAAAATTACCTTGATCCGTGGTCTGTTGCAACATTAGTGAAGGAAAAACCAACAAGGGAACACGCTTTCAAAACAACAGCTGTTTCGATGCCGCCATCTTTGTCAAGGTGTTTTCTTCTAAAAAGACACAATGAAATATTTAATCTTGGTTTTATACTAACTACGGTCTGGCGTACTTTAACCGGAAGCGTTAAGTCCTCGACAGGGAAGGGAATCTATTGGATACTTGACACGTTTCTCAAATGGGCCGTGAGATCTGTTGAGATTCAAGGTCTAACCCCACTGCAGACGCACGTAGCGACAATTGTTCTTTGTACGAGTTTGTATGGGTTTGTATTTGTTGGGCGCACTTAAGCGACGATTTGCGAGATAATAGGGATGACGACAACTCAATCAAATCAGCAACTCTTTAACAAGCTTAAAAACGCGCTTCTAGTGAGGAAGTTGTATGAAATTCACAATAGTGACGTAATCAAATTTCAACGCACTTTTTTTTCTTTAATCTATATTTTAAAATGGTTATCAAACTTAAAACTAACCGAGGATGTGAATTTTAGATCTTTTGGAAGACCCTCTATTTAATAATCAGTTCGAAATAATTTATTTTTGATATAGGCATCATCCCTATAGTATAAAGAATACTTGACGCTACGTGCAGCGCCGCGTCGGGCGTCTGTAGTGGGTCCTAGACCTTCAGACTAGCGCACCTTAACGATGCCCAGTCGAGTTGGCGTTAAAACCCTACTTGACATTATTTTTTTTACACAGCACTCTTCGTGGACTTTAAAATGGTTATCAAACTTAAAACTAGCCGAGGATGTTAATTTTAGGTCTTTTGGAAGACCCTCTATTTAATAATCAGTTCGAAATCATTTATTTTTGATATAGGCATCATCCCTATAGTATAAAGAATACTTGACGCTACGTGCAGCGCCGCGTCGGGCGTCTGTAGTGGGTCTAGACCTTCAGACTAGCGCACCTTAACGATGCCCAGTCGAGTTGGCGTTAAAACCCTACTTGACATTATTTTTTTTACACAGCACTCTTCGTAGACTTCTTTACAAACTAAGTCTTTTAGGTTAATTATTTTATTTATTTAAGTCTAGTACTGTGTTTTTGTTGGTCAAAAGTTATATTCTACTGGAAATTGTGTCGAAAATAAGATACAAAATCAAGAAAAGCTGACTGCGCAGTATTCTACATACTAATATTTTATAGATTAGATTTTAAGATATAAGTCCCGATAAATAAAATCTTATATAAAATTCTCGTGTCACAATGTTAGTTACCATACTCCTCCGAAACGGCTTGACTTATTTTTATGAAATTTTATATGCATATTCAGTAGGTCTGAGAATCGGCTACTATTTTTCATACCCCTAAAACACCTCAATCCACGCGGACGGAGTTCCGGGCATCAGCTAGTAATGTATAAAAATCTACATCATCTTACTTCAAATATCAAATAAATCAAATAATCAAATATCAAATAAATATTATAAATGCGAAAGTTTGGATGGATGTATGGAATGCATTTATGGATGTTTGTTACTCAATCACGCGCCAACGGCTGAACGGATCTGGCTGAAATTTGGCACAGAGATAGATTATAGTCTGGAATAGGACAATGGACTTTTTATCCTGGAAAATTAAAGAGTTCCCGCGGAACCAAAAAACCTCAAACCACGCAGACGAAGTCGCGGGCATTCGCTAGTTATTCTGCCGTCATAATGAAAAAAGGCACATCTAACATTTTAGAAATATGGAGAAAATCGAGATTAAAAATTTTATTGGTTTTTGGCGAAAAATATCGACTATAATATTATTTTTCGAAAATAGATGAATTAAAATAAGTTCATTTTCATGATTCCTATACGATTATTGAAATATAATTTTTTATTTTATTTGCATTTATTAAATAATCAACATTTTCTCTTTCAACGTAGCATAAAAAATTAAGTAAAGTTATTAATATTACCAATAGAGGGCATAACTAACCAATTGTGACTTTTCATTTTGACATTTAGTGAAAATTTTTCAAAAAAAGATGAAATAATACAATAAAAAGGCATATTTATTAAAATGTGCCTTTTCATTTTAATAATTATACAAAAAAAACAGTTAGGGAATATTTATACCACTTTTATTTTTAAAAGGTAACAAAAATTATCGTCTCAAAACTTAGAAAAAAATTCATTTATTAAAATTTGCCTTGGCGATTCCATTCAAGTAAGCTCGAGGGCTAGAATTTTTCAATTAAAATGTCGAGGAGCACTCTTCAAAATCAAAAAATCTTGATTAATTATCGTTTTTACTATTGTGTGAGAGCCAGTATCAGATACAGCTTTGCAGAAATCCTCAAAGTCGTATATATGTTTTTTTGTTTTAAGAGATCGTTCCACTCTGTGGTGGAATTCATCAGCAGTCATGAATGTATGACCAAGTCGTCTTCAGTCACTGTGGATCCTTTATGCCCACGTTATATGTTTTGCGCTTTCTAATAGTTCCTTTCTTAGTCAGTTGAACATGGTTTGTTTCTTCATCTGATTCTTCCGATGATTCTAAAAGTTTTCTTCCTGAAAATGGCTGCGAACATGGTATAAAGTCCTCTATCATCCTATAAGTAATTTTTATCCAATATGGGAAAGCGCAGCGTTGGTAGACCCCCTACTCGCTGGACTCTATCGGTTGAGGACGATGATGATGATGATCCAATACTGAGTCATCAGAATGAAAATCGGACCCTGTACCTAACACAGAGTCGGCCCCACAAAATGCTCCGAACTTAATGCTTGCACCGAGAGTTGAACACCACGTCTTATTGACGGTGAGGGAGACCATTCGCCTACAGAATTATCGTTGCGAAAAGCAGCACTAACTATTCTTGCGCTTCGTGATTCCATATTGCTGAAAAAAGAATTAAGTTTATTTTGTAGTATAAACGGGCAGAAACAAGTTAACAATTATAGCACGTTTCGTATTCTAAATTATTTACGATACAGTACCTACTAAAAATGTCGTCATATTTTTTAAATTAAATCGCAATTAATCACTCAAAAATTTCGCCAATAAATCATATTAATGTTTTACAAAAGAAGTTTTATATAATAAAAGCATGCAAATGTAACAAAAACTTAATCTTACCAGCGCAGCTACACAGACAAACGTGGACTCGCCGAGACGTCAGGCACAACTGGCGGGATTCGCTTCGTATCTCGACCCCCTCACTTCACCTCTACTCAAAAAATTTTGGTAGTAAAGACATAACTGCTAGTTGTGACTTTTCTTTTAAATTAAATTTCAAGGTCTAGCTGGTAAACTTTAAATCAAAGAGCACATCTGTGGTAGTTATGCCTTTAATATTTAATGCAGGTCAATTATGCCTTTTCAAGTAAATAAATTATATTTATCGTGATAGAAATAAAAGCCGCATCTATGCATATGTGGCCTTTTGACGTACTATAAGTCAGATGTGCTCTTTTTACGTACAAAAACTTAAAAAGTGGCTCAGTTGTGCCTTTTAAGCTTACGGTATTTTTGTTTATCTTGTTCCTAAAATTTTACAAAAAATATTGGCGGATGCGCCTTTTTTTTCTGATTCCGAATATGTATATAACTCAATTTCGGAAAAAATGATAGTTGTGCCCTTTTTCCTTATGACGGCAGTATTGTCATACGTGGCATAAGTTGTCCTACGTGAAATAAAATCGTTTCAATTCAAACATTGGAGTGATACTGTTAAAAACTTCGCTTCTTCGCTAAGTTTTTAAAAAACACTCATGTTTTAATAACCACTGAACTAAAAAACAAACTCAAAATATATTTAATATATTTGTGTAACTAAATTGATTAGTTACACTGTACACTTATTGACGTCCAATTCCTTATAAGATATGATAATCAGTTACGGTATCTTAAAATTAAATTATGTATTTATTATATTATTATATTATTACGAGGGTTCCAAACGCGGCCTAGTCTAATATGCTACCGTTTAACCGCAACTACTATTGCAAATTTACAATATACTAGATGATGCTCGCGACTTCGTCCGCGTGGATTAATGTTCTTGGATTGGGATAAAAAAGCCTACATCCTTTCCCTGGATACAAATTATCCCTATACCAAATTTCATCAAGATCGGTTGAACAGATGGGCCGTGAAAGCGTAGCAGACAGACTGACAGACAGACACTTTCGCATTTATAATATTAGTATGGATAAAGTATGGAATTGCTCGTATAGTGGCTCAGCATAATCATAGTAATACTATTGACTACGAGAGCACAAGTCTCCTCATAGAATGGATAAAGTTAGGCTACAGTCCACCACGCTGGCCAGATGCAGATTGGCAGTTTTACATTTGAAGCTTAAAAAATTACCCACCCGCTACCATTTTAGACTGTATCATCACTTATCAACAAGTGAGATCGCAGTCAAGGTTGTATCGAATAATAAAAGTTTCCTCGACGCATTAAGTGAGATCTGGGACTCGAACACCAGGGCCGAAGAAGAAGAAGTCTTTAATCACTAAGCTATTATGACTTATTAAGAGCAATATGTAGGGAGGCATGCAATAACGTTGAGGATATATGAGTTTCATTAGCGGAAACCAAAGTAGAGCATGGATCTAAGCCAAAAGGCACAAGTGAGTATAATATATAAATATCACGCTCCTCTGTTGTTAGGGTTCCGTATTAAGTCTGAGAACAAATATTCCAGGTCATTTTTGCCACGTACGTAAAAATAATCGAACCAACTTCCATCTTCTGCGTTCCCTCATGATTATAATATGGGGCTCTTCAAAGGGCGGATAAACAAATATCTCAAAAGCTGGCAACGCATTGGCGGTGCCTCCGGTGCTGAAAATGTTCATGGGCGGTGGTAATCACTTATTATCAGGTGACCCCCCGCTCTTTTGCTATATATATTTCGCCGTGAAATTGTAAAAACCGATTATAATCAAACTAGCGATATTGTAAACTGTCGAAAGATTGTGAATCGTTCAATGTTCCGAGTGTTAACTTTTGAAATATTTATTGTATTTACGTTTTCTTGTCTCTTTCTTGTAAGTTAGGTTAGGGTTCGACATAAATAATCACTTTTACAGGTTTTATCGGGTTAATATTCCTAACAGATTACAATCCACCGAAAAATAATGCGTTAATTTGTAATCTTTCGACAGTTTACATTATATATTTTACAATCTAACGGTTTTTACAATTTTACGGTGACTTATATATTTTAAAAAAAGTTTAGTCCAGACTCCAGCCCACCTTTCCATAATATGTCATTTGTCCAGTCCTGTGCCGCCATTTTGAAAAAGTAATTGCAAGGACACTTGCGATAAAAAAAATACAGGCAGGCAAAGTCACAAGCTCCTTAATTTCGA
This sequence comes from Erebia palarica, assembly GCA_964035005.1. NCBI lineage: Eukaryota > Metazoa > Arthropoda > Insecta > Lepidoptera > Nymphalidae > Erebia > Erebia palarica. Next base: position 21,988,425 of record OZ035993.1, on the reverse strand, counting down.
ATTGGGATAGTGCCTTTCTCCGGGATGAAAACTATATCTCTACGAAATTCCGTTAAAAAGGGTTGATCAGATGGACCGCTAAACCGTAGCATACAGATAGACACGTATTAGACATAATATATGCAGTATGCACTTTCACAATAGCACTTGTACGAATTAACCACGGGACGCGTGATATCGGCCATATTCGCCTTACCCCTCTAACCACCAACTGTGCAGTTTCGCCATTAATTATGATATTGTATTGTCATAGTGATCGACTTTTTATTGCATTAGTGTCAATTATTGGGCAGAAAAATGGCAGGCACTTTACCCACACCTCGCAAAAGTTATTCGAAAGTGATTTCATAAATTTTAATTACGTTTCCTATCCCGTGTTTATCATCAATGCGAAAAGCGTTTTTAATTCAAATAAACTTTTACAAGTGATTTTGAGTCGTCGAGCGAATTAGCATGGATAAAAATTACTACGGAACCTTATGCATATTACATCACGCGCTTGACCACTTTTCCACATATTCTTGTTCTTTATTTCCTTTCTAGGCCGCCTTTGCGTCGCTCTTTTACGGGCGAGAAGGCACAAATTAGCTTTTAACTGTTCTTAGTATATGTGGCGGGGTCAAGATTACATTTGCCGGGTCAGCCGTTACTAACAGCAGCGTATACTTAACATGATGATGCCTGCGACTCCGCTCGCTCACGTTTAGTATGTTTGAAATTTCAGAAAGGAAGAAATAAATCTTAAGTAATTCGGGGATACAAGCACAAAATGTAAATAATCTTATTAATATTATTAATACGAGAGTTTGGATGGATGTATGGATGTTTGTTACTCAATCACGCCCCAACGGCTGAACGGATCTGGGTGAAAGGCACAGAGGTAGATTATAGTCTGGAATAGCACATAGGCTACTTTTTATCCCGGAAAATTAATTAATAACTTATTTCCCGCGGGAACCAAAAAGCCTTGATCCATGCAGACGAATTAGCTAGTAGTAAATAATTGCGAAATGTTTGATCCCCAAAATGGTTTTCACTCAGCATGTGCTTTATATCTTTATGGACATTCCGTGAAGCCAATATGCTTGGACGGCGCCTGAAACTTAATTAATTATATCTATGTACATATAGTAGGAACTATCTGATTTTCCGGGATAAAAAGTCATTGTCACCCTCCAGGGCTTTACCTATATCTATGCAAAAGTCGATCCCGTGCTTCGTTGTGGCGTTATAGAATGATAAAGTTGCAAACACATTTAAGGCTGCGCAGCATCCTAAGCGTCCCTCTCTTTCGGTACACTTTTGACAAAATATGTGCTGGCTCTAGGAAGTCCTAAACAATAAAATTGCGTTCATTTATTATTATTGTAACTTAGTATTAATAATTTAGTTTGTTTTTGTAACTATGTCTTAAATCTAACATGAAACACTGTGCTAAGTTTGAGGAGGGCGATAATCACTGCAATGCAGTTTTTAACTTTTGCAGGGTTATCGTTCATGTACTTATGTTTTTAAGTCCTTGGTTTTTTTTATTTATTTTATTTGAGACATATTTTATTGAAATAATAGTAGAAGTAGTATTTGATAGAGAAAAATGGCGTAAACTTTCAGTATTTTTCATCGGCATTTTTCTCTATCAAAATTTTGTTGGTTAGCATACTACGCTGCCTTAAGAATGTCATTGTCAATCAATAATTATTATAAATGCGAAAGTGTGTCTGTCCATCTACCCTTTCACGGCCGCAGTCCTTCCGATTTTGATGATATTTGGTACAGAGATAGGTTACATCCCAGGGAAAGACTATTCACTTGTTATCCTCAACTTTAACACCCGGACGGGGTGTTGTGTTAAAAATATTGGGATGAAATGTAAAAATGTGACCACAATTCATTTTCTTCCCAAATCCCCGTTCAGATTTGTCTTTTTTTTGTCATGTGATGCGCCATTACTTAGATCCGCGGTAACAGTAGCATTTAAGCTTCCTATAGACTAAGAGAGCGATCAATAAATCTGTGGACACGAATACATTAAAAATCCAAAATAAATAAATCGTTATGAACTTGTTTAACTTTAAGTACCTATTTATTTTTAAATTTGTAAAGTTTTGTAATCTTTTTATCCTTTTTTAGTTTTACTGAACTGTTATTTATATCTATAAGTAAAAACGCTGTTGATTACAGACAAATAAACAAAATAAAATAAAAACATAATTCGGTTAATATGTAATTCTCAGTGTGGACTTTTGGCCTGAGGGCATAGACTACAGTCGCTATAGGGAAGCGAGAGAAAAATCCTTTTTTTAGTATTAAGATAGTATTGTATTGATTTTATTTTTGTTTTTTAAGTTTTATTTTATTTTGTAACATGGGCTTGATGCCTGAAATAATGTTTTAAGATTAATTTAGTTAATGTATTAAATGAATAATAATTATTATTATAAAGACTCAAGTCATGGTTTGTTGATTTTGCTACCTCTAGCTAAAATTGAGGGCCGGATCAATAAGCCAAATTTTCACAGAATTGGCGTGGCCTCTTTAACTAACATACGCTTGTCTTTGGACAAAAACACTCTACTGACTTGACACGACAAAATACTCGCATCAGCACTTTTATAGGGATCTGCACAGACATGTACGATAGAAAAAAATGTCGTTCCCCACCATCGCGGACATTTTATGCTCACGTTTTGAGTAGCCCTAATGTGTTTTCACCCTTTCTGTGATGATGTGACCTTTATAAAAGAGCGACTACTAAAAATATGGAATCATAATGTTGAAATTATTCTATCCCAGATTTCTAAGAGTCAGCAATAAATAATCTAATGAGACACTAACAATAAAATAATATATTGATGTAATGAATACGTAGGAAATCTCGCAGTCAGCTCTTATACTATTACTTTGCTTGATAGGCGCTCTAACATTTGTATGTAAATGCGGACATAACAACATATCAAGGGTAAAATACGGTACGCTAAAGGCTTGGATAAACTCTACGTGTTGCGGAACATGGAATACACAGCGATTTTCACGATAGGCAGATCTAGTATATATCACAATTATGCTCATGATTCCTTTGCTACAACTAAAAAAAGTCATCAGGGTCATACTGCCAACGTTTAAAGCAATATTACTCATATCATATTTTGTACTTGTCTTTACATAAGTCATAAAATTAATCGGTTTTACACGGCTTCGTACCGGAACGCTAACTCGCTTGGCGGCACGTCTTTGCCGGCAGATTGATTGATATAGCTATGGCCAAAGCCTTCCACTAGACCAGACCAGATAAAATTCAAAAATAATAAATTCCAAAGTGACATTGCCGGGATCAAACATGGCACCTCACACTTATAAGACCTCAGCGTTTACCACTGCGTCAGGGCGTAAAACCGTCACACGTTGTGTGTGTCCAGACCTCAAGTGTGACTACAAGCTTGAACGGTTATGTGATTGATACCAAAACCGTACCGTTTCGACTTTATTAAGGGAAAAACGTTCGAAAGTTTTTCAGAGGTGATAAAGTTTTATCTACCCTCTTTTCTGTGCGTGAAGTTTATTAGCACTTTACCCTAGTTTTTTGGGTGCATGAAAATTGGAAGAAAACTATTAAAAATATATATTACCTAGTAAAGCCTGTTTCTTATGAGAGTTATATGTCAGCTCTGCGTTTAAGATTGAATAGAATTTTTAAAAGACTTAATTTATTTATTGATGAAGTGATATTTGACTCATTCGATGAATGAAAATACTGGTCAATGATTTGATACTGTAGGTAGTATGGCTTAACTAAGTTTTGTAAATTAAGTTTGTCGTGGTTAGAGTACAAACATATTAATATAATATTAATATTAGCAATGCAAAAAGCACCTATGTAACAGGGAAGGCACTAGCTCCCATAACACAGTTTTTACTTTTTTGGGAGATAGAGGCCCAATTTATTAATGTGTACTATGTAATTTTGCAAATAAAAGATATTTATTATTATTATTATTATTATTATTATTATTATTATTATTATTAAAAGTGTTTTATTAATACCTACTTCTGGATTGTCTCCAACATATGAGGATAAGGATTTTCTTGATCGCAATAACTAAATGCTCAAAAAAAAATCGATGGCCGAATGTATGTAAGCACATTACTTAAGAACGACTGAAACGATTCTGATGGATATTTGTGTATGTTTGAATGAACTGTGTTTGAATGGGTTCCGGAATAGTTCATATTCACAATTGGGTATTTGACAAAGAGTCAGTTTTTTTGTGATTATTTTTTTACAGGTCTAAATGACGAAGTTCCACGTCTCCTGTAATTTTTTTTGTTTGAAAACCATTTCAAATTAACGATTAAAGTAGAAAAGGACGTTGAGATTTGATGACGTCACCACTCAGTATTTCATACAAAATTCTATATTATGCGTGCGTTTTGAAGTTTGAAAAGAAGTGCCTGATTTCACTAGTTATCAAATATCCAATCGGACCAGCAGGCCGACCGCGTATCTCTGACAGCTACAGTGTAACGATCGCAATCACCTCTGATTGGATAACACTCTTCCACTGTTGGGCAAAATCCATTGACAAGCAAGAATACCATAAATTCAGCCAATCACAACAATTGATACTGTAACAATGCTTGATGCAGAAGATACGCGGTCGCTCTGCTGGTAACTGGCGTTGCAATCGGGTCGTCGGCCGGACCACTAGTGATTATATTATAAGAGATAGCCGTGCTTTTGGTAACTATAGCTAGGATGGCTGATTCAATATTTTGTGAGTGTATGGCCCTCTTTTGGTGAGAATGGAGATGGTCTGTCCTCATGCAGTTTGCTAACTGACTGGGTATCACCGCTCAAAGACGCTCACCCACATAGCTAACGATAGTAACCAAAAGTATAGCTGTCTCTTATGATAGTTGTTGAAGCTTATCTTACTATCGTACCAATATTATTATAGTGAAAGCTTGGATATTTGTATGTTTGGATGTTAGTTACCTCTTCACGCCACAATGACTGAATAGATTTGGCTGAAATTTGAATTAACACATAGGCAATATTTTATCCCAGAAAATTAAACAATTCCCGCGGGATAAAAAACCTTGATCCATGTGGGCATCAAGTAGAGTTCTAATAAAGGCTCATCTTACTAAAAATTTCTTCTCCAAAGATAAGATAAAATAAGAAATGAGCCCGCAACAAATGAAACCCCGAGATGAAGTGGGATGCTTCATATAGAATGGCGAATGAATTATTTATGAGTCAAATATTTTCCGTCTGGGTCAAGAACACTCGATCTTGTAAGTCTTGTTTTCCAGGAGGGAATTATAAGTTTAGTAATTTTCCGATGTTTTTTTCTTATTTCTTTTTAATTTATAGGCTAGCGCTTGGCTTGAAAATACCTGTTCACTCTTAAATTGAAGGAACTCAAGTATAGATTAGTATGGATTTAGCTTCTTGCGCCTTCATTATGATGAGGTAAATCGGGCTCGGTATAAATGAAATAGGTATTTTGCATTTCAAAGCAGTTGCCAGCAGCCTAGACAGCCTAGACTCATAAAACCACTGTTGCAGCTCAAAAGTTAAAGTGACTTTCACTATCAAATATCAATAAAAGTATTGTGAATTTCTTTAATAAAATATCTCCCATCTGTCTCCCAATTCATTTTGAAATTGAAACGATAAAGAAACATGTTGCCAGCAAGTAATAGAGCGATCTTAAAGTTTACCACAGTCTAAGAAGATAATCTCTTTCCTTCCAGTCGTTCGACGGAGGCGTAGGGTGACAGGGATGTGAAACTGGCAGAATTTTCAATACAAAATTCCGTCACCTACTCTAAAGTCTAACGTATTTGTATGCAGTTTCTACTCTGAGTCATAAGTGAGAGTGCCGTACCTATAGTTTTTTTTTATCCACTACAAGTAAGCCCCTAGACTGGGATCTCACCTGATGGCATGGCAGTTATATTAAACCTATAACCCTATTCGGTTTCTAGACAGCATCGTACCGGAACGCTAAATCGCTTGGCGGCATGTCTTTTTCGATATGGTGGTAACTAGCCACGGCCGATGCTTTCCATCAGGCCAAATAAACAGATGCTACAACTGTCATGGTCGCCGGGTCTGGCTATCCCATTTATCTTCACAAAGTGTATACGTTCATAAAGTGTACTGTGTAAGTACCAATTTTGAATAAACATATTTTGACTTTGACTTTATCGCTATCCCACTTTAACTACCAAGCGAAAACGAGATATCGGACATCACTGATGTCTGACATCTCGCTCTAATTTGCTAGTAGAAGTGGAATAGCGATAAGTTGGTAATTGCTTCAAGTAGGTATAATGAAAACATACTCCATGCTTTACTTATAGCTTCGTGGTGTCGACCCACTGAATGAAAAATAATATACTTACGCTTTGATTTTACTTTCTTATTTTCCAAGATATACAGCTTAATTTGAGTGGGTCCGTGACATTTATTTGTGTTCTGATATAATAAATTAACTCGCGAGTGGGTGGTCCGTTTGTGCATTTGCCCATAAAGCGATGTAGGTTATAGACCTCAAAAGAGGTTTATTATGTGCATCCATTGTGATCCTCTTATTGAATTTAGTGAGCGGGTCTTGCTCAATTCGAATTATTTTACGATGTTTACTTTGAATTTAGACATGATTAAGCTTTCTCCTTTTAGTGCAGTACCTACTGATCCCAGGCAGGCCAGGAATTTATAATTTCTGAATTTTTTCTGGTCTGGCCTGGTGGGAGGTTTCGGCCCTAGATACCACCCTACCGGCGAAAACTACCGGCTAACTTGTGGTGGATAAAAAAAAAAACTTTTGTCAATGACTTTGCTCACGTTTAGCTTTGTTCGCGGTTTTAATTGGTAATTTTCCTTTCGTACAAAGTTCCCTCTTACCTCCCTATTCTGCGAGAAATTTTCCAATAACTGTGATATTTTTTATGTCCATGACAACACTTATATATACTCAATTTAATGATTCTAATTTAGAAACTGATCTAAGACTTCATACTCAAACCAACATTTTCTCTCTTGTTGAATGTTTTGACGAATGTCAATTGTTATAATAGCTATTATAAATCATAATAACTTTCCATTATAATAAAAGTACTTACGTGGTGGTAAAAAGGTTATACAAATGGCTTGTCTTACATACAGGAAAATAGAATAATGTTAAGTACAGACTACAGACCTATTCACTTTTGTGGCAGGAAACACGGACGCTGGAAGGGCGTTCCAAAGCCGTAGTGGCTCGTTTCAGAAACATTGACCAAAATCGTTGATCTAGAAAAACAAAGTTTTCTGCTGAAAATAGGACTCTGGGTGCCAATTTCAAACTTGTAATCTCCATTCCTTTTTTCGGTACGCCCGAAGATTATAATAACTTCTTAAGTCCAGCTTTTCAGTGCTTGGATAAGCGGATTATTCGGCCATCTTTAACGAGCCGGTTCTTGTCGCAATTTTTCCCTCTCAGCCGAAAAATATTTTCTTTGGTACTTAATTCGGCCGTGACGTGGCGAAATTGCCCCGACTTAGGCGTCATCTCTTAAAAAGTGAAATTAATCTCGTATGATAATGCAGACACGTCAGCGCTCTGTCATATTATATTTTCCGGAGACGAAAACCTTCGTTACATTTTTAAATATTATCTTGTGTTTTTAAACAGCTGTTTTTGCATAATGTTAGTGAAGTAACCTTGACCTCTTGCCTCAGTAGTGGCCCGGCAATGGGTTGAAATGATGATGAACCTTGCCTCAAAGTTGACGCATGTGGACAAAGATGTTATAGTCCGTCAAACTTATCTTACCCGGTAGAACAATTTTTTGTCTGTTTTGGTTTTTATTTTAGATGCCCGCGACTCCGTCCGCATGAATTAAGTTTTTCAATTCCCGCAGGAACTCCTTAGTTTTCCGGGATAAAAGCCCCCTATGTCCTTCCCCGAGATACAACCTATCCCTGCACCAAATTTCATCAAAATCGGTTGAACAGCTGGGCCGTGAAAGCGTAGCAGACAGACAAATTGACAGACAGACAGACACGATTTCGCATTTGTAATATTAGTATGGAAGTATGGATATAAATAAGCGTAGTTATCACCGTCAGATAAGTTTGACGGACTGTACAATACCTACTCTTCTACAGATGTCAAATATATCAACTTTCGCTAATCGCTTTTTCATACGAAGTAACCATTATTATCTGTGCCAATTGCATTCATGAAAACGTAGCTAAACGCAGTGCATTTTACTTCTCAAAGATCACGTAAAATTGGTAATCTCTGCCTCAGTAACTTATTTTAGCAATACACAAGCCAAAAGAATTTAAAATCTCTATAAATGGTGGTTTTCTCTATCGAACGCTCTCTTCAAATCTACTACAAAAAGACATGATATTATCGTTCCCATCATTTAACTTATCAGTTTATTCTTACCTGTTTTTAACGCTGGACATAAGCTTTGGTCCTGCATGGTTTGGCGATCTCCTTCGATTATCGATAAAATACAATATTATAGTAGTTAATGTAATGTGCAGTAGATTAGATAATTCAATTAGAGTAAGGGAATTTAAATTATCTAGCGCTAGAGTGATTAGTTTTATGAGGTCCAGAATCCAAACATCAGCTTGTAAATCCATTGGGCTATGTCAGTCTCTTGAGTTCTCCCATGGATGACGAAATAACACAGGCTCGAAATTCCTTGGGTGAAACCATATTGAAACGGAATGCAATTAGTCTACGCGAAGTTAAAATATCTAGCGCAGACTTCATTAGTTTTATGAGGTCCTAATGCATTCCTGCCATTCTGTATTGGCAAACTATCGTTTAGGACAGTCATGTCAAACATACGGCCCGTGGACCATAATACTGTGGCCCGTGAGAGTCCAGAATCGAGATATAAAATTTTTACAGGAAAGGCGACGCAGCGGTTTCTCAACAAGATACTCGTTTTACTACAAAAAGAGAATTCCGATATGAGTTAGTGTAGAGACCGACCATATTTAGCTGTGCCAAATTAAATAAAGAAGCGACATAAGTTACCAAAACTTAAGGGATTTCTTACGTTTTTAGGAAACTACGGAACGGAAACACTAAGATAACCAAAAAAAAAATTTTGTAAATGGCAGTTTAATAAATCTAGTTTGACAGCTCTGGTTTAGGACATCTCAAGTCCTATTAGTATCTCAATTGCCACACTCAATGCTGTAATGAGCCAATTTGGGTTCAATCAACACTGTTCAAATGCATGTGCATCTGTTGCTATTAATATTTATGGTGACTGTCGTTGAATGTTGTTATTAATTAATAATTATGTCGTTCGTCAAAACTACTTTTGCCGAGTCTGTAAGTAAACGTATTTTTGACTGTTTCTTTAAAAAGTTAAAAGTAGTTTTGACCTACAAAGTTTTGACTTTTGACGCTAACAAAGGACTTATAGTTATCTTACTATCTTAAAAATGTTTAGTCATATTTTAATTACAATATAAACTTGAATTTTTGTACTTATCTACTTAAATTCTTCCATCATTTTCGTGTGAAATAGCGTGTTCTTAAGGCTAAAAATATATATTTTGCCACAGAAAACACTTCTTTCAAATGGCATTATTAGCAAAATAACGTTTATATTTAGATTTTACTAATTTCTGAAATACTTAGTTTTTTTACATAATTATTACTTATAATAATTTCCATAACTATAATTTTCAATTTAAATGCACTTAAATAGAATTTTATAAAAAGCCTAGCTCTCCTGTATGAAAAAATGTGAGAATTTTTAATAATAAAATATATTTTTTTGTTCCAGATTCCGACTCCACGGCTTTGAACAGACAATAATGATGAAAAAACTTCAATATTATGTATTCTAGTGTTTTTAAAAGCACTCGCGAATAGTGATGGGCGATAGAGTTATCGATAAAAAATAAATAATATAACAAAAATCTGTAGTGAATATACTAAATTTGAAAAAATGTTTTATAGATAAAATGTTCTGATTTTGTGAAGTATACGGGTAGTGTCGGGGTCAAATATGTTTATCGATAATTTATAGAATCGAATGTGAACAATGGTTTGGGTTTCGTGCTTTGTGTTGAGAGTGTTTGTGTCGCTCATGTGTTGTGTTTTTAGTCGACAAGAAGTTCTCATCGAGGAGTCATGTGAGTATTAATTATTTAACCATCTACTTAATTAATATTTTTTAGTTTAGTACATTGTTTTAGTAAGCTATCTTATCCTAATAACGTTTGCTTTTGAAGTTCTCCCTGGCGCAGCGTGAGCGCTGTCTTAACGTACGGAGGTCTCAGGTTCGAACCCCGGCTGGATCAATTTAGGAATTCATAATTTCTGAATTTTCCCTGGTTTGACCTGGTGGGAGGCTTCGGTCGGGCCTATTTACCACCCTACCGGCAAAAGCGTGCCGCCAAGCGATCTAGCGTTCTGGTACGATGCCGTGCAGAAACTGAGTAGGGCTACGGGTTTAATATAACTGCCATAGCCCTAACAGGTTAGCCCGCTACCATCTTAGACTGCATCATAACTTACCATCCGGTGAGATTGCAGTCAAGGGCTAACTTGTGATGGATTAAAAAAATATATTGCTCAAATAACTAGAATCCGGAGCTTTAAATTTATCTTACCAATTTTAAAATGTGTTTCTTGGTTCATTCTTCGATTACAAGCAAAGGATTGGTTGTGTTTTCTGTATGGATCTAAATAAAGAGAGTTAAGAGATGTTGCCTACGTTTTAAATACGAGGTTTTTAAAAAACAATTCCAAATTGCAGGCATCATCTAATTAAAAATAACATTTTTAATTACGAGCTGTTTTAAAAAACAATTCCAACCGTACAAAGTCGTGGCATCATCAAATTAAAAATAATTTTGAAGCCAAAATAATTAGCATAGATATGAAAAAAGAGCGTTATTATTCAGAGGCGGTAACCTGAGCTTAAAAAAAATTACGTGACAGAAAAGCGTCTTGCTCTCTCCCTCTAGTTATATGGAGAAAGACATTATTTGAAAATGACAGTTTTATGTCACGTACCTTGACGCCCCTAAATAAGGATTATAATTCAACAACACGAATGTCAATAATATTAAAACAATACGGATTTAAGCGATGGTAGCTAGTATGGCCTCAGACGTTAAAGAAGTTGAAAGAAGAAGTCATCTGTATTGAAACAGATTGTAGAGTAAGTAATGGATACTAATAAATACACCCAATTGGTGGTGTATCAAATAATTAATTACATTAACACTAGGCCGAATAAGCATGACTATCAAATTCCCCAATTATAAATGGAAGTGCTCAATTTATATTATTAAAACAGCACTCCAGGATACTCCCGGGGTATTCAATTAGGCCACGGATGCGGGCATTGTTGTACGGAATTATAATCTATACTTTACCCTACTTTATGGAAATGAGGTGTTCCAGCTGTGCTATTATTTATCCTATTTATCCCGGTCGATGGGGTACGTTTTGTTTTGGAACACGAATTTACAACCACCTCTCCCGTTTCTATTAACTATTTTCTTTGTTAAGTTTTTCCCTTTTCCTTTATTGTAATACTAGACCTTCGTACGCTTTTATCAAGTTTGTTTGTATTCCTGTGAGAACTCTTTAATTTTCCAGGATAAAAAGCCTATGTCGTTCCCAGGGATGTCACATCTGTACCAAATTTCATCAAAATCGGGATGTAACCTACCTTCTAATTTCATCCAAATCAGTTGAATAGATGGGCCGTGAAAGCGTAACAGATAGACAGAAAGACAGATAGACAGGCACACTTTCGCATTTTTAATATTAGTATGGATTCACTTGTATCACAACCGCATTATGTAATTGGTTTATTATTATTCGAAATAATCCTCCAAAACATCGAATTTGGGCTAATACAATCTCTCTTTGTGTGATTGTGTGATTAACACGACCGGAAACCCCAAAGCATTAACAGTAATTAATGTCGTTAATAAATAATCTTATTACGCGTCCCCTAATACGGGTTCCGCATAAATAAATGTGGATTTTAAAAAAATGTAACCCGAGTACACAATTGCGGTCAACGTGTGGCCCGCGATCTAATTTATGAATAATTAAAATGAGTGATATAATATGTATGAATTAACATTTTAACCTTTGAAAAGAGAGTAGTTCAAATTCTCGCCTTTTCTTTCATTCTTCATTCATTCTAGCTGATGCCCGGGACTTCGATCGCGTGGTTTAAGTTATTTTTGATTTCCGCAGGAACTCAATTTAATGAGATGTATGATAAAAAAGTTAAGTATATATTATGCCGGTTCTAGCTGTTTTAAAGCTCTTTGATTAACATTGTTGATTGATTTCTGAAGCGTTGTAATTTCTGGCGTGAACATAAGTTACTTATGCTTTGAGACCTGTTTTTGTTGGACGAGTAGGTTCGCTTTATATTTTTTTTATCCAAGTTAGCCCTTGACTTCGATCTCACCTGGTGGTAAGTGATGATGCAGTCTAAGATGGTAGCAGGCTTACCTGTTAGGGGCATGGCAGTTATAATTTATATTAAACCCATACCTCTAATCGGTTTCTACACCGTAGGCAAACCCAGCATTTTAATTTCTTAAAACGCATAATAATAAGTACTACGAATTTGACGACCTCCCTGGCGCAGTGATGAGCGCTGTGGTCTTATTGTGGGAGATCCCGGGTTCGTTTCCTGGCTGGGTCAAATTGGCAATTTATAATTTCTGAATTTTCTCTGGTCTGGCCGTGGCTAGTTATCACCCTACGGGCGTACCGCCGAGCGATTTAGAGTTCCGGTACCGAAACTGATATGTTAACGTAACAAGTTAGCCCGCAACTCTCTTAGACTGCATCATTGCTTACCATCTTTGGTCTTTTTTTTTGCCACTACAAGTTAAATCGCAGTCAAGGCCTAACTTGTAATTTTTTTATCCACTACGAGTTGGCCCTTGACTGCGATCTCACCTGATGGTAAGCGATGATGCAGTCTAGGATGGTAGCGGGCTAACCTGTTAGGGGCATGGCAGCTATATAAACCCATACCCCTATCCGGTTTCTACACGGCATCGTACCGGAACGCTTAATCGCTTGGCGGCACGTCTTTTACCGGTAGGGTGATAACTAGCCACGGCCGAAGCTTCCCACCAGGCCAGACCAGGGAAAATTCAGAAATTACAAATTTCCAAACCCTGCCGGGATCGAACCCGGGACCTCCGCACGTTAAGGCAACAGCGCTCAACACTGCGCCACGGATGTCGTCAAACTTGTAATAGAATACAAAAAAAACGTTACAGCTGCGTAGTGCGTACCCGGGTGTCGAACCCGCGACCCTGTACAGGAGGTCGGGTGTCTAAACCACTAGGCTATTACCGCTTCGTCCCGCTAATTAAGCAAATTAAAAAGTCTCGTCCTTGCGTCCAAAGCCTTTACAGCGCTTCAACATACATTACTTACGGTTTGAGCGCTTTTGTTGAATGCTTTTATGAGCGAAAACGTTGTAGTGACGAGACCGTGGAAATTGTGTCGATGTTTTTAACCGACTTCTATTATAAGTAAAGGTTTAGGAGAGTATGGGAATACTGGTGAAGTGCCAATTAATGTATTTCCTACTAGATGATTCCCACGACTTCGTCCGCGTGGTTTAAGGATTTTTGATTCACGCGGGAACTCTTGAATTTTCCGGGATAAAAAGCCTCTATGTCCTTCCTCGGGATACAACCTATCCCTGTACCAAATTTCATCAAAATTGGTTGAGCAGATGGGCCGTGAAAGCGAAACAGACAGACAGACGGACGGATCCTAAAGTCCTTTACAATCGTGCATTGTCGAGTCAACATCTGAAGATGCTCCGGTGTCGGAGTGAAACGTACGTTGAGAATAATTAGGAAGATTTATGTGGTGTGGTGAATATTGCAATTGTACACATTGTACCACATAGGTTTATCTACTGTGGCGGATTAAAGCTTTCAAGTTTCTTCATTATCACGGACTTCCGCAAAGTAACGCCTGCTTCTATCCAAGACACACTTTCATACACACATTTATAATATTAGTAGTTAGTTTAGCTCATTGCTGTTGGTGGTAGTGATGGAGGCGCCGGGATAGCATACCCTTGAGGTAAGCAAATGTGTGGCAAAACTGGAAAATAAATGTTTTTTCTTTCTAGTATGGATGTAGGTAAGTAATATGAATTTATCAAAGCAAATATTACAAAGTCCATTCACCATGGTCTATAGAACAAAAGAACAGCCTCCGCACCTCAGATTAATAAATGAAGTCGAATATGACAAAAAAGCTATCGATAAAAGACAAAAATAACATCATTAATCTCATCACTAGACAGGCCACACACGGGTATCGAGTTTCAAGACGCAAACACACCGCGTCGCCCACTTCAAACGATACAGATTTTTCCACCCTCCCTTTCACACTTTCACTTCTCAGGGTTCAACAGACAGGGATAGACTTAGGAAGGACAGAAAACCAACAAGTGTGCCCGATTTTAGGGATGTAATTAAGAAGGCCTATGAGTGCTTGATTAAATATATCAAAACGGTAATGAGGTCGGTCGTTGTGGACTGTGGTGGGTACTTGGCTACTTGATTTACACTATGCCCTGATTGTATAGAAACTTCCCACGAATAGTATTTTTTTTTGTTCCTCTTTATGTATTATGAGTAAGGAATTATGTACCTGAGTAAGTAAAAATTTTATAGCGCAGAATATGAATGCCCTAGCCCTAGCTGATGCCCGCGACTTCGTCCGCGTGGATTGAGGTTTTTTGGTTCTCGCGGGATCTCTTAAATTTTTCGGGATAAACAGTAGCCTATGTGTTATTCCAGACTACTATATATCTCTTTGCCAAATTTCATCCAGATCCGTCCAGCCGTTCTGGCGTGAATGATTAACAAACATCCATACATCCATACACACAAACTTTCGCGTTTATAATATTAAGTAGTAAGGATTAATTTGGAAATTATAAGGTTCTGATACGGTATTAATTTATGAAATATTATCTATGAGACGGATGGACAGATGGACAAAAGCCAAACCAATAAAGTACCTTCGCGAAGGGGAAGAAGAAAAAAGTCCGCGTAATAATTCACTTTTACATGACATATTGGCACACATTAGACAGACACGACAAAACGTAGACCAGTATCTAGGTGGTGAGGAAGATATTTGAATTTTCATTTCATATCTGATAATACTTGGAATAACAAAGAACCGAATTATTTTCAGGGGTAGCAAACCCTGGGTAGCGGTTCAAAACTAAATATATATATTTCATCCCGTAGTACGGGATTGCATTAATATAGTCTGTGTATTAAGGAGTTCAAATGACTTGGCAGTTTTATTTATTAGGTTTGACGGGAAAAACTTCCGCATAAAGAGCACTAACGAGACAGGACAAAATGTCGCTCCCCTTCAACACGAACGCTTTGTACTGTACGGTTTTTATTGTTTTTGCTTTTATGGAGAAATCAATTCAAAAATTACTTCCTTAACATCTTCATTTTGAAATCTTTGAAAAAACCCTTGGAATAACAAAAAAAAACGAGTTCTTTTCAGGGGTATTAAACCCTGGGTAGCGGTGCAAAACGAAATATACTATTTCATCCCATCTCACGGGATTGCATTAGTCTGTGTTCTTTGTTTAAGCGCTCTCGTAAAAGTGGATTATGGAGTTCAAATCTCTTGGCGATAGTGTTACTCGGAGCGAGTGTTTGCAGTCTCCTTTGAAAAATACAAGCAGGGGTAAAAAAGCTTTGGTTTTAAAGGCAAAGTAGAATTTAAAAAAAAATGCTCAGTTCAATTCAAATGTATTTATTGCGAACTTGGGTTTATACAGTCAACTGTCTCGTTGGTCTAGTGGTTAGCATGTGCGACTGTGGCCGACGATGTCCCGGATCGGGCTATAATTATTGGGATTTTCTGACTAGAAATTCTCAGTAGCACTAGGTACTAGCCCGGAGTTAGGAAGTTGGCTGTGTTTTACCCCCGTGCCTCGGAGAGCACGTTATAAGCCGGTCCCGGTTTATGTTATCACTAACATGGTAAAAGTCGTTAAAGCCTACCAACCCGCATTGGAGCAGCGTGGTTGGTCTAAGCTCTAATTCCCTCGCTCCTATGAGAGTGGAGGCCTGTGCCCAGCAGTGCGACGTTATTGGGCTGTAGTGGTGGTGGTGGTATTGACGATAGCGCAGTGATGAGCGCTGTAGTCTTATGTCAGGTCTAAGAGGGAAGTTCCAGCTTCGATTACCGGCTAGGGAACTTTATACTTTACTTTTATTTTTAACTTTGAAATTTTCGCTTGAAGGATCCAGTCGTATTCATTTTTATATTTCCGATAACTATTTAATAATGATTTTGCAATAATGATTAGAGAAATTTGCTAAGTAATAGGCAGTGATTGGCGAAGTAGAAAGAAAGAAAATGTTTTTAGTCGATCACAATGTTTAGTTTAAGAAACTATCAAATTAATAATAAGATATAGAAACAAAGTTGAGTGACCAAATACAGGTCTCCAGCTCAGCATCATCCTACAACAGGCTGCAGCGCTGGTTTACAGTGGAAACCTTAAAATTTGTGAAGTAAGTCTAGTCAGTAGGAAATGCCTGCCTTATTGTCTCTATTAGTTGCAAATTGCAATATTTCGTTAAAAGGAATGGTGAAGTAGGCTTAGGCGGTAGGAAATGCCTGACTTATTGTCTCTATTAGTTGCAAATTGCTATATTTCGTTAAAAGGAATGGTGAAGTAGGCTTAGGCGGTAGGAAAACCCTGACTTATTGTCTCTATTAGTTGCAAATTGCAATATTTCGTTAAAAGGAATGGTGAAGTAGGCTTAGGCAGTAAGAAATGCCTGCCTTATTGTCTCTATTAGTTGCAAATTGCAATATTTCGTTAAAAGGAATGGTGAAGTAGGCTTAGGCAATAAGAAATGCCTGCCTGATTGTCTCTATTAGTTGCAAATTGCAATATTTAGTTAAAAGCAATGGTGAAGTAGGCTTAGGCGGTAGGAAATGCCTGCCTTATTGTCTCTATTAGTTGCAAATTGCAATATTTCGTTAAAAGAAATAGTGAAGTAGGCTTAGGCAGTAAGAAATGCCTGTTTTATTGTATCTATTAGTTGCAAATTGCAATATTTCGATAAAAGGAGTCCAAAAAATGAACGAACATAAACAACCGCCCACACTGTGAAACATACCGTACCAAAAAAAGGGTGGGTACACACAAAATTCATTGTTCTTCAGCGTTTCGAGATAAACTTTAGCGCGTTACGCACGATCTCGACGTAAAAGCCCGACCTCCCATGGCGTCAAAGTTATTATTACATTGTGTAATATTTATTATGAAGGCCGCGGCAAAGGATTTTCTTACCTGGGTTATTGCTACAAAATTATATTAAAGCAGATACTTAATATAAATATTTCGTCTGGTGGGAGGCTTCGGCTTTGGCTAGTTAATCGGCAGATGTACCGCCAAGCAATTTAGCGTTCCAGTACAATGCCATTTAGAAACCGATTGGGTTTGATATTACTGGGTTTAATTATTATTAGCCCTAACAAGTTAGCCCGCTACCATCTTAGACTGCATCATCACTTACTAAATTGTAGTAGAATAAAATTAAATAATGCCCGCAACTTCGTCCACGTGGATTAAGGTTTATTGATTCCTGCGTGAACTCCTTAATTTCCGGGATAAAGTAACCTATGTCCTTCTTTGGGATGCAACCTATCTCTACCAAATTTCGCCAAAATCAGTTGAAAAACAGACAGACACACTTTCGCATTTATAGGATTAGTATGGAAGTATGGATAATTTTGCGTCGCAAAATTCGTCTAACCCACTCCCTATCAGAAGCCCAATTGTCAAAGCTAATCGTAATCATTTGACAGCTTATAACGTATTACTCGAACTGTTTAAGGAGTTCATACATACTTTTTGACGTGCAGGCATCTATGAACTCCATAAACAGGTCGAATTATACGTTTGTCAAACTATTACAATTTCCTTACACAGTCGGAGGCAGATCGTATCGTATCGCAGTAGGCAAACCAGAAACCTGTGATGGTAAAACGAGTCATAAGTAAAAAAAAAATAAAAAACACGACTGACCTCCCAAAAAACGAACTAAAAAGTTAAAAATCTAAATTAATCTAGATATATAGAATCTTATTAATAGTAGATTAGTAGCCAAGGGCTGTAAGGCATCAATTGCAGCCCGAGATATTTATAGTTCGAGGGTGCAATTGATGCTTACACCCGAACTAACTACTCTGCTTTACATCTCGATTGTGAGGTAAGTAGATAAAAACGGCATTACAAGAATAAAACATTTTATTAGTTAAAATTTATAGTGAAATGAGAACAATTTTAAAATTTTAGGGACAGGTGTTTTTTGGGTATGTTAATAGTTTGAGATTGTGATATTTGTTGGTCATGGACAAAATCTAACGGGATGAAGCTTTCCTCAGAAGAAGTTGATGGTTGCGGATCATCTCTTGAGAAAGATGTTTCATTTTTTGAAAGCTGAATAGTTTTCGTTATTTGGTTGGTAATTTTATTTTTATTTTGTATTGAATCTTCAATGTAACCTTCAGCCACCTTGCTGGATTTCCACCCACCGTGCCTTTTTATAGTGGTTAATTACTTACCGCCCTAGGGCTTTTCTAGCTACATTATTACCCTAGAGCGCTAATTGGTCATCTACAAGCCCCATTTCGGGGTAAGGACCTACTTACCGAATATGAGAGATGTAAATGATATTTTTTTGTGAATCACTGGATATTGAACTATAGTGTTATATATTTTTGGAATCTACTCATTTTCTAGATGATGATTATCTCTTCTTATTTTCTAGATGTCAATCTTATTTTCGAATATTTTTTTTCAACTTTATAGTCTCTAATGGGGGACCATCAATATTTTTTTTAATTTTACTAGCCTATGTCACCCGGAATAAGCTAGGAATTCTAACGATACCTCATTTATCAAAATCAGTTCATGCTTATAGAAGTTATGGTGGAATATACAAACTCACATACATACATACATGAACCCTGAAAACAATATACTCCTTTTTTCAGGCAGTCGTATAATAAATACATTACATAACATGATGCACCCTAGAGGTGGATAGTGGAACGTGGAACTCTTAAATGGTTACCCCTTGTTCGGGTTCATTTACAAGGCCTCCTTTTTTAGTCTTTTTATCTACATAATATCATTATTTTATTAGGGTTAACGTGAGTCTAATGTCATACCTACAAAGGCAGTTTCTAATTTCAGATAAGTTTATTTATAGAAGGCGGCAAGTTTTTAAAAGTAAACTAAGTTTAAAAAAAAATTACTAGCCTATTATATATATATATTTTATTTTATATTATATATATATTTTACACCCGGAATAAGCTAGGAATTTTAACGTTACCTCATTTATCAAAATCGGTTCAGGCGTATAGAAGTTATGGTGGACTATACAAACTCAAATACATACAGACATGAACCCTGAAAACAATATACTCCTTTTTTCAGGCAGTCGTATAAAATGCCAAGCATCGCAAACGTAGCAATCAACGATCGGTGGTGTTTTCAAATCCGTTTTTAATTGCGCACGTCGACCGGCCGCTGGTCAATTTTCCATTTCCATTTGGAACGGCGATTTCTCACAACTGGAAAAAATTAAATGGGGAAACTGTAATTCGTGGTCTTTAGTCTTTGTGTAGGCAGTAACTACGCTTTGAAATTCACTGTAGATATTAAACCTAGTTATTTGTGATGGTATCCATGCTAAGTAAGTATTACAAATGCGAAATTCCTGCCTGTCTGTTCCGCTTTCGCTTAGATGGACGAGTGGCCTAGTTGTGACAACGCAGATCAGTCGATTGCCATAGGTAAAAATTTGGCGTTTTCGTTTCCTCCGTGCCTCGGAGAGCACGTTAAGCCGTCGGTCCCGGTTATTATCACTAACATCTGATAAGAATCGTTACAAAAACCTGAGAGTTTAAATACTCAAAGTCGAGTTATATTCAAAAGGACGTGGGAAGCCACCGCATTATTATCCCAAGAAAACCTACCTTTATTTCATTAACAGACAAGGGTCACGAGCCTCACTAATGACGAATACGACGCAGAGATAGTTTCGTTTTCATGGTCCATGTACTGCTCAACCGATTTCTACGAAATTTAGTACAGATATAGGTTGCATCCCGGGGTAGGACGTAGGCTACTTTATATCTCAAAAACTTAAGAGTTCCCGCGGAAATTAAAAAATCTCGCTACTAAAACAAAGTCATGGTTTTTCTAATCCACTCTACTCTCACAAAGGTAGATTAAATTTTTAACCTTAGTAAAACCATAAAAACACAATCAATCAAAATGATTCCTCCGCTCAATCATAATATAATTTGTTCGATTGTAAACATAACAAGCTTTACTGCTACAAAATAAATTTATTACATTACGATCCCGGCTGTAACGTAATGTGATAAATTATTTTTGTTATTGTAACGTTATAAATTATTTCGTTACAAATAAAAAGAGATCAATGAGAAATGCAGACCGTATTCTATGTTTGATAAATTAGGGGTGTCAGTTACTAAATTAAGTGAAGTTTTCTAATAAATTTCGAATTTTAGATGTTTTTAAATTTACTTAAGTAGGTGTGGTAAAATAAGCAAGAAATTAAAAAGTAAGTAAGGTTATCAACTTTATGATTTGTATAATCATACGTATGAAGTAAAACTAGATGATGCCCGCAACTTCGTCCGCGTGGACTAAGAATTTTCGATTCCTGTGGGAACTCCTGAATTTTCCGGAATAAAAAGTCTATGTTCTTCCCCGGGATACAACCTATCCCTGTATCAAAGTTCATCAAAATAGGTTGAAGGTGGGCCGTGAAAGCCAAACAGACAGACAAACAGACACACACTTTCCCATTTATAATATTAAGTATGGATAAGAAGTCAAGTAAAATCGTTATCAGTATTTAGTATAGGCAGACGGGTAAGATAAGACAATAGCTATTGTATCACTGCTGTACGTATAGACTCATCAAAATGAAACTGACATAGTTAGTCATAAACTGTAGAATATTCATAGCCCGACGACGTCAGACTCAGAACTTATGTAATGTAACTTTACAACTATACAACTAGTTTAATGACGTCTCTTCATGTTACCTCGCATCCGGCGAACACAAGAGATAGATAGAGTTATGTGCAATAAAGAACTTTGTCCGTGAACTCTGGTTATATAAAACGTCGGATGCACAGACATGAAGCGCAAACTTGTTAACTATGCTAACGAGGCATTCCTCGTAAATGTGAGTTGTTACGTGATTTGCAAAGTAAAAAGCGGGGACGGGAGCGGCGTGTGACAACCCTGCAATTATGTACCGCGTTTCAATGAATACATGTGAAATGTATTTTTTTTACTCAGACATGTTTCATTGTATTGTATTTTATAAAGAAAACTCGGTGAATCAAGCCCTGTAGCCCATGTTTTGCATTTCTTTTAACTCTTTTAACATTAGTATTTTTTTTAACCCCGCGCTAGAGTTTAACGTGTGTTACATATCTGCGTATTTGTGTATCTGTGTATCTCTATGTATTGGTTTATCTGCCTGTGGTAGCTCCCAAACGGTTAAACCGATTTAGATTTAACTTTTTTTGTGTACGAGGTGACTTGATAGGGATTGCTCTTAGATATGATCCAAGAAATACTATTCAGCCGTGTGAAGATCATCAACTCTTCTAATTACTTAATTCAATCCCGGGACCTTCTTACTTATAAGCATGTGCTTACCACTACGCCATAAAGGTCGTCACTCGACGCAAAGTAGGTACTTAATATCCATACTACTTATTAATATTATATACGCGAAAGTGTGTCTGTCAGTCTGTCTGTCTGCTACGCTTTCACGGCCCATCTGTTCAACTGATTTTGATGAAGTTTGGTATAGGGATAGTTTGAATCCCGGGGAATAACACAGGCTTTTTATCCTAGAAAATTAAAGAATTCTCGCGGGAATCTAAAAACCTTAATCCACGCGGACGAAGTCACGGCTCTAGTTAATAAATAATATAAGTAACGCTAGAAGTAACTGAGTAATAAAGTATATCTTATGAATATTACTGAATCCAATCCGCATCGGTGAATTGTTTTAGAAAAAGTAAAGCCGAGGGAATAAAATCCCTTTATCAGGTATCCCCGCAGGGTGGAACAATAAGTTTCCGAGTTTATAACTTTATAGGAAGCATCCTGCTGGTTTCAATTTGATTAAATAAAACAAAATTACCTAACGTACCCGTACCGTAGCAGTGTCTTGTTATTAAAAAGAAAATATCAATACGGCTGCGGCCGTGGCTAGTTACCACCCTACCGGCTAAGACGAGCCGCCAAGTGATTTAGCGTTCCGCTACGATGTCGTGTAGAAACAGATTAAGAGTATGGGTTAATTATAACTGCCATGCCCCTAACAGGTTAGTCCGCTACCATCTTAGACTGCATCATCACAAACCATCAGAGGAGTCAAGAGCTAACTTTTAGTTGATTAAAAAAAATGAAATAACTAGATCATACACGCGTGGATGTAGGTTATTTTTATTCCCGCGGGAATTCTTTATTTTCCTGGATAAAGAGTTGCCTATGACACTCTATAACTTAGGTCAAGGTATAATCTGTGCAAAATATTATGATAATCCGTTGCTCTGTTGAGACGTGATTGACGGACAAACCAGTAAACTAACAAACAAATTCACTTTCGCATTTATGATATGGGTATGAATAATTACTAGCTATTGTAAACAATATTGCAAAACTGCCTCGTTGGTCTAGTGGTTAGCACATTCGGCTGCGGCCGACGAGGTCCAGGGTTCGAGTCCCGGATCGGGCCATAATTAGATAAGTATAGGGTTTTGTAACTAGAAATTCTCAGTACCAGCCGGAGTTAGGAAGTTGGTGGTGTTTCACCCCCGTGCCTCGGAGAGCACGTTAAGCCTTCGGTCCTGGTTATTATCACTAACATGATAATAGTCGTTAAATCCCGCCAACCCGCATTGGAGCAGCGTGGTGGGTCTAAGCTCTAATACCCTCTCTTCTATGAGAGTGGAGGCCAGTGCCCAGCAGTGGGACGTTAATGGGCTGTAGTAGTGGTGGTGGTAAACAATATAGTTGCACAAACTTATCTGACCCGTTGATAGCGTCGCTAGTAAATATGAAAAATAAAATAAAAACAAAAACTAAACAGACATAAAAATTAGTTCCAATATTGGCCACCAGGCCAGATAAGTTTGACGGACATACGTAATATCTTCTAATTTGTATTTGTTATAGTTTTAGTATGGCGTGTTGCCAGTTTCTTAAAGTTTAAATAATCGAATCTGAGCTTTCGCTGACTCTAGTTATTGAAATATCTGAAAATTAAGTCACAAATCAGGAATTATACTTGGACTGTCTAAAATATCAGTCAGCAATAAAATGTACTTAGTCTTTATCACCCAATCTCTAGAGCAGGAGCGATAAAGCCCATAACCGATGACGATGGTACCCCATGGATGCTTCATTTGTGACTATGGCGTTGGTTTATGGCTAAATTATAAAATTAAGTATAGCCCTTTTCCCATCGCACTACTACTATTGTATCCTTTATAAAGTCACTGTTAAGTCGATTGAAATATAAATGAAAATATTTAAAATTACAAAATAAGTAATTGATTTCGAATCGTCTAGTGAATTTACAGTTTCAGGATGGTCTAGCAAAAAATCGGAGATTACTCTTTTTAAAACATTATCTTAAAAAGACTAATTAAATGTTGTATTTGTTGCCGATGTTAGTTACCTACCCCATTTCGAGGAATTTGTACTGCGACATGTCAATGCGTTGCCGTCATGCATTTAGTGTGAAGGCATGCTACTACCGTCCTGGATTATCTGAATATAAAACTTATGCTACTACTGACCTGAGTTGGCTTGGAAACACAGAGCTTGTTGCTTGACTTATTTCAATAAACAAATTAAACTCACAAATCACAACAGAAACACTGTCTAAAATATTACCCATCCCTATAAAATATAGCGTTTATCATCTAATCTTCAGAGCAGGAGCGATAAACCGGTGACGATGTTACCCCATGGATCCTTCATCCTGACTCTATGGCGCTGCTTTATGGCTAAATTATAATATTACTCACAGCGCGGCACTACTGTTGTACGCTCATCTATTTTGTCACTTCTGAGTCGATCTTTACTCGAATTACTTAAATTGTGGTCAATAGCAATGATACGAGTATTTAATTCTGCTAAGTAGACAAAAGCGTTCCTTCAGTACGTATTAGAGTTATAATAAAACTTCCTTTGAGTAACTAACCGATTTATTCTGTACTAGCTGATGCCCGCGACTACGTCCGCGTGGATTGAAGTTTTTTGGTTCCCGCGGGTATTCCTTAATTTTTCGGGATAAAAGTAGCTTGTGTTACTGTAACCTAACTTTAATCTACTTCTGTGCCAAATTTCATCCAGATCCGTTCAGCTGTTCGGGCGTGATTGAGTAACAAACATCCATCAATACATCCATGCATCCATCCCAACTTTCGCATTTATAATATTTATTTGATAAAGTATGAAAATCTGTTAACGTCATATTTTTTGTTGAAGATATTATCTTCCACAAAAAAATACGACACGATCTTGAGAAGAAACAATAGGAATGATAGTCATAGTATTATATTATGCAGTTACATAAAAGATCCCTTTATTGTTCTAGCTCTATAGTTATCTCTACAAGCCTTAGTGAATCAATTTTTATTTCCACCCATAAAATTTATAACTTTACAATCGAGATCCGGTAGTAGTTACTCGCAACGATCGTTGGTAACGAGTGGTCGTAAAATACCGACGTTTATTTACGACCCACGAGTATAGCCACCCCTAACTATTGGCTTAGATATGATCATTCTGGGATGATTCCTAATCTCTCGTCCGCAAACGGTCATGTCATTGGTATTTAATACGCTACAAAGTGCTTCTTAACATTGTAATCATAATACATTATTCCTTGATGTAATATTATCTAAATACCTGTCGTTGTTTCTATTTTTATACAACTGCCTGAAAAATGGAGTATATTGTTTTCAGGGCTCATGTATGTATGTATGTATGTGAGTTTGTATATTCCACCATAACTTCTATACGCCTGAACCGATTTTGATAAATGAGGTATCGTTAGAATCCCTAGCTTATTCCGGGTGACATAGACTAGTAAATTAAAAAAAAGTTATGGGGTGACCATGAACCCGCATTAAAGACTAAGGTTGAAAAAAAAAATCGAAAATAAGATTAACTATACATATAATCATCATCTAGAAAATGATGAGTAGATTCCAAAAATATATAACACTATCCAGTGATTCACAAAAAATATCATAATTTTAACACAAATGTGAATAAGATTCCAAGGGCTTACATACAGCAAATCGCTTCTTAGGAGGTAAACTCCAAAACGACGTTTTCCTCCGACGTGGCCGTATTGTTGTCTTGTCTCTACCGTCTCTAGTGTTATTAGTATCTCTGTCAGGGATAAGAAGATCGTTGAGGTGCAGAGGTGATCTACCTCTTTAGGTATGCTTGTTATGTATGGCACAATTTGGAAATAAATTTCTTTTCTTTCTCTTCTTTCTTTCTTTCTAAGATATAGTGTAATCCTAGATATGATAAATCTAGATAGGGATACCGCAACGCGTGACCGGTCCGGTGGTCAAGAGCATGTTGTGCATGATGCGCTCATCTCGCTCTCTGTATCCGCGGTTATCTCTGTTGTGTGAGCACAGATGTCATATCATATGCGACACTAGCCGACTTCACACGGGTGGGCTTAAGGCATTATAAACCCAGTTGTTATTTCTACTTTTTCTGTACATACTAAATGAAATAATGTTCATGAGTCTGCACTGCACAGCACTGCTTACCCTTAACCTATTGATTTATCTGAATTGAAAAGTGTCCCGGAAGTTTTAACTTTTCTAGACCCTAGTGTCTTTTCTTTCAAGGATAACAAGATACCGGAAGATATAATAATAAATCTAGATATGGATACCGCAACGCGTGACCGGTCCAGTGGTCAAGATCATGTTGCGGGCAGGCGGGCAGACGATCCGACAGATGCGCTCATCTCGCTCTCTGTATCCGCGATTATCTCTGTTGCGTGAGCACAGATGTTATATCATATGCGACACTAGCCGACTTCACACGGGTGGGCTTAAGACATTATAAATCCAGTTGTTGTATCTACTTTTTCGGTAAATACAAAATGAATATAAGGTACATGTACACGAGTCAGTGGCGTGCTTTTCATACGTGCATAGAAGCACTGCTTACCCTAAATCTATTATGTTATCTGTATTTAAATGTCTTTCATTGTTAATTTTATAATGGATCGGACCCACTAGGCGACCGGATAAATCGTCGTTGCTCTCCAACCCGGAAGTTTGACTTTTCTAGACCCTAGTGTCTTTTCTTACAAGGATCATTGATGATAGATCATATTATGCGATACTAGCCGACTTTACATGGGTGGGCTAAAGATTAATTATGACCATGTTAGTTATACCTTTTGACGTCCTCTCTGGTGAAGTCTTGTAAGCGGGGGCTTCAGTGTTCGATTCCCAGCAGGGTCAATGTGGGTTTATAATTTCTTTAAACTTTGAGTTCAGTTAGGTACCACCCTACCTTATAAACAAAGACTTTCCGCTAAGCGATTTGGCGTTATAGCACCGATTAGGGATGTAAATTTAATAATATAACTTACTGCCACACCCCGAAAAAGTTAGCCCGCCACCATTTTAGTCTGCATCATCACTTAACCCCAGCTGATGTTTTGCAGGCATGTAGATAGATAGATAGATAGATAAATACTTTATTGCCACACAAAACATTAAAAAAAGAAACAAAAACAGTAAAAAAGCAAACATAAATAAGTGCGCAAAGGCGATATTATATATATATTTTATCCAGACTAAATTATAGAGGAATAAAAACAAAAAGATACAAATAAAGTGAGTAGGACAGTCTGGCAGTGCAAACATTAACAAGCCAATAAGCATCTGTCGTAAATTGTCATGAATGTCATGATATCAATTTACAACTGTCGTCTTCACTTTCCCCGCGACCCGGGCGCCGCTATGCAATTGCCTGCGATTTATTGCCACTTATTATTGCAGTTACTTGACCAATTATTGTGCAGCCATTGTGTTTTAAACATCATCAAAGCTAAAGTGATTAATTTGATAGTATATTGTGTGCTTAGGGGTGAAACGAGGCGATTGCAGACGAGGGTGAAGTTGTTGCCTGAGCGGCTGGCATCACCCGAAATCTGAACTCGTGTTTCATCCCGTGGCGCACACACTATTTTTCATATTATTTGCATTACAAGTGCGAGTTTTATTAATATTGTATTTCTTATTTATTTTAGTTGCTAGATTGTTGTTTACAAATATCATATGTATCAGTTTAGTTGATGGGTAAAATGACAATTAAAAGGTTTGAAATAAACCAAAGATACTCTGGCAGGATTGAAAGGAGTGCTGCTACGTCATTCATAGGGTAATGACGTATTCGTCTGAAATTGACTAGTTTCAGGTGGTACAACAGGTATTAAAACTTGCATTTTCAAAGCATATGAAAACAATTTTGTTTATGTAAGAATAGTTAAAGTATGAAAATAAATAAACTCAATTGATTGTGTGCTGCAAAATATAAACTGAAATTAATTTGAGCATGCTCATAGGTTTTGTTATGGCATCTCATTCTTTAATTGTAATAAAATCAATCTAAATAGTAGATTGTTCATCAAGGGACTAAAATGAGCCATTTCACACGAGGTGTTTAGCTTCCCGAGCGTAGCAAGGAATGCTAGAGAAACGAGTAGAATGGCTTTTAGTGCCGTGGTTAACACTCTACTTTTCACATCGATTGCGATAAAATAAAACAAATTGGAACGAAATAATATAAAAACTATATAATATTTTATCAAAAATTAAAAGTAGGTACAGTGGGAACAATTTTGAACAGTCAACTTAATGGTTTTTCTCCGGCAAATTGATTCGTGTTGTTTATTTATGCGTGTAGGTTATCTTTGTTGCCAAGTACCTACTTTACAAATAAGCTCATCAAAATAAGTCAGAAAAACTACTCCGGCAAACAAATGACTCGTTTTTCACTTCTGCAGTTTAAAAAGTTTTTGGTACAGCTTTAAATAATAAATTGTCTGTGATTTTCACGGCAACGGATCAATTATCCCTTTTCCTTTCTGCTCCATTTCCATATTCGGAGAAAGTTCACTTTCGTTTGACGACATTCTTAAATTAAATATAACAATTTCAGCAAAAATTCAACAATTAATTCAGTGTTAAATTATTCCAAGTAAAAAGAAACGAACAGAAAAGAATCTGGAAATTTCGCGGCAATTGTTTTTTTTTAATTTTTTTCTAGTTGACAAACATTGCAGTAGCATTGCAGACGTCGCTTTTGTCGTTCTATTTTCAAAATGAATTCTAATATTTAAAAAAACCTATGTTATAATTTTAAAAATAAAACATCGAATCGAGCACACGAAATTAATAATTTCATATGCGAGTCTTTTTATAGGTTTACATTAAGGCTCAAAAGGGCTGGTACCCAGAGCCGTCAAGCTAGTACATTATTTAGTGGCTGCAGTTGTTGAATAAGGACGGCAATTATTAAAAAAAATACTTTCATCGCTAGACCCTAAATGCTAACTTTAGTCCGCTTACGCTTTAGTCTAGGCAATAAACCTATTATATACTACCCAGGTACTATTATTTGAAAAAGAAATCGATAAAATATTCAGTCATAAATATTAAGTTTTAGGTATATATATATTATATAATACCTAACTTCCGGATGTTTTTTGTTGGATATTTTTGTGTAAGTTTTAGATCAGCTATAATGACACCTTTTTAGAGTATGAGGTGAAAATATTGTTGTCTCATTATTTTTATAGGAGGAAAAGTCACTGCAGCCTAAACCACAAGGGTATCCTAAATTAAGCTGCAGAGACCGTCCTTATTATAATGTAACCTGGTGGGAGGTTTCGGCCGTGGCTAGTTACCACCCTTCCGGCAAGAGACGTGCCACCAAGCGAGTAAGAATTCCGGTACGATGCCGTGTACAAACCGATTAGGGGGTATGGGTTTAATATAACTGCCAAACCCTTAACACATTAGCACGCTACCTGCATCTTCGACTGCATTTTGATATACTTAGGCAATTTTTTTAAAGCGTGAATAAATAAATACATTTTTTTTTAAATGCTGATCAACTCAGTTCTGTGATACGGATCATTTAATTGCATGGGAAGAAAAAATCTACCCAAAATAGCACTTAGAACTTGGTCAAAAACAAAAGGTTTAGTCAATTTTCTTTATGCCCCTTTTGCTCAATGGAAAAGGGTAAAGCTTGAATTAAAGCCTTCGAGGAAGATTAATTCGAGGGCATGGCTTCTTAAGAATTTCATTAGGACGCATTCGTCGTCACATCTCAAGGATATGCGAAATTACGTTACGAGCTCTTTTCATTTGATACCAGACAGACGTCAAACATTAGAACAAAGTTATTTTTCGTACGATAAAACGAGGGGATCTGCCCTCCCCTCTGTGTCAGGAAATCGTAATCGTAATCGTTTGTCACAGGTATAATTCGACCTGTTTAAGGAGTTCACAGGTGTCTGCACGTCAAACAGCATTGTATGGACTCCTTAAACAGTTCGAGTAATATCAAATCAAATAAAAAAATCATTTATTCAATTTAGGTACACTGTAGGTACACTTATTGACGTCAATGACTTATAAAAAACGATGGTGATAATCAGTTGCGGTATCTCAAAATAAAGCTACGAGTGTTCTAAACGCGCCCTGGTCTGAGAAGAGCCCACAGCAAACTCAGTCGGTTTTTTTTTAGTATCACCATCTCACAAACCATTTTAATTAAGGAACTATCAGAGCCATTAGAGCAAATTATTGTCAAGCTTCCTTGTCAATACGTTTGAAGCTGTCAAATGATTACAATTCGCTTAGACAATAAGCATGATGACAGTAACTAAGAATCAATGAAATTATGAATTTATCTAATGAAATAGGATTCATGGATTGTAAAAAACTTATTTATTTTTCTATTTCGAGTGAGATTGCTATTTATTTTGATAAAATAAAACTATAAAATACAGCAATCCGCCATAATGGATTAAACACCATGAAGCAAATGACGTCACAATTGTTTGTTTTCGAGCTTTGACAATCACACTATTGTTTACTGCACACTGCACAGAGTACATTGGTAAAACAATAGTGACGTCACAAACGACGCCATGACACCGTCTAGCGTTTTGGCGTGAATTTTAAAATTTAAATTTCAAATGCCAATTTTATCTACCAAACCTTATTTTTCTGCTGAAATAACATATTTTTTCGAAATAGTAGATACTTCAGAACATAATCTGACCATTTTTCAAAATCAGCCATCATGCATATTGGGCCTCTGGGCTGGAAAAATCTAAAAACATACAAAAACGATTCCAAATGTGACAGAACAGAACAATGTGTCAAACTGTGACAAAATTCTGCCTGTCTCTCTCCAGTATAAATGGAGCAGTAAATGTTATTTTGTTACAATATACTTAAAAAGGTTTAAAGAACCCGACTACGGAAATCCACTACAGCCCCTTAACGTCCCACTGCTGGGCACAGGCCTCCACTCTCATAGGAGAGAGGGAATATGAGCTTAGACCCACCACGCTGCTCCAATGCGGGTTGGCGGGCTTTAATGACTGTTATCATGTTAGTGATAATAACCGGGACCGGCGCGGCGGCTTGCTCTCCGAAGCACGGGGGTGAAACACCGCCAACTTCCTAACTCCGAGTTAGTATACCTGCTCAGAATATCTAGTCAGAAAAACCGAATACCGACCCAGGACTCGATCCCGGGACCTCGTCGGCCGCAGTCGAACATGCTAACTACGGTGGAACATGCGTCTACATAAATACAAACATACTGTTTACATAGACTGAAAAAATCATAACCCTTCCTTTTGGATTTGCCATAGTCGGTCGAAAAGGTAAATCCACGCAGACGAAGTCGCGGGCTGATATGACATCAGGTATGACATACGGTGGGAGGCTTCGGCCGTGGCTAGTTACTACCCTACCGGCAAAAACATGCCGCCAAGCGATTTAGCGTTCCGGTACGATGCCGTGTAGAAACCGAATAGGGGTATGGGTTTAATGTAACTGCCATGCCCCTAACAGGTTAGCCCGCTACCATCTTAGACTGCATCACCACTTACCATCAGGTGAGATCGCAGTCAAGGGCTAACTTTTAGTGGATAAAAAAAAAAACTAGTGAGACTTACCGTCAAGTCGCCAGTCACCAATCGCTCAATTAAGATAAACCCTAACAAAATCTTTATATACCACAAAACCACCGCAGCTCTTTATTTATTATCTTGTCACCCTCATTTCCTTTTAAATAAAGCTGCCCATGACCCAAAACTTTTAACTAACTAGAAAAATACGAACCTATAAATCTAAAACCTGACAATGGGTACCTCTATACATTGCCCGCGCTTTCTTTTTTTTACCGCACCAGCGTCAAAGGCAACTCGTTAGTATTCCAAAACGACGCCTGGTTCGATTCCCGCGTTGATTATATATCTACGATTCAGAGAACTTTGATACTCACTAGGAAGTTTTTATTATTATGGCTATCTAGGGAATAGGCAGGGCCTAGTTAAAGCCTAGGGTTGCATGGAAATCTTACTAATATTATAAATGCGAAAGTTTGGATGGATGAATGGATGTATGGATGTTTGTTACTCAATCACGCCCCAACAGCTGAACGGATCTTGCTGAAATTTTGCATAGAGATAGATTACAGTCTGGAATAGCATACAGGCTTTTATCCCGAACAATTACAGTTCTCGCGGGAACCAAAAAACCTCAAACCACGCAGATGAAGTCGCAGGCTTTCGCTAGTTACACACAAAATAATGACTTGTCTCGTCACGTCAAAAGTAGAAATAAAAGTAATATTTCTTATCTGTGGTATTTTTCTCTACGAACTCTTACATGCCGACTATTTTTTTCTCTTAATATACCAGATTTTGTGCATGTTAGGGTAAACGAGAAAGTTGCCGGCAACGACAACATCAGCTCTCTCTCTCGTCGAGAAATATCTCGTTGTGCGCATGCTAAGCCTGCCGGTAATAGGCTTAATTTAGCTTGTCTATAGCACTGTGTTACCCCAAAATAATAGATTTAAATTATGTAGAAATAAGTAAATATAAATAAATATTTATACATTTTTATGCTGTTTTCACACAAAATTAAAATTGCATCCATTTTATACTACTAACTTTAAATAAATAACAATAATTGCATTAAATGTAGGCTTAGGTAATAAAAATCAAACTTTAAACTAAGTAAAAAAATACG
The DNA here is from genome assembly GCA_964035005.1 of Erebia palarica. Lineage (NCBI taxonomy): Eukaryota > Metazoa > Arthropoda > Insecta > Lepidoptera > Nymphalidae > Erebia > Erebia palarica. Next base: position 21,955,903 of record OZ035993.1, on the reverse strand, counting down.
AAGGTATAAATCAACCACAGCCAAAACCAAAATTTGAATAGATTTTTACCAAATCTTGAATAGATTTTTTTATTTCCTTTAGGACTGGCGTCAAAGCCACCTCGTTATTATTCCACAATAATGACTGGTTCGATTCTCGCATCGATTATCTGAGATTCAGAGAACTTTTGGGATTATGAACGGCCTCTTTGTTAAATGTTGATTCTGGATCAGATTGGGAACACCTGGCGTTCGACGTTTTTTTTAATATTCATTTACCTTTTTTTCCGGCTAGGGTTGTGCTAGTGCTAGAGGTTAAGCTATTTATCGATGAAAGTTTGTTACTATTAAAAGGTAGTCTAGTGGTTGTGATTTCTACATTGTATTTGTGCTGGTGTAAAAATCCCGGGCATGCACCACAAACTTTTCTGAATTGTTAATATACTGAAGTGTTAAGTATGGAATTACTTTTTTAATGTAAAGGAAAACCCAATAATAGTAAATTACCGCCACGATTTTAACCACATTTTAATTTAAGTTTATTTTGGACCACATTATAACTTTTAACTTAAGTTATGTAAGTACATTAATTACCCCATAGAACCTAAGGGTACTTAAATCGGGTAAATAGTTAACTATTATTGGAATTTAGGTTCTACATTAATGAATATTTAATTAAATGAAGCGAATACCACATAATAACAGCTAGGCGCTCATAACATTTTCAAGCCACTAAATTTTACGAATCTATGAAATTTTCGACATAGTTATATACCTTCCAGCCTAATTAATTAAGTATTTATTGGGCTAGAAGTTGATTAACGTTGTTGTAAAACACCTACATTTTAAGTATCTATACGAAAGCAACTATCCATTCATGATGTGTTTAGCCTGGAATAGCTAGTTTAATAAATGTGATGAATTGGGTTATAATCAATTTGACAAGATTGTGTGTTATTGGGGATGAGATGCCGTGGATAAAGCTTTCTTCATTCTCTTCGGAACTCTATAATTTTCCGGGATAAGAGCCTATGTATTTCCCCGGAATGCAACTTATCTCTGTACCAAACTTTATCAAAATCATCAGTCGACAAGATGCAATGTGAAAGCGTTGCAGACAGACTTTCGCATTATACTAATATTATAAATGCGAAAGTATGTTTTTTTGTTGGTTTATTGGTTTGTTAGTTTGTCCTTCAATCACGCCGCAACGGAGCAATGGATCGACGTGATTTTTGGCATGTGCATAATTGAGGACGTGGAGAGTGTCATAGGCTACTTTTATCCCGGAAAATTAAGGAGTTCCATCGGAAATAAAAGAAATTAATCAACGCGGATGAAGGTGCGCGCCTCATCTATAGTTTATAATATTAGTAGTGTATGGATTAAGTGACTACAGAATATTTTCACTACCCATAAACTTACGTTAAGTCTATTCTAATTTTTAATTGTAATGTTTGCAATTGTTGATGTATGTATGTATGGATGTATATTCTTTATTGTACACAACAAAATATGAAAATCATGTATTACAAACTAAGTATTATAAAATTCATGGTATTTTGCATTTCAGGCAATATTTTCAGCCAATCATACCTATGTGATTGCGGTCATCACACCGTAGCTATCATTTCGCTGTAATCAGTCAAATATCGATATCAGAACAATAATCCTTGCTAACGCGCATCACTAAACAAAGTAATCGATTAGGACCGTCCGGTCGATCGTAAACTTGTACAATGGCATTCCTAACCAATCCCGGCCCTTTTTGTGGAACTGCAAAATTTTTATAATAATCCTGGCTTTACAATGAAAATATTGTATTGATTTGAATGTTAGCCAACATACCTTTGAGTTTCATTCGAATGGAATCGCTATCACTATTGCTTTACCCGGTTTGAATAGACGGCGAACGACTTGTGGATGTAGTGCTTACTTGCTTTGTAGGTTCTATCGGGTTAATATACCTAACAGATTACAATCTACCGAAAAATAATGCGTTAAATTGTAATCTTTCGACAGTTTGCAATTTCGCGAGTTAGATTATAATCTAACGGTTTTTACAATCTTACGGTGACATATACATCCACGACTTTGCATGTATTCGTTTGACGTTTGTTTGACGACCTCCGGAGTGCAGTGTGTAGCGCTGTTGTCTTAACGTGCGGAGGTCCTGGGTTCGATCCCCGGCAGGGTCAATTTGGGAATTTATAATTTCTGAATTTTCCCTGGTCTGGCCTGGCAGTTCGGCCGTTGCTAGTTACCACCCTACCGGTAAAGACGTGCCGCCAAGCGATTTAGCGTTCTGGTACGATGCCGTGTAGAAACCGAATAGGGTATAGGTTTAATATAACTGCCATGCTCCTTACAGGTTAGTCCGCTACCATCTTAGACTGCATCATCACTTACCATCAGGTGAGATCGTAGTCAAGGGCTAACTTGTAGTGGATAAAAAACAAGGTTTTATACCTATGTTTTATTTTACCTAATCTAGCTGATGTCTGCGTGGAAGTTTCTTACTTTCTCGTTATTTTAGCCTATGTTACTATCCAGAGGCCCAATTATCTATCAAATCGTAATCATTTGACATCTTAAACTCTCTAACTGTTTAAAGAGTTCATCCATCAATCAATTCTTGGTTTTATTGGAATGGAATGCTTTTTGACGTGAATTTGAATTTTTTGACGTGAATTTGAATTGACGTGAATTTTTGATCTATGAAATCCTTAGACACTTATCCGTATCACAAACAATTACTAATACGATTTCCTTAGACAATCGAAGGGGCAGGTCGTCAACTATACCTACACCTACCCATTGAAAAAATCACGTCGATCCGTTGCTCTATTGCGACATGATTGAAGGACAAACCAACAAAGGAACACACTTTCGCAATTAAAATATTAAGTACTTAATAGTTAAAAAGTAATAAAATCAAGTACAAAATTATATTCCTACTAGACTTCCTTCTAGGCGACTTCGTCCGCGTGGATTAAGGTTTTTTGATTCCCGCGGGAACTCTTTAATTTTCCGGGATAAAAAATAGCCTATGTCCTTCCCCTGGATACAAACTATCCCTACACCAAATTTCGTCAAAACAGGTTTAAGAGTTAATTTTTTTGATTCCCGCGGAACTCTTGAATTTTCCGGGATAACCTATCCCTGTACCAAATTTCATCAAAATCGGTTGAATAGATGAGCCGTGAAAGCGTAGCAGACCGACAGACAGACAGACACACTCTCGCATTGTATTAGTATGGATATGGATAAAGTAATTCAAATATGTGTACTTAATAATATATCGTAATATCGTTTTACTAATTGCTTAGCTTACTTACAATCTAACGCTAAAATAATTTAGCTAATAAAGCTTCTAATTAAACTAAGTATATTAGATCAAGGGTGTTGAACATCAAATACAATAATTACCCTAAAATTTGAACATCGCTTTATATTTTACTTTAATTTAAAAATTCTAAGCTCAAAACTTATTACAGAAGCTTTTTTTTTAAAGTGCGTGTGTGCAATGAGGGTTACCGTTTTAAAGCTCTCTAGTTGGCGCCTCTGGCGAGTAAGGTCCTTGGTATAGCTGTAAATTCGGTAAACAAGCTTACTTTTGACAAAAATTACGCTTTTAAGTAGTAATCATATAGGAACCTGGGACATAATGTACTAACTTTTGAATTCTTCTTTCGACCCGCTTAATTATGCAATTTTTTTCTTAGTTCCGCTTTCAAAGCGCAGAGCACTGACATTCATTGGCACGTATCTTACATCTTCATTAATTAATCCGGTATTGCTAAATACATTAATGAAATGATTAAACCCGCGATTAAAGCCCAGTGGTAATACTTATTTGATATTTCGGATACCTCACTCTACAGACTACAGTAGCACCTCTAGCGGCTAATTTAAACCCCCATTCACACACGACAGAAGTGAAACTTGTATTCTATCTCGTACTCTCGCAGGCTAAATCTATATTTAATAAAATGCGAAAGTTTGGGTGGATGGATGTTTGTTACGCCATCAGTTTTAATTCAGGAATATTAAAGAGTTCCCGCGTCAACCAAAAAACCTAAATTCACGCGTATGAAGTCGCGGACATCAGCTAGTTACCTACACAATAATTTGAACATTATAATTTACTTTTAATTAAAAAATCTAATCTCAAATAGTACAGAATCACAAAAGCTTATAAAAAACAGGGCGTTAAAACTCGCCTCAGGGTAAAAACCTCTATTGTATAAATATTTCATAAAAAATTCAAAGTAATTTTACTTCCGCTCACAAAGGAGGTGTTTTAAATGGACTTAAAATAATACGCAAGCGTTGAAAATCAAAAATCAAAGTTAAAACAATGCCGTGTAAAGCGTGGCTTGAAGTATGTATTGATTGAAAAAGTTGGCCTAAGTTAAAGTATGTATTGAATTCAGTTTATAGGGTCATTTGAAATGGGGCTTTGGTAAGACTTCCCGTCTTAAAGGCTACGATTTTGTTACATAAGTGGGTGCCATAAGCGATTTAGAACATAAATAGGTATAGCAGATAAACGTGATAGTGATATCTGTCAGTGATTACACAGCGATTTAATAAAAAAGTGAGTCTTTTTGTTGGTGTTTTAGAATTATAATCTTTATTTTAGGGACGTCAAGCTACGTGACATACAACTGTTGTTTTGAAATAATATTGTGTAATACAATACTGGTTTGAGCGATGGTAGTAACTAGTAACCCCCAGCTCGCGATTTTTTGCATGGCTATATAGTCTAGGCAATAAAGCTAGTTGACCCCTACAATAATTCCTCAGGCGACGAAACTTTATTGTAGCATAAAGTATCATGAGTTAAATCTATATTATAAATATCCAAATCATAAAGGAAATAAGGTTTTTTTATGCTATACCCAATTGTTGCAAGAAGTATCGCGTAAACGCAGTTTAGATATGATAATAAAATCGGTTCCTTTAAATATCGATTTTCTGCATGATTATTTCGTTTGATACCTATTTGGATTTTGAGTGTAACTACTATTATACTATTATTTTCAAAAGAAATCGAGAAAATATTCTGTCATAAATATTATGTTTTAGGCATAAATACCTAACTTCCGGATGTTTTTTTTGTTGGATATTTTTGCCCCATTGCCTAGACTAATTGTCATATACTTGAGTAGCATGAAAATTATCTAAAAACCTTAATCCACTCAGAGGAACTCGCGGGCATTATCTCCTAGTATAGTAAAAATTTGGTCGCTGCTCGAAGGCTATTATAGTCGCCGTTTCGCGGTGTTAAAATTCTCTGAAAGATCTATTGAACATAAAGTTGCGTTAAAAATCGCCACTATACTTAAAATTTCACACCAAAGACTAATTTCACGCGAATAAGTATAAAGCCTACTACAGACGACTGTCAAATCGGTGGAGAATAACTATGAGAAATCGATGACGAATAAGCCATGTTGATTTGTGACTCCATAGTGATCCCAAGTAGAAGTAGGTACAAGGTGCCTATCTATATTCGCTTTTTAGGGCTTTTTAGGGTTCTGTACCTCAAAAGGAAAAAATACGGAACCCTTATAGGATCATTTTGTTGTCCGTCTGTCTGTCAAGACCCTTTTTCTCAGGAACGCATGGAGGTATCAAGCTGAAATTCAAATCAAATACTCAGGTCTACTGTCCCTTGGAGCTGTGAAAAAATCAAACTTCTAACTTCAAGCCAACGCAATCAAAAGATACAGATGATGCTGCAAATTTTCGACATTCACAAGGGAATCAAAACCTACAGGGTACTTACTAGCAACGTCATATAGCACAGATAAATGAAAAATTGCGAAAAGTATAAACTTTTAGTTACATAATGTAATAAGAATATTTTTAATAATTTTTTACTTACTAGTTTCTACGGAACCGTCGGTGCGCGAGGCCGACTAGCACTTGGCCTTTTTTAATTTATAGGCTAGTACTTGAATGCAGTCAGACGTGCTCGCAAGTACTTTGTGATGCAGCCTAAGGTGAAGCGCGCTTGCCTAGAAGATGCCTAAGGCGGTTCCTTCATTAAAACAAGGAATTTTACTGATTTCGTTTATCTATAACGATTGATCAAAAGGACATTGTTCTGTCGCCATACAAAGTTTGCCTAAGAACCAACCGTCATAAAATATTGATTACTGGGTTCAAATTAATATATCTTTATACTTGAGAGCAGATTAAAACAACGGACACTTGCTAAGAGATTACTAATTACCAAAAATATTTTCAATTTTGAGGTTATTTCAACTTTCACAATCAATCTGCGTAAACGAATAAATATCATCTTTATCCAATTGTAATAGAGCTGTAAACAGAATGTAGATAAGACAAGATTCGTGGTAGTTCATCAAAAATATTACAGATGGCGTTATACTTAAGGATGCAAGTATCGTCATAGTTCATCGAGAACTTGACAGATGGCGTTAGAAATATTAAATTATTGTAATTTAAATATATGGAGTTGCGAGATTCAGAATACTAGCGCACTTATCACTTTAAGCTGCTTTTATCTTGTTTCTTACGATACAGATCTAGCGCTCGAGCGGTGGTATTGTATATTATTTTAACCTGTAAGTTATTGATGTGTGGTTAATAACCGTGAGACGGAAACTTATAGTAATCCTAATAGAATTTTTAAATTAATTTGAAGTGTCCGTTGAATTCTAATATTTGGAATAAAGGTTATAAAATAAGCTAAGAATTACCGTATATTTCAAACGTTTGTTGATAGTTAGGCGAATTTGGTCAATGTCCTTTTGAAAAAGTTCTACCTATCTGCTGAACATGAAAAGCGAGTCGTTTTTGTTATCCAAATGTAAATTAACCTTGGTGTATGGTAACAAATATGTATAAATAATGTATGTACACCGAGCACATACACAGTGCACCGTACATGTGTACGTATAATGTTACCTACAGTGGTAACTTTATAACTATACAACACTCGCATATAATCAGGTCAATGGTAGAGATCTCTTATAGAGATAAGCGTTTCCTTATCCATGTTTCTGTTTTTCTACATATTTTATAACTTTGGTATAAAGAGAAATTAAAATAAAGAAATAGGCTGGGACACACATACAGACGGACAGATGGAATGGACGAATCTGTTGGGGTTCTTTATACTTACTGAACCCTAAAAAGTGGTAGGTGCGTAACCTTCCTTTTAGTTCTGTTAATAAAAGCGTGTAATTTCTGTGGCGCATTTACGCGCAGGCGTTAAAAATCGCCCTGGGGTGAGGACCGATTGTGTTTTGAAATTACTTTCGAAAAAGCCGGAGGTCTTTTGAAACTAAACACATTGTTATCATAGAGTGAGTTTTTGAGATGGGCCAGAGATGCTGTAATATGTATTTACTTAAAAAGTAACGTTTATACTATGTAATATTATAAATGCGAAAGTGTTATGGATGAACTTGTTCAAATGATTTTGATAAAATTTCGTACTCGATGTTCTTCTACGTGATCAAGACAGCAAAATCTTAGAAAAACATCGAAAAGAGAAGATACAAATAAGGAGATCCGTAGAATAAGAATGAGATTATCTTTATTATCACAAATTAAACAATTAAGCTAAGCTATGGTAATCCTGTGCTTTAGCTTCAGTACAAACACCCACTCCTTCTCCGCTTCTCTACTATACTTAATAAGAATTTTCTAACAAAAAATAATTCTGTAGATTTGTGTACAATAAGTCAGTAACAAGAACAATAATTAATTGTAATTTGAGTAAACCAGAAAACGAAAAAATAAACGAAAGAGGTTCGCTCAACGGTTAGCGAAGTATAGACGATTCAGATCTAACTGATCCATCTAAAATTCTCACCCAGTAGGTACTTATGCCGTCGAAGAGACTATAATGTAGGCTTTGCATGTCGCCTGCCTGTAGTGACTAAGATTTTATCGGCTTTTTATAATCAATTTCGGTTTAAACGGCGTGCCTAAAGGGTTGGTGATAGGGTTGTCGCACGTAAGCTTTCTATAAGAATTTCCAGGCAATAGACATGTATGTAGCATTTTAAGATGGAGGCTCTAACTTTTCATAGTTATTTTTTAAGATGAAGAATAATATTTACATAAAGTAATAGAAAATTTATCCAAAACGTAGTGAACACTATACCAGATACGATAACAGGTTTTTTTTTTTTACTTACGTAAAACTTAAAATTTTACTGGTATAGCTTTCTACTGCACGTGATATTTTTCCCTAATTAACTACTAGTGACCACACAATAACTTAACTTATTTAACGGCCCATAATGCCTAAGCAAAATTTGGTTTATTAAGGTACAGCTATAAATAAGGTTTTTTATAGTTAAGTGATAATTCCAGTTTATTTAATAATATAGATTTAATACCTTAACAATTATTATGGCGTACAGTGTATAACCTGAGTATAAAAAACCGACATTTTTATTATATGTATTATTTAGTAACGCTAGATACCACCTAACTTATTTATTTCGGGGTCATTTAGCAAGATCTCAAAAATTTTCTAAAGAGATGGCAGGTGGCAGCCCTATTTCCTGTGGTTCAAGGAGAAAGGGGCTTTGAAAGGTTAAAACAATATTAATTTATTCATAAGTAGGCACTTTTGCCTTTTTGAAAACGTGACGCTCAAGGGTCTGCACACACCATGTGTTAAAATTGAAAGTGAAGTGTTAGAATAGCTATTATGTATCAAAACATCGGTCTAAAGCGAGTCAGACTCGCGCACAAAGGGTTCCGTACCTCCACACAACATAAATTATTTTAGTAAATTACAAACAAAGATGTCTAGCTTAGCTAGCTTACATATGTCGCCAAACTGCATAGCGCCTTGCTAACAATTCGACACCCTATGAGTACGGAACCCATTTTTCCCATACTTGTGCTGTGAGACCATGCTTCTTGCCAAATTTCATGATTCTAGGTACCTTTTAGGTTTTGATTTATGGGCGAGTGTCAAAATATACAATTTATGCGGCATAACCGGCTGTATATTTTGATTGCGTTGACTTAGAAGCTTGAATTTTCTACAGCTCCTAAGAGACCGTAGACTCAAGTATTTGATATTAATTTCAACTTGCTACCTCCACGCGTTCCTGAGAAAAAGGTGGTTGACAGACTGACAGACAGCCAGACAGACGGAGAACGAAGTGATCCTATAAGGGTTCCTATTTTCCTCTTGAGGAAAGGAACCCTAAATAGCAATGGGCGTACATATTGTTTTAAACGGTCCGGTGATTTCCAAAACTTTCTTCACATCGTTCCATGCCACATTATGTCGGCCGTTTACCAATTCGATGCAAAGATGCGATGCATCTATACTAAAATATTATAAATGCGAAAGTTTGGATGGATGGATGGATGTATGTATGGATCGATGGATGTTTGTTACTCAATCACGCCATAAAGACTGAACGGATCTGGATGAAATTTGGCACAGTGATAGAATATAGTCTGGAATGACACATAGGTAGGCTACTTTTTATCCCGGGAAATGTAGCGGGAACCAAAAAACCCTAATCCACGCGGACGAAGTCGCGGGCATCAGCTAGTGTACGATACGGTGATGTCTATTGTCTAGACAGTAATGAAACTGCTGTTATTTCCATTAGTATTAGCATGCTGCATTATCAAATGTTGCTACAGGATAAAAAATACCACTATACCACGACTTCCTGCCGATTATTTATCTCTGGGATATTTGTGAGATAGTGATAGTAAAAAAAAACCGCCTGAGTTTGTTATAGGCAAGACTCAAACCAGGGCGCGTTTAAAACCCTCGTAGCTTTAGTTTTAAGATACCGTTATTGGATATCACTATCATGTTTTATAAGTGTACCTACAGGGTACCTAAATTTAATAAATAAATATTGATTGATTGATTCATTGATTGATTGCAGTACTAAATCACAGAAAACTAACAACTTAAAATATTTCTGATAGGAAAATTAAGTAAGTTCTTATAACAAAAACAACAAACTCAAATAGGCAGTATAAATTCAAAAATTAAAGCGAAGAGATAGGCACACAGCAGAAATTTAAATCGTTATTTAAACGTGGCGGGCTTATGTAAAGTAACAATTTAGCTAGATAATGCAAACATCGACCCAGTAAATTACATTTTTACGGGCAAGTTTGAAATCCGTATAAATGTAAATACGGCAATAAAAACTATCAAGTAACTCCGGGACATGAGGTTTGTATTCAACATTTCGTTGCAATGGAGTTATTTTAAAGCAATAAAACCCGGGTGCGGTCATTTTATTAGAGAATTAGAATACAAATGATTAGCCACGACCGCCCAATAGCTTATTAAGGTAGACCCACACTAACCGGGCCGCATAGCAAAAATCCTACTGAATCCCTTCCATATATAAATTTGTACTAACTAACGCATATAAAAAAAAAAAAAAAATTATGACTCTTTCGTTTCAATTTTTCTTCGTCATAAGTACGTCATAAGTTAAATATAATCAATAAATATGAATTACTTACTTTTATTATTATTTAACTTTTTGGTTTGTTATTTAATTTCCCGTATTATTTCATTCAACACAAGTCATATTACATTCGATTCAATTTATAAGTTAATTTAATCATTATTTATCACAATAATAATTATTGTTATGATTTATATTCTTGTCAACAAATAAAACATGGAGTCAAAATGCTATAAGTACATTTTTAAATTCTTCATAATAACGTAAAAGTCGCCTCTTCGGCGTAGGCCTCCCCCAAAACTTTCCAAAGCTGTAGAAAGCTTTGGAAAGTTTTTGGGGAGGCCTACGCCTAGCTTGTCTTATCCAATACGGTTCACAAACAAACGCATTTACCGGCTATAACTACCGGCTATTGCTATACGCATTATATGTTATAATATGGCTTGCCTGTTAGCTGTGGCGGCTCTTTACAGTTTGGGATAACAAGAATACTTTTTAAATATCAGAATTTGCTTGCACTTGACGACTGATACAAAGCAATGATGTGGTCTAGGTTGGAGCGCGCTTGCCTAGAAGATGTCTATATGCACTCTTGGCTTGAAGGTACTTAAATTATACGTGGCAGAAAATACATGTGCTGGAAGGGCATTCCACACCTTAGCGGTTGGTATCAGAAATTGCGTTAGCTATGTTATCTATCCGTAGAAAATGGCCTTCAGACCAAAATTTAACCTTGCTTTAATTGTATTTTCTTGTTGTTACAGCGGCCATAGAGTCGTTCCACGCACCGACAGGGGGCGCGGTCGAGCTGCCCTGTGACGTTACTCCCGCGCTGCCCGACGACAGAATGGGGCTTGTCATCTGGTACAAGCAGGGGCACGACTCGCCCATATACTCGTAAGTTGCACTTGTTTCTATGGGGATCATAGAGTCGTTCCACGCACCGACAGGGGGCGCGGTCGAGCTGCCCTGTGACGTTACTCCGGCGCTGCCCGACGACAGAATGGGGCTTGTCATCTGGTACAAGCAGGGGCACGACTCGCCCATATACTCGTAAGTTGCACTTGTTTCTATGGGGATCATAGAGTCGTTCCACGCACCGACAGGGGGCGCGGTCGAGCTGCCCTGTGACGTTACTCCGGCGCTGCCCGACGACAGAATGGGGCTTGTCATCTGGTACAAGCAGGGGCACGACTCGCCCATATACTCGTAAATTGCACTTGTTTCTATGGGGATCATAGAGTCGTTCCACGCACTGACAGGGGGCGCGGTCGAGCTGCCCTGTGACGTTACTCCGGCGCTGCCCGACGACAGAATGGGGCTTGTCATCTGGTACAAGCAGGGGCACGACTCGCCCATATACTCGTAAGTTGCACTTGTTTCTATGGGGATCATAGAGTCGTTCCACGCACCGACAGGGGGCGCGGTCGAGCTGCCCTGTGACGTTACTCCGGCGCTGCCCGACGACAGAATGGGGCTTGTCATCTGGTACAAGCAGGGGCACGACTCGCCCATATACTCGTAAGTTGCACTTGTTTCTATGGGGGTCATAGAGTCGTTCCACGCACCGACAGGGGGCGCGGTCGAGCTACCCTGTGACGTCACACCGGCGCTGCCCAACGACAGAATGGGGTTTGTCATCTGGTACAGCAGGGGCACGACTCGCCAATATACTCGTAAGTTGCACTTGTTTGTTTCCATAGATATCATAGAGTCGTTCCACGCACCGACAGGGGGCGCGGTCGAGCTGCCCTGTGACGTCACACCGGCGTTGCTCGTCGACAGAATGGGGCTTGTCACCTGGTACAAGCAGGGGCACAGGTTCCATAGGGATCGTGGTCGCATTGCGTCGCGTCGCTTTCGACATGCTCCAACGTGAGCGGCAAACGTTCCAATGACGCCATTCGATACGACGCGATGCGACATTCTAGTTAGCGCCAATCAAATAGTCGTGTGTGAGCTGCTTGTATGTACAGCTCTCAAATAAACTGTGAAGTCCGTTTCATATAAATATGCTATTGAGACTTGAGTCGTCAACTTCAGACGCCACTAAATGATTGGCAAACAATAGCCAGCGTGTGGCCTCCGTTGTCACCTAGATAGTAGATACCTAAGTTTGTCATTTCTTATGGAGTCGTATCGCGTCGCGTTGCATCGCGCCGCTCTCCTAGGACAATGAGTTAGCTATATAGATAAGAACATAGACAAATATACGAACCCGTTTTGTCTAGAAACTTGAGATTTTGCATGTAAGTTTTCTCTATATTTAAGAGTTATGATAGGTACTCATATTTAATCGAAAGCCCAATTTATACAAACTTTCATGGATACAACTTGAAAAAGGACAGACTTTCATACAAAATTCCATTCCCTATTTATCTGCAATTGGGTGGAATTTGCAAAAATTATGAAATTACCAACGACTTAATTTTAATTTCTAATCAAAACCAATATTCATATACCAATGTTCATGGATAAGTTGAAAAATGACCGACTTTCATACAAACTTTCATAAATAGGGATTCCCAAAAATCCTATCTTAGTCAGTGCCTACGTCATTAGATTTTCAGAAATCCAACCCAAGCGAAGCCAGGGCGACACGGTCAGTGAAACGTAATATTTAAGCTATGATATCAATTCTTTAGGATATCATAACCAAATCTCACGATCACGGACGCCTTTTAAGGCTTGATTGAGATATTAACCTCTTTGACTGACACCCGGTATGTGGGGATTAAAAAAATAGAAAGGAACGAGGAGCTATAGTTATTGTAAGGGCTAGGGCGCACTCTTATAAGAGGGCTCGAAGGAATTTAAAAAAAGCTAAAGAGAGTTAAATATTGTTATTTCACTTGCTTTTAGTGAACTCGTAATCCTTAGCTAATATCACATTCAGTCCAGTTCCAATAGAGTTACATGTTATCATAATATGATATGTCATCAAACTAAAGTTATAAATACGAAAGTGTGTTTGTTTGTTTGTTGGTTTATTGGTTTGTCCTTCAAGCACACTGCAACAGAGCAATGGATCGACGTGATTTTTGGCATGGGTTTAGTTTAGGACCCTGCAGGGCTAGCATGCGCACAACGTGTAAAATTATGTCTACCCGTTATCTCTATTTGTCTACCGAAGCTAACATGGTTACTTGTCTGGTTACAACAAAGGTAGAGATAAAAGTAATATTTCTCATCTGTGGTATTTTTCTCTACGAACCCTTACATGCCGACTATTTTTTTCTTGTAATATACCGGATTTTGTGCATGTGCGTCGCGAGATATCACATTGTGTGCATGCTAAGCCTGCTGGAGAGTGACATAGGCTCCTTTTTATTCATGAAAATAAAGAAGTTTCCTTGGGAATCAAAAAAACTTATGCCACGCTAGCGAAGTCGCGGGCATCAGCTAGTGTTCTATACTGTGAACTACACTGAATAGAAAATAATTATGTAAAAACATGTAACAACAACTTCCAATCGGATAAGACTTAATAGGACTTAGTCAATTGATATAGATCACATAAAAATACCCAATTTAAATACCTTCTCCTCTTACAAAGGGATTAGGAATTTACCACTTAATCACAACACAACACGTTTTTTTAATAAGGCTATTTTTACTGACAAAAAAATTGTGTTGTATCAAAAAGCCACGTTAATTTACATATCATCACAATACAGTGAGTCCTAATCTTAACTTTGAATTATGTCTTTTGGTTCCTTTGTGAATCGCCGATCGTTGACAGCGCCTTATATCTCATCTATCGAAACTTTTGTATAGTTTAATAGCATATGCGAACGTCATTATATGGGTGAATAATATATGGGAAATATATGTAAATAACGTTAGTAGCTTATTCAAAATATTATAGTACACACTGTTGCCCAATCAGGAATATTTTATAACATGGTATAGTCTTTGAATGGCCCAAGAACTTGGAATGGCCTAATAGTACTGGACAGTATCACATCGATCTTCAGATCTTCAGTAAAGTATTTACTTTAATTAACTTACTTTACAGGGTCCGGAAGCGTAGGTAGTAGCACTTCTAACAGACACAAAACGTACATCATAGGATTTTTGTTTTTAATAAATCCGCTGTTAGTTTGCTAACCATTTCTCTATCGTACTTTTTTATTGAGTCATTTTTGATACAAGTGCAAGAAAATGTCTTAACATTTATGTTCTATCGAAAGAGATCGAAGTTAACTTTTATTGCGATCGAATACGTAAAAAAACCACTAGACTCCAGAGTTATTTTGACGAGTAGTCAAAAATCATACACAAGTCCGCCATATTGGTTATGTCATTACTTCCTATGCGTCTTTGTCAACAATATAATACGCCCAGCGGGTCTATTATTCCACGGCCTGTTGACAGCGTTATTTAACATGTATCTAACGGATTAGATACATTATACGTAGCTCCAACGTGTTGACAAATCGAAAATATATGCAAATTGAATACAAACCACAAACAAGCGTGCGTAGAATTGGTTTGAAATAGACATTTTAATTGTTTGAATTCATTTTCAGTTCTATTTCTCCTATAGCTATTTAATGGCTTTTGTTATTTTCTTCCCAACAAATTAACGTAGGTATTTAAGACTATCTTAGAATATTAAGCACACTTGGGTACTTAATATGTACAACCTATGCCTAAGTTTGAAGTTCATTATCACGATCAGGTTTTTTAAAGATCAAGCTGGAATTATTCAATTTTCTTTCTTACAAGGAATTTTTACTTTCTTGAATACTCCATTATACTTTCTCCACATACACTAACGTCATAAAATTTATCTGTATGTCAAAGGAAATCGCCAGCAGAACTATGGGAGCTTGCCTAGAGATCAAAAATCAATGCGCAGTAATGATTTCTTTATTATTGTAATTTTTATATTTTATAGTTTTCAGATTAAAAAGTTTCAGGAGTCTGAAGGCTTTGAAAACTGAGAAAATAAATAAAAAATGTTTCACCAATTAACTGCTTTCCCAGACTAGATGACGCTAGTCGTTATGGTTAGCGAGTCTAAAAAAATATTTTCAAGTATTGCTTACCACGTTTCTCAGGAAAATAATTAAGCTTTGCATTATTTGAGCATGGATGAGGATAATACTGGAATGATAAAACTATATTTGCAAGAATTATGTAATTCCTTTAAAAATAACGCTACATTGTACTGTACACTACACTAGATGGCGCTAAACGTTTTGGTCGCCAACCTTAGGCCGCATCACTACTTACCAGCTAGTCTGATTGCAGCCAAGCGCTAGTCTATAAATTAAAAAAAAACTAAAAATGTTCCTTTGTCTGCAGGTTGGATACAAGGGAAGGAGTGACGTCACACTGGTCGGATCCTTCAACGCTGGGCTCCCGAGCTACCTTCCGAAGCACCACAGCGCCAGCGGTGCTGCTTCTCACTAAGTTAAGGTAAGCAATGGAAAGGCTAGGAGATAGGGCCTGGGTTCGATCCCCGGCAGGCTTAGTTTGAGAATTGGGTATTTGAAAACTATTATCTAATTAGTAGTAAATATGATCGAGTGAGAGGTTATGGCTGTGGCTAGTTACCACCTTAGCTGTAAAGGCCAAGCGATTTAGAGTTCCGATACGATGCCCGAGTAGAAACTGTTAAGGGGTATGGTAAATTATTAAGCATACGATGTTGAATATTTTAACATTGGCATTATCTATACAATCAAATATACTTAAATAATATAAACAACGTGGCCGATTCTTTAAACTCAACTAAAATGACGGCTTTAAATTTAGTTGCCCCTTTCCGCAGGGAGAATTATGAAAGGGATAGCAATATAAATAGAGCTGTCATTTTAGTTAAGTTTAGAGATAGTGTACCACAGAATTGATCTCAATGTCGACTTGATTTATCAAAGTGTCAAATCGAAAATTATTTCCATAAATGTATAGGTACATAATTAAGATTCGAATTTTACTTTTCAAATTAAACTATAGACTATACTCTTGCGTAGGTAATATGTGTTTAATATACCTAACTGCCATACCCCTAACAGATTAGACCGCTACTTTCTTGAACTGCATCATCACGTACCACTAAGTAAGATCGCAGTCAATGGCTTAAACATATGGAGAAATAAAAAAAGAAGTTTTTAAAAATACCAACTAACTATTCATGATACCAGCCCGATTGAGAAATTATAAATTTCAAATTCCGGAAGAAAGCGACCGTCATCTTGGACCCATGCCAAAAATATTCGAAACTCTTCCGCAAAATGTTATTTTTAAGTTGAACCGTAGTTTAGTTTATATAATATGGAATGGGGCCTGCCTCGTTGGTCTAGTGGTTGTCACGACTGCGGCCGAGGAGGTCCTGGGTTCGAGTCCCGGGTCGGGCCATAATTAAGTATTGGGTTTTTCTGATTAGAAATTCTCAGTACTAGTCCGGAGTTTGGAAGTTGGCGGTGTTTCACCCCCGTGCCTCAGGAGTACGTTAAGCAGTTGGTCCCTGTTATTATCACTAGCATGATAATAGTCGATGAAGCCCGCCAACCTGCATTGGAGCAGCGTGGTGGGTCGAAGCTACAATTCCCTCTCCTATGAGAGTGGAGGCCTGTGCCCAGTTACGTTAATGGGCTGTAGTGGTGGTGGTGGACTGGGGCCATACTGCCAATGTTTAAAGCAATACTTATGCAATATTACTCAAAATGACAGTTTGATGTCACGTACTTGTACCTTGGTGTTCCTAAAATAAGGATTATAATTATTAAACACAAAAGTCAACAATATGGCTTTAAGCGTTGGCAGTATGGCCCCTAGTTTGAATTACCTTTGAAATATAACCGCGGTTCAACATCAAAACGGTATCACTCCCCCTCATGTGTTAAAAAAATAAACATACGTCTTTTTATATAAGCTGTTATTAAGGTGAGGGCACACAATACACAAAATCAAAGTTACTGAATAGGAATGATTCCAATTTATCAAAAATAAATTATTTCTAACTGATTATTGAATAGAGGGTCTTCCAAAAGACCTTAAATTCACATCCTCGGTTATTTTTTAGTTTGAAAACTATTTTATGTTTTATGCGTTGAAATTTGATGACGTCACAAATGTGAATTTCGTACAACTTCCATACTAGAAGAGCGTTTTGAAGTTTGATAAAGTGTTTCTGATTTGATTGAGTTGTCATTATCCCTATTATTTAATCCTTAACATCCTACTCAAGAACATTTTCTTTCTTTGCGTAAAGCGGTCGGTCTTGCGCCTGGTCTTTCTCCAGTCGTGTCGGATTTTCCGTCCCATCGGACTATGAGAGTAAAGGAACAGAGAGTGCACCTGTGTTTGCGCACTCACTTGTGCACCGTATGTGCCGCGCAGATAGCAAATCTCTCTGGAGATTGGCCATCTGCTTAAGTACCTATTTCGTTTTTAAAAAAAAACTCAATACAAGCCTGAAGTTAGGAAATTGGCGGTGTTTTCGCTGTTTTAACCCCCCGTGCCGCGGAGAGCATGTTAAACCGTCAGTCCTGCGCTTGATTTCTCTCATCATTCTGTCGGATTTTCCATCCCCACACTCTCACTGTTATACCTTATCTTACTTCTTACTTATATACTTATACTTATTAATATTATAAATGCGAATGTTTGGATGGATATATGGATGAGTGGATGTATGGATGTATGGACGTTTGTTACTCAATCACGCCCCAACGGCTGAACGGATCTATGGCTGAAATTTAGCACAGAGATAGATTATAGTCCCTTAAAATTAAAGAACCTCAAACCACGCAGAAGAAGTCGCGGGCGTTCGCTAGTTCTAAAATATCTACTACTAGGTAGGTAAACGAAATTCGATATTGTGTTCCCCTGTAAAAGTATTAAGCTAAAGCCCTTTCTGAAAAAAAAAACATTACGTAAAGACAAAAAACAAGCCAAAGACGTGCAAACTTGTGCTAAGGGCACAGTTAAACAGGCAAACAAAAGTCAATCAGATGTCACTTTATTCAAGCCATTAAGGTGTGTGCACAAAAGCTCGACGAAACGAAAACGTTATCGAATTTCGCCAAACAGTCGATTTGTTTGATCAGTCGCCCTTGCTGTTTGGACTTTTTGTTTGTCAAGTTAACACGAAAAGTGTTTGCAGTACATCTAAAGAAGCCGATATTTATATTTTTTTTACAGTTTTGCTAATCTTTAGCAAATATAGGGAGTGCGTACTTCAAAATAAATAAAATAATCAAATTTGCAAGTCTTTACTAATACAGTTCCGTCACGTCATCAATTACATTCGATGCACCCAGAAAAACTATTTATAATTTAATTAGATGATGCCCGGGACTTCTTCCGCGTGGATTTAGTTTTTTTACTTCCCGCGGGAATTCCTTAATTTTCTGGGATAAAAAGAAGCCTATGTCCTTCTTAGGGTACAATCTCTGAACCATATTTCATCAAAATCGGTTGAACGGGTGGGCCGTGAAAGCGTAGCAGACAGACATACAGACACGCTTTCGCATTTATTATACAAAGTATTAAGGATTAGTTACTATTTAGTTAAAATAAAGAGAAAAAATACTATATTCTCATTATTGTTTGCTTTATGACGTGCCTCAAATAAATAGTAAAATGAAGCAATTCGCTCATGTGTACTATACCATATTGAATTAATGATTTTGAATGAATGAATTAAGATTTTTTCACGTTTTTATTCCTACCTTGTAGTTTGTTCTATGAATACCATGATGTAAGCGTGGACGACTGGACGTAAACAATGTCCTACGGAGTATGGATAGCCATAACAGTGTCTGTAATACCTATTTAAAAAAAAAAAACAAAGTTATGGAAGCAATTCGTTCATGTGTACATGGCCTGAGCATTAAGCTTCATTCAGAATCGCATAGGTACGCTAAAAACAAAACAAGTGGACAGCAAAACTGTATAAATTAGCAGTTACATTGTGTATTGTAGAAGTAAAAACTCCAAAAAACAAAAATAGGATGCATAATTAAAAATAATAGTCATTGAAGGAACTCGTTCACGTGAACGGAGCCTAAGTAATAAGCTTCATTCAAAATCTTACTTATACGCGTTTCTGTGTAGGGACTGGGACGCGAAACGTGATACTCTATGAATAATACACCGTTGACATTTCATATGTTTTTTTTCATATTTTTCTTTGTATTGCTTACATATTTTCGAAAATTCAGAATTGCATACGCAAAAAGCAAAACAACTGTACAGCAAAACTATGTAAATAAGCAGTTACATTGTGTATTGTACAGTGTACTAGTAAAAACTCCAAAAAACAAAAATAGGATGCATAATTTAAAAAAATAGGCATTGAAGGAAGTCGTTCACGTGAACGGAGCCTAAGTAATAAGCTTCATTCAAAATCTTACTTATACGCGTTTTTGTTCGTTTCTGTGTGGGAACTGGGACGCGAAACGTGATACTCTAAAAGAAAATAATATGCTGTTGACATTTCATATGTTTTTTTTTCCATATATTTTTCTTTGTATTATTTTCGAAAACAACGGTCCGAGTCGAATGTTCGTTTTCTGTATGAAACGGATCTTTTTAACCGTTATTTCTCTTGATGGTAAGTCGTAATGTAAGCTAAGCTGAGGTAGCATCAGTGATAGAATTTGACCCCGATTTCACTTGATATAAAGCGTATTTTCAACTGAATATTTGCTCTGAAATCTGAGCACGAGTTTCTTCTTATAATGAGAAGGGCTTAGGCCACTATCCACCACACTGATCAAATGTGGTACGTTTTTTTTTTCAAACTTCAAAACGCGCGCTTTAACTAGGATTTTGTAAAAAATACTGAATTGTCATCTCTATAAAATCAAATCTCGTGCATAAATTATTAGGAACGTATCTTGTAAAGTGTTAGTCTGTTATTTACTTATTATCTTATTTTGACGACCTCCGTGGGGCAGTGTTAAACGTTGTTGTCTTAACGTGCGGAGGTCCATGGTTCGATCCCCAGCAGGGTTAATTTGTAAATTTGTTATTTCTGAATTTTCCCTGGTCTGGCCTGGTGGGAGGCTTCGGCTGTGGCTAGTTACCACCCTACCGACAAAGGCGTGCCGCCAAGCGATTTAGCGTTCCGGTACGATGCCGTGTAGAAACCGAATAGGGGTATGGGTTTAATATTACGCCCATGCCCCTAACAGGTTAGCCCGCTACCCTCTTAGACTGCATCATCACTTACCATCATGTGAGATCGCAGTCAAGGGCTAACCTGTAGTGGATTAAAGAAAATCTAATATGGTTTTCATTTTGCAGGCCTGAGGACAGCGGTCAGTACAGATGTCGAGTCGACTTCATCAGATCACCCACGAAGAATACAAGGCTTAATCTCACTGTATTAAGTAAGTATAGTCATCATTATATTGTCTTCAAAGAGAAAATAATCTTGAAACTTATAGAAGTCCATCTTTTTTTAATTCCTTTACAAGTCGGTGATCAAACCCGGGACTTTTAAGACCACTGGAATCACTATTCACCACTGCCTCAGGAAGATTGGATTGGTCATAATCGCTCATACCTACCATATTTACTAAAGTAGAGTAGGTAGTAAAGAGTAAATAAAGTGATTTGCGATTAATCTACTAGGTACTTAAACAAAAAAAAAACTGTAAAATTTTAGAGCAAACCATTATGACATTAATTGCCAACCAATTGTGATATTTTTGCAAACCATAAACATTTCATGTATGTGGCAGATAGAAGACATTTTATTGCTAACTAAAACATAAATACTTTGCCAACCAGTTAAATGCCTTTACTATTTAGACAGCCTATTTAAGAATTGAGCATAAAACTTCTAGATTTCAAATATTATTAGGAAAATATCTATTAGATACAGATAAAACAATAATAACCTTATTTTGTAAATTATATTAAGTGGGTAATTAATAAGCATGAAAGAAATGAAAGAATAGAAGAACTGCCTCGTTGGTCGAGTGGTTAGCATGTTTGACTGCGGCCGACGACGTCCCTGGTTCGAGTCCCGGACTCGTCGACCTCGTCGGGCCATAATTAAGTATTTTAAGTAGTTTTTCCGACTAGAAATTCTCAGTATTAGCCCGGAGTTAGGAAGTTGGCGGTGTTTCACCCCCGTGCCTCGGAGAGCACGTTAAGCCGTCGGTCCCGGTGATTATCACTAACATGATAATAGTCGTTAAAGGCCGCCATCCCGCATTGGAGCAGCGTGGTAGATCTAAGCTCTAATTCCCTCTCTTCTATGAGTGTGGAGGCCTGTGTCCAGCAGTGGACTTTAATGGGCTGTAGTGGAAAGAAATTACAATATCAATAATAAATAAGCCATCAATTCCGCTCAAGGTCAATATTTGACAAAGAAATGAAACCGTTCATCGGAGATATATTTAATTTCATCTCGAAGGATCCATTTCGGAGCCAATTGAGTATCCTAATTGATTCTAGAGATATTGTTACGTCTAACAAATTGCTTTCAGTAAAACATATCTCGCCAAAAAGCAACATCGTGTCCAAGGGGAGGTGACACAGAAACTTTATGTCAACTTAGCGGTCCAAATTATCAGCGTTGCCACACCTAAATTCAATAAAATCGAATTCGCTTTCATTATATTATAATATATATTTAATCTCATCTCGAAAAATGCATTTCGGAGAGCCAATTGAGTGTCCTTATTGATTCCAGAGATATTGTTTGTTCGTCTAACAAATTGCTTTCATAAAAACAGCCCCCCGATTGTGTAAGGAACTCGTAATCGTTTGCCAAATGTATATTTCGACCTGTTTAAGGTAGTTTATAGATGCCTGCACGTCAAAATGCGGGTATGAACTCCTTAAACAGTCCAAGTAACACGTTTTAAGCTGCCAAATGATCACGATTTGCTTAGACAATTATTGGGCCTCATATCTCTATGAAATCCTAAATATAGCTACCCTCTGACCAAGGGAACAAGGGGAGTAACATTTTCGTCATTTTAGCGGCACTAACGATCAACGTAGGTTTGATGTAATTGGCTACTGATACATTATTATTATCGTTATGAATTTAACTCTCACACCCGCATACAAAATAAATACATTTAAGGCCAAAAATCTACATATAATAAACATACAAAAATAAATGGAAATAAATAAACTTACATTGCACCCCGGAAAGGGAGAACAGACGGCCGGAGGTCAGGGGGACAGGTTGAGAAACATTAATATTATTATAGCCTTTTTAATTTCCTTAATAACTAATGATGTCCATTACAAATTTTAAGAAAAACAAAGGCCTTCACTCAATGAGAGGTCCTTAGTTAATACTTATATTATTCCAAAGATAATGTTGCGTCTCACAAATTGTTTTTAGTAACACAAATCTCTTCAAGAAGCAAAGCTCTGTCCTGGGGAGGAAACACAGAAATATTTTCGTCATCGTAGCGGCTCAAATGTTCAGCGTAATTTTGATAGTATTGCCTAGTTAGTGTCTGATCGTCAGTTAAAAAAAACCTAATCCAAGCGAACGGAGTCGCGAGCATTCAGCTCGTTAAAACCATACTAATATTATAAATGTGAAAGTGTCTGTCTATCTGCTACGCTTCCATGGCCTATCTGTTCAACTGATTTGGTTGTATCCCGGGGAAGGACACATTGTATCCCGGAAAATTCAAGAGTTCCCGGCGGAATCAAAAAACCTTAATCCACGTGGACGAAGTCGCGGGCATCAGCTAGTTATATTATATAAAATATTATATTTAAAGCCGTTACTCTTTCACAGTACCTCCAGAGCGGCTTATTGTCCTGAACCATGAAGGAGATGAGATCAAAGGAGGAGTCCTCGGACCTTACGATGAGGGAACTGAAGTCAACCTCACTTGTGTGGCTGTTGGAGGTAAGAGTTATGATTCAATTTATTTATTGGGGACGATTACACATTAATTATTAGATCTAATTATCAGAACAAAAATAAAATGTTAACAAATGTGTAATCCACTACACCCGAAAACGAAGGCCGACACAATGTACATGAATTAAACTGGTCTGAATTATATAAATATGCTAAAATATAACACATTTAAATTTAAATTAAGACATAAGATAAATATACTAACAATAAACAAAAAAAAATAAGAAAATTAAGTAAAAATAATTAAGTAAGTAAGTACATAGATGGTTACAACTTCTTGATTTATTAAAGCCTAATGTAGGTACCTACACTAACCTTATAAAAATTGCTTTTCCTTTAAAATATTGATAACAGCTTTTTTATGTATAGCCTTCAGACAGTGCAGAGATATCGACATCGCCAAAGTTTCTTAATGAGGGCTACCGTTTTTATGCTCACTCGTTGACGCTACTGTCTAGTAAGATCCTTAGTATAGCTGTTAATGTAAACTGTAAATGTAAACAAGCATACTTTTGACAAAAAATACGTTTTTAAATAGTTAGCACACCAACCAGGAACCAGGGACATAATGTACTAACTTGTGAATTCTTCTTCTTTCAACCCGCTTAATTTTGCACTTTTTTTCTTCGCTCCGCTTTCAAAGCGCAGAGTACTGATATGCATTATCACGTATCTTGCATATTTATTACTTAATCCGGTATTGCTAAATACATTAATGAAATAATTAGACCCGCGATAAAGGCCCAGTGTTAATACCTATTTGACATTTCGGAGACCTCACTCTACACTAGCGCCCCTAGCGGCGAATTTAAACGCGGACTGCATTAGAACTGCACGCCGAATACAAAATTGCAGTTACGAAGCAGTTATTGTACAGTTGGCATAACTGTGTAATAATAATGTCCTAGCGACCGAATTTCGGCCACGGTGGCCTATCTCCAGAGAGATCAGCCATCTGCGCGGGGGATATTATAGTGCACCAAGTGTGTGCTCTGTTCCTTTACTCTCATAGCCCGATGGGACGGAAAATCCGACACGACCGGAGACAGATCAGGCGCGGGACCGACGGCTTTACGTGCTCTCCCAGACACGGGGGTGAAACGCCGCCAAGTTCCTAACTCCGGGCTAGTTGCTGACACTTTTTATGGGCCGACCCGGGACTCGAACCCGGGACCTCGTCAGCCACGAACATGCTAACCACTTGATCAATGAAGCAGTCAAACTTAGTTTAGAAACGACGACATGGTTTAGTTGCAAAAAAAAAGAGGTAAGTAAGTACACAAGATAACATCGATGGTGGATTCGGAACTGGCTCAACAGAATAAAGTTTCACTGCACTGCGACTATAATATTTCCTAAAGTACCTATCGTGTCGCGAAACTACTTTCGAGATAGGATCTAGAAAATACGAATATAACCCGAGTCTCATAGAAAAGTAATGCAGCCAGGTGGTTCGCCTGAAACTATTTTCTCAAAATATTAGCTGCTTACATTCCAAAACTTCATGTCATAAAAATCATTTATGTAGGTAGGAGAGTCTTAATACTAAAAAACCTAAATAAAAAAAATATAATTAATAATTAAGTAACTATTGGGTTTTTCTGACTAGAAATTCTCAGCACCAGCCCGGAGTTAGGAAGTTGGCGGTGTTTCACCCCCGTGCCTCGGAGAGCACGTTAAGCCGTCGGTCCCGGTTATTGTAACTAGCATGATAATAGTAGTTAGAGCCTGCCACCCGCATTAGAGCTGCGTGGTGGGTCTAAGCTCTAATTCCCTCTCTCCTATGAGAGTGGAGACCTGTGCCCAGCAGTGGATATATGGATCCATCTCAACCGATTTTTATGAAATTTGGTACAGAGATAGTTTGTATCCCGTGGAAGGACAGGAATTCCCACGAAAATGTGACGACCTCGGAATAAAAAAAGGGAACGAAACAAAACCACTTCACGCGGACGAAGCCGCGGGTAGGTATCATCTAAACATTTATAATTTACAAGATATCTTAAAATTATACCCTTCTAGAGAAATAGTTAAAATTAAAATGAATGTATGATTCTTTTTTTAAAGCTAAGCTGTTTTACACGCATCAATAAACCCAGAGAGGTCCTACAAACCCCGAAATGAGGCAGTTAGTGAATTGCCCTTTTTTCTAAAACAACCAAACAAAGGTGTATACGACTTTGATAGGGGTTGGAACAGACAATGCCTCGAGTTCAATCCAGTCGGGGCAATTGTTTGAGTAGGGGCGGGGAAAGCCGGTGGGGGAAGCCTGTCAAGCACACTTCGGGTTTGAATTGTTTTTCAATTAAACGGGAATGCGGTGGGTTAAATGGCGCGAGGGGTAAAAAGGTTTGCATCAAACCCGACATTAAGTGATGATGTAGTCTAAAATGGTAACGGGTTAACCTGTAAGAGTAATTAAACCCAGGGCTAACCTGGCGGCTAAGAGTATATTAAGCCATACCCATAATCGGTTTCTGCTCGGCATCGTCCACCCAAAATAAGTCTCCCATTCAAAATCCAGCTCGGATCAACGTTGCCTACCCAGCTCAATCAACTCAGCAGTGGCGATTCCTCTAAGATTGTGTAGCTTGCGCCATAATACCAGTAATTATGAATAAGTTACTTACCAATTATACTAGATCTATTTTATATAATATAAATAACCATCCACAAAACATAAAAATTTATCAATTAAATGATTGCCACCACTACAACCCATTAACGTCCCACAGCTGGGGACAGGCCTCCACTCTCATAGGAGAGAGCGAATTAGAGCTTAGACCCACAATAAATTGTAATCTTTCGACAGTTTGCAATTTCGCGAGTTAGATTATAACCTAACGGTTTTTACAATCTTACGGTGACAGATAGTTACAACTATCATATGTGCCTCATAATTCAAAACATACAAAAGGCGTTAGTTTCAAGAACACATGAATACGGGTTCATTTGTTTACAGTAGTGAGTGAGTTAGTCTAAAGTTAATTCCAAGTTATTTATAACTTCATAGCGCTATATGATTAAAGGAAGCTTCGCCTCAGTACGATGCAAGTTAGATTTACTATAATGCCCTCGCTATGAGGACAAGGATTCCTTTGAAATTATACCCCTCACCAACGTTTATCTTACTAATAATATTATGTACTAGATAATGCGCGGAAAATTGAAGAGACCCCGCGGGAATCAAAAAACCTCAATCAACGCGGACGAAGTCGCGGGCATCAGCTAATAAATGTGAAAGTTTTGATGTTTGTTACTCCTTCACGACACAGTGACTGAACCGATTTGGTTGAAATTTGGAATGGAGATTATTGCTGCTAACCTGAATTAGGCTACGTTCTTCCCAGCAGAATTAAAGAGTTTCCGCGCAAATTAAAAAACCTTAATCTACGCGGACGAAGACGGGCATCATTTAGTTTATTATAAGGACGGAAGCACTACGGACACGACGGGAAAAAACGTTAGTAGAAAAACGCCCCGGTTGTATGTCAAATAATTATTGCCCTGTCACATTGGTCTGTGCTGTGACTGATCTAAATTCAGTCATTTATAGTTAACTTTTATTTATTTTTTATATAAATGCGAAAGTTTGGATGGATGTATGGATGTTTGTTACTCAAACACGTCAGAACGTTCAAACGGATCTGGATGAAATTTGGCACAGAGATAGATCATAGTCTGGAATAATACATATGCTACTTTTTATCCCGGAAAATTAAAGAGTTGCCACGGGAACCCAAAAACCTTCAACCACGCGGATGAAGTCGCGGGCATCAGCCAGTAATAAGTTCAAAAATAATCAGAATCAAAAAGGGTCACTTGGAGTTATTTTTAGTAGCAACGCAACTTGTAAGTTCCCAAAAAAAAAATCCCGACACTACAGCCCATTAACGTCCCACTGCTGGGCACAGGCCTCCACTCTCATAGGAGAGAGGGAATCAGACCTTAGACCCACCACGCTGCTCCAATGCGGGTTGGCAGGCTTTAACGACTATTATCATGTTAGTGATATTAATAACCGGGACCGACGGGTTAACGTGCTCTCCGAGGCACGGGGGGGAAACACCGCCAACTTCCTAACTCCGGGCTAGAACTGATAATTTATAATCAGAAAAACCCAACACCTAATTATGGCCCGACCCGGGACTCGAACCAGGGACGTCGTCAGCCGACATGAGAACCTCTAGACCAACGAGTCAATTGAAAAATGTATAACTGTACAATAATATGTAGGTACCTATATATGTATATGTATAGCAGTGGCGTGCACAGTGTTTTAAGGTAGGGTAGGCTTTGGTAAGTCAGAATACCTATTTACTTACTGTCTTGATAAAAAATGAGCATTTACATAATATGTATTTCCACTTGGGTAAGCAGTGCTATTATGCCTCTATGAACCACATACCACTGGTTCACTTTATTTGAGAAGAAAAATTTAAAACAAATGGGTAGCCGTGAAGGATCGCAACGAACAACTAAATTAAGTGGACGAGGGTTCCAATTCAAACAATGGAAATATATTCAATTAAACGGGTTTATTAACGGCTTTTTTGGCGCAGCGGTCTTATGTTGGATTCCCGGTTAGGTCCATTTCAAGGTTTGCAAAGAAACTATATGTATAGTACTGGCTGATGAATGTATATCTATACTAATTTATAAATGCGAAAGTTTGGATGGATGGATGGATGGATGGATGTTTGTTACTCAATCACGCCAGAACGGTTGAAGGGATCTGCATGAAATTTGGCACAGAGATAGATAATAGTCTGGAATAACACATAGGGAGTTCCTGCGGGAACCAAAAAACCTAATTCCACGCGGAAGAAGTCACGGGCATGAATTAGTAATAAACTAAATGTAAACGGTGTTGTAACTCGTATATCGTATGCAAATGCACAGTCACGTAAAAACTTAAGTGTGATTGTGGCCTTAGGCTAGAAAATAGGTCTATCTCTTTTCCTCTTATATTTACAGTCACTCGATAGAAGAGGATAGAATGCTCCTAATGGAATATGGATGTGTTAATTTAGGCTACAATGTCGACTTTGTACTTGTAGCCTTTCCAAGATAAAAAATGCTTAAATCATCAACCATGCTAATGAAGTGTGGTGTGTTTATGTTAAAGACAGGTTCAGAACTACAACTACTTATTAGATAAAAATATACTAAACGCCAGTGTGTGTTAATGGTGTACAGCGACATCTAGGTTTTGTTCTGAAAACATTAAATTACGTTCGGGATGAGTGCATATCTAAATCACTTTCATGAATCATTTCTTTAAAAGGAATTAATCAATTAACCTATAACTAAAAGTTTGACGTCACAAATCTACGCAATTTACCTGACCAACTTTAAAATCTAATAAGTAATACGTACTTAAACTTACTTAAAGTCCCACAAACTTAACTGAAGCCAAAATTGGAACTAATTAATATGCCTGTTTAGTTTTTGTTTTGATTTTATTTTGCATATATATTAATTATTAGCGACGCTGTTACCCTGTCATAGACGTTTATCGGACTACAGTTAATTTATTATACTCGTACATAAAAAGTTTACAGATAGACAACTTCTCGGAGAAAACTGAAAATCTAAACCAACATAGCGTACACGATTATAATCTGACTACCTTCATTTAAAAGTATATTTTCTGACTACCCTCATTTTAGAATTTTGTTTTTTCTTCATCCAGGTCGTCCCGTCGCTCGCGTGTCATGGTGGAAGTCGCACGCGTTGCTGGCCAACTCGGAGGCACGTGCTGCATTGACGTTTACTCTACAGCGAAGTGACTATGGCAGTGAGATCACTTGTCAGGTGAATATTTTAACGAATGACATGATTGTTTGTGTTAAAAAATACACGAATTGTTATAAGGCCTTGTACTATGTCGGCGACAAACGCGAGTCGCGACAACATCAAACAGTAGCTAACCTACGTAAATACCAAGTAAACTTAAGTAAGTCAGTAAGTTTCCCAAGTTATCTGGCCGGTGGCCAAAATTGGAACTAATTTTTATGCCTGTTTACTGAAGTTTCTTTGAATAGTATACTAGCGGCGCTGTCACCGGGTCAAATAAGTTTGTGGAACTATACTTCACGGGGCGTTGTCATGTTTATCATATTCTATGATAGTGCTGTCTCCTAGAGAAGTTGGGTCTAAATGAAATGATCTCGGAATGATCGCAGGTTACATCTGGAAAAAAATATTCTATGGAGTCGTATTGCGCTTCGTTGTGTCGCGTCACTTTCGTTGCTCACCAAATGGGAAAGACGGGTCGTTGCGCTTTACTGCATTCTAATAATCAGTTTTTCGTGGCATCATGCCGGAATGCTAAATTGAAACGTCCTTGCCGGTTCAGTATTGACAACCTCCCTGGCGCAGTATTGCGTGAGACGCATAACGTGGAAGATCCCGGGTTCGAGTAAATTTTTGAATATATAATTTCTTAATTTCTCTGGTCTAGCCTGGTGGGAGGCTTTAGCCGTGGCTAGTTATCACCTTACCGGCAAAGACGTGCAGCCAAGCGATTTATCGTTCTGGTACGATGTCGCGTATACCGATTAGGTGGTTTAATATTTGAACTGCAATGCAGAACAGGTTAGCCCGCTACCATCTTAGACTGCATCTTCACTTACCATAAGGTGAGATCGCAGTCAAGGTCTAACTTGTAGTGGACTAAAAAAGTACTGCTACCGAGTACCTACTGTATATTTAATCTGATTTGTTTTTTTCTTTAATTTTATATTTCAATGGATTTATTTTTTTACAGGCTGTTACGGACCCCTCCATAATGCCGCTCTCAGAGAATCTCACCATCGATGTCAATCGTAAGTCATTTCGAAATTTTGACACAATATTTATTTTATCAGGGGCCATACTGCCAAGTGCCAAAGCTTACAGCAATTTTTATTTTCGCTTGCTGAGGGGGAAATCCTCATGGATGCCAGCCAATTGGTGGTATATCCGACTTCACCGTAATAGTGCCTTACGGACTAAAACCTCCCTCCATCTCCGGCCGTCCGTCCCGGTAGCGCAATATGCATGTCTTCAGGAGGAAGGCTGTCAGGTTAAGCTTGGTCGATACTTTGCCTATCCAGCTCATCTTTAACTCGTCTTCCTTACTACGTACTTACCAAAAACCGACTCCAATGAGATACAACGAATGAGTCAAAAATGGTATTTAATGTTAAAATGCACGAACACACAAAATTCTTAACTTCATAATATACCAAAGCTCAGATCCTTACAAACCGGTCTCAGAAAGGAGCACATAAATCTCAAAAGCCTTGGAAACCGCCGTAGTACGTAAATAATAGGCCCATTTATATCCCGCGAGATGTTCATCCAGACTTTGTAATTGACAGCTAGATGATGTGTGTGAACGCGCCTTTACAGCTGAATGAAATATGAGCGAATGTTCAAGACTGGTTTTGATATTATACTTTAGACTTACCTTAGATTTATTTATCTATTTATTTTATTCATAAGGTTCGCTAGCGATTTTTACAAAGGACAATCATAAGTTACATAAATTCATCGATACATGCCAATGTATGTAAAATCATATGAAAGCAAACACTACATGCATATAAGTATCTCATACATAACATGGTTAAATATAAATTAATTTATATAAAAAGTGATACAATAGAAAGAGCCAAAAACGAGTTAAAGAGAATAAATTTGATATCATGTATATTTATAATTAGTTATAATTTTAGTGGGTAGATAGTAGATACATAAAGTTATGTTTTATGATCAGCCCGGACCGGTCCGAGACGCCGAGGATCTATAGGGGTCAACTGAAAATCAGCTGTTACGGTGCATCACACCATAGCAGCATTACGCTGAG
The DNA here is from genome assembly GCA_964035005.1 of Erebia palarica. Taxonomy (NCBI): domain Eukaryota; kingdom Metazoa; phylum Arthropoda; class Insecta; order Lepidoptera; family Nymphalidae; genus Erebia; species Erebia palarica. The sequence continues at coordinate 21,924,744 of OZ035993.1, read as the reverse complement.
TTTGATGCCCTTTTTGGGATTTTCTACAACACAGATTTTTAGTCTATAAGTTTTATTTCCTTCTATTTTTATTTTTTTTGTAATTTGTTTTTTCTGTGTGGTGTGAAATCCTAAATAAAGATTTATTTATTTATTTATTTATGTATTTAGACGACCTCCCTAGCTTAGTGGAGGGAGCTGTGGTCATATAAACGAGAGGTTCGATTCCCAGCAGGGACAATTTGGGAATTTATAAGTTCTGAATATTCTGTGGAGGGTTACTACCATCGCTTAAAACAGTATTATTTTAAATTACCGTTTTATATCACGTACCTTAACATCCTAAAAATAAGGTTTATAATGAAACTAGGGTGTCAGTAAAATTAAAATAATACTGCTTTAAGCGATGATAGTAAGCCTTCTTTCTGGTCTGGTGGCAGGCTTCGGTCGGGCTGTTTACCGCGTTGGTCTACCTCGTTGGTCTAGTGGTTGGCATGTTCGACTGTGGCCGACGAGGTCCCGGGTTCGAGTCCCGGGTCGGGCCATTACAAGTATTGGGTTTTTCTGACTAGAAATTCTCAGTACCTACTAGGATTTAGTAAACAAACACCCCTCAAAAAACCCAACATTTTTATATTTTTCAAAATTCCAAAAAAAGTTACCAGCCGATTTTCAAAATTCAATCGTTCACACGTGTCTCGATAAATTCCTCAAGTCATGGTACTATTTCCATCTCGATCCTCCCAAAATGTTCGGAGCTATGGCCAAAAATATGTCTCAGGCGATTGCGTCTGATAACCATTTTCAACGGTAAAAAATAGTAACTACCGTATTCAGTGTGACACAATTTAGAGTTATAATTAACTCGCGTTTAGCATTTCATGCGGTTTCATTTTAATTGAAAATGACACTACGCATCTGTGAGTTCTTTGTGTGGCGATTACAATCGGGTTTAATAGGAAACGGGGAGAGATTTTCCTATTTGAAGCTGATAACGCAGTTATCTGCAATAGGGATGATGACGACTCAATATAATCTAATATTATTACTAAAATAAAAAATTAATGATTTTATTCTGCAAGAACATGTAACTTATAATTACAAAGGTGTTTATATTAAAACTATGATCTACATAATATCCTGCCAAGCTTGGCGTGTAAAAATATTTTAGAGCATTTAAATCTTTGACAAATATTAAACTCAGCATTATTATTGTACAAATAGAATCTATGTGTATTAACGAAAACCACAAAACCTCAAAGGCTTTGCCGCTTTATGCAACTAAGTACAAAAAATATCTACCATATTCAGTGCGACACAATTTCGAGTTATAATTTACTCGTATTCAGCATTTCATGCGGTTGAACTGTAATTGAAAATGACAATACGCATCTGTGAGTTGTTTGTGTGGCGATTACAATCGTGTTTAATGGGAAACCGGGAGCGATTTTCCAAATTTGAAGCTGATAACGCAGTAATCTGCAATAGGGATGATCAAAACTCAATCAAAACATCACCTCTTTAACAATATACTCCATGTTTTCAGACAGTCGTATAAAAAACTTTAAAACGCGCAAACTACCATATTTAGTTTGTATAAAATAAGCGTTATTTTTAATAACCTTGATATTTCCGAGCGAAATTGCTACAAACGCCAAACCTGAAGGCTCTTCTAAGAGCCCATTGGCCAAGGATGCTGGACCTTCAGTCCGCATCATACAACTGAATATTATCTGACCAAGACAAATTGTATATCATAATAACGCTTATATATGTCACCGTAAGATTGTAAAAACCGTTAGATTATAATCTAACTCGCGAAATTCTAAACTGTCGAAATATTGTGAACTGTTCACGTGTTTTGAGTGTCAATTTTTGAAATATTCATTGTATTTACGTTTTCTCGTCTGTTTCTTGTAGGTTAGGTTAGGGTTCGACATAAAAAATCAGGTAGTGGTTAGGTTTTATCGGGTTTAAATACCTATCAGATTACAATCTACCAAAAAATAATGCGTTAAATTGTAATCTTTCGGCAGTTTAGAATTTCGCGAGTTAGATTATAATCTAACGGTTTTTACAATCTTACGGTGACATATATATATATTCTAAACGCCATACGATTCAAAAAAACATACTTGTGACGTCATCAAATTTCATTAATCGATAAGTCGTTTTTAAAATAGTTAAAACTAACCGAGGATTTGAATTTTACGTATTTTTGAAGAACCTATATTTAATAAAACCGGCCAAGTGCGAGTCAGACTCGCACACCGAGGGTTCCGTGCAAACCTGTAATAAGTTTAAAATTATCATTTTTTTTTTTAAATTATATGATGTAACTAAAACTTTATGCTTTTCGCAATTTGTCCTTTATCTGTGCTATAAGACGTTGCTTCGTACCAAAATTCAAGATTCTGAGTTCACGGAAAGTACCCTGTAGGTTTAGATTCCCTTGCGAGTGTCGAAAATTTGCATCATAAACGGCTGTACCTTTTGATTGCGTTGGCTTAGAAGTTTGATTTTTTCACAGCTCTAAGGGACAGTAGGTAGTCCTGAGTATTTGATATGAATTTCAGCTTGAAGCCATACGTTCCTGAGAAAAAGGGTCTTGACACACAGACGGACGGACAACAAAGTGATCCTATATGGGTTCCATTTTCCTTTTGAGGTACGGAACCCTAAAAATCAGTAAGAACTAACTTATTTTTGAAATAGGCGGGGCCTATTCGAGAATTTATTATTTCTGAATCGGGGATCGAACCCTTGTCCACTCACAATAAGACCACAGCGCTTACCGCTGCGCCAGATCGTCAAAACAACATGCAAAATGTGACCGGACAGACGTAGTCGTACCAAAAGGGTTGTATACCTGTCTTTCAGGTAGGTACGCAGCCCATTAACGTCCCACTGCTGGGCACATGCCTCCACTCTCAAAGCATAAAAGGAATTGGAACTTAGTTATAATAACCGGGACCGACGGCTTAACGTGCTCTCCGAGATACGGGGGTGAAACACCACCAACTTCCTTACTGAGAATTTCTAGTCAGAAAACCCCGGGACTGAACCCGGGATCTCGTCGCCCGTAGTCGAACATGCCACTATAACCACTAGACCAACGAGGCAGTCGCAACCCTTACTACTCGGTGCCTAAAAAGTATGAAATCTTTGTTAAGCAATGTTTTTACAAGTAATTTTTTATCGAATTAAAAATAATACCATGACTTAACATGCATTCTGACTCCTAATTAACATACAAAGAGCATTGAGACATTTATGTTCATTTTTCATCATGGCGTCGGAAAGCCTCGCTTCTGAATTCCGAATACTTTACAATTTAAATGTGTAGCCCCGCGGTAAATACTGATCTCTGATATTCAGCCGGAGAATATTTAATAGCCCTATAACGTGATTCAGTAGACCGAAGGTCGATATTTTTGCTATATTCGTATTATACATTTTTAATACTAATATTATAAACGAGAATAGCTATTACCCGCGGCTTCGCTCTTGTTAGGTTAGATTTGCATACAAATCAATGGCCTACTTCCCCTTAGGGAAATTTTCAAAAATTATTTCTTAGTGGATGCCTCCTACATCATAATAGCTATCTGTAATGCCAAATTTTAGCTCGATCCGTCCAGTAGTTTGAGCTGTGCGTCGGTAGAATTTAGAAATTAGAATACGCCCGCGATATCGCGTGGATTAAGGTTTTTTTACTCCCGTGGGATAAAAAGTAGCCATGTCCTTTCGGGATGCAACCTATCTCGGTACCAAATTTCATCAAAATCGGTTGATAAGATGGGCCGTGAAAGCGTAGCGGAATCGTCCATTTACAATTATTATAAGAGTAGATGTGCAATTCAAATTTGTATTCCCGCAGTGTGTTTTCGCCCTAGGTTTACTTTGCAAGTTTATTTAAATAATTAATATGCTGCATTTCATTATTTTCACTATTTGTTTTCTATTCTTTGTTTAAATTTCTTTTTCTTTCTAAAGAACATAAGAATGTAGGGCATTCCAATGTCAGTTGTTGCTTTTAATTAATGATACATTGGAACTTTCTCGTTTTGTTTGAATGTTTTTTGTCCTTTAACGATAAGTGACCTAGTTAAAAAAGCTTTAATGAAAACAAAACGACGGTTTAAACTAGAAATTGGCTCGTAGCAGGTCTCATGCAGTAAGGAATGTATTATTCTTAATAACTATTTTTATACCTTGTCAGTTTTTCCTTAGCTACAAAAAGATAAACAAGTAAGGTAAAAGTAAAATACTTAACAATATATTGGCTCGTTAAGTTGCTCTTACTTCACCGATATCGAAAATATAAAGTAGAATTTTCATTCTTGGGCGACAAAGTATTACCGCACAGTGTTGAGCCTACATTTTTGCCCTAATGCGATAACAAATGGGCCGTCATACAAAAATCTGCGGGCTTGAATATAGATATTTATCAGCCTGTTCGCGCGACCAGCTGTTGGCACGGCGGCTAAACGCTAATTGCGCGTAGTAATTACTAACAAAGCGAAGGGACTAACCATGTGAGTCAGATTAGACCTGTAACAAACTAACCCCCACACTACGCAGCCTCGACAACTAGCATTAGACGATACGGACTTAAAATAAAAGCGCGCAACTATAACGGAGTAATAAAAAAGGTATATTATATATAAAAGTTTACAAGGGTGCTGAAGAACAGCACATTTGCAGTTTTAATAAAAATAAAAATAAACATGAGTCAAAACCAGATTGTTTATAATGATTACCACTCACGACTGTTTAAACTTCACTAATATTATACTCTTTGTTCACAGTTCGACCGCTCTGGGTGCGACTGCTAGGTGGTAAGAGGCCGTTGGTAGCAGGACAGAGCACGGAACTGGTGTGCCAAGCGGTTGGCGCGCGCCCCAAACCCAGCATATCCTGGTGGAAAGGCGGTACCAGGTTGAAATCCATCAGGGAAACTGTGAGTTTTTTTTCATCCACTACAAGTTGACTTCGATATCACCTTGTTAGTGGTTGTGATGATGCGGTATAATATGGTAACAGGCTAACCTGTTAGGGGTATAGCAGAAATATTAAAAGAAGTGCGGTAATGTTAATTTTTAACTAGCGCGGTAATAAAATGGCCGCCATACTAAAAATCTGCTGTTTCGATGCCGCCATACTTGTCAAGGTATTCTATAGTATCAAGCCAATTTAAATTGGTTATAATGCGCAGTTGTGAGGCTAGAAAGAAGTGCGGTTATTTGTTTATTTGACTAGTGCGGTAATAAAATGGCCGCCATACTAAACATCAGCTGTTTCGATGCCGCCATCTTTGTCGAGGTATTTTATAGTATGAAGCCAATTTAAATTGGTTTCCTGGTCACGATTTTGAAATCAAGTAACTACCTATCCACTTTCTATCATGTACCTTAACTTCTTAAGCCTACCATTTGCAACTCCTGTAATGACTAATCCATTGTGATCAAATCAATTGTATTGTATTCGTTTGCGATCATTAAGAGAACCCGATCGGTATCGTGATTTTCAAGATTACAATCGCCGATATCTATAACGGATAAACTATTGACAGAATACTATGTAAAAAGGTCAGGATACCTTAATTGTATTATTTAATTGGCAATTGATATGAGAACAAATTTCTTATATCGTTTATAGACTAATTTGTTTGGTTATCAAGTAACTATTGGAAAATGTTGAATCATTGGTAGTTTGTATTTCGAGTTCTAAACTCTGAGGTATGAATCATTAGCAAAGCGTCATGTGAGAGATTTAATCTCATCTTAACATCAGGTAGGTACTCAAGATCGCTGTCTGAGAGTATCGTAGCGTTAGCGTAGCGTATTAGTACTTAGAGTATCTGAATTTTATATTCATGATATTGTGACAATTCAATTTTATGAAGTAACTAACTAGCTGATGCCCGCGACTCCGTCCGCGTGGATTGAGGTGTTTTAGGGGTATGAAAAATAGATAGTAGCCGACTCTCAGACCTACTGAATATAAAATTTCCTAAAAATCGGTCAAGCCGTTTCGGAGGAGTATGGTAACATCGTGACACGAGAATTTTATAATTAGAGAATTAAGTAACAATCAATTTTAATTTAACTTATGTACCTATTTTGAGTAGTATACGTAACTGTACTGCCAATTGTGCACGCCACTATTATAATTATATTATGGAAAAATGTGTCAGACATAATTCCTCATTATTACCTAACTAGCTGATGCCCGCGACTTGGTCTGCGTGTATTGAGGTTTTCAGTTCCCGCGGGAACTCTTTAATTTTCCGGGATAGAAAGTGACCTATGTGTTCAGAATAACACACTATACTCCGGAGACTATAGTCTTATCTCTGTGCTAAATTTCATTCAGATCCGTTCAGCCGTTCTGGCGTGATTGAGTAACAAACATCCATCCATACAATCCATCAATTCATCCATCCAAACTTTCGCATTTATAATGTTAGTACTATAGATTTGTACTCATATTTAGCAAAATATAAGTATTTCATGTAATTTTATTAAAAAAATTAAAATATTTCTTCTTGTACAGACGTCATCGGATGGCAACGTGACCAGTAGTATTCTGACCCTGGTGCCTTCCATAGAAGATGCTGGAAGGGTGTTGTCATGTAGAGCTGTGCAACCTACACTCTCGCATTCAACACACGAAGATGGATGGAAACTTGAGATACAACGTAAGTTTATTGATTACTAGTATTTGATTACTACATTGTCTGCCAATCCAAACATTACCAGCGTGGTGGACTATCTCTAAATCTCATTCTGAAAAGAGACTCGAGATCAGTAAGGAACCTGCAATGGATTGGACTAATGAGTAATAACTACTTTATTATACAGGAAAACTATGCACGCTTTTTAGGTCTAAGAGCAGTCTTCTTTTTGGGCGTGGATGAATCAGTGAGAGTCATGAGTCAGGACGTAGTCCGATTACGGCAAAGGCGAAAGGAAGTGCTATGATTTTAGCAGTCTATGTTTGTATGTCTGTATTTATGTATGTTCCGTCGTAGCGTCTAAACTACAACAAACATCGGAGGGTCTCTGAAATTCTTACCGTAATGAGGTTACAGATTTTAATGAATACTTACTGCTTGTCGTTTAATGCGATTATTCCTCGTCTACCAAAAGAAATCTATGTGTCAAGACAAAAATCGGATAAAGAATGAGAGAAGAAAATGAGGCATAAAAAATGAGAGCAGACCCGTGCCCAATAGGAATTACTACTTTTTGTCTTATTCACCATGAAATATGTGTTTTCACCACTGATCTCTCTTCCCTCTTGGAATGGGTACAACCACAAAAAAGATTAATTACAGTATTCAAAATGGAGTGTCTTGAGTGTCTGTATTTTCGTCTCGTACAATACATTCTAATCAGTTTGTTCTTTCACAGATTTGCCAGTTGTGAAGTTGGAGTTGGGTGCAAACTTGGATGCTGATAAAGTAGTTGAAGGGTCAGACGTGTACTTGGACTGCATGGTGCGAGCAAATCCGTGGCACACCCATGTGTATTTTACACATAATGTAAGTTCGTCGATTTGCGTTTTTCGAAAATTTCGGCATTTCACCTATACGTGTATTTTTACACACATATTGGATTCTCACTCATGTTTACCCACGAGAGGAAAAATACACACGAGTGAAAAGTAAACTTTAAGTCGACTCAATATAAGACGCTGACAAAGTTGTGGAAACATCGGACGTGTATTTAGACGGCACACGCATTAATATTTCAGTCCCTGATAGTATGCATGTAATATGTACGTAACTACGTAGTTTTTTCTATCATGGTTCAGGCGTTTCAGTAACGTGTATTTTTACACTCATGTGCAAAAATAAACATAAGTGAAAAGTGAAGTTGGTGCACTTTCTACCAGCCCTTTTTGTTTCACTGATATGCATTACAGTCATGTGTATTTTTCCATTAATGTACTAAACTACACATAAATAAGTCACTCATGTGTATTTTTACCCTCATGTGTATAACCGTGTCACTCTTGCATAATATTTGTATTTGAATATTTTCCAGAACCTTTTTACTCATGTGTATTTTTGAACTCATGTGTATCAGTTTAAATTATTCTGTTTTGGGGAACGAAATACCTTTTAAAAAGTATTGAAATTAATTCAAAAGCGAGTTGCGCCGCGTTCAGACTAGCTATAAATGGAAATTAAATCCTTTGGAAATTTGAATGTACTTTTCATTGTTTGCTCTACTTAATTATTCGTTTAACAGTTATTTATTCTCCGAATGATAAATAAAATCCAACTATCAATAATTAATTGATGAGCTGATACAATTTAACGAAACTGCATTACTAAGTATAATTTTCAGTTTTGTATTAAATTATTTTTGATTTGTATGTAACACGTTGGTTAATGTAAATGAATTTAAATCGAAGAATTAAGGCTAAAACAGCAGGTAAGCGCACGTACGCGTGTACGATTTGTAGCACAATGTCCGAGTTTCGGCCGGACAGACTATCTCCACAGAGATAAGCCACCTCTGCAGAGTACCTACAAACATATGTACCTTGAATAAATATTATACTGTGGCGGTCTTCGCAGTCCGCACATAATCCAATAGATGGCATTACTAGTACGATTCACGCGACCACGAAGAGCCCAACTCACGATTACGCAGCGTTCTCTGAATTACGCTATATACACGACCTCCAAAGATGAACGGTCGGACCAGTGGTCCCCGAGCACAACACCCGCTCGGAGGATGATCATCCTTTGTTACGGTCGAGCCATATCGCCTGCTCCCGTATATGTAAAGTAAGAAAACATCTTCCCATTCGCTTCTATGAGCTTTTTTATGTACTTAATTTTCGGCTCTAGGCCATTAAATTTGAAATGAATTGAAATAAATTATTTCACGCAGGACAACTCGTGCCACTAATGAGATAAGTCGTAAGATTCTACCACCGGTTCGGAAAGTAATTTTACCTACCGAGAAGAATCGGCAAGAAACTCGGCAGTTACTCTTTTCATAAATAGAAAAATGTTACACTTTGTAAATAATATATGAAGCATACGTTACGTAACAAATATTACACTGACTCGTGGGTTGCTTCCATGCAACTTTGTCATTGAGAAAATCATCAAGACCTCGCCTCGTCTTAACATATTCATTAATTCGGAGGCTCTGACAGACGGACGTACGGAGAAACGAACATGCCAATCCACCCAAAAAGACATGACACCAGCTCGAGACCTTTGCTTGGCTTGGTCAAATACCTCACATTATGAGATGCCAAAGTTAACCAATGCAATATGATCTCTTGTCTCTAGGGTATCACAGTAAAGCCTGGTCCAGGCGTGGTGGTGGCGAACCAGAGTTTGGTACTGCAAAGAGTCTCCCGCCGTGTGGCCGGGGCCTACGTCTGCATTGCCAGAAATAGTCTGGGTGACGGCGCTAGTGACCCTCTGGTTTTGGACGTCAAATGTAAGTTCAGACTACAGATCCACAAACTTATCGGACCCGGTGGCCAAAATTGGAACAAATTTTTATGCCTTTTTTTTTCATACTATCTGATGTAGTTTAAGTGGTAACCCATGAACATTTTGTATGGGAAAATGATTTTATTTTTTCGTCAATTTTCCAATGTTTTTACCAGCTATTCTGCTATTCGGGACGGAGACAAATACAACAAATCAAAACCCATTAAAATCGTTCCAGCTGTTCTAGAGTTATACCTAAGTGTTCGAACAAACCCGACTTTGTTTTATATTAAGATATACCAGCCATGCTGTCACCGGGTCAGATAAGTTTGTGGGACTATAACCTACTTATAACCGACAGCTAGAAATTACCACAAAAAGTGGATGAGGGATCTCGGCGAGTGTCTGCATGCCGCTTGATTGGTTCGCCAGTCAAACTTTTGTGTGCAGTACGTACCTACAGTCTCAGCTTTTACGGAATAGGACTGCAGATTTAAGAACCAGTTTGACGACCTCCCTGGCGCACTGTTGTCTTAACGTGCGGAGGTCCCGGGTTCGATCCCCGGCAAGGTCAATTTGGGAATTTATAATTTCTGAATTTTCCCTGGTCTGGCCTTGTGGGAGGCTGCGGCCGTGGCTGGTTACCACTCTACCGGCAAATACGTGCCGCCAAGCAATTTAGCGTTCCGGTACGACGTTGTGTAGAAACCGATTAGGTGTATAGGTTGAATATAACAGCCTTATACCCATAACAGGCTAGCCCGCCACCATCTCAGACTGCATCATCACTCACCATCAGGTGAGATCGCAGTCAAGGGCTGTGCTAGTGGATTAAAAAAAAGTTACGGATTTCCGTGCAAATGCTAATATCCTTAAAGATACCTATATATATAAAACGGTTGGTTTACATTTAACCGTTTGAAAGATATCTGTTTACATTCCGCGGGTGCCAGTAAACCAAATGTTTACATTGAACCGATGCGTGTGTGCGAATGACATGTGATTTGTATGGATATTGGATGAAATATTTTCTCTGTCGAAGATTTAGCAAGTAAAATTTATTAAAGCATGACTTGAGAGTATAGGCGATCTATTTCTTCTTTTCTAGCGTATATATGTACAATAGGCGCCAAAAAACAGCTGTATTAATGCAGCCATCTTTTATTGAGGTTTTATACCACTGTCTACCGGGCCAGATAAGTTTGTTCGACAGGGGGCTTACTACCATATCCTAAAGCAGTATGATTTTAATATTGCAGTTTTATATGACGTACCTTGAAGTCCTTGCAATAAGGATTATTATTCTGAAACAAGAGCATCAACAATATTATAGTAATACTGCTGATACCGATGGTAATAAGTCCACTGGATGCTGCTGGTGGCAAAACTTAATGTTTCCTTTTCTGGCATGCCACATTGCTGCATTTATTGTTCCGGTGTAGAAGCCTTTTTAGTAGGTGCCTACGTTACTTATAAGCGAACTTACAGGGAAAATTTTCTAATAGGACATGTGTACCACTAGGCTATTATAGTTCTTGCAATAGGCATGATGACAGTAACCATGAATCAATGAAATTATGAATTTGTCTAATGAAATAGGATTCATGGATTATAAAAAACGTATTTATTTTTCTATTTCGAGTGAGATTGCTATTTATTTTGATAAAATAAAACTATAAAATACATCAATCTGCCATATTGAATTAAACGCCAAGAAGCGAATGACGTCACAATTGTTTGTTTCGAGCTTTGTCAATCACACTATTCTTTACTGCACACTGCACGGAGTACATTAGTAAAAACAATAGTGACGTCACAAACGACGCCATGACACCGGCTAGCGTTTTGGCGTGAATTTTAAAATTTAAATTTCAAATGCCAATTTTATCTACCAAACCTTATTTTTCTGCTGAAATAAGATATTTTTTCGAAATAGTGGATACTTCCGAACATAATCTGACCATTCAGTCAGTCATCATGCCTATTGACGAGCGCGCGTGAGCTTTACTTGTAGTTGTGTACATTGCGTAAGTGTGCGTGCCTCTCGGACCGGTCAGTCGTACGCGCAATTACGTACACGCACACACTTACACGTATACAAATGTACATGTCACCGTAAGATTGTAAAAACCGTTAGATTATAATCTAACTAGCGATATTGTAATCTGTCGAAGATTGTGAACCGTTCAATGTTCTGAGTGTAAATTTTTGAAATATTCATTTTATTTACGCTTTCTTGTCTCTTTCTTGTAGGTAAGGTTAGGGCTGGACATAAATAATTAGGTAGTGCCGTGTATTGTAGTGTTTTATCGGGTTCTTCTTCTTCTTCATGTTGATGCGGCTTTGCAGGGCTCGGTAGCGAGGCCCAGTATCACTTTGACCGTTGCCGATCTATTGTGATCGCCACTATCTAAAGTTCCTGGCCAATACTGCTTGCTGCTAGAAACAGCAGCAGCTTTTTGGCCGGGATATTCTTTGCCTCCTCAGGGTCTACGGAGTGTTTCCCTAAGAGGAGGTTACGTTTGTGCATTAGAGCGGGGCAGTAGCAGATAAGGTGCAAAGGCGTTTCCTCAGCCCCAGAGCAGAGCCTGCACACATCTGTTACTCGGAGCTTTAGGTTGAACATGTGTCTGTTCAGCCCACAATGCCCCGTCAGTGCCCGCGCTAGTATGCACAAGTTTTTCCTACTAAGCGCTAGTGCCTCTGCGGCGGCCTTCTTATTGAAGGATTTCACTAGCGCTTTGGAGTGTTTCATTCCTGGAAGATCTCGCCAGCGAATGAGTGTTTCATAATAGCAGTAGGTCAACAGGGTGAGGTTGGCTAGGCTCCTAGGTATGCCGCACACAGGCTCAGGTCCAGTTTGCCGCTCCCTAGCTCCTAGCTTTGCGAGTTCGTCGGCACTTTCGTTGCCGTCAATACCCGCATGCCCCGGGACCCAACGAAGAATCACCTTATTTTTGTTAGCTAAGGTGTTCAGTAGTTGCCAACAGTTTTCAACCAGCCTCGAGTTGAAGATCACTGAGGATAGGGCTGAAAGAGCTGCTTGGCTATCCGAGTGGATATAAATAGTTTTGTTGACAGTGTTGCTGTCCAGTAGGGTTTCCACACATTCAATTATGGCATACACCTCTGCTTGAAATATTGAGGCATATTTCCCAAGGTTCCGATGCAATCGCACCTTGGGTCGCTCTCCATAAATTCCACAGCCCACTTCACTGCCTGACTTGGATCCATCGGTATACCATTTTTGGCTGCCCTGTCTCCAAGTCATTTGGTTTTTCAACCATTTATCCCTTTCAGGAATTTCCACAGAGTAGTTCCTCTGGAAGTGATATTTTGGGATCATGCTATCTGTTGGCATCCCCAAAATTGGTATCTCAAGCACTGAGTCATGGAGAGATCTCATTGCTTGTGATAGCCAGTTCACCTCCCTCTGGCTGACGATCCTGTACATGCTAACCTTCGCCTCCTTTTCCAAATAAATGTGAAGAGGAGGCAGGTTCAGTAATGCATCCAGGGCAGCTCCCGGAGAGGTGCTCATGGCTCCTGTGATAAGCAGACCAGCAGTTCTTTGTATGCTGCTTAGCTTGCTTTGTGTGGTCTTCTGGGTCGCTTTTCTACTCCAAACCACGGAGGCATACGATAGCGTCGGCCTCACTATGGCGGTGTAGAGCCAGAGGGCTATTTTGGGTTTGATTCCCCATCTAGTCCCCGCCAGCCGACTACAGATACCTAGGGCTTGTTTAGCCTTACTGGTAATACCCTTCACATGAGGGTTCCATGTTAGTTTTTGATCTAGAGTTACCCCTAGATATTTAACCTCAGATGAGAAGGGTATTTCAATACCATTCAACCGGGGCGGCACGAGCTTGTCGAGTTTGCGCTTTTTGGTGAATGGAATCAATACGGTCTTACCCGCATTAACATTCAACTCGTTTTCTTTGCACCATTTTTCAATGGTGCAGAGTGCTTTCTGCATGAGGTACGAAATGGTACCTTGGCAGCTACCTCTCACAGTGATTACCAGGTCATCTGCGTAGCCCTGGGCATCAAAGTGAAGGTCAGCCAGCCTGCTAAGAAGTTCATCGACTGCGAGGGTCCACAAGAGAGGCGAAAGAACTCCCCCCTGAGGACACCCCCTAGTCGTGAGCACTTCTGACGAGGAATTGTTTAGCTCAATTATGGCTATGCGGTTCGAGAGCATCGCTTCTACCCATCTTACAGTGGTATGGTCTGCCATTTTCCTGGCTAGGCCTTCCACTATTGTACGGATGGGAGTATTATCAAAAGCGCCCTCAATATCAAGGAATGCCGAGAGGGCAATTTCCTTATCTTCCAGTGCCTTTTCAACCTTATCGACAAGGTTTAGCAGGGCAGTTTCTGTAGAGCGACCTCTGCAGTAGGCATGCTGGGTACTATGGATGGGTCTCTGAATGAGAAGCACATCCCTGATATACCTGTCCAGCACTTTTTCCATCGTCTTTAGCAAGAACGAGGAAAGGCTGATGGGTCTGAAGGCTTTTGGCAATGCATAGTCCTTCTTCCCTGCTTTAGGTATGAAAATGACTTTTACTTTTGTCCAAAGTTCTGGTATGTATCCCCAGGCATAGCTCGTCCTGAAGATTTTTACCAGATGCGGAGTTAACAGCGCTGCTCCTCTCTGTAACAGGAGAGGACCAACACCGTCAGCTCCGCACGCTTTATTCGGTTTGAAGGAGCTTATTGCCCAGTTTACAGCCCCGGGTCTGAAGATTATGGCGGCTCTCCTCCAATCCTCTGGATGAGGCTTATGAGGTGTGCACACCGGGGATTCGTTTGCATTGCAGACTACCCCGCCGGGAAAGTGTGTTAGCGCTAATAGCTCCAGCGTCTCCCTCTCATTAGTAGTAAAGGAACCATCTGGCTTTTTGAGAAGCCCGAGTTGATTAGGTTTGGCTTTAGCGAGCACCCTGTGGAGTCTCGCGCTTTGAGGAAGATTATTTATTTCCTCGCAGAACCTCCTCCACGATGCCCTTTTCGCCTTCCTAATTTCTTTACTATATTCAGTAAGGGCCCTTCTATACACCTCCCATTCCTGGGTCTTTTTGGCCCTATTGAATAGTTTCCGCGTTTTATCTCTCAAGCGTTTAAGCTTAGAGCTCCACCACGGTACTTTATGCTTCGAAGTCCTGGTTTTGGGGGCACAACTCTCTTCAAAGGCTTGCACAATGCCACCTGATAGAGCCTCCACCGCTAAGTCCAGGCTTTCGGGCGTTCTTATACTTTTAGGGATTTGTTCCAAGTATCTCTCCAGGTTACATTGAAAATCCCCCCAAGAGGTGCACTTAGGATCCCTAAAAGTGACTGTTTCACTGATGGAAGTAGTTGTTAGATTAAAGCAGATGTGCCTGTGATCCGACAATGAGCTTTCGTCACTTACCCTCCAATTCTCGATAAATCTTGCCAGTTTGGTAGTGGCGAAAGTGATGTCCAGAACTTCTTGTCTTGCACTCGTTACGAAGGTTGGAGTGCAGCCTTTGTTCAGTAATTGGAGGCAGTTAGCTAGGAGGAAGTCATAAAGGTACTCACCCCGTTCATTCGTGTCGCTGCTGCCCCATTCTTCATGGTGGGCGTTTGCATCGCAACCCACCAGCAGTTCCGCGTTGTGTTTCCGGGCGAAGTCCACCACTGGATAGAGGTCCACAACGGGATTTTTAACCTCACCAGGCAGGTAGGCTGAGCATACGAGTATCCTCGACCCCTCCCACCCTTTGAGGTTAATAAATGCCGTCGCCAGATCATCAGTACAGAGTTCTGGAACAGGCAAAAAATTTATATGCTTGTCAAAGACAATGCAGGCTCTGGGTCTGAAACTACCGGTATGATACAGTAACTTACCCCCAAAATCTATCGGGTTAATATACCTAACAGATTCGAAAAATAATGCGTTAAATTGTAATCTTTCGACAGTTTATAATATCGCTGGTTAGATTATGATCTAAGTAACGGTTTTTACAATTTTGCAGTGGCATATACAAATGGGTCTTTAACACAACCTTGAGCTAAGCGCACGCGTGAATTGCAAGAACTATAACCACTGGTAGTGAATACTATATCGGGTTTTGATATCTCTGTTTAGATAGCCCGACGTGTAAATCGCAGCAAGCGGGAGTGCTGAGGGCTGCGAGAGGGGAGGTTGTCGAAATTGACTGCGAAGTTGATGCCAACCCTAGGGTATGTAATGGTTCTTTTCGAAACTAGACTTCAAATCTTTGTTCGTGACGACAGAGACGGGCAGAGAACTACAAGCCGTTTGACACTTTTTATATTGAAGTCGATAAAGCGAAATACCACTCATTCACTCATTCACCGACTAATCACGATATCTCAGGAACTATAAAGCTTACTTACTAACTTGAAATTTGGAAGGTAGATCCTTATATAGTGTAGACATCAGCTAAGAAACGGTTTTGAGAAAATTCACCCCTAAGGGGGTAAAATGGGGGTTGGAAGTTTGTATAAAAGTCCTACATTTTTGAAGTTAGAGACATGAAAATATAAGTTAATAGTTTTAAATAATGAAAATCGGTATAAGGATTTTTTTACGAAAATATCTGGCCTGGGGCCATCCTGTCAGCGCTTGAAGCCATATTGTTTCATTATTGTTGACTTTCGTGTTTTAGATTTATAATCCTTATTTTAGGAACGTCAAGATACTCGTACGTGACATCAAACTGTCAGTAATATTGCTGAGGTATTGTTTTAAACGTCGGCAGTATGGCCCTTGTCTTGTTCATGACAACTCCGTAATAAAATCTAAAAGAGGCAGCATCAAAAAATTTAACTAAATCAGTTAAGGCAGTGTTATACAATTCAGCCTATAACTATATTTGTTATTATAACAGGAGCCGATGACTTACCACTGGTGGTTTAACAGTACAACCCACTCCAAGTTGGAACTCAACACTCTGCCAATGAACGCGCAAAACAGCCTCGGTAAAGTAATTTCCTTTAAAACATTCATGTTTAATTTGTATGAAACCTTTGTTGTTATAGTAAATCTGACGAGAATTTAGTGTCAAGAAATATCGCACATTCCATACGGACTAATTTTTTTAATAGGGCTTACTCATTACACTTTTGGTGATAAATTAACTACCTCGTTGGTCTTGTGGTTAGCATGTTTGAATGTGGTCACGCATTCAAGTCCCGGGTTGGCCATATAGTTTAAGGCTTTTTTCGACACTAAAATTCTAAGTACTAGCCCGGTGTGTGTACACCCCAGTGGCTCAGAGAGCACATGCGCTTGCCTCTCTCCGGTGGTGTCGGATTTTCCGTCCCATCGCGCTATAAGAGTAAGGGAACAGAGAGTGCACACCTGTGTATGCGCATTGCGCACACACTTGTGCACTCTAATATTTCCCGCGCAGATAGCTAATCTCTATGGAGATTGGCCGCCGTGGCCGAAATTCGGTCGGGAGGTCATTATTTTGCTACATGAGGCTAATGAGGAGCGGTACTTTTTCACGAATGATTTTAATGGGCAATAATTAATTAATTATTTAATAATTGACTTACTCCTGTTAACAGTTAGCACATATAACTGTGAATTGTTTTCGTGGACAAATAAATCCTTTATCTACTTATCTTATTATTATGTAATAAAGGAATACAGTTAACTGCCAATAAAAAAAATATGCAGTTTTATTTTAATCTGTGTTTATTATATTAGTCTGTTCAATAAATATGCAGGTATCGATTGTTTTTCTACTTCTCAACCCAGTAATAGTTAATAAGCCAATAGTTTATTTTAATTTTATTTATTATATTTATTTTATTTATTTATTTGTAAGTTATCAACAGCTTAGGTTATGGAGACGATTCTAACAGTCAATTTATTGTTTAGACAGATACTTGTACATGGTTAATACGTCATCCGACTACGGCTGGGTACAATGTACCGCCAGCAACCCGGTGGGACGACAGGACACTCCTTGTTCGTTCCACATTTTACCAGCAGGTAACTAACGTATGTTTTTAGAACTAGAAATATATTTCTAATTTAACCCTTCTTTAGTATTCAGGTTATACATTGTCATACTAGCTAATGACCGCGACTTGGAATTAGTTTTTTTAATTCCCAGGGGAACGTCTTGATTTTCCGGAATAAAAAGTAGCCTATGCCACTATCCAGGTCCTCAACTATCCCATGCCAAAAATCAAGTCATCACTGCGGCGTGATTGAAGGACAAACTAACAAACAAACACACTTTCGCTTTTATAATATTAAGTTTAATTTAATCCTTTAGTATTCAGAGAATATATTATCATAATAAGTCAAGAACATGCGCATATTTATAAATCTTATAAAAGAGAGTTTTATAAAGCTTATGCGACTTTTTACATATAGTATATTTTCTTTTTTAAATACGCTAGCGCTATATAAAGCGCTATATAGGCTAGCGCTTGGCTGCAATCAGACCTACTTTCAAGTCATCGCTTTTGCCAAGAAGATGCCTATTCATTCTTGATTTATACAGGTATATTAAAAGAGGAGGGAAAAACGGAAACCGGGAGGGCATTCCATATCCTAGCGTTTCGAATTAGGAACTTATATTATTAGTGAAAATAGCTTTATATTTTCACATACCTACATGCATATCTCTCTTAAAATCAAAACATACTGTTACACATTATTACTGTTTGTCATTATATCTCATGAAACAGGAAGCATAATATCAGTCAAATTGACTCGTTTCTTATCATCCGATTTAATCTGCGGATACCGACGCCATATTGAATATAGTTAGTTTAAATACGAGTGTTTTGACGATGGTAATTCGGTCTCCTGCAGGCAGACTCAACGATTATTGAATGCTTTTGTGTTTAGATCGCAATTTGGTTTAGAGCTTAACGATAGCAATCGTGGCCATACCAAATGAATATTGTCTTTAAGTTTAACTAACTTTTATCTTATTACATTAAATCTCTCGTGGAACCGCTACACGTTGTCACCATTCGCTCGTGCAAGTTCCAATTGAGAGTACAAATATATTATAACGGTCTTATTCATAAAAAGATATAGAAGCTTTATTAGCTTGTTATAAGCAAATTCTCAAAAAACATTATTCATAAACGTTCAATAGTGCTATATCGCTCTATAATTATTCAATAGCGGCTCTATAATTTTAACATGGTGGACCCTACTATAAACCCTTATTAAAGAACAAGATGGCCGTCTTGTCCTCACACAGCTGATAATTTGATTGTGAGTTTTGAAGTGAGATGTCAGTGAGGTTATTTTATTGCGTATAAAAAGTGCGTATATGTAAATAAACAAACAAAACTTCGCAATCAAACCCAGGTGACTGATTCGTAGTCAACTCAGTGAGACATAGATCGGATTAACAAATGTCACACATGCGTTACTTTTTTATTCACGGAGCGTAGAGGCCAGTATTTTTGCCATTTTGTCTATGAATTTGTCAGTACGACAACTTAATAAAGCGAAACCAACCTATAGCGAGAATTTAGTGGTGAGAGGTTTATTGGACCTTTATGAATAAAGAAAGTTATGAAACGTTTAATAGGCCTAATGAGCATTTTAGCTAATGAACATTGTAAACCTATAATAAGGGATTTTTATGAATAAGACTGTAAGTGTTTATTAATACCTACTTCTGGATTGTCCGTTACAATACTCTATAGGCTTAGTAATACTATATCTTTTTCTGTACTCAGAAAAGCCCTCGTCAGTGAAGAACTGCGAGATCACGAACGTGACCTATGACTCGCTGACACTCGGCTGTGTCCCCGGACACGACGGCGGACTTCGGCAGTCGTTTTTATTGCAAGTCAGTTTACTTGTATCACGGTATATAACTTTAATTTATTTTGTTTCACGTAGAACAACTTGTGCCACTTATGATAAGTCAAGACTCTCCCACCAGTTCGGAAAGTTAATTTTGACTGCTCGCATCGCAAATCTGCTGAGAAGAGCCGGCAAGATACTCAGCAGCTCTTCTCATAAAAAGAAAAAGGTTACACTTTGTAAATAATATATAATTTGTACGTTACGTAACAAATATTTTGCAAGGAAGAGAAATCACACAAACCAGAGGTTTTTTAATCGAATATGCGAATAAATAATATAATAAATTCATTTTATTCGCGTAAACCTCCATATGATTTCTCGTGTTTACAGAATTGCGAAAAAAAATCGAGAGAATGTTTTACGCTCTGCGAACGTAGCTTTTTACTTTTTAAGTAAGTAAAGTAAGTAAAAACACTTTATTACACACAAAAAAATAACACAACAGAGGTAAAATAAAACGTGACAGAATTTACAACTTGTTAATCACTATGAGTGATCTCTTCCAGGCAACCTTTTTAAGATAGGAGATTGGTTGCATGATGACAGGGCATTGCATTGGTTGCATTTTAACAGGTATACGACATGGCAACGGGTCTTTTGCTCCGGAACATAAGCAGCGACGACCCCCAGTTTGTGGTATGGGGTCTATCCGGCACCAACGCAGTCGGTATTTCCGTACGAGCTTACAACAAAAAGGGGTTCAGCGAGCCCTTCACGCTTTCCTCTAGTTTGTTGAAATACCCTCAGAGGCATACAGGTTCGTAATGTAATCAAAGTCAAAATCAAAAGTCGTTATATATATTTAGTATATTATATGCTTACATCACAAAAATACAAAAGAAACAGAGGCCCAATTGTCTAGCCAATCGTAATCATTTGACAGCTCATTACGTATAACTCGAACTTTTTAAGGAGTTCATACGTGATTTTTGACGTTTAGGCATCTGTGAACACCTTAAACAGGTCGAATAATACGTTTGACAAACGATTACGATTTTCATACACAACCGGGGGGCAGGTTACAATCAAGAAAACGTAGGTACAATAAGGTCATAACACTAAGTAGCGATCTCTTCCAGACAACCTTAGCGCTAGGTAGAAAATGAAGAAGAGAAAACGACAGGTAATGCAAATTATTGCATTGTAAAATGTACTTATTTAGTTGTTAATCGACCTTATAGCACATTTTGTACTCCCAAATCCAAATCTTTGAGTAGTCGACGATACATTATATTCAGCCCCTCGATTGTGTAATTAAATCGTAATCGTTTGTCAAATGTATATTTCGACTTGTTTAAGACCTGTTCACAGATTCCTGCACGTATGAGTATGTATGAACTTCTTAAATAGTTTGAGTAATACGTTTTAAGCTGTCGAATGATTACGATTTGCTAAAACAATTAGGCCTCTGTTCTCTTATGTCGGCTACCTACTAGCGTTATCATTTTAGTCACTGAAAAAACGGCCTTAAATACAATATTAATATGATGATGGCATGGATGGATGGATAATAAGCTACAGCTTGGGTCCGATTTCATGATAATATTATTTCCGTATCAAATGAAAGTCTTTAGTAAATCTAGGGCACAAAAAATAATGTTTTGAAATTATATTTTGATTTATTGCAGTCGCCATCTTGGAGAGTCCGCCATGTTGAATTAATTGACAACATCATTAGCATTTTTATAAACTGTATTCATTAGTGAGTAGTTAATTGAAAGAGCAAACTGGTTCGTTCAAGTTATTTCGAGTTTGATGATCCATTTTTCCAGCTGTATTTTATCGGCACGCAATGGAATAATCTACATTCGTTTACTTTTAAATTAAAAAAGATAAATGTTATAAATCATATCAATAATGGCGTTTTGACACGTTACACCCGGAATTTAGTAAACGAACGTTAATCATTTCGTTTTAATTAATGCCAAAATGTATATTTACTATTTTACTGCGTGAAATTCATCATGATAGAATTGGAATTAACACAAGACTAGTTCCACTTTCCGTTTGCTGTGTGAAAATTGGCTGTCAAAGTCGTTCTTTAGATTATGTAAATAGGCACGTATTAATTTGTGTCACTGTAGTACTATTTTGGTCACTAATATATAAAAATACTACCTGATGCCCGCGACTTCATCACCGTGGATTGAGGTATTTTGGTTCCCGCGGCTCCTTAATTTTCCGAGATAAAAAGTAGCCTATGTATTCCAGACTTTAATCTTACTCCGTGCCAAGTTTCATCCAGATCCGTTCAGCCGTTTTGGCGTGGTTGAGTAACATACATCCATTCATCCATCCATAATTATACATTATTTCATACATCGATGCATTGTAAGACATCAATTTCTTATTTGCTAATTACACTTTATATTCTCCTAAACTCTTACTGTCTTACTCTTACTCTTTTAGGTGCTTATAAGCTGTCCAATGCGGGTTGGCGGGCTTTAACTACTATTATCATTCTAGTGATAAATGATAATAAGCGGGACCGACGGCTTAACGTGCTCTCCGAGGCCCCCGTGAAAACATCATCATCAGCGTCTGAAACACCGCCAACTTCCTAACTCCGGGCTGGTACTGAGAATTTCTAATCAGAAAACCCCAACACTTAATTATGGCCCGACCGGGGAATTGAACCCGGGACCTCGTCGGCCGCAGTCCAACATGATAGCCACTAGACCAACGAGGCAGTCATCGTTACCTGTAAATAATTAAGTAAGTAAGTAAATATTGTTTTAGCAAACGTGCCCGTGCGTGTGGAGTTGACAACGGTTCTGGTGACAGTTCTGTGCGCTGTGGCCATCATAGCGGCAGTCACGGCTGTTTCTGCGTTCATCTTCTGCTGGAAATATTGCCACAAGAGAGAGGGTGAGACGTAACCATAAGCGGAATTTACATGACGAAACTGAAATTAATTTTTTGATCTCCGTGGCGCAGTGTTTAGCGCTGTTGTCTTAACGTGCGGAGGTTCCGGGTTCGATCCCCGGCAGGGTCAATTTGGGAATTTATAATTTCTGAATTTTCCCTGGTCTGGCCTGGTGGGAGGCGGCCGTGGCTAGTTACCACCCTACGGCAAAGACGTGCCGCCAAGCGATTTAGCGTTCTGTTACGACGCCGTGTAGAAACCGAATAGGGGTATGGGTTTAATATAACTGTCATATTCCTAACAGGTTAGCCCGCTACCATCTTAGACTGCATCATCACTTAGCATCAGGTGTGATCGCAGTCAAGGGATAAGTTGTAGAGGATAAAAAAAAAATTCCTACGTGCACGAAATTTTATGCCGGTTGAAATTTCATGGAACTAATGTCATGCGACTAATAAAATATTAGTAACCTCGGTTGTGTGTGAAATTCTCATAGGCTTTGCTCACATTAAAGTTCGATTTTCAAAAAAAATTCTAACTCATATTTTAAAACCCCCTTTAGGTGCTTTTTTCAAAAATCCTTTCTTGGTATAGGCCTATGTCATAATAGCTATCTGTACGCCCAGCACAGCCTAATCCGTCCAGTGGTTTGAACTGTGCGTTCATAAATCAGTCCGTCAGTCACCCTTTCCTTTTAACTTTATACTAATTGTTTAGATTCTCAAAACAAGCACGTTAAGGATTTCAATAAATTGAAAATGTATGTGCACGGAGTGAATTTTATCCATTGAGAAACACCTAAATAATGTACAAGTACCTACTGAAGGGTTTTTAATACATAAAATGGCTTACAGATAATATGAAGAATGAGAAAACGCATCGTAAACAAGACGAGATATCCAACATACCACTCACTGGCACTACGGAATGCGAGAGTGTTGACAGTTTAGGTAAGTTTCTAGGCTTTGACCACTTTACACTCGGACAAGTTTACCTGTGCGTGTGGCTAAATTCGGAACTAACAGCGTCTACTCTGTGGTGATCAAAATATGTTCATTTTTAATAGACAGTGGCGCCTCCATCACACGCACAGATAAGTTTGCCAACTATACTTACTTGGGTACAGATACTTCAACTCATCGTGCATCATGCTAATACTATATTGCTCCTAGATATAATAGATCCTTCGCTAACCTTCCGGGGGCCTAGTAGGAGTTTTCTTTTTTTGCTTATACGATCGCGTTAATTTCGATTTGTACGGAATTGTCAAGCGCTTGATGACATATCACAGCTGGCGCTCTATTAATTTCATATCAATTACAATTTAATTAAAGTTAACTTTAACGCGATCGAATACGTGAAAAAACTCCATCAATGTTCTGTGTCTGAATTCAAAGTTTTTTTTATTGAAGTGAAAACTTCTGTAGGCTCGTTGAGCACTTTTTGGTAGGGGGTAAAAAGTGACCGACATGCTCGCGAACATATAAATAATAGCGAATATACATTCGAAATTAAACTTTAATGACTTAGTGTTAAGGTTTATGTTTTAATAATTATCATTAAAAAAAAAAATTTAAAAAATCTTGCGTTTTCACTTCTATCGGCAGTCCCTATGACTGACTGACTTTTTCGGCATAAATTACAAGGAGTGCTGAACACAGAACATAAGACCGTAACGTAAATTACGCATTGCATACCTATTAACTATCATCGAACTACAAATAAACATGCCCTTTTATACACAGTAATTTATCAAAGCAGTAGTAATTCAACAGACTATAAAATTTGTCATTCCTTTGTCACCAGATAAGAATCCAGACATAATACCGATCGAGGGTAAAATTAGCGATAATTGCTCTAATAAATCGTCAGCGACCGACTACAGTTCAATAAGACCGCTCCTATCGAAGTCCGAACCAGATAAATATGATTCCAACTGCGAAAGGCATTACGATCACAACGAGCCTTGCAACCAATACGTCCAAGTTAGACCACTAGACTTCCGAGTACACCAATTCCAGCATGGTATGCATATGCCAAACATTGGCCCCAGCATACAGGGCTATACAAACATGAGTCACATGCCCAACATTGGACCAAATGAGTGTAGGACGTCGTACGATAAAGTGTATGAAAATTGGTTGAAGTATAAAAATTCTTTGCCGCTTAATACTAGTGGATTGGTAAGTAATTTTTTTAAATTATTATAGTCGTTCTATACGCGTCTGGATTAGATACATGACCAACGTTGGACCGAAAATACTTCCAAGCCAGACCGCTGGATTTTCGAGTACACAAATTCCAACATGCATATGCCCAAGTATATCATATAATACACACATGAGTCACATGCCCAATGTTGGACCAAATGAGTGCAGAGCGTCGTACGATAAGGTGTATGAGAATTGGTTGAAGTATAAAAATTCTTTGCCGCAGAACACTAGTGGATTGGTAAGTTATTTTTTAAAATTATAGCCGTTCTACACGCGTCTAGATTAGATACATGACCAACGTTGGACCGAAAATATGTCCAAGTTAGGCCACTGGATTTCCGAGTAAGTACACCAATCCCAACATGACATGCATATGCCAAACATTGGCCCAAGCATACAGAGCTATACAAACATGAGTCACATGCCCAACGTTGGACCAAATGAGTGCAGGGTGTCGTACGATAAGGTGTATGAGAATTAGTTGAAGTATAAAAACTATTTGCCGCTGAATGGTGGATAGGTAAGTTATTTTTTTTAAATTATTATTGTTGTTCTCCACGCGTCTAGATTAGGATATATATATGACCAACGTCGGACCGAAAGTTTGATGTAATTTGCGTCACTGGGAGAACAAAACGGGTCAGGGTGCATTTTTGGCAAATATCACTTGCAATAACATAGGAGATCTTCATAATGTTTTAAAAGTTGTGTTGAAGGATGCCAATCTGCATATGGTCAGTGTGGTGTACTTTTTCCTTAGCACTCTCTTTCTTAGAGAGTGGACCGATGATGTTTTGATGATGGTAGTGATGACCCATACCTACTAATACTATAATGCGTTTTATTGACTGCCTCGTTAGTCTAGTGGTTAACACGTTCGACTGCGGCTGTCGAGATCCCGGGTTCGAGTCCCGGGTCGGGCCATAACAAGTATTGGGTTTTTCTGACAAGAAATTCTCAGTACTAGCCCGGAGTTAGGAAGTTGGCGGTGTTTCACCCCCGTGCCTCGGAGAGCACGTTAAGCCGTCGGTCCTGCGTCTGATCTCTTTCCGGGCTTGTCGGATTTTCCGTCCCATCGGGCTATGACAGTAAAGGAACAGAGAGTGCACCTGTGTTTGCGCACACACTTGTGCACTATAATATCTCCCGGGCAGATGGCTAATCTCTCTGAATATTGGTCGCCGTGGCCGAAATTCGGTCGGGAGGACATTACTAATACTATGCGATAGTTTGTCTGACTTATGTCTGTCAGTCCATTTGTTTGTCTGTTAACTTTTTACTTTCGATCAGTTTTGCAGATTTAGTACACAGAAAGTTTTCCGAACATGGCTACTTTTTTTCCTGGATAAATCAAAGAGTTCCCAAGGGGATTTTAAAAACTTAAGTACATGCGATTGAAATTGGGGGCATTATTAAAGTATATCATATCATACCAACGTTATAAATGCGAAAGTGTTTGTTTGTTGGTTTTTCCTTTAATCACGCCGCAACGGATTGATGTGATTTTTTCATCGGTATAGTTGAGGACCTGGAGAGAGACATGGGTACTTTTTATCCTGGAAATTTAAGGAGTTTTCATGGGAATTTAAAAAAACTTATTCCACGCAGACGAAGTCGCGGGCATCAGCTAGTATATTATATTTGACATCAAATAACGTTGTATTATTATTAATAGCAAATTAAAGTCACAATACGCTGTCTGTAAAGTTGAAATTAATAGTCATTATGAAAATTGAATACGAAACTGCAAACAAAAATAAGTGCTTATTACATTTCTGAAACTTGGGAGATTTAATAAAAAGCTTTTATTTGTTAGCAGTAATACAAAGTCTTATTAATGTCAATTAGGGCAAAGGTGGACGACCGAATTTGGTCTGAGACTGACTTATCTGACAGCGGTTGTCTTTTTGCACCTAATTCTATTTTATGCAAGCATAATATAACTAAGACAACGCAAATAGTTCTTTATATTGGCGTATGTTAACTAGTTTGACGATCTTCTCGGCGTAGTGGCTCTTATGAAAAAGCCCTGGGTTCAAATTCCGGCAGGTTCAATTTGGGAACGTATGCCATCAATTGCTGGTCTAGTAAAAGGCTTCCGCTGAGACTTATAACCGTCCGAAAAAAATCCGTGCGCCTTAGTTACAAGTTTACAACATGTCATGTAGATTCTGTCTATTACTATCTCTAGTTATATTGGTTGTACTGTCTGTATGTATCTGTCTATTAGCTACTTGGCAACGTCATTATTATTTTTCAAAACATTTTCAGATTTTGTGGACCAATGACATTGCAAAGTAACTTACTGACGTAATAATAAATACAAAATAATGAGTAATTTCGGCCGTAAGAATACATCGTCAGTCGTCATTTATCTTCTAGTGAGAATTGGGATCACAATAACTTAGAGTTCTTATTAATTTTTCCGGTTCCGTATCTAGTTTTTAGGACACCTTTTTATATAGCAGTCACCACGGTGCTAGGAAAAACTGCTTCATTTTTTGTAGATGACTGCGAAATATCCTATACTTTACTTTCGATGATTCGGGACTGCCGTTAATCGGTCGTCTGCGGCAACTCTTATACGCGATCTTATCAATGTCACTTGCTAACAATGATAAATTTCTGCGAGCCGCGTTGTTTTTTTCTTCATTTATGTCTGCGTATCGTAACTCCGGATTGTAATTATCTAAATTACTTGTTGCCTGTGTTTGTTCAGTATCTCGATTTACTGACTTGAATAAGAAACTGGGCCTTGATTAATAGCTTTCAAGGTTATATCCATCATTATCATCATTACTTTAATCCATTGCCGGATCACTGCTTAGAGCGGCTATAGTCCTTACGCACCACCACGCTGGCCAATTGCGGTTTGGCAGACTTCGAATACTTGTGTAATTATTATTGTTTTTAGGTTGTGCGATTTCTAAGTGTAGTTCTTATGATTCTTGCGATATTATAAAATGCCACCTTATTTTCCAAATATAAAACCACATTTTTTTATTTTTATTGGTATCTTGACAAATATTAATTGAATTTAATATTGTTATTAAATTCAGTCTTTCCTCAACCTTATAATGTAGTCCAATTACATCCTTACTTAATCCTTACCTCTTAGAATATGTTCATGTTACAGATGCTTTAAGTCTTGTACTTAATAAGTATTACCACTTAATTCTTAATAATTAGCTTGCATAAGGTTGTTTAATACAAACTCCTTTTTTTTATTCCTTAAACAGATGGGCCACGAAAAATGCAACTCAGACAGACAAAACTCAAACTTAAACTCACATTCTTTTATTCAAATAAACTTATTAAAAGTGCCTTTGAATCGTCGAGCGAATCTTCCACTGGTTCGAAATGCCATTCCTACCGAGAAGAACCAGCAAGAAACACGGTGGTTGCTCTTTTTAAACAATTATTATAATAATGTGTACATAAGTGGCATTGCTGGAGCGTGTCATATCTATGCTCCTCTATCATTTACATAATGTTCAACAGTATAGTAAGCTTTTTTCAGGAGCATACTTTTAATGGATTTCACAGTGTATAGGCAAGTTTAAAATAGGTTGTGAAATATTGACAAACTAGCTTACTAATGCAATTACGTAAGCCGCTATAAACCTTCCTTTCCTTGCAGCTTCCGGTGGAGCAGTGTATGCCACCTGAATTATATCAGCCCGGGATATACAGCGGGCTACGGAATCCTCTACACCTAGCGCAGATGCCAGAAATAGATCCTTACTTGGAACCTGGGCTAATGCAGGATTTTAGGACCAATACACCCCCAGTGCGAGTCAACCCTGAGAATTCTAGTGTTTATTATAATAAAACTTCATTGGATCGAGTTGCTAGTACACTGCCGCATAGGAAGCCTAATGGTGAGTTGATTTATTGATGTTGAGTAGGTACTAGAAGATGACGATGCGATTCGTCCGCGTGGACTAAGTTTCCTTTCCGATTTTGATGAAATTTGGTATACGAGAACATCCCGTCTCGTGTACCAAATTTCATCAAAATCAGAAAATATGGGCCTTTACAGCGTAGCAGATATTATAGCCAAACAGACGATATTATTTCGCCTTTATAATATGAGTATGGATTTATTGGATTTTGCAATAGCAAATTCTTGTATATTAATAATAATAATAAATAAATCGTTTATCGCAAGAAAATCGATTAAACGATTTTCATGAAATTTTGTATGCAGGGGGTTACGGGGGCGATAAATTGATCGAGCTAGGATTCATTTTTAGAAAATTTTAAATATTTATTCATATTTCTTCAGTATATAATTTGTATTTAAATCCAAAAAACACGATTTACCAAAAAAAATACCGGTCACCCAGGTAGTACTAATATTATTTATAATACTTTCGCATTTATAATGTTACTTAATGTTTGTTACTCAATCACGTCAGAACGGCTGAACGGAACTGAATGAAATTTGGCACTGAGATAGATTATAGTCTGGAATAACACATAAACTATTTTTTATCCCGGAAAATTTAAAAATTCCCGCAACCAAAACCTTCAATCATCGCTGACGAAGTCGCGGGCATCAGCTAGTATAAGTACAATATGAAATGAATAACTATCACGAAATACTGAGTACAAAGTTTGTTCCAAATAATAGTACTTAGTAGTAAGTACTTAGTAGCATGTTTACTCCATAAAAGTTCGTCGAATAAAATAAGTACATTCCACGATGCAATGCTAACGCGAGTTAGTTGGGTAAATCTGAAACTTTACTTAGCTAACCAAAAGTTTTGAAGGTAATGTCCGAATTTAGTTGTCTTCTTTGACTTTGTTGCTCTATTGCTGTGTTGCAGAATAATGTGTGTCTTACCTAAGACACATTATTCCGGATATTATTCCTTTATATTCTGCTGACCGAAATTCGGCGACGTCGTCCTCAATTGACACTAGCAAACTCAGAAGATTTTTTAAATATTTGTCGACCTCCCTGGCACCGATGTAAACGTGGTGTAGCAAGTGAGAGGAAAGCCTAATACTAAACTATATTTCTGCCAAACCTGGGAACCAAACGAAGGATTTCGTTGTCACACACATATTTTAAAGGCGAAAGCTTGTATGTGTGTGCGTTTGTGTTACTCTTTCAAGCGAAAACTACTGGACGGATTTGGCTGAAATTTGGAATAGAAATAGATTATACCCATTACGGGTGGTAGTAATCACATAGGCACTTTTTATCCCGGAAAATTAAAGAGTTCCCGCGGGAACCAGAAAACCTCAATCCACGCAGACGAAGTCGCGGATATCAGCTAGTTGTATATAATTTAACTACACACAAGGCATATAAATAAATTTCATTAGATAAGCGACCAGGCGCTAACTTGTCATACCTTTAACTTAAAAAATCCATTAGTTACTTTGTAAAGCACTTATGTAAAAACAAAATATTTGCAAGTCAGCTTTTTAGGAATGCGTCAAGTCAAGGGCGGTATTTAAATTCATACCCAAAAGGGACAAAATAAGGCGTGAAAATAAATTAACTTGACACTTGGTAAACTGTTTTTCATAATTGCTATTTGCGTTTGAAATAAACAAGTACTTACGGGGTCAAGAACATGGGTAATCGATAATAATATTTATATACGAAATTCGGTCTGTCTGTTCAAGAGTTAAGAGCTGAAGCGATCGTGACGGAATTTGACACATAAATAGCGTACATGTGATACATTTTTTCTCGAAAATAACAGAGTTCCCACGGGAAACTTGGTGGATTTCAATTACCTACTGCGATTTTAACTAAAGGTGTATAATGCTTGTAGGGTTGCCTAGTTACGGCTCAAGCTTACAAAGAGATAAAGGCTGAAAAAGGCATGCGACAATATTATGGCATGCAACAAAATAATGGAAGTATTAATTTTGCGACCACATTCTAGTTCATACTTCAACAATGTATAATGTGTCGACCATTCTTGCTACATTAGACTCTACCATTCTGCCCTTTGGCATGCCATAATGTCGCACTGTTGTTATGGTGTAAAAGTCTGTCAAGACTCAAGAGTAAGTATAATAGTTAAGTTTTCAATTTTGTTCACAGTAACTACATCACAACTGGAAATAAAACCTAGCGGGCTTAAAACCGTCGACACCAACTCCAGACAACCCGAAGACAAACCTGAGGGCAGGTGAGAAAATACCGAGTTTTATGCAGAAACCAAAATGTAGTTCCGCACAAAGTGATCTAGTGCAAAATATGGACAGTTGTAACTGTAAAAATAATAATAAAAACTACATAATAAGGGTATGTGTGTACTGCTATGATCCGAATTCGAGTAAATCCTTCTAAGAACTCCGCAGTATTTGAAATGAGTGGATTTAGTTCCAGATTTATTTATTGTTCTGGAGGATTATAAGATTTTACATGTCACCAACGTTGCCAGAGTTCCAGCGTCGAAAAAATTCAGCGTTAAAGAAAATTGGTGTTATCTGCGCTATTCTTCTACAGCTCCAAGAGATGCATCTAAGCTACCTTGCAAAATTAAAATGAGTGCTATTAAATTATCTACTATAAATCAGGGATCTATAAGTCCATTTTACATAGACGCTAATGTGTTTGGACGCACAAATTCAATCAACGTTATAAGATGTAAAATCTTAAGCCAATTCTATTGAGTATTTTCTTTGTGGATTTTATATTGAGTTTGTTGCACAAGAGCCCTTCGTGATTTTTCGCAATCGGCTATATTCAAGTGAAATTGTTTTTATTAATCTTTAAATTATTATAAGAATAAGGACGGAAACAAACTTGAACGTTTTCTTTTCAGATTCGAATTCTTTTAGTGTCATATCAGCAAAAATTTTAAAATAAAAATTGATAATAGGTAGCTAATAAACGAAGGCATCATAATTGACTATTTGAGTCAGATCTGAATATATTTTTTGTATGGCTAGTATTAAGGCTGCGACAGTGTGGCATGCCATTTATGGAAACATTGATTTTGCGGTTTTGAGCAGCATGCGGCAGTTTACACCGCCACATGCTGTAGCGCCACCGAACTGGAAAATTGCGGTACGAAAGTCAGCCGACAATTATTGCTACTTTAGCCCTGTGGCATGCATCAATGTCGCACTGCGTTGCTCTGGCGTAAAATGGCCTTAACTATTCAAATAAGTGCTGCGGCGTTTTAAAAGTATGGTTCCGACTTTATACCCTTCAATAAAGTGTCCATTCTTATTGAGTTTCATAATAATATTGAAATAATATGATTATTCAAAATATTTTGAAAGCTTGTATAACAATATGAAAGAAAAATTATCTGATAGTGCTCTTTATTGGTAATTTTTTACGAGAACTATCCACATGGTAGTAATTATTAAATAATTATAAAAAAGTAGTCTAGGTTTTTAATGTAAAACTTACCAATAAACAGGCAAGTGAATATTTTATTCAAATATAATTATTGGCTTCTACTACACATTGGCCTAATTCGTTTGGTGACAGCAGGTTAGGTGAACGCTAAGTAAACGATTGATAAGTATTTTGGCCGAATGCATGTGGTCAATGTGTACTGGGCATTTGATTAAATTTTACGTTTATTATTGGAATGTATAACATTTATTGTGAAAATCTATGAAAATATTACAAAGAATATTATGTCAATTGTGCTTAAAAATATAATTGTTGTCTTAACTTCTTTCTAACGGCTTAAGACTGAGATTTTAATATAGTATAGGTAATTTATCGATTGTTCATAATAATAATATCTATTGAATAATAACTAATCCAAAATGGACGTGAGTATGAAAATTACATATTAAAAATATTATTACTGTTGTAAAATTGTATATATTTATTGTAAATAGTTAAAAATTATTCGATGTACAGATAAATAAATAAATAATTGATAGAGAATGTTGCCATAATAGATAAGAATTTGACTTTTATTCGGTTTTGTTTTTAAACTTGACGCTATTCGGGGCAAAAGAATATTGTATAATAGAATTTAAATCAAAATTTAAGCGCACATGTTGGTTTTTGAAATACTGATCGAACTAAATATATCGATAAACATGGTTTACATGATTACAAAAAACACAATCGGACAAGCTTGTGTTTATGTTACAGATAACTTAAATTATAATAAAAATAAATTAGTAAAATAATTAATAAATTGTATAAAAATCGAGTAATTTCAGAATGGGAATTCTTGTCCCGTAACGCGTCTCGTGGAGAACAACCCTAACATAAAATTAATCATAAGAAATCACGAGCTTCTGTGGAAGTTAAAAATTACCAATTGGTTTAAGTATTATAAATAATTATATTGATTAGTCTATGCCAGTGGTCAGCAAAGTGCGGCTCCAGAGCCGCATGTCGGTGGCTCTTTGACACCTTAAGTGCGGTTTTTGCTGTTCTTTCCTTTTTCGGTTCTACATATATATGCGAACAATCCTTTTCAAGCATGAACATTATCAAGAGTAAACTGAGAAGTCGTCTTATTGATGAGAACTTGGAATCATGCCTAAAATTTAAAACAACAACATACAAACCTGACTTACTCAAACTTTCCAACGAGATGCAAGCACATTGTTCGCACTAATAAATATTTATTAGGTATGAAATTTAGTTTTATTTAGTGTAGTACTTATTTAGTGTAATAAAAGTTTACTAAATGAGCAGATTTGGCTCCCAATTTTTTTTTTAATTGTTGTAATGTTCATATTTGGCTCTTTGGCTAATAAGTTTGCCGACCACTGGTATATGCGCACACGAGCCGATTTTCCATTTAGATAGCTTCAACGTGATAGTCTAGCCGCGCCTGGTATCTAGACTTTATTACTAGGCGCGGCTTGATGAGAGAGCGATGGGTCGATAAGATCGACGCGGAGAGTCGATTCGAATCGAGTCGAATGAATAAGTTTTTACATTACAAATTCGATTGATCGTATTAAGTAGCCTATAATTACAAACCCGATCAAAAAGAGGTTTAAAAAGCCAATTTTCCAAGTGAATCGGTTCGGAAAAATCGTGTCATGCGCGGTAGACTAACTATTAAAGATTCTTAATTTTAAGTTCGTAATTAAAATTACGTCGTTTAAATTACTGTACTTATTGTGAAAGATATATTATTGTTTTTATTTTTAATTGTAAAAGCGTGTATATGTCTACCTTTTATATTCAATTTTAGCTCTCTTTTTTGTCTCTCATCAAACTTTATTTTCTTATTGTCAATGGTTAAACTTCAATTTATTTTTGTGAAAAATGTGTATGAAAATTAAAATATTAGGAATTATCCAAAAAATTATCTAGCTATTCAGTATTCAGAATGTACCTATGTTGATTATTGAGTTAATTTGAAAAAGGGTTAATTAAGTTTAAGTTTGTATTGATAATTAATAATACTTAAAAGTGTGACACAGAATATAACAACATTGTTAAAATATCTACAGTTCATAATAATTTTCGTTTCTTAAAAAGAAATAAATGTAATTTCTATGTGAAAAACAGTATTTTTATTTCGTGTCTGTAATAATAGGTACAATACATAATTATATAATAGGTACAATTTCGTAACAACTACTGAACTGCTTTTGTAAAAAAAACCGTTGAAATATTGATATCTCAACGGCTGCCACCCTACCGGCAAAGACGTGCCGCCAAGCGATTTAGCGTTCCGGTACGATGCCGTGTAGTAATCAAATACGGGTATGGGTTTCATATAACTGCCGTACCCCTAACAGGTTAGCCCGCTACCATCTTACACTGCATCATCACTTACCATCAGGTGAGATCGCAGTTAAGGGCTAACTTGTAGCAGATTAAAAAAAATACCTCTACAAAGATGGCGGCATCGAAACAGCTGATGTTTAACTAGTATGGCGGCCATTTTATTACCGCACTAGCTAAAAATTAATATTACCGCTCTTTGTAAGTTCACAACTGTGAACCTACAAAGTGTGTGAAACCGATAAGGGGTATGGGTTTAATATAACTGCCTTGCCCTTAACAAGTTAGCCCACTAACATCGTACAATGCATCATCACTTGCTATCAAATGAGACAGCGGTCAAAGGCTAACTTGTAATGGATAAAAAGAACTGTGAGATAGAAGCAGGTGTTACTTAGCAGAAGTCCATGATAATGTAAGAAGTAGAACTTTAATTCGCTACAGTAAGTAAATCAAAGTGGTACCGTATGAAGGTACGTTGAGAATAATTTGGAAGATTTGTGTGGTGTGGTGAATATAGCAAGATACATTCTGTGCCACATAGATTTACTTACTGTGGCGGATTATAGCGAATTAAAGTTCTACTTCTTTTAATAAAAAGAACTGTTTTATTTCTGGAGAATAATTACATTGGATGAACACAGCCGCTGGCGCCACGAGCTGACTTCGCAACTTATTTTGAGTATTATGGTAGGTAAATAAAGTTACTTTAATACTATAAATTATTCAGAAGCAAAAATTGGCTTCTTGGAAGTATAAGACGTTATCGTATTTCACAAAATGGGTTAAATGTTTTTAAAGTTTGGCATGAAAGTAACATATTTTGCTTAATTTGGATTTACTTATTAGAATTTTATCGTACCTACCTACTAGTTATTTGGTAAAGGTTTTTAGTTTAATAATTCACAGTTAAGCAGATTTTTTAAGAAAATTGTTTTAAAATAAAAATACAGATAGGCAGGTATGGCCCACCACAGGCCAATACTGAAAAAAATGTAGCTGTACCTACTTACCTACCAGAAGTACCTACTGAGAGTTGTTTTTGCGTTTTGACTTCAAAGGTAAGTAAACCAAGATATCTATTACTACCACCACTGCAGCAGATTAACGTCCCACTGCTGGGCACAGGCCTCCACGCTCATACCTACATAATATTATTATAGAACATCGATATTTTTAGGGTTCCGTACCTCAAAAGGAAAAAAACCGAACCCCTAATGGATCACATTGTTGCCCGTCCGTCTGCCTGTCAAGACCCTTTTTCTCAGGAACGCATGGAGGTATCAAGCTGAAATTAATATCAAATACTCAGGTCTACTCCTCCTTGGAGCTGTGAAAAAATCAGACTTCTACGCCAACGCAATCAAAAGATACAGGCCGTTTATGCTGCAAATTTTCGACACTCGCGAGGGAATCAAAACCTACAGGGTACTTCCCGTGAACTGAGAATATTAAAATTTGGTACATACGAAGCTACGTCTTAAAGCACAGATAAAGGAAAAATTGCGAAAAGCATACATTTTTAGTTACATCATATAATAAAAATATTTTTTATAATTTTAAACTTACTACAGGTTTCTACGGAACCCTCTGTGCGCGAGTCCGACTCGCACTTGGCCGGTTTTTTTCTATTATGTTAGTATGTAGTAATAATGCATTACTTTTTTTCATTATATCTCATGAAACAGGAATTATAATATCTGTCAATTTCACTCGTTTCATGTCATTCGATTATTAAATCGAACCTACCTACTATTTTCCGCAGATTACTGCGGATACCGACGCCATATTGAAAATAGTAGGTACTTATGAATACGAGAGTTTGAACGATGGTCTCCTGCAGGCAGACTCAGCGACTATTGAATACTTTTGTGTTTAGATCGCAATTTGGTTTAAAGCATAAAGATAGCAATGGTAGCCAGATCAAATGAATATTGTCTTTAACTTTAGCTAACTTTTATCTAATTACATTAAATGTCTCGTGGAACCTCTACACATTTAACCATTTACTCGTGAAAGTTCCAGTTGAGAATACAAATATATTAAAAGTGTCTCAATAATACATACTTCTGGATTGTCGCTTACAATTAGATAATTTATCTACGATGCCCACGACTTCGTCCGACTGGTTTATGTTTTTTTTTTAATTCAGCGTGTACGCCTTAATTTTCTAGGTTACAGTAATATATGTTCTTCTCCGGGACACAACCTATGCCTGCACCAAATTTCATCAAAATCTGCCGAAAATATTGGCCGTGCGAGCGTAACTAGCAAACATTAGTTAGGATTGTAAAGGTCTAGCCCCACTACAGATCAAGGCACGTAGTGACTAGCGTCAAACATTGTTTGTATGAGTTTGTATGGAGCAGGGCCCACCACGGAGATGCACTGTGACAATGGAGAAGTTTCATGATGTTATGAATATCATTATTAACGCAACGGAAGTAAAATATAGGTTAAAACTAATAAATCTGTGTTTTTTTTAAATCCGTCAATAAATGACTGAGAAATTAATTATTTAAAAAGTTTAATTATTTAATGTACGGCGATTGCTGTATCTTACTTGAGTGAGGAATTTTGTGAGTGAGTTTTTACCTAGCCGAAATTTAATACTTCAAAATTATCTTCACACACAAATTAAGTGCTTTTAATTCAATTATGTCACGTTAGGTCCGTATTATTCTTTCTTTTATTCGGCTTTATAAAGTCGATTTTTAAGGTCGTGTGACATCACACGAACGTAATGCAAGCGCAACTTTAAAGTTTCATAACTTTTTCATTTGTTGAGATATTTTAATGATTCTTTCATATTTTTGTTTTATTTTGTCATAATTTTCATAATGAATTTAAAAAAGGTAAACTTCTCCATTGTACAAAGAATACACACAATACACATAAATATGAATAGAAAATAGATACACATTATATTATAGTCTAATTTATTAGGCAATTTGTCAACGTGGCGGGTAACATAAAACTGTAATTAAAACGTTGACGTTCCAACCATTGACCCACATCGGACTGTAAAATATCTATAAAACAGAAATGGTGTCAAATGTGTTTGCCTGGCGTTTATTTATTGCCCGCTCTAATAGATTTTTTAACCGTTGTCACTTATTTTGATAGAACTTTTTAATTTAGAGAACCATTTTATTTCCATCACTAAAAGTTAGGCCTTGATTGCGATCTCACCAGGTGGTGAGTGAAGATGCAGTCTAAGATGATTGCGGGCTAATCTGTTAGGGGTATGGCAGTTATATTAAAACTCACCACCCTAATCGGTTTCTACACGACATCGCTTGGCGGCACATCTTTGCCGATAGGGTGGTAACTAGCCTCGGCCGAAGTCTTCCGAACGGTCAGATTTCTTAGAAATTCACATAGGACCAACCTGACAGTACCATTTAAATTCAAAAAATTT
Source organism: Erebia palarica (assembly GCA_964035005.1). NCBI lineage: Eukaryota > Metazoa > Arthropoda > Insecta > Lepidoptera > Nymphalidae > Erebia > Erebia palarica. The sequence goes on along the minus strand of OZ035993.1, from coordinate 21,887,240 downwards.
CGTTTTGACGGAATAATTGAGTAAGATTTATAAAAATTTTGATCCGCTATCCCGCAGGAATCTAATTGTTTTTAGGATACAAATTGTGCTATAAACAAACTTAGGGTTGGCAGTGTCAGGTGTGCAAAGTTGCATTCAAATCCGTCCAGTTAGTACTTTGGTGTAATACCGTAACAGACAGACAGACAGAAATATTTATGACTATAGATGATGCCCGTGACTTCATCCGCGTGGTTTGAGTTTTATTTTTATTCGAGCGGGAACTCCTCAAATTTCCGGGATACCTATAAGTCTATGTCCTTCCCCGGGGTGTTTAAAGGTAGGCTATAGAGGTAAATTTCATCCAAATCGGTTGAAAAGATGGGCCGTTAAAGCGTAGCAGACAGACAGATAGACAGACACACTTTCGCATTTTTTTTATTTATTAGTATAGATGTGAAATGTGCAGGAATCGTCCAGTTACAGTTTTTTTATGAGTAAGTATTGATTTATGTTCATTGCATCGTTTGGGTTATAAAAATACGATACCGCCCTGTACTTTTATTAAATAATTTATTTTGAATATAATCTCGGGAGATGCAAATCAGCGAATTGAGCTATAGGATAATAACAGGACGCGAAAAGGCATAAATAAAATTATAACAACGTAAATGGCTGTCATATTTTAATATTTTTACTTTTTTTCAGCCAATGTTGATAATTGGGCATTTATGGATGCGTTAATTCGAGAGTGAGCAAGCAAATATTATCAGGCAATTCACTTCAGACGCACAAGTTGAATGCATGTCACCGAGGTTCGAGATCAAACAAGTAGTCAAATCACTTTTTTAATATTTAGGCTAGCGCTTGGCTGCAATCAGACCTGCTTGCAAGTGGTGATGCAGCTTAAGGTGGAGAGAAGATGCCTATTCAATCTTGATTTGAAGGTACCTATATTAAAAGAGAGAGATATGAAGAGAAAACGAGGCCGTCAAAGAAAGAGGTGGCCAGACATTTTTTCAGAAATCTGTGGGCCGGACTGGATGAGTCAGGCTCGGGACAGGAAGCATTGGAAAAATTTGGGGGAGGCCTACGCCGTAGAGGCGACTGATACGTGAATAAATACTTACATATTCTATTTTTTTTTTTTTTTTTCTGATGACTAAATTGAATTTGATATCTATCATAATATTTTAATTGTAATTATCATGTATTTAATTATATTAGTAATAAGTAACTGACATTGTAATTTGAACTAGTGATTAATTGTATGATAATGTAATGTTAATAATTATTGTAACTTCTAAATGAAATAATCTAATTAAATAATTAACTGTTTAAGCACAAATGAACTATATTGCAAATGAAATGCGTAAAATGTATGTTGTAACTTGTAACGTATTAGAAATAAAGGCTTTATTTATTTATTTATTTATTTATTTATATTAAAAGAGAAGGGGAAAACGGAAGCCAGAAGGGCATCCCAGTGGTCCTAGGTGAGCTACAGAAGCGCCGCCATAGAAAATGACAGACGTAGGTATCTACGCGACAACATAGGCTACGTTAAGGGTCATCTGTTTGATACTGTCGCGTCGGGTCACATCGCGTCGCGTTGCCGCGTTTGTCGCTCACTTAACACAACGGATTAGCTTATCTATGGAACCAGTCAAGGTTTTATGCCTTATTATATGTGACTGTTACTTTGCCCTCAACTTAACTATTATGTTCGCATAGATTTAGGATTTTGTAAAATTTCATTGGAACTCTTTGATTTTCCGGCTTATTGGTCGTTTGTTCAGTCTCTTGTACAAAATTTTATCCAAATCTGTTAAAGAATGGGCTAAGAAAAAGGTAACAAACATAGAGACAGGCAGATTTCGATTCTTCACAAGCTGCAACTTCCAATGAAACGGACCCAATGATGGACTTTACCCTTGGTGATGGAAAAAGTATCTAAATCTGTATTAAAATGGAGTAACATCGCTCAAAATTTTCATCCCCATTCCATATCCCGCAAATAGAAATACGCTAACCTTACTCTTGCATAAGCCCTTCCACGTATAACTTAAATATACGAGGTCCTGTCGGATAAGTTTATCATATCGATACAATCGACGCGACGTTCGAACACACTTCTATAATACCTACAGCCTCTTGTACTTTGCATAAATTTAGAGCCCCGCAGTGTATTTTGAAATATTTTATAATAGCAGTAGGTAGGTATAAAGTAGCTACTTTTCGTTCCCTTAGCCTTACCCCTGTAGCCGCGAACTGGGCAGTTTCGCCATTAATTATGATATTGTGATGTCATAGTGATCGACTTTTCATCCAGTAGTGTCAATTATTGGGCAAAAAAATGACATGGCACTCTCCCCTCGCCCCGCAAAAGTTAGTCGAGCGTGGGACATACCGGTGATACTTCATGTTTTGTTTGACTCTGCCACCGGTTCGGAAAGAAATTCTACCGTGATGAGATATACCGATACTTAAAAGTTAAACGGTCTACTTTAAAGTTTTCTGGCTACATATAGCCATCCATTAGGTACTGAATGCGAATAATAGGTATTAGTTTTTCTGCTTTTGAAATTTCTTTTCGTCATTATCTTTTGTCATACTCGTAAAACAAGAACCAGATATACAGACAATACAAAAACAGTACTACATAATATTATTGCCTCTTTATAATCATAACTTTGCTATATCAGCTCGTTAAGTTAATAGTCAAAGAGTCAACAGCTAGAAATATTTGTCCAGTTAATGGGTACAAGTTTTATTTCGCTTTCGCTTGAGAAAGTATCAATGATTGGAGCTGTATAAAAAATCAAGCTTCTAAGTCAACGCCATAAAAATATTGTATACTTACCTATTTGTATATTTTAACACTCGCCAATAAGTAAATCAAAACCTATAGGGTATTTCCAGTTGACCATGAATCATGAAATTTGGCAAGAAGCAAGATCTTACAACACGTTTAAAGGAAAAAATCCTTAAATCGTTAACTTGTATTTATATTATATTAAATTTGCGCGCCGTCTTCATTATTTAGACGTCTAATAATTAAATCATATCCTAACAAGGTGCGGAACCATTCGGGCGCTAGTCCGACTTGGCCGTTTCTTCTAATGTTAACGATGTTTTCCTTCACCGTTATAGGAATTGACATCTAATTTCTTAGAACACACATACCTCCTCAACTCCGAAAAGTTAGAGCCGGGTGTTTAAACATGCAGTGGCACACTAGTGATTGTAACAGTGCTCTGGCCCAGCCTCTATCAGAGAAGGCTAGGGCTCTATTACGGCTGTACAAGAAAGATTTAGATACTAAGTTTTTGTGTACAATTTTTTGAAGCCCTTCGGAGTGACGTATTCCTTATAAGGAACAAACTCCATAAACAAAGATTTAAAAAAAAACCGAGTGACATTTTTGGCAATAAATACAACGTATTTAACGGCTGTCTCTTGGCCTATGTATAAATAAAAAAGGAGCAGCCCGCAAATCGAAATGGCCGCATCTGTCAATTATCCATGCTAGCTGCCGCTCGCAGTGGAAATAAGACCAAAAACAAAGATGGCGGACGCAGTTTCCAAAACACATGAATGGGCGCGCTATATCGGTGAATAACAACATGTTTCAAGGAAAAATGTCATATATACAAATAATTTAAAAGCCCTTTTTGAAACCGTACCGTGGTAAATTAGGTTCGTTTGGTTCGTTTAGTGTAAAGTTGAAGTTTTATCAACTCGCTTTCCGACTCTGTTTTTTCTCTTTACAAAGTTCCATATTTACTTTTGTATTTCGCATTGTAAAAAACCCTTTGTGAACATTTATTTCATTTTAAAAATTGCGTTGGTAACTTTTTTCTGCTTCTGGAAATTGTTAAATAATTTAGTTCCAGCGTAATATATTTTATTGTTTGTGGTCAGGTTGTGCGCAATTCACACTCGCCAGAAGTGAAACTTCAGGAAAGTAACCTACCAGAGAATGAAATATAATTTGTATTCTATCTCATTCTCTCGCAGGCCCTATTATGGCTATTATGTTTGTCTCTTTTTAGTGTCGCTTTTTCGTTTCATCAAATTTTCAGATTCTAAAGAAGTTTCACTTCAAAAAGCCTTGTCCTTGTCCTTCAAATGTTGCCATTACCGCCCATTACCAAAAGTCCATCCGTTACCTGTGTCACTACCAGTTTTATTACCCTTTTTTTTATAGTAGATATTAGTTTTATACATGGGCATTTTTTGGTCAATGTTACCATACTTATTGACCAAAAAATCATTATCTTCACTGAGCAGTCAGTGTTCCTTACGTGTACCCAGTTGTACCTTACGTGGGAGAATTTTTATTTCACCTAGTTATTAGTACCTACTGATAACTAGGTAGGTACCTAAGGCTAGTAAAAACTCCCCTTTCCCAGTTTTCCAGCGGTCAGATTATTGCTCAGGTAGGTATATATGTATATCTACTGAAACTCCCAGTGGTCAGATCCAGTCGATATCGACGATAGCCAATGACCTCAATTAACATAGATGGGTCCTGTCAAACAAAGAATGTGGACTTATTTTATTAACGCCATCTAGTCTGGAGAGCGGGACAGCGCTATGGCGAGGAGAAGGACAGGCTTATGTACCTATAGGTGCATACATGCACCACAAGTCGGACGCCCAACTTTTTATATGAAAGGCTTTCAGTATCTAGTACCTACATTTATAGGTCCTTAATATGAAATTGGCGTTTTTTAGGGGAGGAACATAAAGTCGATTTAAAAAAAATATATGTATTTATTTAATCAAAGTATGTAGGTACCATTGCTATGCACTTTTGCCATCTCATAGGTAGTTCATTGATCTCTTTACTTTTCTTTCGACAAAATCTTATCGATTGGTACAAGTACAAACCGAGATCTTACGATACAACTTGTTTAAGCTTTGCACCTGCTCAAATCTTTTAAAATAAACCAATACAATGGCCCACGAAGATGGCCTTTTTGGTCTTTTTTTGGCCAGGACTACTCTTTAGTTTAATGTTTCGTTTTCAAATCACAAATTCGATGGCGACGGTATATATTTTTTGTGTATTAAAAACGAAATGTGCTTGCATTGCTTAAATTAGCTTTTTAAATTAATGCTCAGTTCAGTCGTGACTTAGTTGTTAGAGTCGTTTTGACTACCAAACCTAGTAATAATATCCATTCCATCCATCCATTTATTTCTTTTAGATTAGAACTAGGTAAGTATATTTTAATAAAAATGTATCTAAACTGTCTATACTAACTTACTTAAATTTATTTCTAAGGCTTAGATCGGATCGGGTGGCTTCGGCCATGGCTAGGTTTCACCTTACGACTGAGAATTCCGGCACGATACCGTGTAAAAATTGACCTTGGTTCAATTCCTATAACTGCCATACTCCTAATAAATTAGCCTATATCAAAAAAAATGTGTTTTATTCAAATAAAATATTTCGTGCTTTTGAATCGTTGAGTGAATCTACCGGAATGCCATTTCTACCGAGATGAGGTCACCATCGCCACAGGCCCATTTGTCAAAGCAATTCGTAATCATTTGATCGCTTAAAACGTATTACTCGAACTGTTTAAGGAGTCCATACATGCTGGTTGATGTGCAGGCATCTGTGAACTCCTTAAACAGGTCGAATTATACGTTTTACAAACGATTACGATTTTCTTACACAATCGGGGGGTTGGTAAGATCACAGTGATGGGTTAACTTGTATTGAAATAAAAAATACCTTTAACGACCAGTGAGAATGATCCTTAATTATGCTAATGTGCTATATTTGAATTAAATAATAACAGAATAAAGTGTAAAACGTGTACAAGTGCTGTGTCAGTGAATTCGTGCTTGTGTTACATAAGTAGGTCACAAAAACGTAGTGAACGCTAAGTACATTAGAATAAACTAAGGACAGTTATTGGACTGTAAATTAGATGTAGAAATCAATAATAAGTAGAAGTTTAAGCTAGAATAATATTACTTATTTGCCCGTAGGCTAGATGCTAGTTGAATTAAATAAGAACTGCATAATGCGAATTATAAATAGGTAAATAGGCTAATGTTCTAATACCCAACGGCCAACGCCATTAATACATTAATACACCCAACGCGCGGAACCCTGTTAATTAGGTAATACTACATTACACGTTTGAATATGCAATTAGCCGTAGAGGATTATATTATTTTGCATTGAAATGGGTTTTCATTAGAGTATTGCCTCTGGTATTACTGTATGTTGTACAAAGTTATTTTACAATACTTATTTTCTGTTACTTCGCCGCTATCAAAACAAATTGACGTTTTCCATCCTTGGGCAGAAAAAAGATTTTTTAACCAGTTTTTACCTACAAAGGAGTGCGGTAACTATAATTATTTATTTTAATTTTAATGTTTATTTTATATTGTTTTTATGTTTTAAGTATTTTGTATTTTATATATTTTATAATATGGGCCTTGTTGCCTGAAATAAATGAATAAATGAAATAAATAAATAAATAAATAATAATGGCCATCCCACCATACATCCATCCATAGTCCATACGCCATTGGCTCCTTTGACGCCGCCACCTTAGTCGAGTTACTTTAGTACAGTTGCCAGTGGCGAAGTTGGAGATTTCACGAGCTATATAAATGTACTAGTTGATGCCCGCGACTTCGTCCGCATGGAACGAGTTGTTTCTTTCCCTTTTACGTAGCGTTTACGTTTACGTTTTACGCTACTCCCGGAATAAAAAGTAGCGTGTGTGTTATTCCAGACTATACTCAATGTCATTTATTCAATATAGGTACACTGTAGGTACACTTATTGACGTTAAAAATTACTTACTTATAAAACATGATGGTGATAATTGGTTACGGTATCTTAAAACTAAAGCTACGAGGGTTTGAGCCATCCATACATCCCTCCATGCATACATCCATCCATCCAAACTTTCGCATTCATATTATTAGTAATATAATATTAAAAACCCTTTTCTTCCGAATTACTCGGTACGGTTGGATCTTATAAACGAATTATTAGTAATTACTTTACTTTATTAATAATTAATTACTTTACTAATAAAATGCAAAAGTTTGGATGGATGTTTGTTACTGAATCACGCCCCAACGGTTGAACGGATCTGGCTGAAATTTGGCACAGAGATAGATTATAGGCTGGAATAGCACATAGCCTACTTTTTATCCCGGAAAATTAAGGAGTTCCCGCGGGAACCAAAAAACCTCGATATTATAAGCTATCAATTATCAAACGATACCATACTCAATACTCATCACAATCGAATATTTCAGGGTTCTCACGCATCAAATAAGGACGCCCTGTAAGGCGATTACAATGCTGATTGATAACTGGTTGGTAATCTTATCTTACGCCACAGATGCTGTTGCCCTTAGTTATCCTATTAGGGATTTGATATTAAGGCGGCGCGCGCGTGAATGAATGAATGAATAATTGTTTAAAGTACACCAAGAAACACATATTTATAAACAATAACAATAAAACTAAGCTATGGTACAACTATGGTTGACTGCCTCGTTGGTCTAGTGGTTGGCATGTTCGGCTGCGGCCAACAAGGTCACGGGTTCGAGTCAGTTTTTCACACTAGAAATTCTCAGTACTAGCCCGGAGTTAGGAAGTTGGCGGTGTTCTCACCCCCGTGCCTCGGAGAGCACGTTAAGCCGTCGGTCCCGATTTTTATCACTAACATGATAATAGTCGTTAAAGCCCACCAACCCGTATTGGAGCAGCGTGGTGGGTCTAAGCTCTAATTCACTCTCTCCTATGAGAGTAGAGGCCTGTGTCCAGCAGTGGGACGTTAAGGGGCTGTATTGGATTATGGTACAAGTTGCGGCCTTATCGCTTTAAAGCGATCTCTGCCTGTCCCTTACTCTGAGATTGATCGAATTTGAAATACATCTCACTAAAGTGAGGTGAAAGTGAGCTCCTCCATACATCTACAGCCAGCGCTCCAAGTGGAAACATGGTGAACAAAAAGTCAAGTCATTCCCACTCCAAGTGAACTTCGATGAGACAGATCGAGTTTATAACTCACCAAACGTACAAAAAAATCCGATATGACTAATGTCATATGCTATTTTGGCACTCCGAATGTTACTTTTCACACAAATTGACATCTCAAAATGCGAGAATGACGTCATTTTCACATTCGATGGCGGATTCGTAACTCACCGAAACACTTCGGTATCTAATATAATAAACTATCCGCTTACACTTGGCACGGTGAGCTCTCACGTCGATCAATCGTATTTGCAATGCTAAAACTGGGAGTAAGCGTACAGTCAATCATGTACACAAGGGATTAACCCAGTGCAAATGATTCAAGGGTGTACGTTATTTAAAAGGAAAACTAATAATTAGTTCTAAACTAAATTATGCCTAACCGGGACCGACGGCTTAATGTGCTCTTCGAGGCACGGGGGTGAAACACCGCCAACTTCCTAATTCCGGGACTAGTACTGAGAATTTCTAATCAGAAAAACCCAATAATTGATTATGGCCCGACCCGGGACTCGAACCCGGGACCTCATCGGTCGCAGTCGGACATGCTAAACACTAGAGTTAGACCAACGAGGCAGCGCTTTCGTCGCTCACCTAGGAGGCTAGGGCAATAGCAGAGGTTTGAAATTATTAACATTTTCAGACCGCAAATGTTTACGTACACAATCGCACTACTGAATCCATAACTCAAACTTGAGCACGGAGTCTTCATAGAATATTAATGTTAATTGTACACGAGTGGTGAATTTTCACAAGTTACTCGTGTAACAGCATTCACAAGTCACTTTCCGGGATAAAAAGTAGCCAATGTGTTATTCCAGATATTGTGTTAGTCTATCTCTGTGCCAAATTTCATCCAGATCCGTTCAGCCGTACTGGCGTGATTGAGTAACAAACATCCACCCGTCCGTCCATCCATCAAAATTTCGCATTTATAATATTAGTATAGATAAACTCATCCATTATCGGCCAAAATCCATTATCGCACCAAGAATACTACAAATTCTGCCTATCACGACAATTAAGACCGTAACAAAAACTGATACCGGTTTTACACAATAGGGTAGCAGTGCTTTTAAAACTTTTAGAAGTGGACAAAAGTAAGTTTAAGTATTTTTTTTGTATTTCTTGCTATGTATTTTTACTTAAATTATTTATTCAAGCCATTTACTAAATTGCAAATATTATCATACTTCACTATGTTATCTCCAACATAAATATGTTTCTTCTTTCTGCAACTTTTCTCTTCATAATGTTATTTCAACCCTGTCCCCACTACCAAAGGTTAAATGGAAGAGAATACCTCTAGGTATTTTAGGTAGGTGAACTGCCTCGTTGGTCTAGTGGTTAACATGTTCGACTGCGGCCGACGAGATCCTGGGTTCGAGTACCGGGTCGGGCCATAATTAAGTATTGGGTTTTTCTGATTAGAAATTCAATTCTCAGTACTAGCCCGGAGTTAGGAAGTTAGCGGTGATTCACCCCCGTGCCTCGAAGAGCACATTAAGCCGTCGGTCCCGGTTATTATCACTAACACTAATTCCCTTTCTCCTATGAGAGTGAAGGCCTGTGCCCAGCAGTGGGACGTTAATAGGCAGTGGTACCTATAGGTATTAAGTTCGCCTTTGTGCATGGTAATATGCAATAAAGAATATAAAGCAAACAAACAATAAAACAAAGTGTCGTCGTGTAATCAAATACCGTAACTCAACCTTGAGCACAGATTCTTCGTAGAATAAAAAAAAAAAAAAAAATATATATTTATTGCCAAAATTTACAGTTACAGTCATCTTAGTTTAACTTTGGTCTCCGCACTAGGGAACCTGTATCGCGGAGACCGTATTATGATTAGGTACCTAAAATTAGACTTATCCGAGGACTGACTAGGGCACAAGTTGTTTAATTGATTAAGTAAATCGTTATACAAACAAATTTAATTTTATGCTTCTGCAAATCAATGATTTCGGATTTTTGTTTTTCTTTTTAAATTTTAATTTGAGATAAGTATTATAAGTATACATACATATACGGATAAATAATGGTGCTAAAAGGTAAGATAATGTAAGTATATTTGATTATGATGAGAGCGTGAGTATCAGTATTAGAAGAGTAAAATAATGTATATCCACACAAATAATATTTATAAAGATTATGTTTTATAAGTTGTTAGTATGCTTTCAGTGTCTTTGTATGTTAGTGATTTCAGCCATTCTGTCAAGGCTTTTTTGGCCTTCCTTGTTGAATAGTTTCTAATGTTGCATGACCGTGATACATTGTTGTAAACCTGTGCAACAATAAAAGGCCCAAAACGTCCAGCAAAGGCAGTTTTTACAGCTGGCAGATCTACTTTGACCACTCGTCGCTTGAATATTTTATCTGCGTTCGGGGATTGTAGAATTTGCTTATGTTTTAGTAAAGTAGCTTTTAATATAAACAATTGCCGGACAGTAAGCACTTCAGCTTCCTTGTAAAGGAGTGTAGTTGAGTATTTAAAAGGTTTATTAAGCATAACTTTTAGGACGGATCGCTGTGCTCTTTCTGCTTCTAGTAAAAAGGTTTTAGCTGCGCTTCCCCAGGATAGTATACAATAACTAAGAAGCGATTGACAAAGGGATATATATATTAATTTTAGGGTAGGTGCGTCTGCTACATCTCGTAATTTTCTCATAATACCGGTGACTTTACGAACTCGGCCAGAGAGGGAAGCGATATGGGACTTGAAGGAAAGTTTGCAATCCACCTGGATTCCAAGGTACTTGATGACGTCGACCACACCGATCTCGTCACAGTTGCATTGGCATCCTGTAGAACCGGTTGTATTTCCGCAATTGTGTATCTTAAGGCTGAGGTTGTGAGAACTTCGAGGAGCGGTTATTGCAGTTTTATGGAAACGCAGGTATTTTGTTTTGGCTACGTTTAACGTCAGCAAGTTTCTGCTCAGCCACCTCGAGACTCCAGAAATTCCCTGCTGCGCATTGTAGTATGTTTCATCCCAGGTGGAGCCGTGAAAAATCAAGGCCGTATCGTTTCATACTGCCTACTTTTGTGCACTGCTTTCTGTTCGACAGATAACTCTTAAACCACCCCAGTGGCGTACCTCTAATACCAGCGCACTCGAGTTTTTTCAGCAGCAATATTAATGTTAATTGTACACGAGCGGGGAATTTTCACAAGTTACTCGTACAGCAGTTTTTAACAATAAACTGTGGTACCTAAGCATACTGCTATACACTGCAGCGGGGAATTCTTGTGAATTTGTGGCGCTATTCAAATTTATCGCTGTTCCGCGGGTAGTAAGAATATTCATACGGGAGCTGTTATAAAATGTACCGTCTTGCGTTTAAACAAGATAAAATTAAAAAATTAAACGCGTAAACAGTTAAAAGTACACTAGAGAAAAAGGACATTGTTCCGTCCCCATACTAATTCGCCTAAGAACCAACCGTCATAAAACATTAATTACTGGGTTCAAATCAATAACTTTTTATACTTGAGAGCAGATTAATACAACGGACACTTGCTAAGAATTTATTTATTACCAAAAATATTTTCAATTTTGAGGTTATTTCAACTTTCACAATCAATCTGCTTGAACAAATAAATATCATCTTTATCCGATTGTAATAGAGCTGTAAACGGTATGTAGATAAGACAAGATTTGCCGTAGTTCATCAAAAACATTACAGATGGCGTTAGAAATATTAAATTATTGTACTTTCAATAGATATATGTACTAGCGCAATTAGCACTTTAAAATGCTCTTATCTTGTTTCTTACGATACGGATCTAGCTCTCAAGCGGTGGTATTGTAATTACCTGCAAGTTTTTGATCTGTGGTTAATAATCGAGAGACGGAAACGTATATAGTAATCAATTTAATACCCATTTGTTTATTTTTTAATTAATTTGAAGTGTCCGTGGAATTCCAATATTTGGAATAAAGGTAAGTAAGTAAGTAAAGTAAAAACACTTTATTACACACAAACAAATAACAGAACCTCTTAAAACAAATCGTGACAGATTAAAGGTTATAAAATAAGCTAAGAATTACTGTATATTTCAAACGTATGTTGAATTCTTAGGCAAAATTGTTCAATGTTCTTTGGAGACAAAAAGTAGGTAGCTGGCTTCTCTTAGAGCAGTATTATTTTGAAATTGTAGTTTCATAATTATGACGTACCTTGATGTGTCTAAAATAAGGATTATAGTTCTAGAGGCTAACTACCATCGCATAGTTAAAGCGGTAATATATATTATTTTAATTAATAATAATATATTATTTTAAAATCGACTTTTCATATGACTTGATGTCCCTAAAGGCTTAGAGGCACAAACTAGCGTGACAGGATACAACATCGTTTCCAGACCCTAGTGTGTTTTCGCTCTAACAAACCGCACTACAACTTGCGGAAACGCCGTAGATGTGCAATTAACATTAATTTTTTATGAAGAGCCCGAGCTTCGGTATGAGTTGTGTGCAATTTGAATTGCTTACGTCATTCCTATGACGTCATCGCGCCTGGTGTGAAAAATTCTGAATTCAGACTACTTCCCAATACATAAGTGCAACACATAAGCTGTTAAAAAAATCTTAATGCTATCTTCACCAAAATATATTCAAATTTTTGTCCAAAACTCTATAATATATTCCTTACTTAAATGGTCGATATAAATGATTTTTATTTATTTATCTAATATGATATAACAGGTATACGCGGTACGGAGGCCACCACAACCACCACCACTACAGCCCATTAACGTCCCACTCCTGGGCACAGGCTTCCATTCTCATAGGAGAGAGGGAATTAGAGCTTAGACCCATCACGCTGCTCCAATGCGGGTTGGCGGGCTTAACGACTATTATCATGTTAGTGATAATAACCGGGACCGACGGCTTAACGTGATCTCCTTGCACGGGGGTGAAACTCCGCCAACTTCCTAACTCCGGGCTAGTAATGAGAATTTCTAATCAGAAAAATCCGATACTTAATTATGACCCGACCCGGGACTCGAACCCGCGACCTCGTCGGCCGCAGTCAAACATGCTAACTACTAGACCAACGAGGCAGTATATAAACTCATAAAAGTAATATTTTCCGTACTTCTCAAGTGGGGCTAGACTTTCAGCTCTGTGTTTTAGCAGTTCTCGATCGAGAACAGGTCGCCTAGAGTTATGCAGAATTCAAAATTCAAAATCAAAAATTTATTTGTTTAAATAGGTATTTTATCATCGTATAAGCTGGTACATTTTTTATACGACTGCCTGAAAAAAGGAGTATATTGTTTTCAGGGTTCATGCACGTATGTATGTATGTGAGTTTGTATATTCCACCATAACTTCTATACGCCTGAACCGATTTTGATAAATGAGGTATCGTTAGAATCTCTAGCATATTCCGGGTGACTTATGCTAGTATAATTAAAAAAAAATTGATGCGGTGATCATGGTCCCGCATTAAAGACTAAATTTGAAAAAAAAAACGAAAATAATTAATAATTAACTATACAATCATCATCGAGAAAATGACGAGTAGATTCCAAAAATATATAACACTATAGTTCAATATCCAGTGATTCACAAAAAAATATCATTTTATAAAAATGTGAATAAGATTCTAATTCTAGATTAAGTTAGGCTTTTCACTTTCTAGTTCGTTCTTTGGCAGGGCAGTCGTGTTTTTTAATTATTTTAATTGACATATTTTTTTTGAAACACTATTTCATGCCGTTATGCGTCAGTATCAGTCTTAATAAGTAGGTGTAAATTAACTTATTAGTCTCAGAGCAGCCTATTCAAGTATTTTCACTATTGTATAAAAAATAAAACAATCAGAATTTTTTAGAGTAAAGTAGAATTTAAAATACCAATAATCCTACTCGTATATATCATTCAACAGTGTAAAACTGTATCACAAGTGAAATAACACTGAAACAAAACATTTGCATCCAAACAATTTGTTATCACAAGTGAACGGCAGTAATTTGAAAAGTTTACCAAAAATAAAAACGCGAGTTTGTTATTCAAATTCAATCGCAAATAAAATAACACTGGCGCGGTAATAGAAATAACGACAAAATGCTGCATATAGTATACTAGATGATGCCTGCGACTTCGTCCGCTTGGATTGAAGATTGATTCCCACGGGAACTCTTGAATTGTCCGGGATCAAAATGTAGCCTATGTCTTTCCCCGGGATACAACATATGAGTGTACCGAATTTCATCAAAATCGGTTGAACAGATGGGCCGTGAAAGCGTAGCAGACAGACAGACAGACGCTTGCTTATAAAACACGAGAATGGTTTTGGACATAGTCCACCACGCTGGCCAATTGCGTCGATTTCTTAGTCGTGCGATCGGGGATTTGGCACGCACATACAAAATTCAATTAGATTCAGCAAACAGGGGTTTACTACCATCGATTAAATCAGTATTATTTTCAAATGACAGTTTTATATCACGTTAAGGCCGTCCCGAAAATAAGTATTATATTTCTACAACACGAAGTCAACAATATTAAAAGAATACGGCTTTAAGCGATGGTAGTATGCCCCCAGGCATATTGTCAACACACAAACAAGATAGCTGAGACTGCCAGTTTTCTCCGGGGATAGAGTAGAGAAGGTCCGCCCTTTCCAGCGAACGTTAACAATCACCCGTTGCCCTGGGTTTTGATTGTAAAGCACCATTTATAAAGGCAGCTTTAATTTCTACTACGATCTAACGTATTAAAATAACTATTATATATATATTTTATAATTATATATATATAATATATTACTTAATTAGGTAATAATATATATATTATTTTATGACCTAATTAAGTTATAGGTATTACGTTAACTTAAACTTCTACTTCTGAGTAATTTCTACACCTAAATTACAGTATGAAATATTATTCCTGTGGTAATTTCAAAAAACTTTCCCACGCGGATGAAGTTAATTAGGGGCTTTGTAGATTTGAATATTTTATTTTATTAATAATAAAACAATCCATACTTACCTACCAATGTTATAGATAGTCTAGGCAATGGGGCGGTCCGTTGTATGGAGACCCCCGCATTAAATCCTCAGTCGATGAATCTTGGCTGGGTTTTAGTATTGGATGATCCAAAACTTACACAAAAATCTCCAACAAAAAACATCTGGAAGCTAGGTATTTATACCCAAAACTTAATATTTATGACTGAATATTTTCTCGATTTCTTTTAAAAATGGTAGACGTATGATATTTACACTCAAAACCATAACATCAAACGAAATACTCATGCAGAACATCGATATTTAAACCGAATTTATTATCAAATTTACGTTTACGTGATAATGTAACTTCCTACTTTAACAATTGGGTATACATAAAAAACCTTTTTTTTATTGGATAAATATTGGATTTTTATTGGATAATTTTTTATTGGATAAATTTATAATATACGTTTAAGTCATGATACTTTATCATACTGTAAAGTTTCGTCAGCTGAGGAGTTATTGTTGGGGTCAACTAGCTTTATTGCCTAGATATGAAAGTGTCTGTCAGGTACCTGTCTGTCTGTATGCTACGCTGTAGCGGCCCATTTTTCAAGCGATTTTAATGAAATTCAGTAAGTATAAAGATTTATTATATCTATTAAGTAAATAAAAGACATCCTTCCGATTCGATAAAAAAATTAGAGACAGAGGAATTTATATTACTTTTAGCCGAATTCGCAGCGTAGCCGGGATTCAAAGTTATTAATCTTTCCCCGGAAACATAAAATAAGATAACAGAAGGTCCACTCAATACAATACGCGAGAAAAGACGCACTCACACAATCTATCTTCTAGAAATAATCTATATGCTGATGCCCGCGACTTCGCCTACGTGTTTTTTTTATTTAAGTTTTTTATTCCCGCGGGAATTCTTTAATTTTCCGGCATAAAAAGTAGCCTATGGGGTCTTTATGGGGATAAAAAGTAGCCTATGGGGACTTTACGGGTTCTCAACTATACCCATGCAAAAGCGATCGATCCGTTGCTCTGTTGCCGCGTGATTGAAGGGCAAACCAATAAACCCACAAATAAAAACACTTCCGCATTTATAATATTGTAGTATAGTATAATATACTATGATTTTTACTATAATTTTATTTCAGATATCATAATACTAGCGAATGCCCGCGACTTCGTCTGCGTGATTTGAAGTTTTTTGGTTCCCGCGGGAACTCTTTAATTTTCCGGGATAAAAATATAGCCTATGTACTTTTCCAGATCATAATCTATCTCTGTGCCAAATTTCGGCCAGATCCGTATACAGATACATCCATCCAAACATTCGCATTTATAATATTAGTAAGATTTTACAAATCAAATGTCTACATGTTACCCCCACATAATATCAAGCAAGGTAAGTGATCCAATGACGATGCACGATCCAAAACATGGATCGGGTCCATTTACACCCACACAGTGTAACGTGTGTCACTATACGTGTGACATGTCCCCCGCACGTGACAAATGGGGGTGGCGTGCCGTGAAGATTGATATTTTGATGTATTTCACTGACACTAGCCAAAATCTCTCAGCGAATATTCTGGTAGATTTCTCTTTACTCAATACCTCTACGCGAGTGTGAACCTTTTAACGACCTTTTTTTTGAGGTCCCGGGTTCGATCCCCGGCAGGGTTTGTAAAATTATAATTTCTGAATTTTCCCTGGTCTGGTTATGTAAGGAACTCGCAATCGTAATCGTCTGTCAAACGTATAATTCGACCTGTATAAGGAGGTCATAGATGCATGCACGTCAAAGCGCATGTCTGTACTCCTTAAAATGTTCGAGTTGTACGTTATGAACTGTCAAATGAATACGATTGGCTTAGACAATTGGACCTCGGGCCTGGTGGGAGGCTTGTAATAGATAAAAAAAGACTATAACTTTGATAGCTTATATTATCTCGGAAACCTGCCGGTTTAGGAGATTTTGTCTCATATAATATTTGCTTGTATTAACGCAAGCTATTGATTAATACAGGACCGTTATTTCGAAAAAAAAGTTGTGAGGAAACATTCAAACCCTTTAGGGATTGTTGGTGAAAATGGGCATCAGAAATTCCTTTGAACGGTTAAGTTATAATATTAATAATATTATTGTGAAATAGCAATTTGGAAACAGACATTCAAATTCAAACAAAATCATGTAAATTCCCGGGTTTTCCGAAATATTATCATAATGGGGAAAACCTTAAAATACAGTATTAATTTGTGATAAATTATGGAATGTGCAGCTTCGCCTCGACTCAATCATTAAATCCAGGTCTCGTGAAATATCTCATTCATTATATTATTATTGGAATGAGTGTGGCATGTAGATTTAATTCTCTTTTACCTGTTTCAGATAAATATGTCAATTTTGCAGTTATATTCAGCCAGACTGCTGTACGGACTCTTATAGAAACTGTAATCAAAGTAAAAAGTAAAAATCATACTAATATTGTAAATGCGAAAATGTGTTTGTTTGTTGGTTTGTCCTTCAATCACGCTGCAACGGAGCAACGGGTCAACGTGATTTTTGGCATGGGTATAGTTGAGAACCCTGGAGAGTGACAAAGACATTTTTATCCCGGAAAATTAATTCCCGCGGGAATCACAAAAACCTTTAACAACGCGGACGAAGTCACGGGCATCAGCTAGTATTAAAATATATTAAAGTCAAAGTCAAGTCAAATAATGTTTATTCAATTTAGGCAGGTATACTACACTTATTGACGTCCAGTGATTTATGAAATATAATGGTGATAATCAGTAAAGGTATCTTAAAACTAAAGCTATGAGCTATATAAGTGTTTTACCATTAAAAAAATCATAATTAAATTTTTATGCTTGTTGGTGTTCAAACCCTGGGGTCGTGGGGCGAATATGCTAGATCCTTTTTTAAGGAGAGCTGACAGTTATAAGTCTTTCTATTCAGCGAGGTAGCGAGTTTTCATATTCAGCAGCTAGCGTTCTGGGCACGTTGCTTCATAGTAGTAGTTTAGATGTTTTGTTAATGTTTAAATATCTGGATGACCGAGCTTATCTCGGTTTTCTTTTTGGTAAGTCGTGTTCTTTGGAAATTATATTTAAATAATAAATAAATATAACATTTTTTTTAAAATATAATATTATATTAGATTTTATATTTAAAAAAGGGGGAATAATAATCAGACTGGGGAAATCTGGACTCGAACCGGGATCTTCTGGTTTCGAGACCGCCCGTTTCCCCACCTGAGGTTCCCACTACAAGGTTATACCAGAATATACAAGGTTAGGTATAACCTTGTAGATGGTGGCGAAATTTACTAATATTCTAATGTGTTTCATTGCCTGAAAACACGAATAAAACTACGTCTTCTAAAAATGAATTCTAACTAGATCGATTTATCGCCCCCGAACCCTCCTGAATTTCAACTTCATGAACATTTCATGAAAATCGTTTGAGCCGTTTCCGAAATCTGAATCTTCCAGGCAACTTAAGGGCAAAGGACATTTTAAAATGGAAAGTGGAATTGTTGGAAGAGGATACAATATCGAAGCTACAATTTGAGAAACGTCAAAATCAGTTGAAAAAATGAGCCGTTAAAGCGAAGCAGACAGACTGACAGACGGACAGATGCACTTTAGCATTTATCATACTTGTGATAGTATAGATAGCAACGCATTACTTAGTTAAAGATGATGCCTGCAGCTTACTATGTTTTGTCTTTCTAAAAGTCTGTGTGGCTTACAATAAAAGTATTTATTCAAGTACCAAAACAAATATAAAAGTATTTATTACGTATTTATTAAATCATAAAATCAATTAGTTCCTACTGGATTTTTAATTAAATACTTCGCGGAAGAACATCTAGTTCCAAATAATGTAGACATCGGAAAACAAACGGGTCTCCACGAATAAATCTAACAAACATCGGATCGGATCAGCCGTGAACGGATTTGTTTGGAATTCCGATCCAGTGTTGACAGGTTGAGAGGATATACGACCGGTCCGATTTTTACGGTTGCCGGAAGACGGATGTATTTGGCTGGCTTAGCGGCTTGAATATGGTTTTCGGACGGGTACTTGATACATCTTTAAAATACTTAGAACTTTTAAGTAGAGCTACTTACAATATGTAATGTTTAAAAAAACAATACGTTTATTGTTTACATTTTGAGCGTCCGCTTTCCTCTTTTAGGCACTACTATATTCTGACGTTCTAATTTATCCATGCCTAATAATAATCTTGTAACCCTACGTGAATACCATTTAAGTACCTCTGTCACTATATTATCAGTGATTTATTTTTGATTAATTAAATAGAAATGAAAAGAAAGAAAGAAAAACATTTAAGTCACCAGTGGGTGTCACAGACAAAACAAGATACGAACGCTGAGCTGTACACCCTTTCTGGGTGCAAATAAAATTATTGCAAATATAGTTTATTATTCCAGTATCATCCTCATCCCTGCCCAAATAATACAAAGATTAATTTGTTTACTGAACAACGTGGTCGAATAGATGAAAATAATTGTTTAGACTCGCTAACCACAACGTCTAGCGCTATCTAGTGTGGAAAAACAGTTATTTGGTGAAGCCTTTTTTATTTATTTTCTCAGTTTTCAGAGCCTTCAGACTGCCTAAACTTTTTATCTGAAAACTATAAAATAAAACAATTACAATAACAAAGAAATCATTGCTCCACATTGGTTTTTGATATCTAGGCAAGCTCCCATAGCTCCACTGGTCATGTCATTCGGCATACAGATAACGCATGCAACAGCATTTATAACGTTTTATTTATAATATGGGTATCCGCTAAGAAATGATCTTTGAAAATTTAACCCCTAGGGGGTAAAATAGGTTGATTGTATGAAAACCGAAGTCACTTATATAACAATGTGTGTGTAAAGCTTACATTTTATATAACAAACAGAAAGGATCTACTGGTCTCTTCACATTTCATGTATGGCTCTCGGAAGGGTCTAAGTGACCCTTGATATAAGTTTGGGGATCTAGCAAATACTCTGATGGTCACACCCTTACCATTGTTCTTTTGTCGAATTTTTACCCGGTTATACAGCTTGGTTCATCATTCTAATGATTGTCACGTGAAATTCTTTGTCTTTTTTCATCTTTACTCACTCACTCTTCATTCTCTCATATTTTTTACATACTTTCACACTGGGCAGATTGTTTGAGTAGAAGAAGAACGAAGACTTGATCAAAGGCATTATTTAAGGCCAATTATGGATAGATTACTAACTATGAGAGTATTAATAACTATGAGAGATAATAGAGTAAGAAGAGATACAGGTAGAGAGAGAGAGAGAGAGAGAGAGTATAAAGTAAATACAAGAAAATATGGATTTGTGAAATATCTTTTTTAAATTATCATTCATAGATGTTTCATGATGGCAGTTAATGCATTATTTCCACTATTTCTTTTACCAAATTTGAAAGCACTTCTTTATAGCGATAAAAAGTTTCAGTAACAGTTGTTTTTATACGACTGCCTGAAAAAAGGAGTATATTGTTTTCAGGGTTCATGTATGTATGTATGTGAGTTTGTATATTCCACCATAACATCTATACGCCTGCAACGATTTTGATAAATGAGGTATCGTTAAAATCCCTAGCTTATTCCGGGTGACATAGGCTAGTAAATTTTAAAAAAAAATTGATGGGGTGACCATGGCCCCGCATTAAAGAGCCAAATTAAAAAAAAAAACGAAAATAAGATTAATTATATAATCATCATCTAGAAAATGATGATTCCAAAAATATACAACACTATAGTTCAATATTTAGTGATTCAAAAAAAAATATCATTTAATAAAAAATGTGAATAAGATTCCAAAGGCTATTTATGCAAATCGCTTCTTATGTAGGTAAACTCCAAAAATAATATGGTAGGGCAGTCGTATTTTTTAATTTGTTAAATTAATTTCATTTCAGTTTACCTAAATGTTTTCTACATAAAACTACTGCGACAGACAGGCAGTCGCACCCTGAGTTACTTTTATAAACATAAGAAAGACTAAAATCAATATTTTGTCATAATTAGTATAAATTCTATAAAATAATTATTAGTATATACTTAATTATTATATCATAACTAGCTGATGCCCATGATTTCGTCCGCATGGAACCAAAAACTTTTTAAATTTTCCTTTCATACAAACTTACAACCCCCATTACACCCTCTTTGGGGTGAATTTTCGTAAAATTGCTTATATGGGTTTTTATTATTTATAACTATTAATTTAATTGCCAATTTTCATGTATCTAACAAAAACAAAGGCCTTTCATACAAACTTCCAACCCCCATTTCAACCCATTAGGGGTGAATTTTCTCAAAACCGTTTCTTAGCTGACATGTACACCACAGAAGGAACCTATCTTCCAAATTTCAAGTCTGTATGCTTCATAGTTTCTAAGATATCTTGATGAATCAGTGAGTTATGTCTGTACACGAATGCAATTAATAATAAATGAAATTAATATAATAAAAGTACCTACTTGTAAATATTTTGCCCATTTTGCGTATGAAAATCGTAGTAGTGGTATTGCGATGTTCCTCAAGAGGCCTCCAACGACCTGCGTCGGTATACGCCTCAAAGTCTTCGTGCATGAAGGCATAAAGGGACCACGATGGTTATTAGCATTCCGCTTATTTTGTATTCACTAGATATTATATTACGAATAATGAAAAAGTCGAGGGATCCCTGTTCTTCGTTAGACCTTATTTTAATATGCATATCGCCCATTTACGCAAAGTTCAGAAAAGGTAGGCAAAGAAGAGGTAAGGTTTTGACGACCTCCGTGGCGCAGTGTTGAGCGCTGTTGTCTTAATGTCCCGTTCCCAGGTTTGATCCCGGGATCAAGTTATAATTTCTGAATTTTTCCTGGTCTGGCCTGGTAAAAAGCTTCGGTCTTGCTTAATTACCGTGATCTTAGACTGCTTCATCACTTACCATCACGTGAGATCAAGTCAAGGGCTAACTTCTAGACAAACTCTGCAACGCGACTTCCTATGCTGCATTTGGAAAACCGCGCGAAAAGCGAATCGTATTTTAGCAATCATCTTTTTAACCCATAACTGCCTCATTCCTGAGTACTAGTCTCAGAATGAGAAGGATTTTCCCAAAGTTCACCACGCTGACCAAGTGCGAATTAGTTTACACGCCTTTGACAGCATTTTGAAGAACTCTCTCGCGATGTTTTTTGTTTATTTAATGTCCTACCTAAAACCTTGTGAGGAAACCTACATAGACGAGAGTCAACTTTGGGAAAATCCTTCTCATTCTGAGACTAGTACTCAGGAATGAGGCAGTTATGGGTTTTCCTTCGCATAATAGGGATAGGGATTTCTAATTGATTTTTGAATAGAGGATCTTCCAAAAGACCTAAAATTCACATCCTCGGTTAGTTTTGAGTTTGATAACCATTTTAAAATATAAATTAAAGAAAAACAGTGCGTTGAAATTTGATGATGTCACTATTGTGAATTTGCCATTACCCAATTACAAAACGCACATAACTCCGAAAAGTTGGAATGTCCGGCGATCGAACCCCCAACCAACCGTTAGGTAGTTAGTAAGCCGTGTGTTTGCAACACTAGGCTACATCGTAACTAACCACCAGGTGAGATCGCAGTCAAGGGCTAAAAAAAGCATATTAAAAAAAAAGTAGATAAACAAGTCATAATTAAAAAAATTAAAAAACACGACTGCCCTGCCAATAAAGGAACTAAAAAAATCTAAATTAATCAAGTTAAATTAGAATCTTATTCACATTTTTATTCAATGATATTTTTTGTGAATCACTGGATATTGAACTACAGTGATAAATATTTTTGGAATCTACTCATCATTTTCTAGATAATGATTATATAGTTAATGTTATTTTCGAATTTTGTTTTTGATGCGGGACCATGGTCATAATTTTTTTTTATATTTTAATAGCCTGTATGTTACCCAGAATAAGCTAAGGATTCTGACGATACCTCATTTATCAAAATCGGTTCAGGCGTATAGAAGTTATGATAGAATATACAAACTCACATACATACATACATGAACCCTGAAAACAATATACTCCTTTTTTCAGGCAGTCGTATAAAAAAGAGTTTGTGTTGCCTCAATACAGTGCTCATGATAACGCGGCAAGGTTCACTCAACCAGACGCGTAGCACTGATAATGTCAAGTCTTGTCAAGTACTCAAGCTATGTCGCATTTTGTGAACCGCGCGAAAATCGGATCGTACTTTAGCAATCTTCATCATAAAAAAACATAAAAGAAATTCTGTAGTCTGAGAGATGACGAGTAGTTTGATAAATGTCTTTACTGACTAAATGACAGTGGTTAGCATGTTCGACTGCGACCGACGAGGTCCCGGGTCGGGCCATAACAAGTATTGAGTTTTTCTGGCAAGAAATTCTCAGTACTAGCCCGGAGTCAGTAAGTTGGCTGTGTTTCACCCCCGTGCCTCGGAGAGCACATAAAGCCGTCGGTCCTGCGCCTGATCTCTCTCCGGTCGTGTCGGATTTCCGTCCCATCGGGCTATGAGAGTAAAGGAGCAAAGAGTGCACCTGTGTATACACTTGTATATTATAATATCTCCCGCGCAGATCTCTCTCTGGAGATTCGCCGCCGTGGCCGAAATTCGGTCGGGAGGACATTATTACTATTAATCTTATTATTAGTCTTTAATTTTTTGATCAAAAATACAAAATCGGTATCAGAATGTATGAAAATTTATTCTGATTTTGTTATTTTGAATAAAATATTATCAACTATAGTCTCTTCTCAGAATGAGAAGGAATTTTTCAAAGTTCACCACGCTGACCAAGTGCGGATTAGTTTACATACCTTTAAGAGCATTTTTAAGAACTCTCTCGCGATGTTTTTTGTTTATTTAATGTTATAAAATATTAATATAGATAAGGCTTTAGGTTATAGCAAAATTAATTGTAATCTGTTTTATAAATATGTGTTGTAAATAGAAAAATAAACAACTTTCACGAAGCTTCAGTGCTTTTATTTTAAGAATTAAAATAAAAATACTTAACAAATATTATCCAATGATGATTTAGAATTCCTGGTTTTCGCTTAATTAATCATTCCTTACCGCCTTAGTCCCTTAAGGAATGATTAAGCGACTCTTACACTGGTAGTCTTTTCCTATTGTATTTTATGTTGAAACCCTAAAAATAAATTGATTCCCAGCTCTTACATTACAATGTTATTCGCATTTAAGCAAATTTCATAAAAATACATAAAAGAAACCCGACTCCTTTATATCTTTGAAACGTTGCATGCACAGATTTGAATACGTTGAATATATTATTTTTGCGAAGAGAAAAAAATATTCAAAAAAATATTCATTTCACTTGAATGTAGGTACGAAAGCGTATGCCTTTTCCAGCTGCATGATTGTTTTGATCTTCACGAAGACCTTCATGGCTCAGTGGTAAGCGGTGTGGTCTTAGAAGTTTCTGGCTGGAATTATTTAGGACTTTATATTTTTAGACTAGCTGATGCCCGTGACTTCGTCCGCTTGGATTGAGGTTTTTGGTGCCTCCCGGAACCCTTCAATTTTCCGGGATAAAACGTATAAGTAAGTAAGTCCATACCATACTAATATTGTAAACAAAATATGCGAAAGTTTGGATGGATGGATGTTTGTTTCTCAATCACGCCAAAACGACTGAACGGATCTGGATAAAATTTGGCACAGAGATAGATTGTAGTCAGGAATAATACACAGGCTAATTTTTATCCATATCTTTTCTATTTTATATCTTTTTTATTTACATGACTTGATATAGTTAGTCACCCATAAAGCACATACTTAAGTAGTTAGATAATAAGTTGTACAAGTTTATGTATTCGCTTTCATCTAAAACAAAAACCGACTTCAAAACTATAACTAAAAAACCATTATCTTGGTATTATATTTTGCTTTTTATTGATTTTATTAAAAAACGTTAAATCAATTTAGATACAATTTATAAGGGACCACCTCTGCAGTATGATCTACCAAACCAAAAAGAACCATCAAAATTGATCGATAGTTGGCGGAATTATCGCGTAACAAAAAAAACATCAAACAGTCGAATTAGGAAACTCCTCATTTTTTGAAGTCGGTTGAAAAGGAACTTAAGCAACCAAAGTAAATAAAAGTAGTGGCTTATTAATTCGGGCTACAGTGTCTTCTTACAGTGTCTTAGCAGATAAACAAATATGTATCTTTGCATCAGTACAAATGGCCGCCTATGTCAGGCGCAGGGACACAGACAGGGGAGTGATCTGAAGACATCTGTTATATTGTCCCAGTGTCCTTTGGGAATACGACCCTTTAGTGCTATCTATACTTCTATACTAGTATAATAAAGAGGTAAAGTTTGTAAGTTTGTGACGTTGTAGGGGGTAATCTCTGGATCTACTGAACCGATTTTGAGAATTCTGGTACCAAAAGCCTCATTATCTGTGAATGTTATCCCGAATAATAAGGGAGTTCCCGTGGGAATTAAAAGAACTTATTTTACGCGAACAAGTCGCGGGCAAGTCTGATAGTATTCTATAAGCGCACAGTTATGGCTACGACGGCGTGACGAGAACAGATAATATTCACTATTAGTACGATCTGGATCCAAGAAAATACAATCTAAAGTTTACCGGTTTCCAATTACTCCAATTATAGACTCTATTGCCTAAAAAAATTGGAATCACATACAAAATTGAAATTTAGAAGGTAGGCCAGGCAATCTGTGGCATAGACATCAGCTAAGAATTGATTTTGAGTAAAGTCATCCGTAAGGGGATGAAATGGGGGTTGGTACTTGGAAGATTGTTAAATACAAACAAATCCTATGTTTTTGAATCATAAAAGGCTGAATAATTTAATTTACGAAATTCCGTGCCATAGGGGATGAAATGGGGGTTGGAAATAACTTTCCCATGCAACCATGAGAATCCTATATTTTAAAGATTCCTTATAATTCCTAGCTTCAAAGACAAGAAGACAATTGTACACAACAGTCGCGGGCTACCGCTAGTTATTATTTTAACTGCAGTTTAGGTACTAACCTTTGATCAATGGCAATCTGCGCGACGTATCTAGCAACCCATTAATGTATTTGACATTAGATTTGACGTCCAATGTACAGCAGGTAATATGTTAGGCCGATAACCGCAATCTCGAATGAATTATAGTGCAGGTGCTAATTGCACAGGTTGGAATTATTGACGTAATTTATTACTGGGTTATTATCGGTAGCATAGTTTGTTTTAACCCACCCCTGTGCGCTAAGAGCTGACGTGCTAAAATACTGTTTTATCTATACTAATATTATAAATGCGATAGTTTGGATGGATGGATGTAAGGATTGCTCAATCACACCAGAACGTCTGAACGGATCTGGATGAAATTTTTCACATAGATAGATTATAGTGTGAAATAATGCTACTTTTTATCCCGGATAATTAAAGAGTTCCCGCTTATATCAATAAACTTCAATCCACGGAAGAAAGTCGCGGGCATCAGCTAGTTAATTAAAAACTCGCCTTTACAAGGAAATTCGCACAATTTAAGTTAGATTGTCATACAAAATTTAATAATTAAATAATAGTTTAATGAACAACACTACAATTTATTATACTTAGTATAACTATACTATCAATCTAATCTAATCTCCTGTCTATCTATACGTTACTAGATGATGCTTGCGACAGCCTATGATACAACTCCTTCTCTGTGATACAACCTAACCCTGTACCAAATTTCATCAAAATCAGATGAACAGGTGGACCGTGAAGGCGTAACAAACAGACCGTGATTGAACTACTGAATTCTTCTAATCTGAATCTGAATCTAATGAATTGTTTTATTCTTCGTAATCTAGCAAACAGCGGGGCTGTCTTTTAGATTTACATATTGCTACAGTGAAGAAAATACATTAGCAAAAATGTTTAATCTTTCATTAACCACCCCACGAAAAGTTGCCACAATCTCTCTGACCAATACTCGTGAATATTTGCTGCATTACGTGTCTAATTTGCGGCGATGTGGGGCAACTAGGGAGTGACCTCGAAAAGACCTCTGAGTCTAAACAAATATGCCCATGCCTTTCATAACAACCGGCATGAAAGGACTTGTCGCTATACCTCCGAAAATATGAAGATATCTCTGATTCATTAAACGTCAGCAATTTTTTTAAATATTAGTTACGTACCTATTAACAGTTAGTATTCTGTGTCAATGTTTTGTTATATTTCGATAGATTGATTTATTAAAAAATGAGGAAATGTATCACATGGCAGCCCTGTGTCCCACCCAAACATCCTGGATATTTTCATTCTATAGCCTTTATTGTAACACATATTCAGACAATTAAATTAATTAATTAATTAATTCTTGCACCGCCGCCATTATGGTGCTGCAGTCCTTTCTTAGCGAAATTCAGGCCGCCTTTTTTATACGTCAGGTGTTTCTAGTTTTTGGTGTAATAAAGTATATTTAATTCGTTCATTTGTTAGAAAATTTAGAATATTATTAATGTTCCTCAACATTTCTTTTGAAACAAGAGGTGTAAGCACGTCAGTATAAAATACTGGCTATATCAATATCGGTTTGATGGCGTATATTGACAAGGGGAGGAGTGATATCGACTTCATTCGATTCAAGGAAATACCCCTCTGTGCCTTCACATTCATTCTACAAACACCTCACCTAAAATTGCCACCATCTCTCAGACCAATACGTGTTAATTTGGCCACATTACGTGTTTAATTGCGGCGTTGTGGGATAACTAGGGAGTTGCCTCTGACCTCTGAGCCTAAGCAAATATGCCAAAGCCTTTCATAACAATCAGTATAAAAGGATTTATTTCTTCGAAAAGATTTACGGGGATCTCCCTGGCGCAGTGGTGAGCGCTGCTGTCTTAATGTGGAAAGTCCCGGGTTCGATCTCCGTCACGGTTAATTGGGGAATTTAAAATTTCCAAGGAGAGGTACCATATTTTTATTTTTTACCACTTTGTCGGCGTTATTAATAGATATTTATTACACATACCAAATTACAGCTTTCTTGTGCTATTAAGGGCCTCTGAGAGGATGGATATGGCGAAACTATAAGGGTTCTTTGTTGATTCATCGTCATCGTCGTCGTCTCAACTTATAGACGTCCACTGCTGGACGAAGGTCTCCTGCATGGATCGCTACAGAGCACGGTCTTGTGCCGCTTGTTTCCAGTGGCTCCCATATACAGGCTTGAGATCGTCCGTCCACCCAGTTAGGGGACGTCCAACGCTGCGCTTCCCGGTGTGAGGCTTTTTCATAAAACCCTAAAAAGTACACCCTTGCAAAGAATAACTAGGATTTTCTTTTCTCAATATTCCTGGGATTTTTTGAAAGTACTACGAGGGTGGCAGAACACAAAAAGACCATCCCAAAAATATACTAACTAATCAAACTTATAAAAGTTTCTGTCCGTGAGTACCATTTCAAGCTCTCCGAGGCAGAATAATTATTAAGGTTCTTATAACTTTAATAATCTAAAATTCCGTCGCAGAATTTAATAACTTTTTAAATTATTTTATCCTGGTATGGCGAAAATAGAAAAGAATTTTCATATGATTTTTCTGGAGCTTAATATCCTGCAAAATAGCTCCTGGGGTCGTACGTCCATCGCTTAAAATAGTATTGTTTTAATAATGTTGAAGTTTGTGTTTTAGAATGATTAAACCTTATTTTAAGGACGTTAAGGTACGTGACATAAAACTGTCATTTTGAAATAATACTGCTTTTAAGCGATGTTAGTAACCCCCTGATTGCAATCTTAATTGGCACCTGAATAGTTATTGATGATGCAGTCTAGTGTGGTAGCGGGCTAACAGGGGTATCTTCTGACAGAGTCTAGACAATATCATAAGTGACACGTATTTGACACGTTTCTGTTTTGTATCCATAGTATTAATATTATGATGTGTTTGTTGGTGTATCCAAAATAATATTATAAGATGAAAAATGGTCAATGTTTGGTATGACGACCTCCCTGGCGTAGTGTTAAGCGCTGTTGTCCTAACGTACGGAGGTACCGGGTTCGATCCCCGGCAGGGTCAATTTGGGAATTTCATATGATTTCTGAATTTTCCCTCGTCTGGCCTGCTGGGAGGCTTGTTACCACCCTACCATCATAGACCATAGATATACCATGCAGTGTGGAAGTCAATCATGTGTATGAGTTAATTATAACTGCCATGCCCCTAACAGGTTAGACCACTACCATCTTATCTTAGACTGCATCATCACTTGCCATCAGGTGAGATCGCAGTCAAGGGCTAACTTGTAGAGGATAAAAAAGTATATCTATCTATAGTGTGGATAATGTCAATACAAGTATGGACATGTTTTGGTTTCGATACTTAGGTACAACTAGTGATACGATATGGTCGAAATGAGTAATGGATTATTTCCTTACAATACACCTGTCCCCCGATTGTGTAAGGAAATTGTAATCATAATCATTTGTCAAACGAGTAACTCCACCTGTTTAGGGAGTTCATTTTTGAGTCCTGCACTTTTTGAGTCCTGCAAAAGTATGTATTGTCAGCTTAACGTTTTAAATAAAAATTGAATTTTTAGAAAAGATAAAAGATTGTTAATTTATTTATTGATGAAGGTTTAATTAAACCGATGTTTGACTCGTTTGATGCATTTCCCTCAGTAGATTCTTTGGGGGGGATACGCCATTTTGGAATTATTCACATAAATACGAGTATTTTGACGATTGAAAGTTAGTCTCCTGCCGGCAGACTCAGCGATTATTGAATACTTTTGTGTTTAGATCGCACTTTGATTTAAGAGCTTTACGGTAGCAATCGTGGCCGGATCAAATGAGTATTTTTTTTATGTTTAACCATCTGTTTATAGTTAACTATTTACATTAAATCTCTTGTGAAACCGCTACATGCTGTGACCAATCGCTCTTGCAAGTTTTAAAGAGTACAAATATAT
The DNA here is from genome assembly GCA_964035005.1 of Erebia palarica. Lineage (NCBI taxonomy): Eukaryota > Metazoa > Arthropoda > Insecta > Lepidoptera > Nymphalidae > Erebia > Erebia palarica. Next base: position 21,857,220 of record OZ035993.1, on the reverse strand, counting down.
TAAAAATAATTTAATGATATGCCACTTCTAGAACAGTAAAAAGTCCTTAAACAGTTCGAGTAATACGTTTTAAGCTGCCAAATTCTTACGATATGCTTAAACAATTGGGCCTCTGATCAGGATATGCCGGAATTATCAAAATTAATGAGGACCTAGCCTGCGGGCGACTATAACTTCTGTAATAAACATTTTTTTAAGCACCTATCTAGTGCGATTGTGTTTGTGTGTTCTGAATAAAGAGCCAGTCTTGTTTATTCCCAACACTAATACAAAGTTGACAGGCTTCTAGTATTTTCGCAAGGCAACTTATGTTTTAGGTTCCATTAAGATTAATCTGTCTACCAAAGTCTGAGCCCCGAATGTAAGTCTGAACGTGAACAAACAAGTAATGTAGAGATGACTTTTTCTGCTTTTGTCTGTTAAATATTGACATTAAACGGGATTGAACTATATAGTTTCCTTTACTGAGACATTTCTTTTATTACTAGATCATGCCAGCGACTTCGTTCGCGTGGATTGATGTTTTTGGCTTCCCACAGAAACTTTCTAATTTTCCGGGATAAATAGTAGCTTATTCTGTATTATTCAAGACTATAATCTATCTCTGTGCCAAATATCATCCAGATCAGTTCAATCATTCTGGCGTGGTCGAGTAACAAATATCCATCCATTCATCCATCCATCAATTCAATTTATTTAAAACATGTAGGACATACAGGTGTATTTTATGTTAAGTCATGTTTTGACTTCTCAGCAGAATCTACTTTCCGAACCGGTGGTACGGTTCGGAAAGTAGATTCTGATGAGAAGAGCCTGAAAGAAACTCAATAGTTGCTCTTTTTTTTGTTCGAAACATGATATTACAATTCGCAGGTAAGTATATAAATTAAATACACTAGTGTAAGTTATTCCTGTGGGGAGCTGGACCCAAAGTCGGTTGCTTCCATACAACTTTGTCATTAAGAAATACGTCAGTTGTACAGTAGGCATCCATCCATACATACATCCATCCAAATTTTCGCATTTATATTATTAGTATATATATAGACAAGATGATGCGCGTGAGTTCGTCCGCGTGGATTACGTTTTGTATTCCCACGGGAAGTCCTTAATTTCCCTATGTCTTCCCCGTGATACTATACCTAACTGAATCTCATTTACCAACATCGTTCGTGCGCCGGATTTCTCTCCGGTCGTGTCGTATTTTCCGTCTTATTAGGCTATGAGAGTAAAGGAATATAGAGAGCATCTCTGTTTGCAATATAATATCTCCCGCGCAGATGGCTAATGCCGAAATTCGGTCGCGAGGACATTATTGTTTACTATGTATTTTTTTTGTCAAAAATAAATTAAAACTTTAAAAAAAAACTATTATTTCAGAAAAAAATATTGTTAAAGGAAGTCACAGTACCTAAAGATGTTTATCTTCAGAAACCATATTATAATCTTGATTATTCAAATAGTTAAATTAAACTTGCAATTTATCATAATCGCGTCTGTGCAAGTTAGTCAGTTGTACTTGTGACTTAGTTACCCCAAAAGTTTCTGCTAGCCAACGTAGAAATACAGAATCATTATTTATATTATAAATACGAAAGTGTGATTGTTTGTTGGTTTGTCCTTCAATGACGCCGCAACAGAGCAACGGATCGACGTGATTTTTTGCATGATTATTGTTGAGGACCTGGAGCTACATAGGAATTTTGAAAACATGAATTTGATCCTGGAAAATTAAGGAGTTCCTGCTAAAATCAAATTAATACCTTAATCAATGAGGACAGAGTCGCGGGCATCAGCTAGTTTATCATGATCGGGTCAAGTTAGACAATCGCACCCCAAAGTTTCTGCTAGCCATCGTAGAAATACAGAATCATAATATTATTATATATACGCAAGAGTGATTGTTTGTAGGATTCTCCTTCAATCACGCCGCAACAAATGGATCGACGTAATTTTTTGCATGGTTATATTGTTAATGAGCTGGAGAGTGACGTAGGCTTCTTCTTATCCTGCAAAATTAAGGAGTTCCCGCGGGAATCGATATAACTTAACCTATGCGGATAAAGTCGCAGGCATCAGCTAGTTTATCATATTCGGGTCTGTGCAAGTTAGACAATCGTACCAAGTACTTATGTAATAGTTACTTCAAAGTTTCTGCTAGCCAACGTATAGATGCAGAATACTAAGTACCTAGTACAAATGGGAATTTGATTTAAATGTTATCTACTAAGGAAGGTCCATTAGCCAAGTTGAAGTCGTAGCCAATATACAACCACTTTCGCATTTGTAACTTATTTATATGAGTTAGGATTAAGCGACGCATACTTAATACGAAGTGAAGATAATGCGCATATAATACCTTAGCAGGGGATATTCTTAAGTACTGGGGGCTTACTTTTATTTTATTTTATTGATTACAAGCGCTGTTGTCTTAGCGTGGAAGGTAACGGATTCGATCCCCGGCAGGGTCAATTTGGGAATTTATAATTTCTGTATTTTCTCTGGTGTGAGGCTTCGGCCATAGCTAGTTACCACCTTGCCGGTAAAGACGTACCGCCAAGCGATTAAGCGTTCCGGTACAATGCCGTGTAGAAATCGACTAGGGTTTAATAAAACTGCCATACCCCTAACAGGTTAACCCGCTATCATATTAGACTGCATCGTAACTTACCATCAGGTGAGATCGCAGTCAAGGGCTAAGTTGTAGTGGAATAAAAAAAACAAAGATAGAACTATAGAAATACACTATCAAGAAAATGGAAGATGGACTTCGATGGGATAAACCATTGAATTTCAGCCAATTCCAGGCTGCGGAGCAAACTGTAAACATCCATACACATGGTAGCAACTGTTTGTAGAGAGGATTCGGATCGCTTTTGCAATGGTAAGTACCCAATTTGTGACCCAACACGTTCAATAGAGACCAAAGGGTATTGACACTGTGAGAAATAGATGAGTGAAAGCTATGCATATGACTTACTAGATGATGCCCGCAACTTTGTCTGCGTGGATGAATCTTTTTGATTCCTGGTGTAACTACCAAATTTTCCGGGATAAAAAGTTACCTATATATTATTCCAGACTATGGTCTATCGCTGTGCCAATTTCAACCAGATCCTTTCAGCCGTTCTGGCGTAATTGAATAACAAACATTCAAACTTTCGCATTTATAATATAGCTAGCTTAGGCCCGCGACAACGTCCGCGTGTCGGAGATTTTTGGTTCACGCGGGAATGTTTTCATTTTGCGTGATAAAAAGTGGCCTATGTATTATTTCAGACTATAATATATATCTATGTGCCAAATTTCATTAAGATCCGTTCAGCGTTCAGCTGTTCTGGCGTGATCGAAATATCCATCCATCCAAACTATCGGTTTTTATTAGTAGTATTGAATCAGTATTGATGATTATAAATGTATTAGTATTGATTATGCTAAAACGCTTTATTACTATTCCCTTTGAGAGTAGCGCGTGAGAAACACAATTAAATCACAGAAGCTGTTAACGAGCGCGTCACAATGCATTCCCCAGCTGCCATCTGGCGGCCGGCCAACTCACACATATTCTCTTCACCTACAAATTAAGCTTCCTAAGTGATAGTTGTGTTTTAGAAGATAATAAGTTAAATCCATAAAAATAATCTAAAAGTGTCTGTAAAAACAATGTGTCTGGAATCCACCCTGATTTTGGGAATCAACATTGTAAAGCACTAGACCAGACGGCGTTAGTAGTACAGTCGCTGGTGGTATAATAAGTTTCAAGGATTTTTTACGTTCTTGTTATTATTGTCGGGGATTTATCAGATTATTTCAAAGTTTAAACTAATAATATAAAAGCGAAAGTATTAAGCAATTATGTATGCTAAAACGCTTTATCACTAAAACGCTTTATCACTATTCGCTTTGAGAGTAACAAGTGAGAAAGACAATTCAAGCACACAGAAGCTGTCAATGAGAGCGTCACAATGCATTCCCCAGCTGCCATCTGGCGACCGGCCAACTCACACATATTCTCTTCACCTACAAATTAAGCTTCCTAAGTGATAGCTGTATGTTTTAGAAGACAATAAGTTAAATTCATAAAAATAATATAAAAGCGTATGTAAAATCAATGTGTCTGGAATGCACGCTGATTTTGGGAATCAACATCGGAAAGCACTACACCAGATGGCGTTAGTAGTACAGTCGCTGGTGCTATAATAAGTTTCAAGGATTTTTTACGTTCTTGTTATTATTATAAGGGATTTATCAGATTATATAAAAGTTTAAACTAGTAATATAAAAGAAAGTATTAAGCAATGATGTATGCTAAAACGCTTTTTCACTATTCCCTTTGAGAGTAACAAGTGAGCAAGACAATTAAAGCACACAGAGGCTGTTAACAAGCGCGTCACAATACATTCCCCAGCTGCCATCTGGCGGCCGGCCAGCTCACACATATTCTCGTCATCTACAAATTAAGCTTCTTAAGTAGCTGTATGTTTTAAAATACAATAAATTGAATTTATTTTAATATTATAAATGCGAAAGTGTCCGTCTGTCTATCTGCTACGTTTCTACCAGTTGCCCCAGAGACAGAAAAACATAAAACAAATCTTTTTGTATTAAAAATTTATTTTCTATTATATTTCTTTTATGGTGCTTGCAAATTAAACTTTTTTAATAAAAGTATTACGAGGAAAACTTCAGAAAAGTGACCTTAGTTTTTTTAAAGTGTAGGGGGCTTTAGTTTTGTTGAATAATCGATCAGTGTGGTGTTTCGAAGTATTTAACAATAATATCCTCCCGGCTGAATTTCGGCCACGGCGGCCTATCTTCAGAGAGATTAGCCATCTGCGCGGGAGATTTTTTGTGTTAGTGATTATAGTGCACAAGTGTTTGCGCAAACACAGATGCACCCTTTATTCCTTTACTCCGATGGGACGGAAAATCCGACACGACCGGAGAGAGATCAAGCGCAGCACCGACAGCTTAATGTACTCTCCGAGGCACGGGGTGAAACACCGCCAACTTCCTAACTCCGGGCTAGTACTGAGAATTTCTTGTCAGAAAAATCCAAAACTTACTATGGCCCGACCCGGGACTCGAACCCGGGACCTCGTTGACCGCAGTCGAACATGCTAACCACTAGACCAACGAGGCAGTCAATAGTAAGTAGGCATATGAGATATATGCCTCAGTATTATAGCGTGATATTATAAGTCTCGTTAATATCGTTGTCAACTATTCGTCTGAACTATATATATTTTTGAGTTACGCCACTTTTGATGCAGCCGGTTTTATATAAGTCAACTCAAAGGCGGTTCATTTTCTGCCATCAAAAACATCTTTTCACCATAAAGATCACATCTTTTCTTTTTGTATTATAAATTCATATTTAATCCGCACTTGATGATGCCGGCGACTTAGTCCGCGTGGGTTTTTGATTTTTTAGGTTGCTTTTTATTTGTTATTTTTATTTATTTTCTGGAATTTAACTAGTCTGTTTCCATTGCCGAGATTATATCTGTATTTGTACAAAGTTTCGCCAAAATATTTTTTTTATCACTACAGATAATCCCTTGACTACAATCTCACCGGGTGGTAAGTGATGATGCAGTCTACGATGGTAGCGGGATAACTTGTTAGGGGCATGGCAGTTATATTCCCTAGTCGGTTTCTACGCGATATCGTACCGGAACGCTAAATCGCTTGGCGGCACTTCTTTGCCGATATGGTGGTAACAAGCCACGGTCAAAGCCTCCCAGCAGGCCAGACCAGGGAAATTCAGAAATTATGAATTTCCAAATTGAGCCTGCCGGGGATCGAACCCGGTTAAATATGTGGACCGCGAAATGATAACAGATGGTCAGAAAGACACATTTTCACATTAAATATTATTTGCAAGGATTTTGAACTTTTCAGAGTCAAGCCGTTACCAGAGGAAGTCTCCTTTCAAAGGCGACTAATTTTATGCCATTAATATCAAAGAATGGTAATAAGCGTTATAATATGTTCCTTTCACATTATTATATAATTTAATGCTCTTGTTGTATTTTGTTATTTTTGAGTTACATCACTTTTCTCTATCTCAAAAGAGACTCATTCTATGCCATCATAAAATTAATGTTTACTCTGTTAAAATCATAAACTTGCTGCATTTTTCGTATTAATTTTCATACTCTTGCCGCATTTGTCATTGATAAAGTTGTTTGTGGTAGAGAGACCACAAGAAGCCGTATCTCAAAAATAACTCATTTTATTTTTATTTCAAAGATCACAATTTATTTCCTTTTTGTATATATACTCTGTTATTACCTATTTTCATACCACTGGAAGTCACTGTATTTTGGTATTTAATTTTTTATCTGTAATTTGTTATTTTTTAAGTCAATAGTCATATCGCATTACTAATGCTCTTAATAGGGACTCATTTCAAATCAAACTCAAAATATCTTTATTCAAAATAGGTACCTACAAAGTACACCTTCTGAACGTCATGTTTACAAGTTTACTTGAAACTAAAGCTACTTTCCATCATGAAATCCATAAAAATCTTTACTGTTTCCTTCCTTAACGGTCCTTCGTTTTTCGTGTAAATTTTCATACTCTTCCTGCATTTTGCTATTTTCAGTTATATCAGTCTACCACTACAAGCTGTAACTCAAAAGCTACTAGGAAAGAATCCGTTCTTTTCACAGTTCCGGTGGTTTCAGTTTCGCATTTTTTTTAACTTTATTGCACAACCAGTACAACCATATCCAGGAAGCTGATTTGGAAAAAGCTTTTTGAGAGATCAAGTTGAGCCTTTGATTATAAATCTACAGGAAGATGATAGTGACACAGATGACTCAGATGAAGAAGATCATTTTTAGTCTGTAGTATATAATATAATTTAATATATATATATCTATGTACAATAGGCGGACCTAAAGCTCGAGAGCCTTATCTCCCAGTCGATCTTTGGAAGGTGTGAAAAGGCGAGTTGTGGGTGTGCTCGGAAGCAGTCATCAAACAAAAAAAAAGGATTATTTAATGAATAATAATTTTCATAAAATTTCTGCATTTTGTAATTTTCAGAGTTATGTCACTGTACCACTAAATGCGCGGCTCAAAAGGAACTCATTTTATGCCTTCATAAACATCTTTGCGGTATAAAATACCGCGATCTTCCTGCCTTTCTCAGTCGAGCCTTGTCTTTTTGCGAAGCCGTGAAGTGGGTTATTCAGGCAGGCATAGATGAGACACGCTAAAGGCTTTGAAGGCAGTATTTTATGCAGAAGATTGAAAATCCTTTTAATACATGCAATTTTATTAGGACTTTAAATAACATGCATTTTTTAAATTCCACTACAAGTAAGCCTTGCTTGGGATTTGACACGAATGGTTGATTGAACACTAAGGCAAAAACACATACAGACGATACGATGTCGCATTGTGGTCGTGACGCGATGTCTTGGCGTGGAAATTTACGATGTACATCCACAAATCAAGAGACACCGATATGTCGCGAATGTGTGTGTCGTGTTTTGGCTGGCCAACGTTAGGGGTATGGTAGTTTTATAAAAACCAAAGTAAAAAAATTGGCAGTCATAGGGATGCCGATAGAAGTGAAAACTATTTTTTTTTTGTTTTTCTTATTTAAAAAACAAATAAAATCAAATATAAACCTTAAAACTAAGGGATTAAAGTTTAATTACGAATGTGCTATATTTATACTTTAGACATTTTGTCTTGTTTTTGTCCTGTTCCACATTTTTACCACCTACCGAAAAGTGCTCAACGCGCGTAAAGAAGCTTTCACTTCAAAAATCCTACCCCTTATTGATTTCTACGCGGCTTCGTACCTCAACGAAAAATCACTTGTCGGTACGTCTTTGCTGGTAGAGTTGTAACTAGCCATGGCTGAAGCCTTTCATGCGACCAGACCAGAAACAATTTTTTTTTTATATATAGGCTAGCGCTTGGCTGCAATCAGACTTGCTTGCAAGTGGTGATGCAGCCTAAGATGCAGCGCGCTTGCCTAGAAGAAGCCTTGATTCTTGCACTAGTGCTTGAAGCACTCTTGATTTGAAAGTTATATTAAAAGAGGAGGGGAAAACGGAAGCCGGAAAGGAATTCCATATCCTAGCGGTTCGAATTAGAATCGAGGAAAAATCGCTTCGTACAAGCCTGCGGAATTTCGACTGCGTATTAAGGGTGCAGACCTTTTCGATGCCTTGCGGTTCGATAATAAAAAGGTGACGGAGGAACCAGATCGAATAGTTCTTGAGCACACTCTCTAATTAAGAAATAATATGACCAACAAGCATATTATGCTAATTAATATCTGTAATTCTGCTGTTCACTATAATAAAATAATATTATGTAATTGTATATTACATCAAATGTGTACTAAAATTGAATCTATACTTATATTATAAATGCGCTAGTTAGAATGGATGGATGTTTGTTACTCAATCAATCCCGAACGGCTAAACGGATCTGGATGAAATTTGTCACAAAGATAGATTATAACAGTTTGGAATAACACATAGGCTACTTTTTATCCCGGAAAATTAAGCAGTTTCCGCGTACCGAAAAACCTCAATCCACACGGACGAAGTCGCGCGCATCAGCTATAGTTTATTAATAATTTTGTGCAAATATTTAAGAAACGCTAAGCGTTGGGGCGCATTGTATAAGCATGATATAATTTATTAAAAATTCTTAAGACTCGGCTAAAATCATTAGTTATTCCTTCTTCCAATTTGTCTTTCATGTCAGTGAAGAGGTTTTCTGTCACAAAGGAAATATAAAGTCTATTCTTTCACCCTGTCTTTGCGGTTTCAATTTGCCCGCTTTGAGTGCGTCGGATTAAAATAAAACAAAATATCGGCTGGATTGTAGCGTAGTTGAGCTGAGACTTGTGTTCAAGCGTTTGTACTACAAGACTTCAAGGCTTTGATTTGATTGCATAAGGACCGTCTCAGATTGCTTAGCGTATTTTTTGAAATGAAAACTCCTTTAGCCGCGTTGAGCACTTTTTGGTAGGGGGTAAACTTGTGGGTTCGCGTCACCGACACCGACACCGTCCCGTCACCGCGTTGTTACAAGACAAAAGGTCTTAAATACAAATATACTACATTCTTAATTAAACTTCAATGCCTTAGTTTTAAGGTTTATATTTTAACTATTTAAAAATAATTTTAAAAAATCGTTTTCACTTCTGTCGGCAGTCCCTATGACTGCCATTTTCTTTTAGTGTGTATTTTAATTTAAGTTTTTAGTCTGTTTTAGTCTGCATATAAGCGCAATTTTTGTACAGTCAAATAGAACCGGAGTAAATTGAAAACCAGCGCTGAGCATTGTTATCAATGCTCAGTAATGCTGAGTTTGCCTCCTATTTTTATTATTGTTAGATTTTATTTTATTTTATATAGTCGCAGGATTTAGTTTATAAGTGTTTTGTGTAATTCTAGCAATAAGATACAATAAAGCTTATATTATTTATCATTTATTTATTTATTAGTACAGTATTATAAATTAGTCGTGAGTCGTCGTCGTCGTTAACGCCCGTGAGCCCCAAATGCTGCGTGTGGCAAAGGCCGCCCCTATACGAGCTTATACGCGTCGAAAAAACGCTTATCTGAAACCGCCCTAAGGATTGCATTTAAACAAGACTAGCTAATGAACGCGACTTCGTCTGCGTGGATCGAGGTTTTTTGGTTCCCGCGGGAACTCCTTAATTTTCCGGGATGAAAAGTGTGCCTGTGTGCTATTTCAGACTATAATCTATCTCTGTGCCAAATTTCAGCCAGATCCGTTCAGCCGTTGGGGCGTGATTGGGTAACAAACAGCCATACATCCATACTTCCATACATCCATCCAAACTTTCGCATTTATAATATTAGTAAGAAGTAAGATAACATCAGGGGGTGACTACCATTTTTTAAAGCAGTATTATTTCTTAATCCTTATTTTAGAGACGACAAGATGCATCATATTAAACTGTCATTCTAAAATGATACTATTTTAAGCGATAGTATCGTAAGTACACAGAAGCTAGTTTTGGTTCGGTCTCGGGTTTGATCCACAGCAAAATCAGTCTAGGAATTTATAATTTTAGAATTTTCTCTGGTCTTGAAGTGGGAAGCTTCGGTCGCAGGTAGATTTTAAAAGCGGTGGAGTAAGCAACATTACGAAAAAAAGGGGTAATGAACCTTAGATAAATCGATAAAGGGTAATTCGGTCATTGCTCTAATGATTTTCTGAAGACTGGTTAAAATTAATATTAAAGCACGGCTTTGTAGGCTTTTATGTGTGCGATAATCTTTTTATCGCCCGAGAGTGCATAAATTATATTTTATAGTTTTAAAAGTGGTGAAGTAAGAGCAACTTTACGAAAAAAAAGGGGTAAATGAACCTTAGATAAATCGATAAAGGGTAATTCGGTCATTGCTCTAATGATTTTCTGAAGATTGGTTAAAATTAATATTACAGCACGACTTTGTAGGCACGGTCCACATTCCAACCGTACAATTTGCTCCATCAGGCGCAACCTACTTTTCATTATCTAATATATAAAATTCTCGTGTCACAGTGTTTGTAACAAAACTCCTCCGAAACGGCTTGACCGATTCTTATGAATTTTTTTATGTATATTCGGTAGGTCTGAGAATAGCAGGTAAACTATTCATTTCATACCACGCGGACGAAGTCGCGGGCATCAGCTAGCACTTACATATAAATCATCATCGCGAAAATCACGCGAGTCACTCATTAAATATCATTAGCATTTAGCATTTATTAAAATTATTAGAATATTTATAATAATAAGCAATTAATAGATTATATACTTAACAATCATTTCTATCATTCCAACGGTCCTAGACTGGACATATTATATCTGTGCGGGATATTTTTATCGCCCGAGAGTTGAAAAAGTCTACTAAGTGTGCTAAGTGATTAAACGGCATTATGCTGAGCCTGGGATTTAGATCATCGAGGTGCAGGGGTGATCTACCCCCATAGGCATGCTTGTGTATGGGTGGCACAATTTTGAAATAAATGTTTTGTCTTTCTCTCTTTTCTTTACTTTATAGTTTTAAAGGCGGTGAAGCAAAAGAAACTTTACGAAAAAATGTACCCATTGTAAAATTAATTGTGGAATTTTATTATGTAAAGTATTTATCTGAACAAAAGAGGGAAAGTAATTTCCTGGAATGACTGTACAAGATAAAGTTAGATAAAGTTTTATAAGCTGATTCACGGCGTATCCTGTTGGCCTGTCGAGAAACTTATCGTAAAGAAGTTGCTAAAAATTTCCAACTGAGATTTTCCTTTAGGTACGGAAGCTGTTGAACTCGCGTTGGCGGCCGGCCAACATGGTCTAAGGACGGTTGCAAACTTACTGTATTTTTATACGACTGCCTGAAAAAAGGTATATTGTTTTCAGGGTTCATGTATATATTATGTATGTATGTATGTATGTATGTATGTATGTATGTATGTATGTATGTATGTATGTATGTATGTATGCATGTATGTATGTATATGAGTTTGTATATTCCACCATAACTTCTATAAGACTGAACCGATTTTGATAAATTAGGTATCGTTAGAATCCCTATTCCCCCCTACACCCCCTTATTCCGGGTGACATAGGCTAGTAAAATTAAAATAAAAATGATGGGCCTGGAATTTAAATAAAATGGATGACCATGGTCCCTCATTAAAGAATAAATTTGAAAAAACAAAACGGAAATAAGATTAACTATATAATCATCATCTAGAAAATGTAATCAAGTAGATTCCAAAAATATATAACACTATAGTTCAATATCCAGTCATTCACAAAAAAATATCATTTAATAAAAATGTGATTAAGATTCTATTTAACTAGATTTATTTAGATGTTTAACTTTTTAGTTCGTTTTTTGGCAGGGCAGTCGTGTTTTTTAATTTTTTTAATTATCTTTGCGAGTGTAAGCTCATATCGGCTTACGCGCTTACACGTGCGCCACATTTTCCCGACAAAAAGCGAACGCGCCTAGACATTTTTTTATCCACTACAAGTTAGCCCTTGACTGCGATCTCACTTGATGGTAAGTGAAGATGCAGTCTAAGATGGTAGCGGGCTAACCTGTTAGGGGCATGGCAGTAATATTAAACCCATACCCCTATTTGGTTTCTACACGGCATCGTACCGGAACGCGTAATCGTTTGGCGGCACGTCTTTGCCGGTAGGGTGGTAACTAGCCACGGCCGAAGACTCCCACCAGGCAGACGCATTTATTCCGGTTCCAGTGTACGCTCGTACCTGTGGTTCAGTCAGTATTATAATACAATAGGTATACGAGAGCTGCCTCGTTGGTCTGGTGGTTAGCATATTCGACTGCGGCCGACTAGGTCTCGGGTTCGAGTCCCGGGTCGGGCCATAATTAAGTACTGGGTTTTTCTGACTAGAAATTCTCAGTACTAGCCCGGAGTTCGGAAGTTGGCGGTGTTTCACCCCCGTGCTTCGGAGACGTTAAACCGTCCCCCGTGCACGTTAAACCGTCGCCTACGCCTGATCTCTCTCCGGTCGTGTCGGATTTTCCGTCCCATCGGGCTATGAGACTTAAGGAACAGAGAGTGCACCTGTGTGCACCACACGGGTGCACTATAATATCTCCCGCGCAGATTCCTAATCTCTCTGGAGACTGGCCGCCGTGGCCGAAATGTGGTCGGGAGGACATTACTGCGGACATAGTTAACCATTAGAACTTATGAATAAGGATGTAATTAAGCTAAGTAATTGTGTAAGCTAGACTTAAGTAATTTGTCGGTCGATCAAATGATAGAATGTGCGCTTGGGCTAAAATAATAGTTCCGATTAGAGAGCATGCGAGCAAAAACGTGAAGATTTTTTATAATTCTGAATATAATACAAATTAATTAACCCCTTCTGTGCTATCACGCGTATGGCAAAGGGCACGCTTTAAGTTAAGGGCTTCCAAAAAGGAGCTTATATAATATGTGCTAATCTGAAACCGCCCTAATTATTGATAAGAATTATGAGGAGGAAATATCTACATATTAATAGCTAAGGGGTAAATGAACCTAAAATATATCGAGGGCCCTGTTGAACGGCCTTGGCTCGAATGATTTATTGAAGCATGTTTATGTGTAATTTAAAAAATACCGTCAAATCGCGCACTTAGTATGGACTGTTGTATGAAATACTGAATAGTGACGTCATAAAATTAGACGCACTGTTTTCCTTCAATCGACAGTTAAATGGTTTTCGAACTTCAAGCTAACAGGGGACGTGGATATTATTATGAATTTTGGGAGACTATTTACTATCAAAATCACTAAAAAATAATTTGATTTCAGTAGTCAAATATACCCAATACCAAAAAGACAGAAATTCGTGTACGAGTATCGAATCCATAACCATCCGAATAGGCTGACGTCTATACCACTAGGCTAGATAAGTGCTTCTAGGTGACATCTACAGTTCAATGAATAGTTTGAATTAGACGTTATTAAACCACACTATTTGATATTAATTTTATGGCACGCTCTAATTTCAAGACCTGGAATATGAAATTTAATAGATCCATAAATCTTAACCGGGAAATAATCACCATAAAGAAGGGCGATATAATTTGAATTTCACTTTCCGGAATGGCTCTTTACGTGCGGCCATTAAAAGAAATTAACGGCGTGGCGGGAAAGTTGACGTTTTGATTACAAGATGGCGGAATTGTAACATGGTTATTTAATCTGTTTCATCTAAAAGTGATTTTATATCTCTATTATACTAATTTTACCTCTATTACTTATACACATTTTATCACCCTTTCTTTGTGGTTTTAACTTAGGTGGAACGCACACCTGCAGCTAATTATTTGTTGTTATACATCAAGGGGTTCCGCTCTCCATCTCCGAATTATTCATTGAAACCTAATATTTATTTTTGTCATTCTTTAAGTTAAAGTAAAGTGTTAGCACGCCATGTTGCATTTATTTCAGGTGATGCGTGCAAACAGACACATAAACAAACAAATAATAAATGATTTATTTATTTCACGTAGGACAACTTGTGTCATTTCTGATACGTCAAGACTCTACCACCGGTTCGGTTCTACTGAAAAGAACAGGCAAGAAACGCAGCAGTTGCTCTTTTCTTAAAAAGAAAAATGTTACAAACGTTACGTTACAAGTACAAAGTAAAAAAAATTGTTTGGACCCTACTCTACTAGATAATGCGATAACTGAGGTTTTAAAAATCTCGGAGGAACCCATGCAAAAATCACATAAATCTGTTGCGGCGGAATTGAATGATTAATCAAACAACCAACAAACCAATAACCAAACACACATTCGCATTTATCATATTATTATGCATGCATGTACCGAAATCGGAGAGATAGAATAGATAGAATATGTATAATCTAAAGACATCCCCTATTGATTTTCCATTTGCGAGACAATCTCCAAACTGACATTACGTTAACGAATGTTTTTCCCTGTTATCTCTCTGTGAGCTCTTCACATTAGTACTTAGGTCAGTTTTTCCGGTGTTTTCTCATCGATGTAAATGTGAAAAGATTGAAGGGAAAGAGAAAAATAGTCTGAATGAAGCCATAAAACTTAAAACTTTGTTTTAAAAGTATACTTGGCTTAATAATTTTAATCGTATTTTATTAAAGCTATGATTTGCCATTAATGATCTGTAGTTGGTTTTTTACTCCGAGTCTGTAGTGCCTGTTTTTAAGGACGCATTAGGTTAGCTTTTAGGCATCCCTAAAAACGAAGGGAAAAGGTGGATTTGCGACCAAATTTTTGTATTTTAAATACAGGTTTTATTTTTTTCTAAAGTTTATGGTTGTGTTTATGTTTATTATAGTCCTAGTGTATTATAGTCGCCGATGGACGTCCACTGCTGATCATCGGTCTCCTGTAGGGTGTTGAAGTTAGGGTTGTTTGTTAATGAAATAAAATTATTATACTTGAATTAGTTATTTATTTAAAATATTAGAGCACGGAAGGACATGTTAATTTTGACAGGTTCTTGAATCGAAAGGGAATTTATTCAGCCGGTGACAGCTGACATTTAAAGTGACATGACAATATGGCTGTCACAGACAATGAACCATTTTTGCGTCTCTAACATAGGGTCCTCCACAAACTATGGTCTTGCGCCGCTTGGATCCAATGACTCCCTGCCACTCTCTTGATTAAAGTTGTACCAAGCAGATAATGTTTTATCTACCGGGAATCCTCTGGGTAGTTCAAACTTGAAGTCAGTTACGTCAATAAACTCTATTTAATAACTATAAACTATAAACTATAATATTTTTCTTCGAGTTGTACAATTGTTATTATCTAGTTACTACTTCGGAAGGGTTAAAGTTTTGCGACCATTTTTCAGCTGAGTTGGACTGTGGACATTTTTCCATCCCAGAAAATCATAGATTTCAAACGGAATTCTACAAAAAGTAAATAGATGCGGACGCAAGCATCGTTTGTAAGATTGGATGTTTGTTACTCTTTAACATCACAATGGATCAATCGATTTTTCTGAAATTTGGATTGGGGATAGCTTATACCCTGAACCAATACATTAGTAACATTTTATCCCAGAAAATTAAAGAGTTCCCGCGGGAACTAGATAACCTCAATCCACGCGGACAAAGTCGCGGGCATCAGCTAGTGTAATAATATAAATGTGGAAAATATACGTCCTATATTTTACCTACCTGGGGACTTCGAGCTTGACCTCAGTAGGTCATCAAATCCCCAAACTAGAATAAACTCCTCTATATTTCCCCCAGTTATACAACTGTGATTATCTAGTTATTACTTCGGAAGGGTTAAAGTTAGCGCCCGTGTTCCAGCCGAGTTTGACTGCGGACATTTGTCTGTGTTAAGTTTTGGCAAGAACATGAACCGCCTTGTTACCTTTATGAAAACTTATGACCTCACTTAAAAAGTTTGCTTTACCGAAAGTGGCTTCAATTCTCGCTTGGTTTCGTGAAATAACCTGCTATATAATATTTTGATTGATTATGTATGTTGCTTGTTTAACTTTAGATTACTTTTATCGTTTAAATTTTACCTAATAGTTTATTTTTATGTTATTGTTTATTTTATACAAGTACTAGCGACCCGTTCCAGCTTCCCACGGGTGGCACTAATAATCAAAATATTCCATACCCAATGGGCAGTGGGCAGCAAATGAGGTTTAACATTTAGCTCTGCGATATTATAATTATAATATTAAATGGTAAATATGTTAGTTATCTCAATTAAATACTTGAGATAACTAACCTATTTAAGAACTATGTCGGTAAAACAATTCGCAAGAAAATTTGCTTAAATTTGAAAATCATAAAAATGATTATTGCGAGTCAGATGCCATCGCGGACTTTTTTTTAAAACTTTTTTAGAGGAATTTTTCCACGTGCCTACTTAAAAATTCATAGCCTTAGACAACATTATAACCACCGAATAAGATGATATCCAAGCTTTTCGACGAATAAATAAACAGATAAGCTTTGAAATTTAATTAAAATAATTACGGAAAGTTTCATATGAATTCTCTAATAATCCAAAATTATTATAATTATAGTTCAAATTTCAAGTATAATATACGCATAATGAACCTCATTTAATTTGCCCTCTAATACTCCAGAGAGTCGCCGTACTATAGAGGTGATAATGTTTTTTATAATCAGAGAATACACACATACATATACAATTACACACTAATATTACAAACTAGACAATGCCCGCGACTTCGCGTGCATTAAGATTTTTTAATTCCCGCGGAAACTTAATTTACCTTAATTTTTGAATAATTAGACCGCCTATGCCCAGCTCTAGGGTGTGGAACACCCTTCCAAAGTACGTGTTTCCTGCCGCATATAACTTAAGTACTTTGAAGGCAAAAGTGAATAAGCATCCTCTAGGCAAGCGCGTTCCAACCCAGACCTCATTATTGCTTTGCACTAAGCATGATTGTCGTCAAGCGCAAGCCTTGATGTTTGAAAAAAAAGCCTAGCGTAGCAGCCATATGGACAGATAGACAAACTCACTTTTACACTAATAATATTGAGTATGGCCTAAAAAACCGTGTGGTTTTAATATTATGGTCGCCATACAAACTAACAGCTGTCGATGTAAACTGTATTTCGTACTAAAAAATTCTGTTACTCTTTGATCTGTAACTCAAGCCTAATACTCTCTAATAAAGTGTATTGTAATAAACGTACCGCTTGTAAAATATATTGAACATTTTGATGAACATCCAAATTCATAGACGCTGGGCAATTATGGGTTTTATTTCGAGCTGGAATTTAACATCAAGCGTTCTTCTAACTATAAACTATGACCTAAATAGGCACGGCCGAAGCATCTTACCAGAACAGACCAGAGTGAAAGTGCTAACTTTACGGGTTTTTTTGTCTTAAAATAATAGGGTGATGCCTATGGCAAAAATAAATTATTTCTGACTATTAAATAGCGAGTCTTCTAAAAGTCCTAAAAGTTTAGTTTTACGTTTGATAACCATTTTAAACTATAGATTAAAGAAAAAAGTTTGCGTTGAAATTTGATGACATCACAACTTCGTATTTCATACAAACTTCCATACTACAAGCGCGCTTTTGTCAAAGAGTTGATGATAAAACTTGTTAGTTTAAGTTATATATGTCACCGTAAGAATATAACAACCGTTAGATTATAATATAACTGTAAACTGTAATTGTAAACTGTCGAAAGATTGTGAACCGTTCAATGTTCTGGGTGTCAATTTTTGAAATATTCATTGTATTTACGTTTTCTTGTCTGTTTCTTGTAGGTTAGGTTAGGGTTCGACATAAATAATCAGGTAAATAATAAGTTATATCGGGTTAATATACCTAACAGATTACAATCTACCGAAAAATAATGCGTTAAATTGTAATCTTTCGACAGTTTGCAATTTCGCAAGTTAGATTATAATCTAACGGTTTTTACAATTTTACGGTGACATATACAATGTTCAATAAAATGTTCAAAGTATCCAAAAAAGCCATGCAAATAACCTGATCCGTACTCAAAGTTCCAGCAATTGGCTCTCGGTATAGGCTTAGTACGCATTACTGGCTACATCCGATTGTAAACCATAAGCTTACTGCCGTGTTATCACAGCTGTATATCAGATACTAAGGTATTTACGCAATTAACCTATCATCGCGACGCACGTCGGTCTCTGTTAATTATTATCACACTAGATGATGCCCGCGACTTTGTCCGCGTAGTTTTTGAAGCGAAAACTTTTTTAGGCGCTTTGAGCACCTTTTGGCAGGGGGTAAACTTGGGGATTCGCATCACCGACACCTATACCTGGCTGCCCCATACTCGCGATGTTACGAAGAGAACAGGTCTTAAAATACAAATATACTACATTTGTAATTAAACTTTAATGCCGTAGTTTTGAGGAGTTTTTAATTTTTTTTTTTAAAGAAAAATTAAAAAGAATTAAAAAAAATTATATTCGTTTTCACTTCTATCGGCAATCCTTAGGACTGCCAATTTTTCTTTTCCCGCGGTAACTTCCTAATTAGCCTATGTCCTTCCCTGGGATACAACCAATCTCTGTACCAAATTTCATTACAATCGGTAGAACACAGTGGCCGTTAAAGAGTAGCAGATGGACAGATAGACCGACAGACACTTTCGCATTTATAATATTGGTATGGTTAACCACCTATTTACGTATACCACCACCTTTAACCACCTATTTATGTGGTGGTGTATCTACAAACGTATCTACGCGACAACATAGGCGAAACGTCATTTTCTATGGCGTAGCACTGCGTCGCATCGCGTGGCGTCGCTTCTGTCGCTCACTAGGACAACGGGTGATAGACATAATAAGCAAAAACACACTACGGACAAAAGATCCGCGCAAATCGCCCGCGTCGAATTGGAAACACGTTTCGTCCTTTCGCGCTAGTCTCACCTAGGACAATGGGTTACAATAAACCTAAAAGACGAATTCGTGTTTTCGCGTCGAGAAATGGAATTGAATACCCAACCCACTGTTCTCATACAAAGCCCCTACCATTACGTTATTAATAGGAAGGGGCTACAACCCTTAGCGATGATGAATACGATGCATATAGAGAGAGAGAGAAAGATTCCCGTTTAATAAACTCAAACTCAAATTATATTTATTCAATTTAGGCACACTGTACCTTCACTTATTGACGTCCAATTACTTAAAAAACATGATGCCATTAACTACGGTATCTTAAAACTAGAGCTACGAGAGTTCCCAAGTCGCCCTGGTCTGAGAAGAGCCCACAACAAACTCGGCCGGGTTTTTTAGTATCCTTTAATAAACCCTTTCGTATCGAGTAAAAAGACTTTAGAGATGTTCAAGTATTTGAGACATCAAAGGCTTGTCAGTTGCGAGGTCTTATAAACTTTTAATTAGGGATCTAATTAGACTGTTAAACTTGTGTCCCATAGAGGCAGGAATACTTTGTATACCGCCTTTGTAATTCAAATGTAGATCAAACAGAACAAAAGTAACGACGTATTGATTTATTTCAATCGTAAATTCGTAAAGTGAGACACCAAAGATTAGACATAGCGTTGCATTAATATCCGTCCGAACAAATTTCGGCCACGGCGGTCTATCAGAGAGATTGGCCATCTGCACGGGAAATATTATAATAGTGCACAAGTGTGTGCGCATACACAGGTACACGGATAGGACGGTAAATCCAAGGCACTGCACTAAAGCAAAGTAATAAGGTCGGTCGCGTTCCACGTTCAAGGTATTGTTATACGCCAGCTGTGAGGGCGAAAACTAACTAGTGATAGGACCCGACAAAACATTAATGAGAAATGCTCGCGTCGTTTGGAAAACACGTTTCGTTGTGTCACGCAGGTAAATACAGCTGTATGTAGACGTCCACGAGACGACCTTCCAACGTTTTGAGCTGGGTTTCAGTGGGGTGTTTTGCCATGAGCAAAGTTTACCGCGTGACAAATAACGACTGCAGACGTTTGCATTTTTCGTTATACTCATTAACACATAATATTATTCTGACAATACTCTATACTCACACGCTAGGGAGTATTCACACCTAACGTATTAATATCAGTCGCCGACTGTGGTGCCATTGTAACCTTCAGTGTGAAGTCACATTGCTCATATCCTCTATCAAGGGACTGCGGAAGTTGTTAAGTATTTGTGAGAAATACGCTTTAAGTCATGGACTTAAGTATAACGCTTCCAAAACCGAAATGATGGTTTTTAAGTGTGGAAAGGGTCCGGACAGTGTCCCTCCGGTATTTATGAATGGTGTGGAGATCCGGAGGGTGGGGGTTTTCAAGTATCTCGGGCACATGTTGACGGAGAACCTCAATGACGATAATGACATTGAGCGCGAGAGGAGGGCCCTTGCCGTAAGATGCAACATGATCGCGCGTAGATTCTTCCGATGCAACGAACAGGTCAAGAACACTCTTTTTAGAGCGTTCTGTCAAAACCTATATACGTGTCAGTTGTGGTTTAACTACACAAGACGCTCGTATGGTGCCATCAGGGTGCAGTACAATGATGCTTACCGCATCCTAATGAAACTACCGCGATTCTGTAGCGCGTCGAACATGTTTGCATCGGCAAGAATGCCCGACTTCTTTGGTGTACTACGTTGGAGAATCGCTTCATTTTGGGACCGATTACGTCACACGAATAATGAGATTCTCCGAACAATGTGTGACCACTTGGATGTCGCCATCTTCCGGCATTGGTTGACGCAGCATCGCAGTGCGAATCGGAAATAAGGATAAAGTTGGAACAATATTTTATTGCTCTTATTTTTGTTTTTATTTATTTGTATTTAGTATTTAAGTATTAAAATTTTGTATTTTACAATATTTTTGTATTTTGAATTTTTGTATTTACGATATGGGTACTTGGCCTGAAATAAAACATTTATTATTATTATTATTATTATTATTGCATTTATCATTCACACTATGCTGGCAATAAACTGTAGCTGCGTAATTAATCAGCGTCGTCAGCACGTATTATTACAAATTATTACAGGCCGCCGTGAGTCAGTGACTAGGCATTATGAATAGAACACTTAATTTTGTAGATATTACATTAATTTACAGTTAAAATTGGTTGACTTATAATACGTTACAGACCAAGTGGTCCAGCACTTTGGCAAAGTGGAAAGAGTAGCGTATAGTTTCTCCCAAA
The DNA here is from genome assembly GCA_964035005.1 of Erebia palarica. Classification (NCBI taxonomy): domain Eukaryota; kingdom Metazoa; phylum Arthropoda; class Insecta; order Lepidoptera; family Nymphalidae; genus Erebia; species Erebia palarica. The sequence continues at coordinate 21,836,000 of OZ035993.1, read as the reverse complement.
CGAGAGGAGGACGTTGCGTCTGTGAATTTAAACGAAGACGCCAGGTGCGTTTCAAACGAATCAAGTATATGGATATCGGGGCCGAAAGTAAATCGTTTGAATAAAAACGACGATTTCTTACCTTGGGTTGTTTTGTTTGTATAAAAATGTTCTAAATTAATGTACTTGCTGATGTTTGCGACTTCGTTTGCGTGGGATAAGTTTTTTAATTCCCACGGGAACTCATTATTGCTCCGGGTTAAAACGTAGCCTATGTCCGTCCTCCGTCCTCAACTATGCAAAATATCACGTCGATCCGTTGCTCCGTTGCAACGTGATTGAAGGGCAAACCAACAAACAAACACACTTTCGCATTTATAATATTAGTATGAAGTACTAGCGAATGCCCGCGACGTCGTCTGCGTGGATCGAGGTTTTTTGGTTCCCGCAGGAACTCTTTAATTTTCCGGGATAAAAAGTGGCCTATGTGCTATTCCAGACTACAATCTATCTCGGTGCCAAATTTCAGCCTGATCCGTTCAGCCGTTGGGGCGTGATTGAGTAACAAACATCCATACATCCATCCAAACTTTCGCATTTATAATATTAGTAAGATATTAGTAAGAAGTAAGATGATATCAGGCATCTTAGTTACAATTCGCATAGTGAACCTTTGATCTCACGGTGGAAGATGCAGTATAAGATGAAAGGTACTACTTGCACTTTACAATTGGGTATTTACACACAAGTAAAATCAGCACGTAATAAACGTCAAAACGCGCGTTTAGTATGAAATGCTGAACTGTGACGTCGTCAAAATTAGACGCACTTTTTTACGTCAATCGACAGTTTCAAATTGTTTTCATAATTTATTTAAATAGTTGTCAAATACCCAATTGTGCTTTGTTGAGTCGAACGTCTCATGAGAAGGGCGGAAAATCTTACACGACCGGAGAGAAATCAGGCTCAGGACCAACGGCTTTACGTGCACTCCGAGGCACGGAGGTCAAACACCGCCAAATTCCTAATTGCGGGCTAGTTGAGAATTTCTAGTCATAAAATACTAATACTTAATTAATGTCTCGATTCGGGACTCTAATCTGGGACCCCGTTGGCTGCAGTTAACTAGACCAACGAGGCAGTTGGTAAACCTTAACTGATATAATTGACACTATATCATTACCAAACCATCATCGGTCTGAGCAACAGGACTTCTCTGAGGAGGGTTAAAGCCCTAGTCCATCACGCTAGCTTACTGGATACGCAGAATATAACTCACATGCAATTTGCCTCACAATGTTTTCCTCCACCTTATTATTACACAGCTGATACTTAATATACGAGGTCTTTAAGACCGCACGTGACCGATTGGAGATTGAATATATCTCTTGCTCACTAAATAACCTTTCATTCAATCCAAAAGCATTTCAATTCATCCCACGTCCTCTCGCGAGTAGTTAAGGGGCAAATAAATTAAGAAAAAAGGTTTTGCTTCCACTTAACCGTCGACTAACCGATTTATTTGTGGTCCGAGAGAGTTTCGATAGAGTGGATTTGACTCGCACCAGCAATGCTTAGGACTGCGGTTACCTATGTATCTTCATAAACGAATTTGTAATTTTTTTTTTTGCTGGTTCTTCTCGGTAGGACGGCTTTCCGAACCAGTGGTAGATTGATTCGACTATTCAAACGTACTTGTAAAAAGTGTCTACATGAATATACGTAGGTATTTTTTTAATAGTCCTACAAACTTATCTGAACTGGTGACAGCGTCGCTAATTTAAATGAAAAATAAAGTAAAAACAAAAACTAAACATTGGATAGAAGCAGGCGTTACTTTGCGGTCCATTAAAATGAGTGTCGGAGTATCGGAGTGAAACTTACGTTGAGGGTAATTTTTGGGAGATTTTTGTGGTTTGGTGAGAACCACTGTACCACATAGATTTTCCTGTTGTCGAGGATTATAGCGAATGAAATTTTTAGTTTATTCATAAAGACTAAACAGGCAAAAAATTAGTTTAAAATTTGGCCACCGGGCCAGATAAGTTTGGCGGACTATAGTTTTGTAAATAAACTTGAAGATTTTGACGATCTAAATTCTGATGAATACTAACGTATGAACTTTGTAAAATTTTTCCATGTATGAAGTATCTATCTACTGTTATATCAAAGTCACGTAGGATAAAAGTTAGTTAAATAATGTTTCTAAGTATAAAGATTATCTCATTTACCTACATCTATGGCTTTGAAGTAGGAAAAGTTGAGAATTTTAAATGAGACCTCACGATTTCCATTAAGTTTATTTTACTTTGAATTAGCAAATGGGACGCATCGCTGCATTTGAAAATACTCCACTACTTCTATTATTACCTTAGTAGTTGATGCCCGCGACTTCGTCCGCGTGGAATAAGTTTTTTTGTTTCCCACAGCAACTCCAAAAATTTCCGGTATGAAAAGTATATCACACTCCAGGTCGTTTACGATAACCATGCAAAAAATCAGGTCGATCTTTTGCTCTGTTGTGGCGTGATTGAAGGACAAACAAACACACTTTCGCATTTATAATACATATAAGTGTTAGCATTATTACTGATTGACATTAAATATCTCATGAAACAGGAAGTATAATATCTGTCAAATTGACTCGTTTTATGTCATTCGATTTGATGGGCGGGTAAGTACGCCATGTTGAAATTAGTTAGTATAAATACGAGTGTTTTGACGATAGTAATTCAGAGTCTTGCCGGCAGACTCGGCGATTATTGAATGCTTTTGTGTTTAGATCGCTATTTGGTTTAGAGCTTAACGATAACAATCGTGGCTGGATCAAATGAATATTGTTTTTAAGTATACCCAACTTCTATCTAATCATTAAATCTCTCGTGGAACCCCTACCCGTGTAACCATTTACTCGTGTAAGTTTCAAATGAGAGGACCAATATATAAAAAGTGTTTCGTTAATACCTATTTCTGGATTGTCGCTTACCTAAGTATGATGTTCGTGTCAATAATAAGCTTAAATACTCAATGTCATGATTTTTGAAAACTGTAAAAAAAATTAACCCCCTATTTTATTTAGATTTATTTTAACCTCCCTCCACCTTTCAAGATTGCAATATTGTCGGTAACCAAAATGCTGTAGTCAAAATTGTAATTCAGTATTCAGTCCACGTTTTCCAATACAAAGATAAAGATCACATAATACGGCGACATCTCATTACCCTGCCGCACTTCGGGCGTGTGTAATGCGGATCTTTTACGCAGGGATTCTCATGAATGTATTGATGTCTTTAGCAATGGGGTGATCAGATGGGAAAATTAAAGCGACGCAATTTTTAGTTTCCAAATTTTCAAATTTGCATTTGCAAAAACACATATTAATTAGGTCAAATATTACATAGCTCAGCAAGATAACGCAGTGCTTTTATAGTCTATTAAAGGAAAAATGAAATTAAAATAATAAAACCGTAACATCAAAACAAAGTCTTGCAGGATAGATTTCTACACAAGTTGGATTAGAAGCGGATCTTTAAGCAGCAAAACAGCTTTCCATCAAACATAGTTAGATATGTTTATGTACTTAGGAGAAGTAGTCATTTTTGCACGACCTCCCTAGCGCAGTGTTTAGCGCTGTTGGCTTAACGTGGGAGGTCCTGGTTTCGATTCTCAGCAGGGTCAATTTGGAAATGTCTAGTTTCTGAATTTTCTCTGGTCTGGCCTGAGAGGTGTGAGTGGAGGCTTCGGCCGTAGCTAGTTACCAAGTTATTATACTATTTATATTAAAACATAAACCTTAACACTAAGGTCACACTACAGCCCATTAACGTCCCACTGCTGGGCACAGGCCTCCACTCTCATAGGAGAGAGGGAAATTAGAGCTTAGACCCACCACGCTGCTCCAATGCGGGTTGGCGGCTTTAACGACTATTATCATGTTAGTGATAATAACCGGGACCGACGGCTTAACTTGCTCTCCGAGGCACGGGGGTGAAACACCGCCGACTTCCTAACTCCGGGCTAGTACTGGGAATTTCTAATCAGAAAAACCCGATACTTAATTATGGCCCAACCCGGGACTCGAACCCGGGACCTCGTCGGCCGCAGTCTAACACTAAGGTATTAAAGTTTAATTTCGAATGTAGTATATCTATATGTTCGCGAGCATGTCGGTCACGGTCACGCGAATCTACATTTTTACCCTCTACCAAAAAGTGCTCATTGCGCCTAAAGAAGTTTTACACTTTTCAATATAAATTACCAAATACAGCTCAACGCCCATAAAGAAGTTTTCACTTCAACAATATTTTTAAATAACACGTCACACCAACACACACACAGTGATACACTAAGCGGTCAAAATTTTTAAACCCCTCTCTTTTTGTGTCTGGGTTTAATAAAGATCACATAATATGGCGACATCTCATTAGCTGCAGCCTCTCGGGCGTGTGTAATGCGGATCGTATGTATGGGAATGATGATCACATAATTTACGATGAATGACATGCGTTAATTAAGCATTAACATTAAGCGATGGGAAAAATTTGCAAATTATTGTAAGTTCTTAGTTAACATACGAGTATTTTTTCAATTTATTAATAAACTGATGCCTGCGACTTCGTCCGCGTGAGCAAAAATTGTTTCATACAACTTTTGAATTTTCAGAGATAAAATTTAGGCATGGATGTAACCTACCTCGGTATCAAATCATATTAATATTATAAATGCGAAAGTGTGTTTGTTTGCTGGTTTGTTAGTTCGTCCTTCAATCACGCCGCAAGGGAGCAACGCAATGACGTGGTTTTGGAATGGGTATAGTTGAGGACCTGGAGAGTAACATAAGCTACTTTTTATAGTGGAAAATTAAGGTCCGTGGAAATTAAAAAAAAATTAAACCACGCGGACGAAGTCACGAGCACCAGCTAGTTTATTAAAAATAAATTGAGCAATGCATCGACGTGAGTTTTGGCATGGGTATGGTTGAGGACCTGGAGAGTGACATAGACTACTTTTTATCCTGGAAAATTAAGTTCCGTGGGAATTAAAAAAAACTTAAACCACGCGGACGAAGTCGCGGACATCAGCTAGTTTCTTAAATAAATTGAGACAAAGTTGCTTTTTGCGCACGCTCCAGTTAACTTAGTCCCTAAATTAAACAAAAGTTTTCAAACAATTTAATTGTTTTATTTGACAGACGCACAGAATTCGTTTTTCCAATCTAGAAAGCAATTATTCAAATTCATTTATACAGGGTGGAAATAACGAACGGAGGAAAAGTACTTTATAAGAGACGCATAATGGAAACATTTCTTTAATTAAACAAGTCAGAATGAAAAAAAAATAAAAACACGACTGCTCTGCCTAAAAACGAACTAAAAAGTTAAAAATCTAAATTATTCTGATATTTTTTTGTGAATCACAGGATTTTTGAACTATAGTGTTATATATTTTTGGCATTTTCTAGATGATGATTATATAGTAAATTTTATTTTCAAATTTAGTCTTTAATGCGGGAACATGGTCACCCCATCAATTTTTTTTTAAATTTACTAGCCTATGTCACCCGGAATAAGCTAGGGATTCTAACGATACCTCATTTATCAAAATCGGTTCAGGCGTATAGAAGCTATGGTGGAATATTCGAACTCACATACATACATACATGAACCCTGAAAACAATATGCTCCTTTTTTCAGGCAGTCGTATAAAAAATAAGAATATTTGTATTCAAAAATATTTAATAAATGAAAAAAAAGTGTGTCCAATTCACACACGGCAGAAGTGAAACTTCAGAAAAGTAGCCTACGAGATAATGAAATAAATATAAATTGTATTCCATATGAGTATGTTTGTCTCTTCTCGGTGTCGCTTTTTCGTTTCATCGAATTTTCAAATCACAACGATCCTAAAGAAGTTTCACTTCAATAAAATGAAATGAATAAGGCGTCCTTAATGGATAACTTCCTAGAAAGGTCAGAGAATACTTTATAGTACCAATCTTCCAGGGAAAGGCTCGAAAATTCATATTGCCATAAATTCAAGTCCCAAGAGAAAACATTAACTTAATTTAAAGTCTTTAAAGAAAAACTTAAAAACAAATCCCCTAGTGTAATTAAAAGAGTGTTCTAAAATTTTAATTGGATTAATTAAAAAGACGCACACAATAGTTAAGAGTTCTAACAATGTTTGGAGTAATTATGAACTTCGGGTTCCAGTAAGAGCTTAAGTAGGTAAGTTTACACTAGGGGAAATTAATTGAACGTCCTATAAATAGGTAAATTGGTTTAAGTAAATTTTCCTCACCTACTTTCAATAAAAATATGTTTTGTTTTTCATTTTTGTATAGGGGTATGGGTTTATTAATTCGGTATTTGACTATCTAGTTAAATCAGCAACTTTATTTCAAACGTCAAAACGCATTGAACATTGAATGAAATATTGAATTGTGAAGTCATCAAAGTTCGACGCACTTTTTTACTTTAATCGATAGTTTAAAATGTTTATTCAACATAAAACTAACGCTTCTTAACTTATCGTAGGGCCTGCGCCCTTACACCGCACGGCACGGCAGGGATTTTTTCCCGCGACGAATAGAAATATAACATAATAGTATGACAATAAAATTGAAATTTCAATGCCTGAAAAGCAAACCGCAGTACCTGAAGTGTTTTTGTACCTACGATGATCATCACTGTCAATTTTATTGAAATACTATTTCTAATAGTCGCATGAAAATCCAGTCTAAGGGCGCAGATCTTTAGTTCTTGCAATTTACGCTCGTACGCGTAGCTCATGGTTGTGTTAGAGTCCTATCTGCATACAATGAGGGCTACCGTTTTTATGCTCACTAGTTGGCGACACTGGCGAATAAGGTCCTTAGTATAGCTGTAAATTCGGTAAACAAGCATACTTTTGACAAAAAATACGTTTTTAAATAGTAAGCACACAGGAACCTGGGACGTAATGTACTAACTTCTGAATTCTTCTTCTATCAACCCGCTTAATTTTGCACTTTTTCTTAGCTCCGCTTTCAAAGCGCAGAGCACTGACTTTAATTGACACGTATCTTACTTGTTCATTATTTAATCCGGTATTGCTAAATACATTAATGAAATAAATAGACCCGCGATAAAGGCCCAGTGATAATACCTATTTGACATGTCGGAGACCTCACTCTACACTAGCGCCCCTAGCGGCGAATTTAAACGCGGTAGCCCCCATTGTACAAGTACGTGTAAATGTGTGCGTGTACGTGATTGTAAGTATGACTGATAGCTCCGAGAGGCACACTTACGCAGTGTGCATAACTTCAAGTTAAGTTCACGCGCGCTCGTGATTTGCAAGAATTATACCACCAGGTGTAATAAAAAACCTACCTTGAAAGAGGTTTCTTGGAAGTTTCTTATTTATTTATTTATTTATTAAGTACACTAACAATTCACATATAAGACAATCACAAGAACATTCACATTATTACTATTTCTTATACGTAAATCTATTACAAGTGCACATAGCATTTATGGTTTTAAATGTCATGCAAACAAGATAACAAGGTTTTGAAATACAATGGGGTATAAAAAATACTAAGTATTAAAAACTTACAAACTTACTTAATTAATTATGATAATTTTGTAGGAAACAATAGGAGAAAATAAAATTAATAAAAATAAAAATATAAACAAACAAAATATTCCTTAAGTGAAATTCTATGCTAAATGATCACGGAGTATTTTCTTAAAAGCAGTAAATGAGTCATGAAATATGTCGATGCCCGGTAATGTTTTATTATATTCATTATATTTGCCACAAATACGCGCAATGGGAGCTTGACGACCGAGATGTGTTTTCGCGAAAGGAATATGGAAAGTTTTCGAGATGAAACAACGGGGATACCTACGTGGGACATATAACGATATGCGATTAAGAATATTGGTGCACTTTACTTTATTGTGTACAATTTTATGAAGATAGCACTGATCGAGAATTTCCCGCCTTTTTCGAAGAGATATCAATTTGAAATGAGTCAGTCGCTGATTATAGGGTTGTCTGTGTGAGATACCGCTAGCATGAAAGGCAAGGTGTCGAGTAAAGGCTCGTTGTACGCTTTCAATGCGCTGAGAGTGCACACTAAAGGATGGATTCCAGATAACACTGGCGAACTCAAGGTGGCTTCTTACCAACGCATTGAATAACAGAATTTTAGTCCTAGAAGAGAAAGTCTTTGTGTTGCGTTTAATAAATCCTAAGAGCTGCGCGGCTTTATTTACAACATTGCTTATATGTGATTTGAAGGTTAACTTACTGTCAATAGTTACTCCTAAATCCTTAATTTCCACTAACTCATGCACAAGAACATTATTAATTGAGTAACTAGAGACAAGCGGTTTTTTCTTCCGGGTAAATTTTATGTGAAAACATTTGTTTGCATTTAGGATCATACTATTGACTTTACACCAATTGATTATTCTATTCAAGTCATCCTGTATGAGCTTGATATCATCAGCTGATTCGACTGGTTTGTAAAGTTTTAAATCATCAGCAAATAACGAGCAGGAACAGTTTTTGATTTCTGTGGTAATGTCGTTAATAAATACCAAGAATAATAGAGGCCCTAAGTGAGAACCTTGAGGTACCCCAGACTGTGCAAGATATATTTTCGATTCAAAACCATTGATAACAACAGTTTGAGATCGCTGCGCTAAATATGATTCAAACCATTTGAGCAACGAGGACCCTATACCATACTGAGAAAGTTTACTGACGAGCTTTTGGTGATCAACCATGTCAAATGCACTACTAAAGTCTGTGTAAATAGCGTCAATCTGTTGGCCCTTATCTACACCTTTTATAAGATCGGAAGTATAATTTGTCAAATTGGTTTGAACCGATAAACCGCCTCTGAATCCATGTTGCGAACTGGTGAGGAAATTGTCAAGGTGTTTAGCAAAAACGGGGTGCACAAGACTTTCAAATAGTTTGGAGAAGCATGAAAGAATTGATATAGGGCGATAATTTTTGATATCCATACGATCACCTTTCTTGTAAACTGGCACTATACGCGCTTTCTTCCATTCTTCTGGAAAGATACCTTCTTCAAGGGAGCGGTTGAAGATAAGTGTCAGTGGGAAAGCAAGACCTGGACCACACCGCTTAACAAAAAGGGGAGGAAGGCTATCTGGACCCGCGCCTTTCTGAGGATCTAGTTTTTTTATCTTTTTAAGAATTTCTGACTCAAAAATATACAACTTAGAAAGCTGTGGAATATTGTTATTTGGCAGGTTTGGTGAATTTGCCGGCATGCAATTAGTTGATACAGTATAAATGGAGGAGAAATGGTTAGCAAAGAGATTGGCTATCTCTGAGCCAGTATCAGCAACCGTGCCATTCAGTTTCATGGACGCGGGTAAAGATGATTCACTCTTCTTTTTATTTTTAAAGTATTTCCAAAAGTGTTTTGGATTTTTTGAAATATTAGACTCAGTGCTTGCTTTATAATCAATTAGGCATGAATCAAAGAGTTTATGGCAACGACTACGAAGTATTTGAAACTCTAAGCTATCCCTGGGGTTATTGTATTTGCGATGTTTTCTGCGGAGCCTATCTTTTTCAGCTAATAGTTTGATCAGGTTTTTCTTGAACCACATCGGATACTTTGCTGAGATAAGCTTACGCTTGGGTACAAATAGATCAATTACTTCAAATAAGCACTTATAAAATATTTGAACCACAGCATCGACATCTTCGCAATCAGAAAATTTATGAAGCCAATCAATATTTTTTATTTCTCTAACAATAGCATTATAGTCAGCCTTAAAGTAATTGTAATCGATACGACTTTTAGGGCGAAGGAGGGAAAAATTTCCACACTCTATACTTATCAAAAGGCTAGGGTGATACGAGTCCAATTTACTTAGTAAATCAGGAGGCTTTGTGACCTTAATGTCTGATAAGTTACTAAGCACTAAGTCCAAAAGTCTATCGTCACAGTTACTTATACTATTATATTGGTATAAATTATTGATGGACATAAAATCGACTAATGAGTATCCTAGAGCATTATTGTAATTATGTGGAGTCATATTTGAATCGTTTGCAGACCATTCCATAAAACCCAGATTAAAGTCTCCCACTACAACCAAGTCATCAACATGATTGATTACATTATCTACGCTTTCTAAGAATTTATTTAGATTTTCTAGTTTGACTGGCGGAGGTAAATAGACTACACAAAGTGCAATTCTTTTTGAGATATGGTTGTTACTAAATTCCAATACCACCCACATATTCTCATCGTCAGTTTCCCAATTTAAAATACGAGATGATGCAATCTCACGTGAGATAGCAATGAGAACACCTCCACCATCTTTTTTGGATACAGAACACACACGATCTTTTCTATATATGACATAGCGGGAATCAAACAGTTCGTTATCAAATATGCTAGAGTTAAGCCAAGTTTCAGTGAATACAATAATTTTATAGTTCGAAATTAAGATATTCTTAAGCACATCATTAGTCTTGGTTCTCAGTCCTCGCACATTCTGATAATAAATGTCTATCATTGTAAAAGTTGAGGAGCCATAACATTGAGACGGTTTACTTAATGAAATTATACTATGAGCTTAAGACTATCTTCATTTTTAATTATAATTGCCTGACTAATTTCGTCCTTGCGTACGTAGATCTTTCCGTTTCTAATCCATGTAAAGCGATATTTCATCTCCTTGGATTTTATGCGAGCGGCAGCATGAAGAGACTTACTCCCCGGGGTTAAATGCTCTGAAACATATATTGGTGCTCGAGATCCTCCTATTCCTAAATGGTGAGAGCTCAATTTATCTTCAGGGTTTTTCTTATTAAATTTTGCTACCGCCGCTAGGAGAGCATCTCTGTGTTTCATGGTACGCAGCTTAACAATGACTGAACGTGGCTTGTCGGTGGTTTTATTCAGCTTGGCTACTCTGGTAACATGTTGGACCTCATCTTCCGATAGCGGGTTGTTGACAGCCTGGCTTAACTGGATCATCGTGTTTACTAAATTTTCTGCTTTGTGTTCAGGAATACCATTTACTTCAACATTGCACTCTCTCATATGCAACTCAACGATGTTCAACCTGGCTGTAAGGTCCTTAACGGATGATTGGAGATGGGAGTTTTCATTTTTTAATGTGTCAATAACGGCAGATTTCTCTTCCAATGCTAATTTCATCTCTTCAAATTGTGCATTTATAAAAGACATCGACTCGCAAATTCCCACAATTTGTTCATTAATTGATTTCAACTGTGCAGTAACAAGTTTTTGAATGGTTGCAGAAAGTTCTTGCTTTAAAATGTCACGAAGAGTGTTCTCCGTCAGAAAGTTACTACTATCGCCACTACTCATCGATGCGGGTGTTGGTGACTTGCTATGTTTCTTCCGTGTAGTAACGAAGGACTCAGGGCATTCTTCGTCAGTAGCTTTACTGAGCGTTTGACTAGTGATAGCTGATCTAACAGGTGTCAGTGTGTTGCCAGTTTTTGGTTGTTTGCTGCAACATTCCGGGCATTTCCAGTTGTTCCGCTTTTGCTGGTCCATATGTTCAAATTGCTTGATAGGTATGTTTGCGCATTCGCAATCGTATTTTGATTTGCAAATTGAGCAACTGAGAAATTCTTTTTTAGGCAAATTATTTCTGCATCCTGCGCAAATTTTAAGATTCACTGGTGATGCCATTTCTATTACAGACAAGTTTTTTAAATGTGAAATTTTTAGAAATGAAAAAAAGCGCTCTGGCGTTGGGGTTCGATCGCACGTCTCTGCTGTGGCTAGGCGGCACTGTTACATACTATGCCACGGTGATGTTAGTCAACAGTAGCGAAAGTAACGTACTAATGAAGTTTGGGTTCTTGTTGGTTGATATTGATAATTGTGGGTAGTAGTTGAAAGAAACTTAAAAGTTCAACGCTGACTCATGATCAGTAAAGACTAATCACAAAATATCTTAGCTTAGATTCACCGATATCACTTTTGGAGTTTGTTGATAGCGATTATAAGACTAGATCACACACATTTAGCTATTCTCGCTTTTTACACTTCAAAGTTTGAATAAGGTAACGATATTTTGTATTTAACGTGACTACTTTAACACCAGATTTTCTTCGAGATCACGTAATTGTCTCGTAGGATAACATTCACACAGTGCAATTGTAGACTAATTAACGTTTGTACACTACTTTTTGTAAATATAATTTACTTTTGAAATTAAAAATGAATTAAATAACAAGGAGCAAAATTTAGAGATGTTTACATGACGAGTGGCGCCATCTAATTCTTCTAAGTTTCTTACATTCTTACACCATCTGCAAGAAAAAACTTGACATTGAGCAGACTAGAAAGTACTAAGTAAATAATATTAGTTTTTTATAGTTACACGTATAACTCAATATCGCAGCAAGTTACTATAACTTAGTTGAACGCGTCGCTTGTCTCGGATAAGATCTTAAGTAACAAGTTAAGTTAGTGAAGTTAAGGATTAACGCGAAGTTTTCACGCTGTATCGAGTTTAACTTTTATCCTTTCTTATCTTATTTTGCTCAAGGCGGAAAATGACGCAAAATACTTGAGACTGGCTTAACCCATTTAAGCCCGCCTTGCCCATTTGGGGCCACTTCTTTAAGAACCCAAATATTTTTATCATTTTAAACTATCTTTAGTTTTGATGCATATTAATAGTACCAAAGAGTGGGACTTCTTGATAAAAAAGATGTGATGTGTGGTTGATTGTTACTAAAAGCACAAGTTTATTAACTTGAGGGTCATGAATGCGGTGCCACATGTGTTGGTCAAACCGGGCGCAACTTTGCGACGCGCTGTAAGGAACATATGTCTGCTTTTAGGAACAATCAACCACAAACGTCCCGCTTCGCTAAACATCTTTTGGACAGTGGACATGAAGAGGGCGATAGCCATGCATTTAAAATCCTAAATACATGTAATAAGGGATTTCGACTGTGTGTATGGGAGCAATTAGAAATAATTAAATATAATAATAAAGACTTTGAACTGTTAAACGAAAAAATAAACGTATCAAAATCACCTTTACTCAATTTATACAGTAGTACAAGTAACGGGGCGGGGCTATAGTTTGAGTCATGCCAAAAAAAGGTATAAAAGCCGGAATTTCAGACACGATGAATCAGGCAACATCTCCTGAAGATGATCCGGTATCGGAGTGAAACTTACGTTGAGGGTAGTTTTTGGGGATTTCTGTGGTGTGGTGAGAACCACTGTACCACATAGATTGTCCTGTTGTTGCGAATTATAGCGAATTCAATTTCTGGTTCCTTCATTATGATGGACTTCCGCAAAGTAACGTCTGTCATCTATCCGCTCTGAGTAGGAACAAAGGTAGACTTGAACATTTAGACAGGACAGATAGAGTCGATCAAGCCGACTAGTCACGTATACGAATCAGCATTCGAAGCAAAAAATACCGGTACGCTCTATTTCCCTACATGGTAAATTTGGCTTGAGCTAATGCTTGTTGTCTTCATATCCTGACTGTGGAAATCAAACTGGATCAGCTCTAGATTAGCCGAAGTACAGCTCGATTTTGTTTGAGGAGCGTAGGCACTGGTGATACGATGGAAGACGTTGTAACAATGATGTCAAGTATAAGCCTAGATATGGTCTAAATGTTGGTGGAAACTTTCTTCAGAAGCTGCCAAGCCAGTTACGTTGATTCGAATGGCATGTGGAAACTACGTTACCACTGTAAATGATCTATCAAAACATTGTGCATAGAGAAATGATGTGTTGAAAAATATCACACATAAGCCCATTGGCCCCATTTGAGGACGGTGTTTTTTTATATAGAAGGAAAATATTTTTTTTGCTTTTTTTTCTGTAAAATGTCTATCTAATTACCTACGCCAAAAAATATTTTTTCAAAATTTTGCTCCTAGTTTATAATTGGGTCCAAATGGGTTAAATATAATCTATACTTGCATACTAATATCACAGCGTAAGTATCTTTATAATAAATGCGAAAGTTTGGATGGGTGGATGGATGTTTGTTACTCAATCACGCCATAATGACTGAACGGATCTGGATGAAATTTGGCACAGAGACTATAGTCTGGAACCAAAAATCTCAACCCCACGAAGTCGGGGGCATAAACTAGTATCTTTATTATTCAGAGAGTAAGCTGTAAAGGCCGTGTGGTTTCAAAGATATTAGTGGTTTTAGTGCGGTCACGTAATATAGCCACACTGACTTAAACTATAAACCACAAATCCCTCGTATTATGACTATTATTTAAACTCCCAGTTGTATTAAGATGAATCTGTTTATATAAACTGCGTCCCTAAACGAAACAAGATAAATTACCGATCCTAGTTTGGCCCCAAACATTCAAATGTTAAAGCAATTTGGGCTCTAACTTTTATGTAATACGGTTGTGAAACTAGATTTGCTTGTTATTTGCCTATAATTTTCCCATTTTATAGCTTTTTATTTAAAAGTTTAACATGACTGCGCTTTGAGTCTAACTTTAAATTAGCAATATTATAACCAAAATATTATATTCAGAGCCATTTTTGATGACCTCCGTGGCACAGTATGTAGCGCTGTCGTCTTAACGTGCGGAGGGCCCGGGTTCGATCCCCGGCAGGGTCAATTTGGTAATTTATAATTTCTGAATTTTCCCTGGTCTGTCCTGGTGGGAGGCTTCGAGTGGCTAGTTACCACCCTAGCGGCAAAGACGTGCCGCCAAGCGATTACGCGTTCGATGCCTTATAGAAACCAAATAGAGGTATGGGATTAATATAACTGCCATGCCCCTAACAAGTAAGCCCGCTACCATCTTAGACTGCATCATCACTTACCATCAGGTGAGATCGCAGTCAAGGGCAAAAAAACTTGCAGTGGATAAAAAAAAATAGTTATTTAATAATAATGTGCTGGTGACCGAATTTCGCCCACGGCGGCCTATCTCCAGAGGGATTAGCCATCTGCGTGTGTGTGTGCATACACAGGTGCACTCTCTGTTCATTTACTCTTGAATTGCAAGATGGGACGGAAAATCCGACACGACCGGAAAGAGATCAGGCGCGGGACTGACTGCTTTACGTGCTCTCCGAGGCACGGCAGAAACACCGCCAACTTCCTAACTCCTGGCTATTTACTGACAATTTCTTGTCAGAAAAACCCAATACTTGTCCGACCCAGGACGCGAATCCGGGACCTCGTCGGCCGCAGTCGAACATGCTAGACCAACGAAGCAGGTAACATTTATTTAGATTATAGATATATTATTTAATTTATATAAAATTAACAATAATCTCGTGTCACAATGTTACCATACGCCTCCGAAATGGCTTGACAAATTTTTATGAAATTTTATACTTATGCATATTCAGTAGGTCTGAGAATCGGCTACTATCTATTTTTCATACTCCTAAACCTACACCTCAATCCACGCGGACGGAGTCACGGGCATCAGCTAGTTAGATAGAATAATTGACGTGTTACCCCGTTAGGGCATATGCGACTTTGGCGATGTAGAATGAAGTCGCCAGACATCTTGTCTCGGGGCTTTTTGTTTATTGTTGCCTGTTGACAGCTGTCATGTGTAAGGGACAATCCAGAAGTAGGTATTAATAAACACATTTAATATATTTGTAGAGCATCAGCTAGTTTCATATATACTTTAATAAATTGGTCTTTATTGCTTTGTAATAAGCGACGCTCTAACTAACGGCCACGCCCACCCTTAACTCAGGGCCCTGTAAAAAGTGCAGTGTAATATGCCTATTAAGTTAATAAGGTTATTGCTCTTCTTTATGATTTACAAAAAAAGCATGACCCCTTTTTAAAAAATAAAAACTCAGAAAAATATACAAATGACCAGTATTTCAGACTTGAAATAAACTAATGTTTATTTATTTATTTATTTATAGTGTATCCAGGGCAAACTATACACGTTTCTAATATTTTTACCGTTGATAGCCCGTCTGGCGTGATGCCACGGCTATCCTGGTTGCGGCCGAGCGGGATTTATGTGCAGCTATTACGTGGATGGATATGCTGACTTGGTAACAGTCCAATGGATTTGCGTTTTTGATTTATTATGAATAAATATTACTTAGCGTAAACATATACAGGGCTGGCTGTTTGCTAAAACTACTTTAAGAGTGACGTAATACTAGATGATACCGACGATTTCGTCTGCGTGGATTGATGTTTTGATATCCGGGGGAACTCTTCGATTTTCAAAGATAAAGTAGCCTAATAGGTATATTAAAAGCACAATATTCAGTGTCACAGCTGTTAGGTTTTTAATTATTTGTTGGTCGTTTGATTATTGATAAAAAATAAAATTAACAACTTGGAGTCCAGGTCGTGGCATGTTATAAAAAAAAGAAAATAGGCTCTATAGCCAGCGCACGGAAAAAGAGTTCTGTGGGGAAGGGTCGAGGATCATAGATTAATAGGCGGGGATCGAAAAATAGGGATTTGGAGACACGTGTTATTTTGTATGTTTGATTAATGAATAAAATAATTACAATATATTTTTGTTCTTATAAGTATAATAGACTAGAGCAAGACTGAAGCACGCATAAGGGTCATACGTTTCCGTATATCAAAGTGATAAATAATTGTATCAAAACAAATAAAATGGAAGGGTCGGCATCATAGCATCGGTGTGTTCATTAATGGAGCCATGATAGGCAGCAATTTTCTTACACAAATTCAAATTAAATTTTTTTTTTATTCAATTAAACTTTTACAATTACTTTTAGGAATCGTCAAGTGAATCTACCACTGGTTCGGAATGCCATTACCGACCGAGAAGAACCAGCGAGAAACTCTGTGGTAGCTCTTTTTAAATAATTTTTTCATTTACAATTATTATATCAATGTATACTTAAGCGATGATGGAGTCACAAGCCTATTACGGCCTCTAGTTTGCCTGTCGTGCAGATCGCATTTTTTTTTGTAAATATGGATGTTCAGTTTAACAAAAATTATATTACTGTAAATATACACAGCTTTTACTATAGGAACTTATATCATTCATTTTTAAATTAGTCGTACAACAGTCATATAAAAGTCGCGCAGGTCCCAAGGCGTGGATCATACGTCACAAAGTTTGGAGTTCGGCGTTATTTACGGCCGCCCTAAACTCGTAGCTATAATAAAACATTTTTATGTCGCCGCAAGTTTTTACGCGCAACTTCCTAACTTTAGATTATTGGCTATGAAGAGAATGGACGGCTATAACCGCCGACTGTGCCGGTTACGGTGAAATTATCGTTAAGGCGACGCGTTTGTAAGAGCTGAGCTACCATGTGTGTATGTGTTTTATGTGAAGACCAACCGCCAACCAACAATTCAGCCCATTAGCGTCCCACTGCTGGGCACAGGCCTCCACTCTCATAGGAGAGAGCGAATTAGAGCTTTAGCGCTAAGACCCCCCCCCCCCCTGCTGCTCCAATGCGGATTGGCGGGCTTTAACGACTATTATTATGTATTATTAACGTGCTCTCCGAGGCACGGGGGTGAAACACCACCAACTCCGGGCTGGTACTGAGAATTTCTTAATTGAAAAATCCAATACTTCGAATCGATCCCAGGACCTCGTGATCCGCAGTCGACTACGCTAACCGCTAGACCAACGAGGCAGTATGTGAAGACGTTACGTCGTAATAATGTGTGACTAGCTGATGCCCGCGACTTCGTCCGTCGTGGAATAAGTTTTTCCAATCTCACGGGAACTACTCACTTAGTGAAATAAACAAATTTATGTCAAACAAAAACAAATGTAATTATGAACACAGAAGCGGGCCGAGTGGGAGTTTTTTTACGTTAACTACAATTTTTGTGAAACTAGCTGATGCACGCGACTTCGTCCGCGTGGTTTAAGTTTTCTTGATACCCGCGGGAACTCCTTAATTTTCCGGGATAAAAAGTAGCCTATGTTATTGCCCAGATCCTCAACTATACCCATGCCAAATCACGTTGATCTATGGCTTTGTTGATTGAAGGACAAACCTATTGGTTTCAAACCAGCAAACAGACACACTTTCGCATTTATAATATTAGTATGAAATGTTTGTATAATACACGATTTATTATCCACTACTAGTTAATCACTGGGGCTAGGGCATATGGGGCTTCAACAGAATAGGACACATTGACTGCGATCTCGCCTGGTTTAAACTTAAATTGGATGCATTAGAGAACCCAAAACAATTTGATTTAGAATTTTTGTTTATCTGAGAGAATTATGCTAAATAGACTAGGCAATGGCGACCCCCGCATTAAATCCTCAGTCGATGAAACTTGGCTGGGTTTTAGTATTGGATGATTCAAAACTTACACAAAAATATCCAACAAAAATAACATCCCGAAGTTAGGTAATTATCGCTAAAACTTAATATTTATGACTGAATATTTCCTTGATTTCTTTTTAAAATAATAGTAGGTAGTATATTTACACTCAAACCCGTAATATGAAATGAAATAATCATGCAGAACATCGATATTTAAACAAATTTTATTATGAAATCTAAACTGCATTTACGCGATAACGTACATTCCTGCTTTAACTATTGGGCGTAGCATACAAAACCTGATCTGATTTTTTATTGGATATTTATAACATACGTATAACTCATGATACTTTATCATAATATAAAGTTTCGTCACCTGAGGAATTATTGTTTGGGTCAACTAGCTTTATTGCCTAGACTAAAAATTCAACGGACAGCTTTAAATGAATCCATTTTGGGTTGACACTTAGGCTATTTTAGGGTTTCTTCAGGACACAGTGAAAGATGCTCGTTAAAGTCGTGGATGGTTAAATCTGAACCAATTTTCACAATTGTTACTCACATTCATCTACTATTTATTCAATTAGCTATTTAGTTTTTAATTTAGATTTAATTATATTTCATAGTTTCATCACCCCCCAAATAATTACAAAACGTCCCAAAATCAATTCACCTATGTAAGAAAATTGAGAAATTCGAAACCACAAAAAAATAAGACTTAAATCATAGATGTGCGGTAAAAGATTTATAGTGCAGTTTATATTATAAAATATAACATGTTACTAAAATAGAAACGGGCACATCTATGATTTAAGTCAAAAATTAACAAAGAATTATAAAATCAAAACACAAACTTAAATAAACAATTAATATACCAAGAAATAATAAAATTAAGGGTGGAGAACATAAATAATTAACAAATAACAAATTTAACATTAATAAATAAATCTACAAATTATAACAAAACAAATAAATCAATTAATATGTACTAAATTAAAAACCTTACAAATAAAGGAATTGAATAAAACACAAATCTTAAATAAATAAACACATTTAAAAATAACTAATAAGCCTACAAATAACAAAATAAAGTGTAAACAACACAGTTAAAACCGATAAATGTTACAACTTAATAAACGAATTAATAATAAAATTTTATAAAAGCAACCCACAAATTAATAAATCAACATATTCTACACATTATAAATAAACCAATAATAAAATAAAATTCTGCACAAAGAATAACAAATTTAAGTAATTAAAATTAATAAGTAATAAACCAACAAACTACAAAAGTAGGCGAAACTAATAAAAGTAAAAAAGGGCTCCGACCACCATGTCGGAGGAACCAGGGTTCTCTTACAGCAAGAGGTAAAAAAAAAAAAAAAAAATCAATTCACCAAAAAACATACCCTTTCTTTGTTTAATGAAGACTCATCACTCTACATCGCAGCTCTTAATGCACGTACCTTACTTTCAGACAGTAGAGTCACAGAACTAGAGCTGGCAATAGAAAAACTCAAGTGGGACATTATAGGCTTGAGTGAGGTAAGAAGAGACAGTGAAACCATTGAAGAATATTCAGAATTTATCTTGTACCACACCTCAGCCCATAAAGGAAGAAACGGAGTTGGATTCTTGATAAAACGAACTCTAAGAAATTACGTTTTAAGTTTCAAATCATTTTCCGATAGAGTGGCTTCATTAGAGATCCAGGCAACAGAAAACGACATTTTGTCCATTGTACAAGTATATGCTCCTACCGAGAAATGTGAAAAGGAAGAAATTGAACGCTTTTATACGTCTGTAGAGCTAGCTCTAGATTTTGTTAACACTAAAAACTTAATAATCTTAGGTGACTTTAATGCCCAGGTTGGTAAAATGCAGAAGGGTGAAGAGAAAGTATTAGGAAAGTATTCGTGTGGAAAACGGAGTGCTCGAGGACAAAAACTTATAGAGTTCGCGTTAGAACACAATCTCAAAATAATAAACAGCTTATTTAAACGGAAGCCACATAAAAAATGGACTTGGCGGTCCCCAGATGGGAAACATTTTAACGAGATTGACTATATACTTACGAATAGGTATACCCAAATACAAAACTTTGATATAATTAATAACCTTAATTTCAATACGGACCATCGAATGATTAGATGCAGGATAAAAATAAAACTAAAGAAAAGTAGAAGATTCATAAAGCCCGCAAAATGTACAACTGACCTACCGGAAATATCAAAAAAATATGGGAAATATTGGGAAGATAAACTCATAGAGGCATTAAAAGAAAGGCGTAAAGACGTGCAAAATCAGTATGATAGTATGATGGGAAAGATGAAACTTCTATTGAGACAGTTACCAGAGCAGAAGAAAGGGAAAAATAAATATGTTAACCAAGACACTAGAGACCTCCTTCAGGAACGGAAACTGTTATATACGGGTAAAAGAACAAAAGAAGTTAAATTAAAAATAACCAAATTAAGCAAACAAATAAATAAAAGCATATCACAAGAAAAGAAGAGACAAAGGCAGCAAATGTTCGAAAAATTAATTTCCAAAACAGGTGCTATAAGGAAAGCATATAAGGTGCTGAGTGATAAGTTGGAATGGGCGGCAAACCTAAAAAATAGAGAAGGAAGTACACTATCGAAACGGCCAGATATACTAAGCGAAGCCACAACATTCTACAAAAATTTATATACAGCCAGCCAGACCAGTATAACCGCATCATCACCACGCACTTCCTACGAATCAAATCTCTGCGACATACCACCAATAACATACTCGGAAATAGAGTACGCTATAACAACGCAAAAGAATGGGAAAACTCCAGGGAATGATTACATTACAAACAAGTTGCTGAAAGCCTTTTTAAATGCGTTGAGGGAACCGCTATGTACGTTATTCAACCGAATATTGCAAGAGGAGTTAACACCGGAGCAATGGTCTGAATCGGTCATAATACTATTGCATAAAAAAGGGGACAGAGGTCAGTTGGGCAATTATCGACCAATTAGCCTCATGTCAAGTATTTGCAAAAGTTCTACTAAATAGAGTATCGAAAACACTAGATGAACACCAACCTCGCGAACAGGCAGGTTTTAGGAAACATTTCTCTACCATTGACCATATTCAAGTAGTGACACAATTAGTGGAGAAAGCGAATGAGTATGGCATTAAATTATACATGTGCTTTGTAGATTATAAAAAAGCATTCGACTCTATACATCAAAATGTAATATGGTCATCACTGTCAGAACAAGGAGTCCATACAAAATACTTGAACCTAATAAAAAGCGTGTACTCAAAATGCCGGGCAAGTGTAAGGCTAGAAAGGGAGGGTGCTGAGTTTGCTGTTACCAGAGGCTTAAGACAGGGTGACCCGACATCGCCAAAGATCTTCTCGGCGGTCCTCGAAGCCATCTTCAGGAGTCTGGATTGGGGAAGGAGGGGTCTTGAGATTGACGGCGAATATTTAAGTCACTTGCGCTTTGCAGATGACATAATCGTGTTCACTGAAAATGCATCGGATCTTGGAATCATGATAAACGAATTGGCAAGGGAGAGCAAAAAAGCTGGCTTATCTCTGAACTCATCTAAAACTAAAATCCTAACTAATGCTGAGGAGAAAGAAGTTAGAGTAGGTAGAGAGAGCATAGAGTACGTAAAAGATTATGTGTACCTTGGGCAATCCGTTTCCTTTGAGAATTGCACTGGAAAAGAAATACAGAGGCGGATCGCCATAGCATGGAAAAAATAAAAATAAAAAAGTTTCAAGGAAGTAATGAAGAGCAAGGAAATAAGCATAAAAATTAAAAAGAAACTCTATGAAGTTGCAATATTGCCTTGTTTAACTTATGGGTGTCAAACTTGGTCATTGCGGAAAGAAGAGGAAGATAAACTGGCTATATGCCAAAGAAAAATGGAACGAAGCATGTAAGGCCTGAGGATTAAAGATAAAGTAAGTAATAAAAAGATTCGAAAAACAACCAAACTAACAGATATAATTAAAAAAGTCAGAATATTGAAATGGAAATGGGCAGGACATGTTTGCAGATTGGACAATACGAGATGGACAAAAAAAGTGACGGAATGGATACCAAGAGACAAGAAAAGACAAAGAGGACGTCAAAGGAAGAGATGGCGCGATATCTTCTCAGAGAAATGTGGGCCAGAGTGGATGAGACATGCACGTAACAGGAAGCTTTGGAGAGACTTGGGGGAGGCCTACGCCGTAGAGGCGACTGTTACGTAATAAATTAATATAAATGTGACAATTTGTAATTTAATTTTTATTTAATTTTATTTTATTGTACCAAATTGTTTATTACTTTTACCAATTGACATAATATAAATCTTAATATGTAATATTGTAATGAACGAATGTGACATTAACGTAATAGCAAATAAAGGCTTTTTATTTATTATTTATTTATTTTATTTATATTTCATAGTTTTAATTTGATATTTTTGTTATTAGGATTTAAAAGTATTTGAATGAACCGAAAATCATAACTTGTCTATAAATAAACAAATAACTAAATGTTAGTAACAAATGAATTATAAAATATATTGAATAGGTAAAATATTGTTGGGAGCTTATTGGCTTTCCCGATCCGGGACTCGAACTCCGGACCTCATCGGCCTCAGTCGAATATGCGAACCACTAGACCAACGAGGCAGTTAATTGGCTTTTTGACTAGAAATTCTCAGTACTAGCCCGGAGTTAGGAAGTTGGCGGTGTTTCAACCACGTGCCTCGGAGAGCACGTTAAGCCGTCGGTCCCGGTTAATATCATTATCATGATAATAGTCGTCAAAGCCAGCCAACCCACATTGGAGCAGTGTGGTGGGTCTAAGCTCTAATTCCTTCTCTACTATAAGAGTGGAGGCCTGTGCCCAGCTGTGGGACGTTAATGGGTTCTGTAGTGGTGTTGGCTATAATCAATATATTCACATACTAGATCCTTAAGCAATAAAACTAAACCCTTGCAAATAGCTGCAATAAATAATAGCTGTAGTGTGAAAACTAGCAATTTGGTGATCGAATTTGTCATGTAACGGCCTCGTTAGAGAGCGATACGGTTCGGTTCCGGGAAGGGTCTTAATAGATAGGGTGATTAGTCAAATAGTGAGTTTAATCGATATTTTTTATTTTTGGAAATTATCATTTCACGGTTACACATCACATTTAAATATAAACCTTAAAACAAAGGCATTAAAGTTTAATTACGAATGTACTTCTCAAGTCCTTTTGTCTTTTGTCGGTGGACCGTTCCGCATTTTTACCCCCTACAAAACAGTGCTTAATGCGCCTAAAGAAGTTTTCACTTCAATATGTAACTAGCTAAATACTATACAACAACTAAAAGTAGCCAAGTTAACTAGCTGCAATGCATTATGGCCGGAGTGCTGAAACGGGCTATTTGGTTACCGTATTTGTCGTGTAATGGCTAATTAGAGGCCAGCATTTATAGTTCGGTTTGGGAAGGGTCCGAATGGATACCATAGATTAACCGAACAATGACCGTTATAGACTACGTATTGAAGTAATTTGTGCCGATTCCGATTTGGGTTTATTACGGAAGTTTGCTCCTAGTTACAATACTAGTAACAACACAGTAGGTAGTTCATTTTCTAGAATCTTCTTCTTATATATAAAATTCTCGTGTCACAATGTTAGTTATACTCCTTCGAAACGGCTTGACCGATTTTATGAAATTTTATATGCATATTCAGTAGGTCTGAGAATCGGCTACTATATATTTTTCATACCCCTAAAATACTTCAATCCACGTGGACAAAGTCGCGGACATCAGCTAGTAATAATATAATTCTTATAACTAATAATAAGTACGTGACATGAAACTGACATTTTGAGTGATATTGCTTAGGTATTGCTGTAAGTAATTATGGTTTCTGCACAGGGACCATACCGCAAATGTTTAAAGCAATACACATAAACATTAATACATTAGCAATAAACATTATTACTATAAGGATTACAACAACATTACTCAATAATGACAGTTTGATGTCACTTATAATCCGCGCGCGATGAGCATAGAATGAAACCTTGTCAAATTACATCGAAAATGACAGTTTTCAAGTAGTGTTAGCAAAAAAGTTCGAAATATTAAATATAAATTAATTATTTCTACGATCTATCATAGGGTTATGAAAATACACACAAATGTTCCGTTGTTGTAATCCTTATAGTAATAATGTTTAGGTATATTATATTACAGTTATTCCAATTCTTATTTGCCACTCATATTTGCTTCATGAGAATCATCATTAGAGCTCTCCATATCTTCAGAGCTTTCACCTTCTTCAGAAGTATCGTCTTCTGTAAAATAGAAAAAAATTTAAACGGACTACCTACTGCAGATAATTGAGATCGCTATTGGAGATGTTCTGCTTTAAATTATATTGCTTCGCCTATAATATTAAAGCATATATATATATATATATATATATATATATATATATATATATATAAATAACTACCACCTGTGTTTATTATAAAAAAAAAAACAGAAACAGAACAGAAGTCAAAATTAACAAAATTCAACAACACGACCGCCCTGCCAAAAAACGAACTAAAAAGTTAAAATTCTATATTGATCTAGTTAAATTAGAATCTTATTCACATTTTTATTAAATTATATTTTTTGTGAATCACTGGATATTGAACTATAGTGTTATATATTTTTGGAATCTACTTTTCTAGATGATGATTATAAAGTTAATCTTATTTTCGAAAAAAAAAAATCTTCTTTAGTCTTTAATGCGGTAACATGCCCCCCCCCCATAATTTTTTTAAAATTTTACTAGCCTATGTCACCCGGAATAAGCTAGGGATTCTAACGATACCTAATTTATCAACATCGGTTCAGGTGTATAGAAGTTATGGTGGAATATACAAACACACAAACATACATACATGAACCCTGAAAACAATAAACTCCTTTTTTCAGGCAGTCGTATAAAAACAACTAGCTTAAGCGAGTTTCGACGCGAGTATGCCGACGCTACGGCTGACCGCGTGCATCTGAGTTCCAAAAGGTCGCATCTCATCTCCCATTCTTATCGCGCGGTTTATAGCTTGACGTTCCAAAAATAAGGATTAAAACACAAACGTCGATATATTATAACAATAAGGTATTTAAGCGATGGTAGTATGCCCCCAGGTAGTTTATAACTAGCTGATGCCCGCGACTTTTAAGTTTTTTTGATTCCGGGGGGAACTCTACTAATTTTCCGGTATAAAAAGAAGCCTATGTTATGCCCCGGGATGTTACCTACCGCTATACCAAATGTCATCAAAATCGATCGAATAGGTGGACTGTAAAAGCGTAGGAGACAGTCAGACAGACACACTTTCGCATTTATAATATTAGTATGGACTCTAGCTTGTTTGTGGGCTTCTGAATGAAAAGCCGATTGCTTCCAAGCTTCAATTAGATATGAGTATGTCATAATAATTAGTATAGCGAATTGGTTTGAAATGGTTTGAACACAAAACAGAGCCATGTCAATGGTAATTAATTCATTACTATCAAATGTCAATAGCAAATTAATTACTATTTAATTCAACATACCAAAATACTGTCGTTTATTCAATTCTGTGTATGTCAGATAATAATTACTGTACACACAGTTATTACTATCTGACGTACACCAAGGTACATTAAACGTGGTTGAGTTCCTTGTATTTATATGGACGACATCACACAGAACGCGGGCTCTTACGTCACCCGGACGTGGTCTTAACCCACGGCCTCGGGGGCGTATGGACTAATCTAGTCCAACCGACCTCCCTTTCGTCCCGACGTCATCCTAAGCCGTGGTCGGAGCCTCATAGGAGGCGCAATTAGGAAGACGTTACCCCCCGTCAACGGGGGGATGGACGAGCGCTAGGCGTCGCCGAGAAAAGAGCCCTAGGGCTTAATGACAAATGGGGGGGGGGGGGGTTAGTCTTCTTAAGGGCGCCTCCTATGAGGGCTCGGACCACGGCTTAGGATGACGTTGGGACGAAAGGGAGGTCGGTTAGACTAGATTAGTCCATACGCCCCCGAGGCCGTGGGTTAAGACTACGTCCGGCTGACGTAAGAGCCCGCGTTCTATGTGATGTCGTCCATATAAATACAAAGAATTCAACCCGCCGTGTACCCGACCCGACCCGCGTCCGACCCGCGTCCGACCCGTCCCCGACCCGCGCCC
Organism: Erebia palarica; assembly: GCA_964035005.1. Classification (NCBI taxonomy): domain Eukaryota; kingdom Metazoa; phylum Arthropoda; class Insecta; order Lepidoptera; family Nymphalidae; genus Erebia; species Erebia palarica. The sequence continues at coordinate 21,809,486 of OZ035993.1, read as the reverse complement.
GCTCCCTGTGTGTTTTGCTCTTTAATATTATCCTACTAATACAATAAAAGTTTGGATGTCTGTACTTAAGTTTGGATGTTTGTTACTCCATCATGCCACAACAACTGAACCGATTGGGCTGGAATTAAGAATGGAGTTACACATTTTACAATTTTTTTTTTACAATAAACCTCAATCCACGCAGACGAAGTCGCGGGCTTCAGCTACTCCTATTATAAATGCAAAATTGTCTTTGTTTGTTGATTTGTCCTTCCATCACACCGCAACAGACCAAACGGATCGACGTGAATTTTTACATGGATACAGTTGAGGACCTGGACAGTTACATGGGCTAAAGCTTATTATAACTAGATGATTCCCGCGACTTCGTCCGCCGCGACGCGACCTCGAGGTATATACGAAAATTCAGCTCATTATCTCTCATTCCAAGGTTGATCTATTACTGTGATACTGGACTATTGTTGGTTGGTGGTAATGCGATTTAAATTTTTTTCTAAAATTTCTATGTAAACTGACTCTTAGAGTCTTGTAGCATACCTATTTACAAAGTTATTTGTATCAGAATTTGTTTAAATCTAAATTAGAAACTTGTTATTATATACACGACCTAAATGAGCATCAAGAAGGAAAAGTGAAGCCGTCTCACCAAATTACTTTGTCAAATCATCATTAAAGTATTCCATCCCTAATTCTACATTCCAGGGAAGATAATTGAAAATAATTTGAGGCAGATGGAAATTACACGAGCGAACTTGCTTACTGTCACTGCTTAGCAAACGTACAGTGTGACTGGCTCCGAGCAATACCGGTCTTTAATGATACAAACTCATACTTGAAAGAATGTTTGCCGTTCCGTGCCGCACCGTGTCTCACTTCTCAAGTAGGGCTAGACCATGCCGTGTAGCATATTAATATACCTACTAGATCAGGGATTCCCAAACAATTTTGAGCAAGAGACCCCTTTTCCAAAATTAACTGCAGATACCTTAGACCCCCTTAGCCAAATTACTCTAATCCTGTCTCTAGTTTTTTTCCTTTTGATACAAAACACTTACCAATTTAAAAACTTTGCGGTTGGTTGAGTGAGTAAACTTGACTTCATTTTTTCATCAAAATTTAACGAAATAAATAAACATTACATTCAGTACATATCAAGTGTAATTAATAATTATTAATACAAATTACATAAAAATACTTATGTAGGTAATTATTTTTTGATGAAAACATTAAATTAAGGGTCGATTTTTAGGACTCGTCGACCCCCAAAATCAGTTTTCGTTTATGTCGACCCCTGGAAAACCGAAATCGACCCCACTTTGGGAATCCCTGTACTAGATGATGCTCGCGACTTTGTCCGCGTCGATTAAGTTTTTTTGATTCCCGCGGGAACTCTAAATCTCCGGGATAAAAAGAAGCCTAATTCCTTCCCCGGGATACAACCTATTCCTGTACCAAATTTCATCAAAATCGGTTGAGCAGGTGGGCCGTAAAAGCGTAGCAGATAGACAGAAAGACAGACGGGCAGAAAGACAGACAGACACTTTCGCATTTATAATATGATTAGTATGTATACTTACCACACCTCTAAGTACTAGGTTAGCCTGCTACAACATTAGGCCACAATTATACCCGAAAGTTTTTGCGTATCTTACTTACATACAAACGATTATCTTACTCACAATCATGATTAGAAAAGAATAGAATAGAAAAGTCTTTATTGGGAGCTGTAAACACAAAATGTACTACTTACAATATAAATCAAAATTAAAAACTATACTAAGTTAAATACATATCAGAAACTGTAAGTTTGTACAGGAGTGCAAAGCTATCAATAGCCCCCCGATTCTGTAACTCAGTGGCTATCCAAAAATGAAAGCCACTGACATATATATTTTGTCCATTGAAGGTTTACTATGAAATGTTCTTTCATTTTTTCACAGTAAACCTTCAATGGACAAAATATATAGCCACTGAGTTACAGAATCGGGGGGCTGGTGAATCACTCAGCTTGTGTCGGGGCTCCTGCGGGGCGACCACGTATCTCTGACAGCTACAGTGAAACGATCGCAATCACCTCTGATTGGAGAACACTCTGCCACTATTGGACAAAATCCATTGACGCAGCAAGAATGCCATAAATTCAGCCAATCACAGCAATCGATGCTGTAACAATGATTGATGCAGAAGATACGCGGTCGCCCTGTTGGCCTCTCAGACTTAAAACTGGCGATGCCGACAGGATTCGCGTCTGAGGTGCCACGTAATGACGATATTCAGTTACCGCCTTTTGACGACCTCCGTGGCGCAGTGTTGAACGCTGTTGTCTTAATGTGCAGGGTCCCGGGTTCGATCCCCGGCATGGTCAATTTGGGAATTCATAATTTCTGAATTTTCCCTGGTCTGGCTTCGGCCGTGACTAGTTACCACCCTACCGGCAAAGACGTGTCGCCAAGTGATTTAACGTTCCGGTTCGATGCCGTGTAGAAACCGAATAAGGGTATAATATAACTGCCATGCCCCTAACAGGTTAGCCCGCTACCATCTTAGACTGCATCATCACTTACCATCAGGTGAGATCGCAGTCAAGGCTTAACTTGTAGTGGATAAAAAAAAAGATGCGAACGTCAATGTTTTAGTACGTTTGCAAATTTATCGTATAGTCTGTTCCAATTACTGTTAAATAACTTGGATTTACTCAATACCACATAATAAACATAACATACCTTATTAACCCCAAGGGTAGGTAGATCAACGCGGAACGTAATACTGTACGTGGATATAGGTAATTTAATTTAACGTAAATTACGTTCGCAGGTGGAATATTGCCTATAAATCATATTCATAACTCATAAACAGAACATAAACTAATTATTTTAATATTTACGAAGTTAATTTTGTATCCAATTATGTTATTGATTAGAGGCACCTATTAATTATTTGACTAGTTATTGAAATAATCATATATTTTGTTCGTTAATTAATTGAATCTATTGGGGCAGGTCAAAGTCAAAGTATACCTATTTATTAAAAACTAACTGATACATGTGACTTCGTCCGCGTGGATTGAGATTTTTGGTTCCCGCGGGAATTCCTTAATTTCCCGGGATAAAAAGTAGCTTATGTGCTATTGCCATGCTATAATCTTTCTCTGTGCTAAATTTCATCCGGATCCATGTAGCCGTTCTCGCGTGATTGAGCAACAAATATCCATCATCATCCATCCAGACTTTCAGATATGAACTACATTACTAAAGTATCACTTACTAGTTATGTTTATATTATATTATAGATATTGACAATTACTTTCTTTGATGATAAAATCTAGACAGTCACTACAAAAAAGTCTCTAGCAAAAAGTTTACAAGAATACATTCAGTTCCAAGAAACGAAACTTTTGTGGCAATTACGACTCATTACTTTTTTTCCATTTCAAAGCAACATCAAACGCCTTTCTTTGCTTTTCAAGCTTTCACAGTATCAAGGACGCGGGAACTACACGCCAACTAGCGGCTTTCAGATTTGAACCGCATTCATATTGTACAGTCGACGTGAACGATCCTCATAGATTTAACAAAAAATAAAGGCTTAACGTTTGACAAAGCCATGCACAAACTACCTAAAGATCATCTTCACCATCTTGTGGGGTGATAGTGTTAATCAGTCATATAAATAAAGTGGTAGTATTACATACGTTTTTCTGAGATTGGGGTTTTCTGACTAGAAATTGTCAGTACTAGCCCGGAGTTGGAATTGGCGGTGTTTCACACAATCCCCCCTGCCCCTGCCCTGGGCCCTAGGCTGGCTAGTGGATTACATAAGTAAATAGAAACGGTTTTGAACCGAACGTTGTTAATTTAAGATCGATATAACTTAAATGTGAGAGTGATTCGCAGATTGCTTGCACGCTGTTTCAAGTTATGTAGGAATGGAATTTTGTTGTCGACTGTATACCTACGCGGAATACCAAGTCATGACATGCTAGGTAGGTATAACTAGTAGAGTAATTTTGATTTCTGTACTAGAAACTATTATTTAATCCAGGGATTCCCAAACTATTTTGAGCAAGAGTCCCCTTTTCCAAAATGATCTGATACCTCAGACCCCCTTAGCCAAATTACTATAAAAATCCTATCTCTAGTTTTTTTCATTTTGATACAAAATACTTACCAATTTAAAAACGTTGCGGTAGGTTAAGTGAGTAAATTTGACATCATTTTTTCATCAAAATTTAACATAGTAAACAGACATTACACTCAGTAAATATCAAGTGTAATTAATAATTATTAATACAAATTACATAAAAATACTTAAGTAGGTAATTATTTTTTGATAAAAACATGAAAACAGTGGTCGAGTTTTAGGACTCGTCAATCCCCAAAATCAGCTTTCGTTTATGTCGACCCCTGGAAAATCAAAATCGACCCCAAGGGGTCGATATCGACCACTTTGGGAATCCCTGATTTAATCTGTGGATCTATACGATATCTTGTCAAAAACTGAATTATGGCCCGACCCGGGATTAGGGACCTCGTCGGCTGCAGTCGAACATGCTAACCACTAGACCAACGAAGCAGTTAAACCCATAACCCTGATCAGTTTATACCATAGAGTTATAATCTATACCACTAAGCTAATAGCTTATATACCGATACCACCATAGATTGCCAATATTTGCTCAGATATTTGTCACGTAAGCCGCTATAATGCGCCATAACCAATGAGTTATGGTGTTGTTATAGGGCGGGCGGTAAATGGCTTTTACCCTGGCTATAAGGAATGCCGATAGCGTTTTATTTATTTAATTTATAGTGACAATCCTGAAGAGATGAGACACTAGCTTGACAATCCTTCTCCACTCCTTCAAAGGAGAGCACGTTAAGGCGTCGGTCCTGTGCCTGATCTCTCTCCTGGTCGTGTTGGATTATCCATCTCATCGGGCTATGAGAGTAAAGGAACAGAGAGTGCTCCCGTGTATATATGTCAACGTTAGATTATAAAAACCGTTAGATTATAATCTAACTCGCGAAATTCTAAACTGTCGAAAGATCTTAATGCTAGCTAGCCTAACCTAATTACTATATAAATCATGCCCACGTGGAATGGTGGCAAGAATGCTGGCTGCATTTCCGCGCTGGACAGCCAGGCTGATCCTTTGCGCAAAAAATGAGCCAGCCCAGCTACTTCGAAAGATTGTAAACTGTTCAATGTTCTGAGTTTAAATTTTTTAAATATTCCTTTTATTTACGTTTTCTTGTCTCTTTCTTGTAGGTTAGGTTAGGTTTCGACATAAATAATCAGGTAGTGCACTTAGGTTTTATCGGGTTTAAATACCTATCAGATTACAATCTACTGGAAAATAATGCGTTAAATTGTAATCTTTCGACAATTTAGAATTTCGCGAGTTAGATTATAATCTAACGGTTTTTACAATCTTACGGTGACATATATATATGCACACAGTTGTGTACTATTATATCTCCCGAGTCGATGGCCAATCTCTCTGGAGATAGGCCGCCGTGGTCGAAATTCTGTCGGGCGGGCATTATTTATTTATTAAATTTATAGTGACAATCCTCAAGAGATGAGAGACTAGCTTGACAATCCGTCTTCACTCCTCCCTAAGCGTGCCTTTCCACCATGTGCTACGTTGCTTATTCAAATTCAAATTCAAATGTTTTTAATACAAATAACAAATGTTTTTACAAGTGCTTTTGAATCGTCGAATGAATCTACCACTAGTTCGGAATGTTGTAAGATCTAGCAATAAAATCCATATTCATACGAATATTATAAATGCGAAAGTGTGTCTGTCTGTCTGCTATGCTTTAACGGCCCAGCTTTTCAGCTTTTGATGAAATTTGGTATGGAGGTAGGTTATATCCCGGGGAAGAACATATACTTTTTATTCCGGTGAAATAAGGAGTTCCTCCGGGAATTTAAAAAATTCATTCCACACGGATAAATTCGCGTTTAATCTATACTAATATTATAAATGTGAAATTTTGGATGGATGGATGTATGGATGGATGTTTGTTACTCAATCACGCCAGAACGGCTGAACGGATCTGGATGAAATTTAGCACAGAGATAGAATATAGTCTGGAATAGGCTACTTTTTATGCCAGAAAATCCCGCGGGAACCAAAAAACCTCAATCTACGCGTATGAAGTCGCGTGCATTAGCTAGTTGTATAATAAGCTTTCTTCACAAGCATACTTTAAGCTAAGAAATTGTGTCAAACTCAAAAATAGAGGCGGTTGATTTTCATATAATATAAATATATCGCTAGATATAAGATGAAGCGCTCCTATACAAATAGATTGGAAAAAATATTTTATGACGAACTATTCTCATTTACGGTATACAAATAGACTGGAAAATTTATTAACTATAAGTTGTCGAACTACTCTCGCAACGCAAAATCAAAAGCCTCCGTTCCATTAAAGATATCTGGGATAGATAATTAATAGGTACTTGTGCTGATAGTTCTCAAATATTCCAGAAATTTATGATTAACATTTAACGGGTATCTATCTAATAATAATAGCGAGTGGAAATTTTGTAGAATTATTTTGTAGTGAAATTCCTTTAGAATCGTTGTGATTTGAAAATTCAACGAAACGAAAAAGCGACACCAAAAAGAGACGAACATAATTATACAGGATTTAGCCTGCGAGGGAATGAGAATACAAGTTATATTTATCTCATTCTCTCGTAGGCTACTTTTCTGAAGTTTCACTTTTGTCGTGTGTGAAATGTAAATTGCACACACACACTTTTTTTTGAATATGTTTTTTGTAGTATTTTAATATATTAAACGTTTGACAGACGATTACGAATACGATTTCCTTACATAATCGGGGGGCAGTATACAAATAAAAGAAAATAAAAAATTTCGATCACGGCAGCCAATCTCTAGAGAGTTTAGTCATCTGCGCGGGCAGTGCACAAGTGTGAGCGCAAACCCAGGTGCATTTTTTGTTCCCTTACTGTCAACGGAACGGAAAATTCGACACTGGAGACAGATCAGGCGTAGGACCGCCTGCTTTACGTGGACAGGTTTCATCCCGGGATAGAATATAGGCTACGTTTTATTCCAGAATAAAGAGTTCCTGCGGGAATCAAAAAATATCAATCCAGGGGTATGAAGTCGGGCATCATCTAGTGATTGCATAAATATGAAAAAGAGATTTCAGCACAAAAGCGTCTAACTGCTAATTTTCAAACTTATAGGTACCAAAAATAATCCGGAGTTCCCACGAGAATAAAAAAACGTCCACGCGGACAAAGTCGCTGGGATCATCTAGTCTAGTATATTAATAAGTATAAAAACTCTAGGGTTGTAAATGAAAATAAAAATGCAATCCAAGTAATGTAATGGCCTACATTTTAAATTAAAACTGGCACAAAAAACAGTTCATCACGACCTATTAAAATAACTACAACGACCTGCTTTCATATTATCTTCCTCACTTTTTTATTGAAGCGAAAACTTCTTTAGGCGCGTTGAGCAGTTTTTGGAACTTTATATTGAAAAGTGTAAAACTTCTTTAAGCGCGTTGAGCACTTTTTGGTACGGGGTAAAAATGTAGACCGTGACCGTGACCGACATGCTCGCGAATATATAAATATACTACATTCGAAATTAAACTTTAATGCCTTAGTGTCAAGGATTATATTTTAATAATTTTAATTAAAATAACAAAACAAAAAACGTTTTCACTTCTATCGGCAGTCCCTATGACCGCCAATTTTTTTTTATTCCGCTACAAGTTAGCCCTTGACTGCCTTGACTTGACTGCTTGACTGCCTTGATCTCATCTGGTGGTAACTTGGTACGATGATGCAATCTAAATGGTATGGGCAAGTAATAGTTGAAATTCTGTGGTAGCGGGCTAACCTGTTAGGGGTATGGCAGTCATATTAAACCCATACCAATAATCGATTTCTTCTATACGGCATCGTACCTGACCGTTAAAGTCTAGCCCCGCTACAAATGCGCGGCATGTAGCGGCAATAGTACTTTTCTCAAATAATGCGCGGAAATCAAAACTAAGTGGTACCTAGAGAGAACTTTTTATTTAAAAATATTTTTCTTTCGATTTTGGCGGTAAGAAGTTTTCTATTACGGCTCTTGCCGCCTCTTGAATTTCAGATGGCATTAAAGTAAGTTCATCACACTCATTGTCTTCACTTGAACTCATTTTGTCAAATACATTTCAAAATCCCGACGTAGGAGATCTGTTTATATGTCCAAAAAAATGTATAAGGGTACTCGTAAACATTGGACAGCGCGATAGCTGTAGGCCATTCTTTATTAATAAAAAAATTCTAACGTTACCCTCGATATATATAATGGAGACGGCCTTGTTTGTTAGGAAAAATATGCACCTTTATAAAATTTTCGAAAGTACAAAACCCCAAAGAGACACACGCAAAAAAAAGAAATTTGTTGAACCTTATTTAAACTTAATAACACTATCTCGAGTTAGCCCGCTAGATCAGTAATAATTTATAATAAAATACCAAATATGATAACAGATGAGACAAAAGAAGTAACATTCAAAAGAAAATTAAAAAACTGGCTAATACGAAAATGTTTCTACAGTGTAAAAGATTTTTTGAGTGAATAGACCTCAATTACTTGATCAGCGTACCTATGCTAAGTTAAATTAATATTGTAATGTTGACATTATTAATTATACTACATTATTTGAATTATGTAAGGACAGGACGCCACAATTGTGATATATATAATAAGTATAATTATGTTAGCAACGCCCTGACAGGGCCTCATGTCCATGTCAATGATTAATATTATGTATTAGCAAGTAAGGCATGAACATGAAAGCTATGAAATAAATAAATAAATAAAATCAATGACGAACAACGAACAACAATAATTTTTCCCGCGTTAAAGTGTTAATGTGTTTTTTTTTCAATAAGCAGCTTTCCATTTGCAAGCTGGTTCGAAATTTAAATAAAACCTTTGATAAGTTACCTCCTTGGTTGCCATGTTTCTGAGTAAAATATCATTCCATTTTTAAATTACACGACAGATATTATTATTATTATTATTATTACTCTTTATTTTGTACACCACAACACATAAAAAGTACACAAAAAATACATAGAAAACAAAGAACTAAGTAGTATACAAAAAGGCGGCCTTATCGCTTAGTAGCGATCTCTGCCAGGCAACCTTAGGAATAGGAGAAGTAAGGAGATTAACTCGCGGGTGGTGTATCATTATAAACATACAAACAAATACCTACATACTAATACATAAACTGTTACACAAATAATATAATACTTATAATAAATATATGAAAATAAACTAATATATATTATGTATTTTTAGTAATATCATACAACCCCATTGTAAATGATTGGAGGGAGATTTTGCCAATCAACTCGAACAATCATCCTAGGACTGCCAATAATGATAGCTTGAGATTTAGTCGGGTTAACCTTAAGTCCATACCGTCTGCTCCACTCGGAAATTGTAGCTAAATCTTCATTGACAGCAGAAACAGCAGAACTAAGGCTATCAAGAGGTGTAGGGCGATATATTTGGATATCGTCTGCATACATGTGATAGAGAGAAGATATATTTTTGGTGATAGAATTAATAAAAATAGCGAAAAGCAAAGGAGATAACACGCCACCCTGAGGTACCCCAGCCAGCAACAGATATGAATTTACTAAGCAATTTATTTGGCCGCTAAACCACGGCAGATATGGATTTTCATACAACTTTTGCCGGCCGCTGCTTGCATGTATTTGGCCAGTACGGCAATTAGTTTTGGCGATTTATCTCGAAGAAGGTTGTCAAAATAATGCTCAAATTTCCAAGCATGTTTGAGAAAATATTCTTTGTATGGGTTTGTTTGAGCTGGTCACACTTATGCGACGCGGCACGGAGATGCACTGCGACATAAATGTACAATGAATACTTGCCGCTACACGCGCCACGCCTCTGTAGTGGGGCTAGACCTATGTATAGAAGCTGGCGTTACTTGCGGGAGTCCATCATAATGAAAGAACTGGGAGTTTAATTCGCTATAATCCACCACAATAGGCATGATGGCTGATTTTGAAAAATGGTCAGATTATGTTCGGAAGTCTCCACTATTTCGAAAAAATGTCTTATTTCAGCAGAAAAATAAGGTTTGGTAGATAAGATTGGCATTTGAAATTTAAATTTTAAATTTCACGCCAAAACGCTAGACGGTGTCATGGCGTCGTTTGTGACGTCACTATTGTTTTTACCAATGTACTCTGTGCAGTGTGCAGTAAACAATAGTGTGATTGTCAAAGCTCGAAATAAACAATTGTGACGTCATTCGCTTCTCGGCGTTTAATCCAATATGGCGGAGTTATGTATTTTATAGTTTTATTTTATCAAAATAAATAGCAAACTCACTCGAAATAGAAAAATAAATACGTTTTTTATAATCCATGAATCCTATTTCATTAGATAAATTCATAATTTCATTGATTCATGGTTACTGTCACCATCCCTATTGGGTATTTGACAACTAGTCAAATCAGCAACTTTTTTTTCAAACGTCAAAACGCGTGCTTAGTTTGGATTTTGTATGAAATTTTAAGATGTGACGTCACAAAAGTTCGATGAAATTTTTACTTTAATCGATAGTTAAAATGGTTATTCAAAATAAAACTAGCAAGGGACGTGGATATTACGACTTTTGGGAGATCCTTTATTTAATAATCATTAAAAAAGTATTTATTTCACTAGTAGTCAAATACCCAATAGGTAAATATATGTGGTAAGTACGGTGTGTATCTTGCAATATTCACCACACCACACAAATCTTGCAAATTATTCTCAACTCATGTTTCACTCAGACACCGGAGAATCTTCCTAGACCTTAAATCGTTTGGCGGCACGCCATGATGTTATAATATTATCGAATCGATTGACACCTCATTCATCCAAATCGGTTCAGTAGCTTAGACGCTAAAGTGTAACATACATATCTATAACCTAAACACAAACATATATGTCGCCGTAAAATTGTAAAAACCGTTACAATTTAACTCATTATTTTTCGGTAGATTGTAATCTGTTAGGTATATTAACCCGAACCTAAAGACTAGTAGGCACTACCTGATTGTTTATGTCGAACCCTAACCTAACCTACAAGAGGGAGACAAGAAAACGTAAATACAATGAATATTTCAAAAAATTTACATTCAGAACATTGAACGGTTCACAATCTTTCGACAGTTTTCAATCTATCGAGATAAAAACCGTTTGATTACAATCTAACGGTTTTGAAATTTTACGGTGACATATACATACACACACATGCCATAATCATAAACCTTCCTTTTGGCTTTGCTATTTAAAAATAAAATAAACATTAGACCATAATATCGTAGCTTCTACAACTACAGAGTTACCCTGTTGAGTAACAAACCTTTTTAGGTCAACAAAAATCTAGACAGTTCGTTTCATTGGCGCAAATCTTTGCACTAGTTCCAGCTGAGATCCGATTCGGAATCAAAGATACAAAATATTCCGACCGAGGACCGCTTTGCAATTCAATCCCTTTGCGTTATTCAACGGCCGGCGAGCGGGAAGCTGTAAAAGATTAGAGGGAAACGAGAGCAACTGTACACGGTACAAGGTACGGTCGACGTTAGAAGTCCATACACGGCTTAGGTGCTAAAACTGTGTGCAAGCAATCTGAGACTGACTGTTATATTTTTTGTTGTCTAACCATTTACTTTACTTTTTTTTTATGTGTTTCACGCTTTTTATCCTCAGACATGATGATCGGAGACCTTTTATAGCTGACATGGTTTGCTTTTTTTTTGCTTCTTTTTGCCTTGCTCGGTTCGACGAGAATGAGCAGCTAATGTACTTTTTTATTTTTTAGCTTTCATTCATTATTATTCCTCTAAATTTAGTTCTGTCCCTTTCTGCTGCGATTATTATGAAAGGGTTATTTTTAATGCTGTAATTTTAATGAAGTAACTGGAAGTTTAATTGGCTATAACCCGCCACAGAAGGCAAATCTATGTGATACAGTGCGTATCTTGCACTTGATGCCCTCGATATTCACCACACCACATAAACCCTCAAAAATACCCTCACGTTGAGGGTATTTTTGAGGGTTTATGTGGTACGTTTCACTCCGATACCGGAGCATCTTCAGGAGATGTTGACTCTACAATGCACGATTGTGAAGTGAAGATTTTGTCAAACCATTACAACTACTACAAGGTAAATATTATCTAAGTAGGTTTGCGGGTGACTTTGTAACTAACAAGCCATCTTATTCTACTCGTATATACACTTTTGACGTCGACCATACATTTGCACTGTGAAATTGCTAACTAGAAATCTTCTAGTTCGCAGTTGTTGGTGGGAAGAAAGTTGATGAGGACTGCCTCGTTGGTCTAGTGGTTAGCATGTTCGACGGCGGCCTACCAGGTCCCTGGTTCGAATCCAGAGTCGGCCATAATTTAGTATTGAGTTATTCTGACTAGAAATTCTCAATACTAGCCCGAAGTTAGGAAGTTGGTGGTGTTGGTGAAACGTGCCTCCGAGGCACTGGGGTTCACCCCGTTAAGACATCGGGGTGATTATATCACTAACATGATAATAGTCGTTAAAACCAGCATTGGAGCAGCGTGGTGGGTCTAAGCTCTAATTCCCTCTCTCCTATGAGAGTGGAGGCCTGTGCCCAGCAGTGAGACGTTAATGGGCTGTACTGGTGGGTTGATGAGGAAGGCGGAGGACTTTGGTAGCGCGCTCTCGTAAAGGCCTTTTTTTAATCCACTACAAGTTACCCCTTGACTGCGCTCTCACCTCATGGTAAGTGATGATGCAGTCGAAGATGGTAGCGGACTAACCTGTTAGGGGCATAGCAGTTATATTGAACCCATACCCCTATTTGGTTTCTACGCAGCATCGTACCGGAAAGCGTAATCGCTTGGCGGCACGTATTTACCGGTAGGGTGGTAACTAGCCACGGCCGAAGCCTCCCACCAGGCCAGACCAGGGAAAATTCAGAAATTATAAATTCCCAAATTGACCCTGCCGGGGATCGAACCCGGGACCTCCGCACGTTAAGACAACAGCGCTACACACTGCGCCACGGAGCTCGTCAAAAGGCCTAAGTATGTCCAGCAGTAGAAGCATACAGGCTGATGGATGGATTATTATTAATTAAACTATTGACTTAATTAATCATAGACTTGGTAAATTTGACATTTTAATATTATCATTTTAATTGATGAAGTTATTTAAGAGTACTTACCTATTATAATAATATAATGACAGCCATCCATTGTAAGCATTGATGTAGAATTTTAGTACCTATTTCAATGATTGTAGGTAAGCATAGACTTATTGTAAGAGTAGGTAATTTGAATGTGACTTGGTATACAAAGCCTGACGTTATTTGTAATTTATTCAAGACATTATTTATTTATTCAAGATGTAATTCCTATGTAGTGCTAGAATACTAGAACATACTTGTACAACCATTATGTGTTGTTTAAATACTATTATATGTCGTTTAAATACCAGATGATTCCCGCAACTTCGTCCGCGTGGACTAAGTTTTTTCAATTCCCGCGGGAACTCAATAATTTTCCGGGATAAAAAGTGGCCTATGTCCTTCCCCAGGATATAACCTATCACCAAATACCAAATCTTATCAAAATCGTCTGAATAAGTGGGCTGTGAAAGCGTAGCAGACAGACAGACTGACACACTTTCGCATTTATAATATTAAGTATGGTTACATCAAAATTTGTACGTCAGGGTTGCCTGACTAGATAGGCTGCGACTTTTCGTACCGTAACACGTACTGCGATCATTGTAACACATAATCAGACGAATAAATTCATTCATTCATTCATTCATAAATTGGATGAAAGATGAATCGGTGTCCGATTTAAACCCATACCTACTAAATACTTACTTACTAATTTTCGTCGAAGTCGCGGAAATAAGCCAGCCCTGCAATATAATTACATCGTACTGAGGCCTCCGGGTATAATTAGCATGCGTGCGATGTTACTGACACAGACTAGAGGCCGGGTAAAGTTACCCATCTTATACGAATCACGAGTTAATTAGTGGTTTAATAATTACAAAGTAAAATTCTGCTCTGTGAGGTTAAAATATAATTTTAATTAAAAATATAAACAGTAATAAAAATTAATCTAGTAAGCTAGAAATTATAAATATTAAAAAATAATAAAAACCCGCGTTACCGTGATATAAACGATGAAATCGTGATACGACTGAGTCTTAAAACCTAAATGGGGCCTCACTACCAACGATTAAAGCCATATTGTTTCATCATAGTCGACTTTCGTGTTTTGTTTTTTTTTTATCTACTACAGTTTAGCCCTTGACTGCGATCTCACCTGATGGTAAGTGATGATGCAGTCTAAGACGGTAGCGGGCTAACCTGTTAGGGGCATGGCAGTTATATTAAACCCATACCCCTATTCGGTTTCTACACGGCATCATACCGGAACGCTAAATCGCTTGGCGGCACGTCTTTGTCGGTAGGATGGTAACTAGCCACGGCGGAAGCCTCCCACCAGGCCAGACCAGGGAAAATTCAGAAATTATAAATTCCCAAATAGACCCTGCCGGGGATCGAACCCGGGACCTCCGCAAGTTAAGACAACAGCGCTACACACTGCGCCACGGAGGCCTTATTTACACGGAGGATTTATAATCCTTACTTTAGGATCGTGACATCAAACTGTCATTTTAAGTAATATGGCTTAAGTATTGCTTTATGCGTTGGCAGTATGGCCCCTGGACAGAGTGTGTCGGACAAAGCGCTACATTTATGCGTTGGTTTCTACGATTTGTTTACCTGAGACTATTATGTTCAATGGAAAATTATATAATAAATACTAGCAGAAGGCCTCGACTTCCTCCTTACTTTTCCGGCAAATTTCGTCAAAAACCAATGAAAAGATGGGCCGCTAAAACGTAATAGACAGACAGACAGACACCCTTTCGCATATATAATATTAGTATGGAAGTACGGATTCCAAGGAAAACTAGACTTGTATAAATTATTATGAACTTGTCAAGCACAGCTTAAGTGGTTTTAAGTGGAGTTTGGTTTACTCAAAAAATTACATTATGCCTCGGAAAATTTTAGGACTGTGACTCCGTAAATGTAAAGAATCTTTCGGGAAAGAAAAATAAGTGGAAAATACGCGAGAAATGATAATAAAAAGACTATATTAATTCAGTCGCACGGGCCCCAGATAAGGTCCCGTACGAACAATAAACTCCCGTATCTATCTCCAATATTCAAATATTCCGCGGTGCTGCCAAGACCCCGAGAGATGTCGAATTGCTAGAGCGTTAGTTACTTCTAACGATGGTCATGATTATTTTTAAACATTAAAAAATACAAAACACATACGTTACGTAATAACTATTACACTTATAAGTATATTAGATGGCTTGGAGCAGTTTTTTAAAATCATTGGGGCCAATTCTGTAAAGCACAATCTCTAAACGAAACTTTACCGCTTTATTTATTTTGATACCCCTTTCATAATACTCCCTACGGAAAGGGACAGAAGTAGATTTAAAGCTGTCATTTTAGTTTAGTATAGAGATTGTGCTCTGCAGAGTCAGTCCTATTATCAATATTGATTTATTCAATTTAGGTATACATATATATATTGACGTCCGAAACATATAAAATATCAATTTGATACTCAATTGCGGTATCTTAAAACAATAGCTACGAGGGTCCACAACAAAATGAGGCGGGTTTTTGCATAAGGTTTGATCCTCTAGTTATATGACATCCTATGCCGACAACTCCGGAATCAGAGCTCGATGGCTCTTGGCATTGTTTCTACGTTATACAGCGATATTGCGGCACCGCTTTGTTTATTTTAACGCCGTTTTCAATACTTAATACTGGCACTGCAGCGGGGACTTTTTCTTGGCGGAAATAATGAATGAATGAATATACTTTTATTGTACACCAAAAAACCATAATATCAATAATAAATTTGGCGGCCTTATCTCTTCCCGGCAACCAATGGCTTAAAAGGACATAGCCACAGACACAACCGGTAGATGGTGCAGAAATGATAAAATAAATAAAAATATTTATATAAAATATAAATAAATAAACGTAAACCTCGAAATTAAGCAATAATTTAAAAAAATTGACTGCCCTGCTAAAAAACGAACTAAAAAGTTAAAAACAACAAGTATATTTTTTTGTGAATCACGGATATTGAACCACAGAGTTATATATTTTTGGAATCTACTCATCATTTTCTAGATGATGATTATATAGTTAATCTTATTTTCGATTTTATTTTTCAACTTTAGTCTTTAATGGTCACCGCATCAATTTAAAAAAAAAATATTAGCCTATGTCAACCGGAATAAGCTAGGGATTCTAACGATATCATTTATCAAAATCGGTTCAGGCGTATAGAAGTTATGGTGGAATATACAAATTCACATACACACATACATGAACCCTGAAAACAATATACTCCTTTTTTCAGGCAGTCGTATTAAAAAGGAAACAGTAGGTATCAAAATATATAAAAATAAACTACTAGGCAAATAATATTATTGTGACAAATAGTAACTTTGTTCACATGTCTAGGTACAAAAATATCAAATTTTTTCAATTGAATTTATAAGATTCTACAGTATATTATGCCTATCAAATTGGTACACTATATCACTTAAATAAAAACTATAAAAACTTTGTCAGCGTTCGGAAAGTTACGTTGAAAGCGAGGCGGCTCTCAAATCCACACGTGCCGTATTATCTCTCGCCTCGACCTACTTGCGGCCGGCTTTGACTCAGGTGACATATCTACACCTAAATAGTATCTGGAGAAGGCAGTCCCAAATAAAATTATCACCAAGAAACCAGATGCTTCTAGAGTGTATAGGTAGGTACAAATATTTTAGAAATATATCTAATATTCTCGCGACTTCGTCCGCGTTGATGATTTCAACCGATTTTGACGAAATTTGGTATAGATGTAGGCTACATTCCGGGAAAGAACATATCAAGACACGCGGAAGCGTGTCCAGCCAAAGTTCAAAAAAACTGGCGAGCAGCACCGTGTGTAATATTACACGAACCATTTGGAGCCACTTTTGACCCCCTCATAACTCAAAAACTATTTCACATAAACATGTCAAATTTGGCGCATATATTGAGACCCGTGAGATACATATGTGCTCCAAATTTCATAAGCACACCTCAAATGGTTATTTAGATATAAACGTACAAAAATCGTCATTTTTATGATCTACCTAGGTATAGATCAAAACTCTGACACGGGGCATACTACCATTGCTTAAAGCCGTATTATTTTAATGGTACTGTTGACGTTTATGTTGTAGTGTATAATCATTATTTTAAGGACGTCAAAGTACGTGACATTCAACCGTTATTTTGAAACAATACTGCTTTAAGCGGTGGTAGTAACTCCTTAACTATTGAAAATGACACATAATTATTATTTTAATATAAATAATAATGAATAATAATATAGTTGCATTAAAACCTTACCTTCGTATTCATGCATTTTGTGCAACGAAACGTCATTGACAGAAAAGAAGAAACGTATTTGAAGTCGTCAGTTCAAGCTGTCAGTCATTGTGATTTGTACTCATTGTATACAGTGGTTTTAGTGATATCGACTGTTTACCGTGCTTGTTTTCAATGTTTCACTAAAAACTTTTGATTTTGAACTTTTGCAATCATAATTGATGAAATGTAGAAATGTGCTGTAGAGGTAGTCTGACCATAGATATATATATATATATATATATTTCTTGAGAATTCTCGTCTTTAATTATCTTGTACAATGAGTCGTACAATAGAATTACTGGTGGGTGACACACTGACCTTAAACCGAATAATAAGTACCTAACTAATAGAAAAGTCCTATTACAGTGTGATAGCAAGTCTTGAACAGAAAATCTTGCTTACCTTCCCGTGTTCCCGTGTGAATTTGAAAAACTTATTCCACGCGGACGAAGGCACGGGAATCAGCTAATTCGCTGTAATCCAATGAAACAGACAAATCGATGTGTGTAGATAATATTTTAATCCTAACTCCTATGTAAATATGTTGCATGTAACATATTCTCGAAAAATAAAAAATGATTATGATTATACCTAATTATAATACATAATTATAAGCATGGATATGTATTTTACCTGAGTAGTTAAGAAACGGTCAGGACTTGAATTTTAGTAAGATAGATTGAGACCCAGGTCAACCCCTTAAAGCCTTTGTACCCACCATACATCAAACGAAATCACCTCTATGACGCAGCAACACGATTTCGGTATCGGAAAATATCTGTCATGTAATCCTCACAGACCTTAGAGTGCGGTTAGACATGGTGAAAATCTTCGTGCGGTCTTACAGCTGTAGCCGCTTGTGCTTTAATGGCGAATGCGATTTTGTACCACCTACAACATTCAAATTGCTCGCATTATTGTTAATAAGTCATTCACGACTATCCATAAAACGAGTGTAATGTTTTCGGGGTTCATGTAGGTATCTATGTACTATACCTACTATTTTTTTACAATTGTGAAAATTTATACCTACATATGAAATCTTGCAAAATTATTGATCTCTGTGCATGTTAGTCTAAAAAAATAAAATAGAGCATATTATAACTGTAACTGTGAGGAATAATAAAAGCTATTTTATTTATTAGTATTATTTATTAAGCACTATGTGCGTTTCGGTATTACACCATAACTTCAAAATGCCTGAACAGATTTGAATGTATGGGGTATCGTTAGAATCTTGAAAACCCAGTGTCACTCTGGATGTACATCCTTCAGATTGACAACAATGTATTGAAAAAAAAGTTAGGGCAGTCGTGGCAAGTACGGCGACGAGGGCGCAGCGAAAGAGCAGCAACTGTGTGGCGTCTACACTCAAATTTTCGCATGGTGTAACCGCAGCCTGTCAACCTATTGGCAACCTCCACATATCCAAGCCTGAGTAAATATGTTTAGGCTACTGTAAATAGGGTAAAGTTTCGACTACCCTTATGTTCTGGCGTTCTGGATCTTTAGTGCGTAACATGTACCGGTTCTGGTGGTTACAAAAATGTAGCGAATCCATACTAATATTATAAATATGAAAGCGTGTCTGCCTACCTGTCTGCTACGCTCTCACGGCTCATCTATTCAACCGATTTTGATGAGATTTTGAACAGGGTTTATTTTATCCCAGGGAAGGACATAGGCTATTTTTTGTGCCAGTAAATTAAAGAGTTCCCGTGTTTTTTCCTGCGGGTTATTCCAGACTATAATATATCTCTGTGCCAAACTTCATCCAGACCCGTTTAGCCGTAATGGCGTGATTCAAAATTCAAAATTAATTTACTTAATTGTTGAAATAGGGAGTAACAAACATCCTTCCATCCATCCAAACTTTAGAATTTAGAATATCAGTATACCTATATGAGATACAAAACAGTATAACAATAAAAGTAATCGTAATAGCGGTATTCAAATTTCAAACTCAAACAAGCCTGGAGGCCTCAAGTAATTAATGTCGGATGACTTGAATGTCAGAGGTACTGGGGGACTACTACCATCGCTTAAAGCAGTATTACTTCAGAATGACAGTTTTGTCACGTACCTTAACGCCCCTAAAATAAGGATTATAATTTTAAAACACGAACGTAAACAATTTTAAATCAGTACTTCTTTGAGCGATGGTAGTATGCCCCCTGATACGATAAGCGATAATCCAATGACTAGTAGATGCACGTAGATGGAATACCCTTCCGGCCTCTGTTTCCTCTACCATGATTAATGTAAATAAAAATAATATTACTAATGCGTAAGTATGTCTGTCTATCTGTTACGCTTTCACGGCCCATCTGATCAAGCGATTTTGATGAAGTTTGGTATAGAGGTAGTTTACGTCCCGGGGAAAGACATAAGGCTAATTTTTATCCCAGAAAATTAAAGAGTTCTCGCGGAAACCAAAAACCTTAATCCTGGCCTTAAAATAAAGCCTGTGCTGGGCACAGGCCTCCCCTTTCATACGAGAGAGGGATTTAGACCCACCAATGCGGGTTGGCGGGCTTAACGACTATTATCATGTTAGTGATAATAACCGGGGCCGACGGCTTAACGTGCTCTCCGAGGCACGGGGGGGAAACACCGCCAACTTCCTAACTCCGGGCTAGTACCACAGAATAGGTAATCTAGTACTGAGAATTTCTAGACAAAAAAACCCAATAACTAATTATCGACCCGGAATCTATTCGGCCGCAGTTGAATATGCTAACCACTAGACCAATGAGGGAGTCGGTACGGTGGACTATGACAAAACCTCTCCTCTCTTAAAAGAAAATAAAGCTAAAATAAATAAATCATTTAACAGTTTTCCCTGCAGAGAACTAACATGACATAGTAGCCTACTGCGATGTAAGAGTAATACGGGTAGTATCCCGAGGCATTGCTATACGATCCGCCTACTTTCATAAGAATACCCATTCGCCACGCACTTGTACACTGCTGGCCACAAAAATGACTAAATTTTCTGATGTCTCTTAAACATGTCAAAGATTTATCTATAGTCCCACAAACTTACTGACCCGGTGACAGCGTCACTATGATATCCACACTAATATTATAAATCCGAAAGTGTGTATGTCTCCTATGTTTTCACGGGCCATCTGTTCAGCCAATTTCGATGAAATTTGGTACAGGGATAGGTTGTATCCCGGGATGAACATAGGTTTTTAAAAGCATTATCTAATTAAAAATAAAATAAAAAACAAAAACTAAACAGGCATAGAAATTAGCTCTAATTTTGTCCACCGGGCCAGATAAATTAGTGGGACTATAATAGTATCATATAAATTATTATATCAATTCAAAGTTATTTATTCAAAATTAGTTCAATGTACTTGACTTTTGAACGTCAGCAAAATATAAAACTTTATGGTGATAATTTCATTAACAACGGTATCTTAAAACTAAAGGGTTCCAAACGCGCCTTGGTCTGAGAAAAGTCCACAACAGACTCAATCAGGTCCCAGCCGATATCCATAGTAATATTATAAATACAAATGTGTGTCTGTTTGTGTATCTGCTACGCTTTCACGATCCATCTGTTACAGTACCCAACTACCTACAAGTACTATTCTACCTATTGGTTTTTATTTTCTTTTATCAGCCACTGTCCTCGAATCTGGTTGGCCCTAGGATTTTCCGAAAATGCTCTCTCGTCAAACTGAGTTTAATAAAACCAGTTATACTCTCCTGAAATCATGGGATAGCTACCTGTGTGCACTTTTAGTGGCCAATAATGTACGTGTATTGTACGTAACTTTCCGCTGTTGGGTAATGATAAAAGTTTAGCTATTGTCGAAGAACGCGCAAAGATTCTGCTGTAGTTTTTATTACGATATGTATAGGAGTTTATGTCAGTAAGTTCTAGCTCATCTATTAGTTTGTTGTATCTGTAGTTGAATGACGGTAACGGTATTATAATATAACATACTACAGCATCTTAGTATGGGGCAGAGCTGCTAATACCCATATAATATTCAGAGGGAAGAACATAGGCTTTTTATCTAGGCTTTTAATAAAAAATCTTACTCCACGTGGACGAAGTTGTGGAATTCCCTAGTTCAAAATATTTTTGTTATACACAAGGGAACCGATCAATCTATACATTCGGTTCACATTCAAAGCACAATTTATAAAATAGTTTAAGATATAATATGTTATAATATCTAGAGGTTTGTTTTTCAATCACGCTGCAACCTGGAGAGTGACGCATGACGGGATTAACGCGGACGAAGTCGCGTGCATCCGCTTATCTACAATAATATTAGTCCTTGTGATACAAAATGTGGCACTAAGCAAAGTTATATTTTTATATAGCACACTGCTTCTAACACGGAGCAAGAATAAAGCACCTTTACACAAAATGGCATGTGAATTATTTATGAATTCAGAATTTTTTGGCTGAGTCAAGCGAATTAAGTAAACCTCCGAAGATTTTATTTTAATTTTGGAGAAAGGAGAGCATAAATAATATATTTTTATCATTGTCAAGTCAGGTCCTGTCTTATTGTATAACTTTGTAACATTTTCCATTTATAATATTACGTTTGGGTGAATTAGCGAGTGGTTTTCCTTTTCACATTAGGTATTGTAACTCAAGAAATTGTATCTGGAAGGCTTTATAAAATTTACCTTTGTATCTGTGCAGGTTTTGTAGGATGGCTCTGCCAAGCATCGATATATATATGTAGGTACTAAATGGGCCCTTACATAGAAAAAAATTGTTCGTCCGACCTGTAGAGCGCGGTCCACACCTGTACAAGCCTGTCACAGGAGCAGGAGTCTTCTCCGGTTGGTCCGTGAGGGCTAATAGGCCCTTACACTAGAATCAGTGTAGTGTAATAAAATGTAGGGAGTAAGGGTCCCTAATTTTGTCCTTATTGTAAAAAGCGACGCTCTAACTAGCGGTCACGCCCACCCAACCACAGGGCCCTGTAAAAAGTGCAGTGTAATGGGCCGTGTGTCGGAGAGTCGGGTGGGGCCTGACTTGAAGACTGCGGGCCCCCAGGCTTGATGTCGCTTCCGGTGTTGGGTCCGCACTGCGGGTGACGTCGTCACCATCGCGTGCAGGACCCGTGTCATGTCCATGTGACTCGGTGCTTCGGGCAATGGGGTCGCTCTCGCGCGCCGAGAAAGAATCAGAGGTGCGATTATGTAAGACTTGCCGACCCAATCGTCAAAGTTTGACGTCATTGAATTAGAGCTCAATTTCGTGTATCCATTCTCATAAGTTTAGGTATGTACGATACCATAAACGTATGAGAATGGATACACGAAATTGAGCTCTAATTCAATGCTGTTATGGTTTATTTTACTTTGACGCCGAACTTATACGATTTGATCGACAATAGGCATGATGACTGATTTTGAGAAATGGTCATATTATGTTCGGAAGTATCCACTATTCCGAAAAAATATATTATTTCTGTAGAAAAATTAGGTTTGGTAGATAAAATTGGCATTTGAAATTTTAATTTTAAAATTCGCGCCAAAACGCCCGCCCGTGTCATGGCGCCGTTTGTGACGTCACTATTGTTATTACCAATGTACTCTGTTCAGTGTGCAGTAAGCATTAGTGCGATTGTCAAAGCTCGAAAACAAACAATTGTGACGTCATTCGCTTCTTGGTGTTAAATCCAATATGGCGGATTGCTGTATTTTATAGTTTTATTTTATTAAAATAATTAGCAATCTCAATCGAAATAGATAAATAAATACGTTTTTTTTAATCCATGAATCCTATTTCATTAGATAAATTCATAATTTAATTGATTCTTGGTTACTGTCATCATGCCTATTCTTACACAATTGGGGGCTGAGCCGGTGGACTCCGCGCTGCGGGCGACAGGGTCGCCGTCGCGCGCGGAGTCAGTGTCAAATCCGGTGAGTGTCGCGTCGTCGTCGTCGCTACGGTCGCCTGCGTGCCGCGCAGGTGATGGCGATTGTAGGAGCTCACGAGGTAGTGGACGCCCGGTCGGAGGTCGGGTGGTCAGCGGTGCGATCCCGTGGAGGTGTTCGTATGGCCCGTGGTCCGCGCGCGCATACATGCAAAGCCTAAGCTTGTCTTTGTCGCTGTCCCGCTTTTCGGACTAGATGGCGTTAGTAAAATAGATCACATTCTTTGTTTGACAGGGCCCGTCTATGAAAATTGAGGTCGTTGCTTCCAAGTACCAAAATACGTAAGTAAATAAGTCTTGATGTATTGGATTCGGTGGCTAAAAGACTCATTGGTGACGAAATGCTGGTCAGTTCTAAGCTCCAAAGCTTGGAACATCGGCACAAAGTTGCCTGTCTGTCGACATTCTACAGGATATATTACGGAGAGTGTGCCCAAGAACATTTTGTTCTTGTTCCTCCCTCATTTCTCTACTATCGTACCGCAAGGCATGGTCAGGGTCTTCGTCCGTATATAGTTGAAATTCTACGGACGTTTACGAAGCGCTATGCTTCCTCGTTACTAATTCGCACCGGTAGAACATGGAACGCCCTTCCGGCTTCCGCTTTTTCCTCCGCTTATAAAAATGGTATCTTCAAATCTTCAAGAGTAAATAGGCATCCTCTAACTACACCTTAGTCTGCATCACTTGCCAGCAAGTCTGATTGTAGCCAAGCGCTAGTCCATGAATTAAAAAATTGTGTTTGTGTATTTCAATTTCGACGCACGACTGGAGTTTACTCTATACGATCGATTATAAAATATATAGATGAGTAAATGGACTCATTTTTTATATTACTGAAAGCATGGTTGACACATTTATTTATACTAATTATATAATTTATATATGCATCAAAGTACATCACATAGTCATGGAAACATAAAAAAGTGTTACCATGGAAACATAAAGTTAATAACGTAACGGAGAACATTTGATTTTACTCCCCATCAATTTTCGTACCGCGTTCTTATATCTGCAAATCGATTCTAAAGGAGGTAAACTCCAAAAAAAGGTAAAAAAGCCGAACCGATTTTAAAAATCATATAAACTTTTGAGATATGAGTAAAGATTTATTATTTTGCGCTCTGTATCAAGAATTTCAGCATTGTCTTGAGAGCGTACAACTTTAGCGCTCGAAATTGGCACTTTGCGGTATTGGCACTAAAACTTAGTGAACTGAAATGCGGGTACATAGAGCTACGAGTGGATTCATATTTGCGTTCAACTTTGGCGTCTGCTGCTACGGTGCGAGGTGCAATTACTAATATTGTGTAATATTGTGTAAAGACTTGTAAAAAATTACTATTTGTCACAATAATATTATTTGCCTAGTAGGTATATTATTTTTATATATTTTGATATCTACTGTTTTTTTTGAGGGTTATCTTTATTTATTTGTGAGTTTACTTCAGTATGTATGTTTATGTATAGTATTTAGGGTTTTTATGTTATATTTATTATATTATATGTGTATGTATTATAATTGGTAGCTTTATATATGTATTTTTATTTATTTTGTTATTTCTGCACTATCTACCGGTTGTTTCTGTGGCTATGTCCTTTTAAACCATTGGTTGCCTGGAAGAGATCGCTGTGAAGCGATAAGGCCGCCAAATTGTATACTTCCTTTGTTATTAGCTAAGTTTACTGTTATTATTGTTTTTTGGTGTACAATAAAAGTATATTCATTCATTCATTTATTGTGTTGTACATAAATCTACTATGATAAATGTCCTCCCGACCGAATTTCAGCGGCGGCGGCCAATCTTCGCAGAGATTAGCCATCTGCGCGGGAGATGTTATAGTATACAAGTGTGTATTACAGGTGCACTCTCTTTTCCTTTACTCTCGTAGCCCGATGGGACGGAAAATCCGACACGACCGGAGAGAGATCAGGCGCAGGACCGACGTGTGACGTGTTTTTTTAGGTTAGTTTTAATCAAGTATTTTTAATTTTGTGTAGGTTAGTTGAAAATTAAATATCGAGGGGTTTAAGAGAATAAAGTAAACAAAAAAAAAACTATTAGTTAGGGCTAAATTCAAACTAACACACTTTTACATTTATAGTTACACATTAACGTTTAGTGAGCCAATTTTTTTAGTATTCTTGCAGTAAACGAGTGAATTCGCTCCAATATTCAACTTTGTAACGATTATGAATGCAGAAACAAAGTAAACCGACTTAATCCCGAACTGGTTTAAGAGACTGCGAGCAATTTGTTTTGCAGCAACATTATTATCGCGAAGAGACTTGAAGCTCGCGAAATAATCCACTTGAGTAATAACTGTTTAAATAAACAAAGAGCTGCAGATTTTAATGAGACTCGCAGAAATTAGGTTTGCAATACCTATGGCCGTAAAATCGCTTTTACATCACCGCATTTATAACATCTATAAAGTAGAGGTTTCTCACCCTTGGGCAATAAAAATATACGGTACTGAAAAAGACTAGGGGTAATTATGGATTTAATATGACTGCCGTTGCCATACCCCTAACAGGTTAGCCCGCTACAATCTTGACTGCATCATCACTTACTATCACGCGAGATCGTAGTCAAGGGCATGGAAGAAACATCGTGTCATACGGAACAAATTACGAAATTAATGAGACTAAAAAGGACAAAACCTTATAAGTTAGCGCATAGTGACTAGTGATAGTGTAGTGAATCTATCTGAGAAAACACATGAAAATAAAGTGTCTATTTGCAACAAGATACGTCATTGGACAATTTATTAGTACTTATGTTAATTATAAGCTTAGGTTAAAGAAAAATTACTTATTAGTCAAATAGTTTGGCTAGATTGTAACTATATAATACTAAATAATCTATAGCTACTTTTTATCCCGGAAAATTAAAGAGTTCACGCGGGAACCAAAAAATCTCAAATGGATGTTTGTTACTCAATCAAGCCATTACGGCTGAATGGATCTGGATGAACATTGCACAGAGATAGATTATAGTATGCAATAGCCAATAACACATAGGCTACTTTTTATCCCGTATAATTAAAGATTTCCCCGATGGAACCAAAAAAATTCAATCCACGCGGACGAAGTCGCGGGCATCAGCTTGTCTATATATATAAAGGCGAAAGGTCACTCACTGATTCATCACGAGATCTCAGGACCTATAAGAGCATACTGACTTGAAATTTGGAAGGTCTGTTGTTGAACAAGGCAACTAGTTAAAACTTCGACGGGACATTGTTTGAAGATCACTTCTAGTTTCTATATTACTGGCAGAGAGGGCGTAACTACTGATGGTATGACTGTCTGGCTTTCAAGTTACCGATAACTTAAACCGCTGGGTATATAAATATATATCTAGCTGATGTGTTTTAGGGGTATGAAAAATAGATAGTAGCCGATTCACAGACCTACTGAATATGCATATAAAATTTCATAAAAATCGGTCAAGCCGTTTCGGAGGAGTATGGTAACTAACATTGTGGCACGAGAATTTTATTTATAAGATTACTAGCTGATGCCCAAGACTTCGTTCGCGTGGTTCGAGGTTTTTAGGTCCCCGCGTAGCCTTAAGAGTAGCCTTCTTTTTATTCCAGACTATCTAAATTCAAAACTCATATGATAAATGCGAAAGTTTGGATGGATGTATGGGTGGATGGATGTTTTTTTTATTCAATTACGCCAGAACGGGTGAATGGATCTGGAAGAAATTGGGCACAAAGATACATTATAGAAGCCAGTTTTTGTCCCGGAAAATTGAAGAGTTCCCGCGGGAACAAAAAAACCTCAATCCACACGGACGAAGTCCCGTTCATCAGCTAGTAATCTATCTTTGTGCCAAATTTCATCCAGATTCGTTCAACAGTTCTGGAGTAACCATTAGTTATCCGTCCACCCATCAATTCTTTCTTTCCTTCTTCGCATTTATAATATTAGTATAGAAGTATAGATTTTGTGTGCCGGTAGCAGTTATGATTTTTATATGCCATAAAATAAAGTTGGTAAGCGGCGCGTAAAACTTGTGAAGATGTAAAATTTTTTTATGGTCATATCTTTGTTCAGGGCAAACGTAAATAATACGGACTTTCTTTAAAATTTCCGGGCATAGATATGTCGCAGTCATCTGGTTTAATCTACTATTTGATTGAATGACTAGCGCGTTCATTGAATGACAACATTCAATTGAATGACTAGGCCGAACAAGCGTCACTCAACGTCCAACTAGTTAGCGGATTGTAACATAGCCCTTTGAACAGAGCGGACGTAAAATCAGTCAGGTGATTGAAATTTTAAGTTAACAACTTTTTAGAGTCTCAGAGACTCGCATATTTTAATAAATTATTTTTGAAATAATATGATCAATTTTTCTATGTTTTTTACTTTATTTAAACCCTATAAAACCTACTTGGTTATAAATATGTCGAACCCTAACCTAACCTACAAGAAAGAGACAAGAAAATGAATATTTCAAAAATTGACACTCAGACCATTGAACAGTTTAAAATCTTTCGACAGTTTAGAATTTCGCGAGTTAGATTATAATCTAACGGTTTTTACAATCTTACGGTGACAGCTACATCCCATTCAACGACTATGCTAGATGACGTTCAGTCAAGACGTTGAACGTTACATTAAACAACTTGACGAGTTGTCCTTTAGTCATTCAATTGAATGTTGTCATTCAATGAACGCGCTAGTCATTCCATCAAATAGCAGATTAAACCAGATGACTGCGACAGATATATCACCTCCGTGGCACAGTGTCGAGTGTTGTTGCCTTAACGTGCGGAGGTCCCGGGTTCGATCCCCGGCAGGGTTTGGAAATTTATAATTTCTGAATTGTCCCTGGTCTGGCCTGGTGGGAGGCTTCGGCCGTGGCTAGTTACCACCCTACCGGTAAAAGACGTGCCGCCAAGCGATTTAGCGTTCCGGTACGATGCCGTGTACAAACCGAACAGGGGTATGGGTTTAATATAACTGCCATGCCCTTAACAGGTTAGCCCGCTACCATCTTGGACTGCATCTTCACTCACCATCAGATTAGATCGTAGTTAAGGGCTAACTTGTAGTGGATAAAATAAAATAACAATATTAGAATAATATCTTCTCGACCGAATTTCGGCCACAGTGGCCTATCCCCAGAGAGATTAGCCATCTGTGCCGGAGATATTACTTAAAGTGCACGGGTGTGTGCGCATACACCTGTGCCTACACCTACTCTCTGTTCCTTTACTCCCATATTCCGTCCCAATATTAGAATAGTAGGTAGGTCATCACTTCAACCCATTGCCGGATCTCTACTCACTGAACACAAGTCTCCTCTCAGGTTGAGAAGGGTTTTAGCTATAGTCCACCATGCTGGCAAAGTGTGGATTGGCAGTTTCACACACCTTTGAAATATGAAGAAGAACTCTCAGCCATGCAGGTTTTCTTTCGATATGATCCTTCAAAGCAAGATATTTTATTTCCTCAAACGCACATAGCTCTAAATAGATAGAGATGGATGGATGGATGTACTGATGGATGGATGTTTGTTACTCAATCACGCCAAAACGGCTGAACGGATCTGGAAGAAATTTGGCACGGAGATAGAATAGCACCACTTTTTATCCCGGAAAATCCAAGAGTTCTTCCGCGGGAACTAAAAAAAAACTCAATCCACGTGGACGAAGTCGCAGGCATCAACTAGAAATAATCAATTTTACGATAGGGGCTCGACATAACAATCACCATATAGATATCAGTTTGAAAATCTGAGTGAAACCTTTTATATTTAGAAATAGTCTGTTTACAAAGGCCCGTCTGTCAACAGATAACATAAAGGAACATTTCCTCTAATGAGAGGAGCTTTCCTCCAAGCCTCTCTTTAGATTGATTGCCAATATTGGACCGAATGGGGGCTGATTATTTTTATATCAAAGACCTTTTTCTTATTATCTCCTTATTTCTTTTTGAAGTACAACTTTTTTAATCTCTGAACCATCTTCTGTTGAAAATAGCCGGCATACAGAACAGCTGTTTTGACGTCGCCATCTTTTTAGGGTTCCGTGCCTAAAGAGGAAAAAAGAAACTCTTATAGGATCACTTACCGTCTGTCAACATCCTTTTTCTCGGGAACGCGTGGAGGTATCAAGTTGAAATTAATATCAAATACTTAGGTCTACGGTCACTTGTTGCCTTAACGTGGGAGGTCCCGGGTTCGAGTCTCGGCAGGGTCAATTTGGGAATTTATAATTTCCGAATTTTCTCTGGTCTGTTGTGGTGAGAGGCTGCGGCTACCGGCAAAGCGTGCCGCCAAGCGATTTAGCGTTCCGGTACGAAGCCGTGTAAACACCGACCAGGGCTATAGGTTTAATATAACTGCCATACCCCTAACAGGGTAGCCCGCTACCATCTTAGACTGCATCATCACTTACCATAAGGTCGTCAAATAATAATAAGCCAGCTAATAAGATGGTAAGACAAGATAAGTCTAAGATGGTAGCGGGCTTATCTATTAAGGGTACAGGGGTAAGGTGAGATCGTAGTCAAGGGCTAACTCGTAGTGGATAAAAAAAACAGCCTTAACAGCATGGATTTTAGCTCCCACGTGTAAAACTTGCCCTTTATACCCACCGCACACTACCGAGAATTATGTAAATAAGTGCCAAATTAGCGTAAACTCCCGTCGTACGATATAATCGGATCGTTTGTATCCCGACAGAGGCTCCGAGGAACTTTTTAATTGACAGTTTGATGTAGCTGTGTGCCAGTGTACGCTTTGTGGACGTCCTATTAAAGCCGCGCGTGAGATAAAAAAAATGTGTTGAAATATCTAAAGTAACCTATCGATATTACTTTAGATATTTCAACACATTTTTATCGATACCTACTTACTTGAGGTATATATGTCACTCTTACTTGAGGTATATCTGTCACCGTAAGATTGTAAAAACCGTTAGATTATAATCTAACTCGCGAAATTCTAAACTGTCGAAACATTGTAAACTGTTCAATGTTCTGAGTGTCAATTTTTGAAATATTCATTTTATTTACGTTTTCTTGTCTCTTTCTTGTAGGTTGGGTTAGGGTTCGACATAAATAATCAGGTAGTGCCCGGCCGCACGTTCTATCGTGTAATATACATAACAAATTACAATCTACCGAAAAATAATGCGTTAAATTGTAATCTTTCGACAGTTTGCAATTTCGCCAGTTAGATTATAGTCTAACGGTTTTTACAATCTTACGGTGACATATCGATACCTACTTACTTGAGGTATATCGACCGCCCGCCCATAATGTTTGTATGGCATAATAACCCACCGCATTATTATTCCAAGAAAACTCCTGCCATTATGTGATTATGTGAAAGGGGTCACGATCCTCAGAAATGAGGCATAAGATGCAGAGAGATAGAGAGAGAGATTTACCAAATTTTATATCCAAACTGATTACTGGTATTAAAAATGTGAAAGTTTATCCTTGGGACAATCTGGTTGTGAATGCACACACGAAATTGAGGTCCAATTTTATACTATAACTAGCGAATGCCCGCGACTTCGTCTGCGTGGTTTGAGTTTTTTTGGTTCCCGCGGGAACTCTTTAATTTTCCGGCATTAAAAGAAGCCTATTTGCTATTCCAGACCACAATCTATCTCTGTGCCAAATTTCAGCCAGATCCGTTCAGCCGTTGGGGTGTGATTGAGTAACAACCATCCATACATCCATACATCCAAACATCCATACATCCATCCAAACTTTCGCATTTATAATATTAGTAAGATTAGTAAGATAAAGGTAATAAACTTAAAGTAGAATTTTAAAAAATCTTAAATTTTTAAAGTTGTATCATACAACTCAGCGTAAAAGTTTTATAGGGCGGGGCGGGCCTTAAAAAACTTATCAAAAATTTAAATAGAAAGGTGGATTGCGACACAAGGAAAACCGAAGTTGATTCCGGATTCTAACAAGGATATCCGGAATTACAAGATTTCGCGATATTTTTGCTACATTTCGACAATGTTCGCCCGAATTCTCGGAATTCAATGAACGTTTACGAGTAGGTACACCCCTGGGTGTTATCCAAAAGGGATAAATTGTATAAAATCATAAGCATACTTGCTTTGAAGCGTACTTTGTACTAGGGTTGCTACATCTTGCAAAAATAATCTTTTTTTTTAATTGTCTAAATTCTTACACTTTATCTTTATCTAAACTAATATTATAATTGCTAAAATTTGGATGAGTGGATGTATGGATGGATGGATGGCTGGATGGATAGGCACTTTTTATCCGGTAAAATTAAAGCGTTCCCGCGGGAATCGAAAAACTCAATCCACACGGACAAAGTTGCGGGCAACTAGTGAGCTAGTGTTAACATAAACATCATAAACACGTAACCAGCTAATTATTAAAAGTTGTCCCGTCCATTAGGCATTTTCTAGGCAAGCGCGCTCCGCCTTAGGCTGCTCGCCAGTAATTCTGATCGTAGCCAAGCGCTACAAAAAAAGGTGCGAATTCCCACAGAACGCGGTACTTTACTGCACAGTATGTATGTGACAAATATTTCTGATGAAGAAGATTGATGAAGTCAGACAAGCAAACGCGTAAGCCTTTCAAAGCGAACACAAAGCCCCTCTTATGAATTGATTTTGAGACAATATATATATATATGTTCCACCCACACGTACAAAACGCTTTGCGTCTTCATTCCTAATTCGCATGGCCAGGGTCTGGAACACTCTACCAAAAACTGTGTTTCCCACCAATTACAATCCGGGTATCTTTAAATCAAGAGTGAATAGGCATCTTCTAGGCAAGCGCGTTCCATCTTAGGCCGCATCATCACTTCCCATCAGGTGTGATTGTGGTCAAGCGTAAGCCTATAATTAATTAATTTAACGAATTAAAAAATACGACTGCCCTGCCATATTATTTTTGGAGTTTACCTCCATAAGAAGCGATTTGCATATACAGCATTTGGAATCTTATTCACATTTTTTATTAAATGATTTTTTTTGTGAATTGTGACACTGGATATTGAACTATAGTGTTATATATTTTTGGAATCTACTCATCATTTTCTAGATGATGATTATATAGTTAATCTTATTTTCGAATTTTAATTTTCAATTTTGGTCTTTAATGCGGGACCATGGTCACCCCATTAATTTTTAAAAAAAAATTACTAGCCTATGTCACCCGGAATAAGCTAGGGATTCTAACGATACCTCATTTATTAAAATCGGTTCAGGCATATAGAAGTTATGGTGGAATATACAAACTCACATACATACATACATACATACATACATACATACATACATACATACATACATACATGAACCCTGAAAACAATATACTCCTTTTTTCAGGCAGTCGTATAATAAAACAAAGAAAAGATATAAATATGTATATGTCACCGTAAGATTGTAAAAACCGTTAGATTATAATCTAACTCGCGAAATTGTAAACTGTCGAAAGATTGTGAACCGTTCAATGTTATGAGTGTCAATTTTTGAAATTGTATTTACGTTTTCTTGTCTATTTCATGTAGGTTAGGTCAGGGTTCGACATAAATAATCAGGTAGGGCACTTAGGTTATATCGGGTTAACAAACCTAACAGATTACAATATACTGGAAAATAATGCGTTAAATTGTAATCTTTCGATACTTTGCGATTTCGCGAGTTAGATTATAATCTAACGGTTTTTACAACTTACGATGACATATATAATACTGTATAAAATAAATCCATTTTTTAAAGTTGACACCCCTGGGAGCCATTAATAACAAATTGAATTGTACGTCTCAATTATTCATTGCGCTAACATTTTGGGCGCAAAATGGCGCTAACTGTAGCGTCGTGCTCCTACGTTTGCATTTAAAATTTTAATTTTTCAATACTTTCCACGAGAACTCTCGAGCAAAGCGTATTTTGACACATTCGTAGAAGTTTTTTAATGTTAGTATTTTTGTTTCATTTTTGTCTTTTACACAAAAAAATATTAATTTTTTTGTGTAAAAGATAAAAGAGCATGGATTTTGACTCGCTCCAGGAATGCTCAGGGCTTGCTTAAGGGTTACTTATACATACACTAGCGAATGCCCGCGACTTCGTCTGCGTGGTTTTTTGGTTCCTGCGGGAACTCTTTAATTTTCCGGGATAAAAAGTAGCATATGTGCTATTCCAGACTATAATGTATCTCTGTGGCAAATTTCAGCCAGATCGTTGGGGCGCGATAGAGTAACAAACATCCATACATCCATCCAAACTTTCGCATTTACAATATTAGTAAGATTACTTTCAGTATTTTCGGTCTAAGTAGGTAAGTATTATATTATACATAGTTTTAAATAGGTATCCAAGCCTAAAAACCAAATACTTAGTTGTGAAAAAAAGGCCGGGTATCACGCCAGCTTGACTGAACTTCTTGCATTGTATGAAAGTCATATTATATACTACTTTAGACCGTTACTAAGCAGATACTTTTCTTCCCGTCATGGCTAGGATTACCCGCTTATTTGAGTTTTCCCGGAAGAGTCCTGATTTAACTTATTATATAGGATTTATATCTCATGTGAGCTCTTGACTGCAATCTCACCTAATAGTAAGTGATGATGCAGACTAGATTGGTAATGCGGGCGGACGGGATGGTACACGGCATGCGTATTGGAACGCTAAATCGCTTGGTACGTCTTCGCCAGGATGGTAACTTATATTATTTTCAGTGACACTGGCTTTAAAAGTTATGAACGAAATGATATGGCAGGGCAGTGGTGTTTTTTAATTACTTAAATTACTAGATATTGCCTGCGACTTTGTCAGCGTGGATTAAGTTTTTTAATTCCTGCAAAAGCTCCTTAATTTTCCGGGATAAAAAGTAGCCTATGTTTTTCCCCGGGATACAACCTACCCTTGTACCAAATTTCATCAAGATTGGTTGCACGGATGAGCCGTGAAAGCGTAGCAGACAGAAACACTCGTGCATTTATAATATTACTATGGATGTTTTTTTCCCCCGAAATAAATACATTCAAAGGACACCATTCATATGGCGACCCCAGCCTTGGGTAATGAAGCACGATTGTGCACTGAGGGTGCGAGATAAAAATAGATGTTGGCTATTTTTTCTTATACCTACTCGTAAGTAAGATTTAAACCATTAAACACCCTAAATGATGCGGCCTAAGATGGGACGCGCATGCCTAGAAGATGCCAATTCACTCTTGATTTGAAGATACCCGAATTGTAATTGGTAGGAAACCCAGCTTTAGGTAGAGTATTCCAGACCCTAGCTATGCGAATGAGGAATGGATGGAACGTCAACGAGTATAGGGGTGGAAACTCGCACGGCTTCTTACGGTACAATAGTAGAAAGGTAAGGGAAGTACCGAAATATAATTATCTTATAAAATACCGATAGGCCTGCTTCCTTACGGCGATGATCCAGAGTTTGAAATTTCTCCAGATGAGGTGAATCAATCTCCTAGCTCGACGATATAAGGCGTCAAGAGCCGCCAGCTATTACTTAGCAGAGTCATCATTAAGGTAACTGCAGTAAAAAACATCCATCCATCCAACCATCCAAACTTTCACATTTATAATATTATAGTTTAGATTGAAATATATACAGACGTCCTTATTTAAAAGTAAAGGAATGTTTTGTATAGATTTAACATAAATTTAAAACATAAATATAAACATTGCTGAATTTAACTAATTAATTAGCATCACTGAATAGAACAATGTTGTCTGGACTTGAATAAACTTAATTTGAAATTCAAGCATTGCATTCGCAGCTGAGACTTTAAAATAATTAGTGTTTATAGGAGAAGTTTGAAACGTTTATACTTTAACCGTCTGGTAAAAGGTATTTTAAATTATAAACGTAGTTCAAGCCATCTGCCTGCTGCAAAGGCGCTATAATTTTACAGAATCTATAGTAATATTATAAGTACAAAATAGTGTTTTTGTTGTATTTTGAAGTCAAAACTTCTTTAGGCGGGTTGAGCACTTTTTGGTAGGGTGTAAAAATGTGGAACGCTGTCGGTCACGCGACACCATTCATCATAAGACAAAAGGTGCTAAGTATAAATATGGTACATTCGTAATTAAACTTTAATGCCCTAATTTTAAGGTTTATATCTAAATAAATATTTTTTTTAATAAGACATTCGTTTTCATTTCTATTGGCAGTCCCTATGACTAAAAAAATATTTAATAATTAAAAAAAAATTCGTTTCTATAACTGCCATTTTTTTATTTATATACAACAAAGCGACGCATAACCCGTTTGCATTACCCGTTGTCCTACGTGAGTGACAAACGCAACACCGCGGCTCGATACTCGCGACAGTATCAAACAACCCTTCACGTGACTTACGTTTTTGCGGAGACAAGTTTGCCATTTTCTATGGCGTCGTATCGCGTCGCGTCGCTTCTGACGCGCACCCGTTGTCCTAGGTGGCGACAGAAGCGAAGCCATGCGTCGTATCGCGTATTATACGCCGTGTGCATAGGCTCAAACATACCTCAATGTAATATAATTGGGTTCTAAAATACGTTTCACGAAGTCCCTAACCGTAAATCGATCGTGTAACATATGAGAACCATTATCAGTATTCAGGGGATGATAGGCAATCCGATTGGACCCTTTTCGGCTTAGATAAAACTGAAATAGATAGGGTCTGTTAAAAAGGTTAATGTATGAAATTATCTATGTGAGTATCATATATCAGGGGCCATACTGCCAACGCTCAAAGCAATGGATACTTACAAGTCCCACAAACTTATCTAACCCGGTGACAGCGTCGCTAGTAGGTTCCTATATTCTATGAAAAATAAAGACTAAACAGGTATAAATATTTTTTTTTCTTAGCGTTATCTGCGATCAGTACAAGAACTATAAGCAAATGAGTTGAAAGGGTGATTTGTCGTTTAGAGCTGATCCTCATATAGGAGTCAGGCCTTGTTACTAATCAGGTCGAGTATGCGTTTCCTTTTAAGGCGTCTTGGGCAATCCTCCACCAAGAGTCTGTTGGCTAGCGGATTTAGATGTGTCAGGAGCCGTTCCTTATAGCATTTCGCTAACCCCCGGACTTCCTCCTTTATTGTTTGCATTTGCAGGTTTTGGTGGAGTTTTTCATTTGTGATAAACCATGGATATATGTATAAAAATTTGTTCAAATTTTTGCCACCGGGCCAGATAAGTTTGTCAATATGCTTCTGCCTAGTAAGTAGTAACCACTTACAGGGTGGCATGTTATCCTCCTTTGGGATAATTATGTCATCGATTACTGGATCAGGAGTTTTTGTATTTAATTTTTATCTATGACAAGCTGATGCATGCCCGCGACTTCGTCCGCGTGGATTGAGCTTTGCTTGTTTGGCTCTGTGCCAAATTTCATCCAGATCCGTTCAGCCGTTCTGGCGTGATTGAGTAACATAAATCCAACCATCCCTCCATCTAGCCAAACCTTCGCGTTTATAATGTTAGTATATATTAAGATTAACAAGATATTTGTACCACCTGTTCCAAAAATCGGCAACCAACTTTTGTGTGTGTGTGTGTTTGCCTCATTGATGAACATTTTTACATTGAGTATAATTTTCATCAGGTATAAATAATTTTCATGTTTTCATCATTGAGAAGGTTAATATTTGGTGGACTCTTTGTACACTCTACCATGAATAGAGGAAAATACATAGATTATACTATTATATAATCATTTAGAATAGTAAAGTAAATAACGTGAAAAAAATAAAAATCTATTTCAAGTTTTCGATACGTTTCCAAGATGGCAACCTTCAGCCATGGAGATGGCAGTAGGCGCGAAATTTATCAAATGTTATTTTTTGATAGTCACTGTCAAAATAAAGTGTTTTTCTTTTGAAAACGACAAAAAGTGTTGCTTATCGTGGAAAAACTAAATAATTTCACAACTGAAATTGCGGCGAATTCATAGATTTGAACGATCAAAACTGGTCTAGTTTTTTTTTTCTTTCATTTCTCACCTTTAAACAAGGGCCGGACCCACGCCCCATACAAATCTGAAACGTCTCCTTTGGTATTGAGCTTGGTTACATCCCGGGGAAGGACGTAGCCCAAGTAGCTCACAAGTGTTATACAAAAGCACTATAGTAGCCGCTTAGTAGGAATTGGTGTCGGCTTTACCTTCTAAGTAAGCGCTATAGTATCGATAGAGAACATCTCAATCGCTTCTATACCACTGAAAAGGGCCAACTTTATGCAGGCTTCAGTGCTATCTATAATAGTAGTGGTGCGATAGCAGCATGGTGAGTTTATAAAGCGATGTAAAGGCGTTTTCATATAACGTGCATTGAGAATGCGAGTTTCAATGCCTGTTGAGCCACCTGTAACTAGTAATAGGGGAGCCCAAGGAGTTGGAGAGTTACAAACTTAAAAACCTCCAACTCCTATAGGTCTCGCTCAAATCGTCAGATTATTTGAATGTACACTTTTCAGCATGTAATTAACTCACTCTACCTTAATCTGACACGCTCGAGTATTTCTGATGATCGATTTTATTTATCTAGTATTTTGATCTGCTGTCCTAGACAGACCCACCAATATACAGGGCTCATTTATTGTGAAGGTACTCTACAGGGTCCAAAGAACCCCTTTTATATTAATCTGTCGCGCTGGAATAAATCCAAAAATCCCCTCTTGGGCTCCCCTACTATAGTCAATTTCAGACGAATTCGTCATTCAGCCCTCGTTTCAATCCTGTCAGAGCTGAGTGTCAGAGTATTTTTTGTTTATTTCAAACCTTTATAATTGTCATTTTACCCGTCAAGTTAACTGACAAAATATAATATGATATTTGTAAACAACTACGTAGCCATTAAAATAAATAAGAAAAACAATACAATTCTAATAAAACACGCACTTTTTATGCAGATTATTTGAAAAATAGTGTGTGCGCCGTGGGACGAAACAGATTTCGGGTGATGCCAGCCTGAGCGAATTGAAATTATCTTGTTTCACCTCTAAGCGCACAATATACTATTGAAAAGTGATTGTTGGGCCTAAAAGATATAAGAGATGTTCTTGTACCACATTTATAGAATTATAGAGACGGATTCGAAACGAGTC
Source organism: Erebia palarica (assembly GCA_964035005.1). Classification (NCBI taxonomy): domain Eukaryota; kingdom Metazoa; phylum Arthropoda; class Insecta; order Lepidoptera; family Nymphalidae; genus Erebia; species Erebia palarica. The sequence goes on along the minus strand of OZ035993.1, from coordinate 21,770,844 downwards.
GGCCACTTTTCCGACAAAACACGTGAGTTTAGCCGGTAGTTATTTATAGTTAAAATGAATCATCACTCACGATAGTTTATAGGCTACTTTTTAACCCGGAAAATTAAGGAGTTCCCGCGGTATTACGCTCTTTCATGAGTAACACGAGACCAAAGCTGCTAAGGCATTAGGGGCGGTCGGATAATGTTTTCTAGGCCATTCCATTGATTTATATACTTCTTTGGCGTGTAAAATGGTAATGTTACTACTAATGTAAAGACCATTTGCTATATCATACTTTATACTTAATATTCTAAATGCGAAAGTGTGTTTGTTTTTTGGTCTGTTGGTTTGTCCTTCAATCACGTCGCAACGGAGCAACGGATCGACGTGATTTTTGGCATGGGTATAGTTGAGGATCTGGAGAGTAACATAGGCTTCTTTTTATCCCGGAAAATTAATTATAATATTAGTATAGATTAAGTTAAACTGCTATCAATTTTTGATATTAATAACGGGATTGGCATTCTTGCCTGCGACTTCGTCCGCGTGAAATAAGTTTTTTAAATACCCACGGGAACTCCCTAATTTTTTGGGATAATATATAGCCTATGACACTCACTATGGTAGCTTTCTATTGGTACCAGAATTTTCATAATCGGTTCAGTAGATTCAGAGATTACTCCCTACAATGTCACAAACCCACAAAATTTACCTCTGTATAATATTAGTATTGATTGGCATGAAAGGACAGGGGGGGTTACTTCCATCGCTTGAAAGTAGTAAGTATTATTTCAAAATGTCAGTTTTATGTCACATACCTTGACGTCCCTAATAATAATCCAAAAAACACGAACGTCAACAAAATTAATACCTTTATATTGCGATGCCTTTAAAGGCAAGGGTAGTATGCCCCAAGCTACCTAAAGAATATTTAACAGTTGGCATCCTTACGTGGTAGACGTCCAATTCACTCGAACGAAACGGTTGTGCTATACGTTTTTGATACCCTGCCCTGGAGTGCCCTTCCAGCACATGTATTTCCTGCCACGTAGGTATAAGTATCTTCAAGGCAAGAGTGACTAGCCATCTTCTAGGCAAGTGCGCTCCAACCTAGAACTCATCATTTCTTTGTAAGAATGATTGTCCTTAAGCGCAAGCCTATTCTGAAATATAAAAAAAAACCAACATAACTGCGTCCAAAGAATTTACGCGAGCTCTTAATATTTACGGTAAAATCCCACCTGGATTCAATAAAACCCGTGTTTACCCCGTCTTGTATCACTAAGTCCTTTTTTGTGGCCCTCCAAATAGCTGTTTTATATGTCCTCGGAGAGCGTACGGGCGTTCGGCCGTAAAAACATAAACGTGGTGTCTAACCAAAATTTTACCAAAGAGATTTGAAATGAAACTTTTTATACGATCTGTGGTAGTTTTTTTTCCACGGAACTACTTTCCAATTATTGTCCGGGATAAAAAATAGCCTATGTCTTTCTTCGGGAAGCAACCTATTACCAAATTTCATTAAAATCGGTTGAAAATCTTTGCACAGCTAAAAGTGTTTAAAGTGTAGCAGAAAGACATGCACACTTTTGCATTAATTATAATAATGACTAAATTATACTCAAGTTTTCTATATCTAATCCATAGTTAATATTATAAATGGCTAAATTGTATCTTTCTGTCTGTCTGTTTACTATGCTTTCACGGCCCAACTACTCAATCGATTTTGATGAAATTTGGTACAGAGACAGGTTACATCCCGGAAGATGTCCTACATGAAAAAATCATTTCATTTCGTATTTGCTTCGAAATAACATGCTTTTAAAGCAATTTGGTATCAGTTGCCTTAACCGGCGATGGTAACAGACAACCGAACATACAAACTTTCACATTTAATAATATTAAAGACCAGAATCTAGATGATGCCCGCGACTTCGTCCGCGTGCATTGTTCTTTTTTTCCGCCGGAAACTCTTTAATTTTCCTGGATAAAAATTAGCCTATGTCTTAATCCAGACTATAATCTATCGCTGTGCGTAGTTTCATTCAAATCCGTTCAGCCGTTCTAGCGTAATTGAGTTACAAACATGCATCCATACATCCATCCATCCAAACTTTCGTATTTTTAGTATTAGTATTGAAGTACAGTTGTCGTGACTCCACCACCGAAACTACATCGACTGTACTACCATACAGAGAAAGGTATATGTTTACTAAACTTTATGTTTAGTTGTATTTATAATTCAAAGAACTGATGGAATATCAAAGATTATAACAGATTTCTCAATAAAATTGGATGCGGCACCTCGAGGCGTCTTCATCGACGCATTTAAGCTGTCCCGAGATATTATATTGAGCCAAATTATATGACTCGTTGGAACGAAGACAATCTTGACCGTTGAGATACTTAAACAAAGATATGCAGTCTCCTGTGGATGAACGGATAAATACATTAGATTAGGTAAATTTCGACATTATTTTGACGAAATCTACCTTGGGAAAAACTCTGTGATTTGTGTAACGATGTAGATAACGCATAAGATAAAGATTAAGCTGGTCAAAACTAAAATCTAATGTGTAACGTGTAAGATCCACGTGTTCAATATTTAGATAGGTAAAGCCCCGGGGCAACTCTTCGATTTTCCGGGTTAAAAAGTTTGTCTCTCCAGAGACTAGAGAGCCAATAATATTGTCTTTAGGCCCGTTTGCGAAACGCCGGGTTATCCTTTTTTTTCAAATTTATTCCTGGGTTAAACGTAGCCCGGGGGCTCTGCAAGCAGGCCTCAGCAAATCGATCATACTCGAACAGTACATGCACATACATGCTTTTTGATGACTATGATCTCCCTAAATAGGTCGGATTATCCTTTTGACAAATGATTACGATTTACTTACAGATTCGGGGGCAGGTCTTGAAGATGTGATACGAAGATGTCGATAAAGTTTGTATTAATATTATGGAAAATCCCAATTATTATAACGGATAGATTTTACTGCGTTAAGATTTATTTATTAACCAGATTTGTTTATACTTATAAATGCAAAAATGTGTTTGTTTGTTGGTCTAGTGTTCAATCACGCCGTTATACCATGGTCGTGAAGGCCATGTATCGACTCTTACCCTTTGGCTGATATCCATACTTCCATACTAATATTATAAATGCGAAAGTGTGGCTGTTTGTCTGCTACCTGTTCAACCGGTTTTGATGAAATTTAGTAAATGGGATGGGATGTATCCCGGGGAAGGATATAGGCTATTTATCCGGGAATTGATTATGCTTAATGCACGCGGACAAAGTCGCGGGCATCACCTAGTTTGGCTAATATTTATATGACGGACCTTGTATACCTATCTTAAACTCTCAATATCAGTGCAGTTAACGCTTAATTTAGTACCTACCGATTTCTTAAAGAAGGAGTGTTATTAGGTGGTAGTTTGAGTGGTAATGGTAGAGCGCGGCTTCTGGGCGACCTTTTTTGTTTTTTTTTTTTGTGGTAAAGAGTGTAATATAAGAAGCGTTTTATAACGTTATGGATTGCTACAAATTGGTGGTGACCGGAGAATGGTAACAAGCTATATTACTTAGTTTCCGCCTTTTGACGTTATAATTTAAAAATATAAAAATCTTTCTTTGGAAAGAATTCTTTCCAAAGAAAGATTTTTATATTTTTAACTTTTTAGTGTCAGGGTTGCGGATTTGGAGTCAGAATTGAAAAAAAAATCAAATCGGTTCAAAAACCACCAAAATACATTTAAAAATATATACGCGCCGAATTGAAAACCTCCTCCTTTTTTGGAAGTCGATTAAAAATAACAATGGTACGTGTGTATTTCACATACGGTGACCATCTATTGGTCGTAAAATTATAATTTGTATTCTATCTCATTCTCTCGCAGGGTAAATTCTATTTATTTATGAATATGTTTGTCTCTTTTTGGTGTCTATATATATGTCTATATACGACTGCCTGAAAAAAGGAGTATATTGTTTTCAGGGTTCATGTTTGTATGTATGTATGTATGTGTGTATGTATGTATGTATGTATGTATGTATGTATGTATGTATGTATGTATGTATGTATGTATGTATGTATGTATGTATGTATGTATGTATGTATGTATGTATGTATGTATGTATGTATGTATTTATGTATGTATGTATGTGAGTTTGTATATTCCACCATAACTTCTATACACCTGAACCGATTTTGATAAGTGAGGTATCGTTAGAATCCCTAGCTTATTCCGGGTGACATAGGCCAGTAAAATTAAAAAAAAAATTGATGGGGTGACCATGGTCCCGCATTAAAGACCAAAATTGAAAAAAAAAATTCGAAAATAAGTTTAACTATATAATCATCATCTAGAAAATGATGAGTAGATTCCAAAAATATATAACACTATAGTTCAATATTTAGTGATTCACAAAAAATATCATTTAATAAAAAATGTGAACAAGATTCCAAAGGCTATATAATATGCAAATCGCTTCAAGGGAGGTAAACTCCAAAAATAATATTGCAGGGCAGTCGTATTTTTTAATTCGTTAAATTAATTTTTCCGGATTGTTCGGTGAATCAAACTAAGAACGGCCTCCCTGGCGGAGTGTTGAGCGCTGTTGTCTAAACGTGCGGAGGTACAGGGTTCGATCCCGGGCAGGGTCAATTTGGGAATTTATAATTTCTGAATTTTCCCTGGTCTGGCCTGGTGTGAGGCTTCAGCAGTGGATAGTTATTCCACCGGCAAAGACGTGCCGCCAAGCGATTTAGCGCTCCGGTACGATGCCGTGTAGGTTTAATATATAACTGCCATGCCCCTAACAGGTTAACCCGCTTCCATTGATGTAGAATTTTAGTATTACTCATTCTATTTCAATGCCCGCTACCATCTAAGACTGTATCATTACTTACCATCAGGTGAGATCGCAGTCAAGGGTCAACTTATAGTGGATAAAAATAACTAGCTATGCTTAACTTAAATAAAAAAATAGATAATATTTTTGGCTACTCAGAGAAAGGTTTTTGCTCTCGAATAACCTTTTACGTTAAGCTATTGAACCAGCTAAAACTTTTGTCTCTTTTCGTTATTACTTTTGCTCTTAAGAGAATAAAATTGACTTCCTGTTAGCCACGGAGCGCCGTCGTATTTCCATTATAAATCGAATTTTAATGATGGCGGGCAAAAAAGGAGCAAAAGACGATGTTGATTCAATTTCCTTACGCCAGGTAGGTCCATTAGTTTGAAATAATACTTTTTAGGGTTCGGTACCTCAAGAGGAAAAAGGAACCCTTATACCTTATTGTCCGTCTGTCTGTCTGTCTATCTGTCAGCCACCCTATTATCGTGACCGCTAGGTTCGACCTTCTATCTAGTTGAAATGAATATCAAATACTTAGGTGTACGGTCCCTTGGAGCTGTAAAAAAAGCAAGCTTCTTAGTCAACGCAATCAAAAGATACAGCTGTTTATGCCGCATATTTTGACACTCGCCAATAAATCAAAACCTATATAGGTCAACTACCTTTGTCCTAGAATCTGCCAATGTAATTTGGCAAGAAACAAGGTCTCACAGCACAAGTATGGAAAAAAATCGATAATTGTAAATTATGGTTCCGTACTCATAGGGTGTCGAATTTTTTGTCAGGCGCTGAGTCACAGCTTATTCCGTGTTGTTCAAATTTGATAAAATTTGGAAAAACTGTGACACGCGTATTTCTTTATTTTTACCGAAAGTCAAAATACCGAATTTCGTTGATATAACTTCAAAAATATCTTGATAAAAGCAGGCCTTTCATACCAACTTTCATCAAGTATTCACTACTCTGGGGGTTGAATTTTCAAAAACTGTGAAACACGTATTTCTTCATTTTAAACCCGCAGCTCGTATACCAAGTTTCATGGCCTTATCATGGGAAATAAAGGACTTTCATATAAATTTTCAACCCATATTTTACCCCTTTGGGGGTGGAATTTCAAAAAACCCTTTCTTATTGGATACCTAGTCTTCACTAAAAATCCACTCTCCAAATTTCATGTCTCTAGGACCAGCGGCTTAGGCTGTGCGTTGATATATAAGTCAGTCATTCAGTCACTCAGTCAGTCAGGACTTTGAATTTTAGATTTATATTGTGTGGTGGTACGGAACCCTTTGTGCGCGAGTCTGACTGGCACTTTTTTAATAATATACAGTGCGGCAATGTATTAACGGTCTTTATTTAATTTAACTTTGAGGACCAGGTGGCTACTACCATCGCGTAAAGCAGTATTAATTCAAAAATCAGTTCTATGCCACGTACCTTGACGTCTTCTAAAATGAGGATTATAATTCTAAAACACGAACGTCAACAATATTAAAACAATACCGCTTATAGTAGTATGGTAGGGTAGTATGCCCCTAGTGCCAACGTGTGATTGTCCCTTTGCTCTTAATTAGAAACTTTTTTTTCAATAATCAATAAGTATTTTATTGCAATTAAGGTTTACCGTGTTTAATAATGAATTTACAAGTTTAATATAGACCCCCTACCCCCTACCCCTGTACCCCTAATAGATAAGCCCGCTACCATCTTAGACTTATCTTATCTTACCATCTTATTAGCTGGCTTATTATTATTTGACGACCACCCTGATGTAGTGGACTGCAATCTCACCTGATGGTAAGTGATGATGCAGTCTAAGATAGTAGCGGGCTATCCTGATAGGGGTATGGCAGTTATACATATTAAACCCATACCCCTAATCGGTTTCTACATGGCATCGTACCGGAACGCTAAATGTCTGGGCGGTACGACTTTACCGGTAGAGCGGTAACTAGCCACGGCAGAAGCCTCCCACCAGACCAGACCAGAGAAAATTCAGAAATTATAAATTACCATATCGACCCTGTCGAGATACGAACCCGGAATCTCCCACTTGTAAGACACAGCACTCACAACTACGCTTGGGAGGTCGTCAAATAATCTGATGTCTTTATCCCAATAATATATAAATTGCGTTAGGTATTCGTGTTTAATGCCTCAATCGAGATAAATTTTCACTAGTCTACAAATATTTGAGTAATCCCACTTCTGAATTCTGATCTTATTTGCATTCTCTTGTGTTCTGTGATAATATTGTAAGTATATCCATTTTACTAATTTACGTAAATTGCGACTTAGGTACTCAAATGTGTTTTGAAATTAAATGAAACTAGCGGATGCTCGTGACTTCGTTTGTGTAGCATAAGTTTTTTTTTATTTCCACAACCATTGATCGAAGGACAAACTCTTTAATTAAAGTCTTTGGGGATCGAATTTTCAAAAATGGTGAAATGAGTAATTCTTCATATTATCTAACAGAAAGCCCAAATGGCTTTAACTTGAGAAATGAAAGATTTTCATACAAACTTTCAACTCATATTTTACCCCTTTGGTGGTAGATTTTTGAAAAACACACGTACTTCGTAATTTTTTACCGAAAGCCAAAATACCAAGTTTCGTTGATATAACTTGAGAAATGAAGGACTTTCATATAAACTTTCATCCCCTATTTCACCCTTTCAGGGGTAGAATTTTCAAAAACTGTGAAACACTTATTTCTTTATTTTTAACCGGTAGCTAACATACCAAGTTTCATGGCTATAACTTGAGAAATGACGGACTTTCGTACAAAATTCCACACCCTATTTAACCCCCTTAGGGGTGCAATTTTGAAAAATTCTTCTTTAATGAGCGCCTGCGTCACAAAAGAAACCTACTGTCAAAGTTTTTATAATATGGTTCTAAAGGAACTTTTGGATTATAAAAATTTTAAAAACACAAATTTTAAAAAGCCGTAAAGGAACACAAGTTTAGTCGAGGCTAATATACAATTGACGAATTTCTTTACGCCAAAGTTTTATGGAAGCAATCGAATTCAAGATTTTACTAAAATCCTTATTTTTAAGTACATATTTATTTATTCAAATAATATTATGGATTATAGCGTTCTAAACCTCTTTGGGACTTGGAGCGAACATAAACGCCATTCACTTCAAATTAGTGACTAAACGCCATTTTGTCGTGAACTCCAGTGGCACTCGTGTGTCGACGCTATCAATTTCCTCTTTCGATTGTCACAGAGTCGAATAATGGTGCAATTACACTCCAATCGGAGTCTATTTGAAACGTGCTGCTCGTTTGATTTAGGTTCTGAGATACATTGATAGGTACTTAGTCTATAAGTATAAATAGCGTTCTATTCTACAACAAAATTCCACAACCTATTTTAAACTTGCCTTTACACAAGTTTGAGAAATCCATTAAAATAATTCTTCTGAAAAAAAAATAATATACTGTTGAAGAAGTAAATGATAAAAGAGCATGGATTTGACTTGCTCCAGCAATGCTAAGGACAGCGGTTACTTATGTATCTAAAAAATTATAAATCATTTTATTTCAAAAGAGCAATCACCGAGTTTCTTGCTGCGGTTCTTCTCGGTAGGAATGGTATTCCGAAATAGTGGTATATTCACTCGACGATTCAAAAGCACTTGTAAAAGTTTATTTGAATAAAAAACATTTGAATTTTGACTTTTGAATTTTATAAAAGCGATATACCACTCACTCACTGACTAAAACTAAATATAAAACATATTAACTTGAAAGAAGGGTAGATTTCTTCTATAGTGTAGACATCAACTAAGAAACGGTTTATAGAAATGGGAGTTGGAAGTTTGTATGAAAGTCCTATGTTTTAGAAGTTAGAGACATTAAAATCAGCATTAAAGTTATTAGTTTTAAATAATAAAACCTGCATAAGCTATATCAAGCCTCTATAGATAGGCTTTTAGCAGCGGGAATATTTCATAATCTAGGAAATCAGAAATTGTATGTGGACGAAGTCGCGGGCGACCTCTAGTTTACTAATAATTGTAGGTACTTAATAATGTATTAAACTAAAGGGAAATATCGCCCTGAAAAGTAAAATACATTAATACAGAAAAGATTAGAAGATTTTAATGCAGGTGCATAGACGTATCAAATATACAAACTTTTGCATTAAAATATTGTTCAAAACACCGTATTGTAAGATACCTACTTAAAAAAATTTAGTACTTAAGTTTGTTTTTTTATTCACTACGAGTTGGCCCTTGAATGCGATCTCACCTGGTGGTAAGTGATGATTCAGATTAACATGATGTTAGCTAACCTATACCCCCAATCGATTAATACACGGCATCGAAACAGAAAGCTAAATCGCTTGGCGGCACCTCTTTGCCGGTAGGGTGTTAACTAGCCACGGCCGAAGCCTCCCCCACCAGGCCAGACCAAGGAAAATTCAGGAATAATAAATTCCCTTATTGACCCTGCCGGGGATCGAACCCGGGACCTCCGCATGTTAAGACAACAGTGCTCAACAGTGATTTCACCTCAACGTAAGTGATTATGCAGTCTAAATGTCTAGCCCCACTTGAGATGCACGGAGCGGCAGTATAATGCCTTGTAAAAACCGAATAGGGGTTATGGGTTTAATAATATATTATAACTGCTTAGCCCGCTACCATCTTAGACTGCATCATCACTTACCATCAGGTGAGATCGTAGTCAAGGAAGGGCTAACTTGTAGTGGATAAAAGAAAAGCATGTATATTTTAATACTGTTCAAAGTAAAGTATTAAAGGAAATTCAAATATTGAAAGAAACTCAAAAGTTGTTAGTAAATACTAGATGATTCCCGCGACTTCGTCCGCGTGGACTAAGTTTTTTCGATTCCCCCGGGAACTCCTTAATTTTGCGCCCCTAAATGCCCCTAATGAATTGCGCTTTGTGTTTTCACAAGTTTTAGTTCCCACGTTATCGTGGAGCTAATGCTATCTATACTAATACTATAAATGCGAAAGTTTGGATGGATGAATGGATGTATGGATGGATGGATGTTTGTTACTCAATCGCGCCAGAACGGCTTAAGGGATCTTTTTTTTTATCTACTACAAGTTAGCCCTTCACTGCGATCTCACCTGATGGTGAGTGGTGATACAGTCTAAGATGGTAGCGGGCTAACCTGTTAGCGGCATGGCAGTTATATTAAACCCATACCCCTATTCGGTTCCTACACGGCAAAACGTTCCCACGTGGACCCTAAAAACTGCAATCCACGCGGACGAAGTCGCGGGCATCAGCTAGTATTATATAAAAGGAAAAGGTGACTGACTGAGTGATCTATCAACACACAGCTCTGATCTGTCAAAACTGGTCGAATCAGGGTTGAAAGGCATACAAATAGCTATCATGACATAGGCATCTACTAAGAAATATTCACAATATGAGGAGGAGGTAAAAATAGGGCTGTGAATTTTTATAAAACTCGAAAAAAAAACGTCAGCGAAGCCCCGGGCAAAAGCTACTGCAGTTACTCGTATATATGAAATGCACGTGTTACAAATTCCTTGTACTACCTAGCATTATAAAACGACTTGTTAATAAATTAGAGTACGGGATCCCCGTATGGCGTTACGTAAGCTCCTCCACGTAGTGTATTTTAAATTAATTTGCAAAATGCTGGCGGAAGTTTCCCACCGCATTTTCGGAATATTTACTCACCAGCCATTGATGTAATGAAAAGCCAAGATGAACAGTGAATTTATTCTAAATCCATATAATGTTATAAATGCAAAAGTGTCTGTCCGTTCGTCACATTGTCTGTCTGTTCACTGTGTTCACTGTCTGTCTACTACGTTTTCACGGTCCACCTGTTCAACCGATTTTAATCATATTTGGTACTGGGATAGGTTGTATCCCGGGGAAGGACATAGGCTTTCCCGGAAAACTAAAGAGTTCAAAAAAACTTAAACCACGCGGAAGAAGTCGCGGGCATCAGCTAGTAATAATAATATAAATGCGGAAAGCTTTTGATGGATAGACGGATGGATGTTTGTTACTCAATCACGCCAGAGAGGCTGAATGTATCTGGATGACATTTGGCACAGATTAGATTATTAGATATACATACTAATATTATAAATGCGAAAGTGTCTGCTACGCTTTAGCGGCCCTTTATACCAATAAAGGTTTATCCCGGAAAATTATGGAATAAATAAATTATTATTTTATAAATTAAAAAAAAAACAGTCCACGCAGACGAAGTCGCGGGCATAATCTCTCTCTCTCTGTGTTGTATTCCTTATTGCTGAGGGTCGTAACTCCTTTCCATTAATTACATAATGGCAGGGGTTTTCTTGGGATAATAATGCGGTATGTTACGAGGACCTTCTGCAAACATGTAGTTGATAATATAGTCTATAATAACACAGGCTACTTTTTATCACGGAAAATTAAAGAATTCCCACGGGAACCAAAAACCTCAATCCTCGCAGACACGGTCGCGGTCATCAGCTAGTCTTTCATAAAATGGGGCAGTTTTTGAGGCGCGTGGGACGCTGAACGCTACATTGAATGGCGAAAACATACAAAAGAGTTGCACAAAGTAACACGAAAACGGTCATTGGAGCGAAATACACTACTGAAAAGACCGCACAACCTGCACGGATACGCCACGCCACAAAACGTGTTTGCACCTTCCGCGCGTACCTGCACAGATATGCCACGCAACGAAACTTGTTTGCCGCTCCGCGCGGACTTGCACGGGTACGCCACGCAACAAAACGTGTTTGCACGTTCCGCGCGTACCTGCACAGATATGCCGCGCAACGAAACTTGTTTGCCGCTCCGCGCGGACTTGCACGGGTACGCCACGCAACAAAACGTGTTTGCACGTTCCGCGCGTACCTGCACAGATATGCCGCGCAACGAAACTTGTTTGCCGCTCCGCGCGGACTTGCACGGGTACGCCACGCAACAAAACGTGTTTGCACGTTCCGCGCGTACCTGCACAGATATGCCGCGCAACGAAACTTGTTTGCCGCTCCGCGCGGACTTGCACGGATACGCCACGCAACAAAACGTGTTTGCACGTTCCGCGCGTACCTGCACAGATATGCCGCGCAACGAAACTTGTTTGCCGCTCCGCGCGGACTTGCACGGGTACGCCACGCAATAAAACGTGTTTGCACGTTCCGCGCGTACCTGCACAGATATGCCGCGCAACGAAACTTGTTTGCCGCTCCGCGCGGACTTGCACGGATACGCCACGCAACAAAACGTGTTTGCACGTTCCGCGCGTACCTGCACAGATTGCCGCGCAACGAAATTTAGCACGTTCCGCGTGGACGTTTTATCCTGTCCTGTTCGTAGTGTGCTTCGTCCTAACTCCTAATGATGATGCAATCGATACCGAATAACTGTGTATCTGTGTTTCTAAGTCTATGTTGTGTGTCGGAAAGTTTAATGCCAGTGACAAAATAAGCTCGCTGATAATATTCTCTTGGAGAGTAGGTTTAACGTAGTATGAGGTTTGTCTGATCTGTGGTCCCAGGTTTTTGGTAAATCGTGTTTTTTGGCAATTATATCTAGATACTAATTACATACTGATGAAAGATGAATAATATTTTTCAATCTTATAATAAAAAAATATGAACTGGTTATTTAAATAAAAAATCACAAGTGCAATTGGGCTCCCAATAACAGTTTTTTCTCACAAAAGAAGGAACTTGAAAAAAAAAGAAAAAAAAGCGAATCGGACATTGCCTGAAAACACTGATAAAACTACATTTTCTAAAAATGAATCCTAGCTAGATCTATTTATCAACCCCGAAACCCCCTGCATACTAAATTTCAAGAAAATCGTTTTAGCCGTTTCAGAGATTCAGATAATCAATTCTTGTGTATATATATATATATATACGGTACAAATACACTATACATCTTGAAGGACATGTTGCGTACAATCTTACGGTGACCGTCCCACTGACTTTGTGCGAATTTCATCACTACAATGCCTTTTAGCGTATAATATAGTTCCGCAATCGTCCGGCTGAAATTTGGAGGGCGCTAGTGTTCAGCGTATAATTTACCACGTATACTTTGAGTTCAGTTCAAAAATTCTAACCCCGAAGGGTAGAAATAGGGGATGAGAGTTTGCATGAAAGTCCTTCATTTCTCAAGATAATCTCAAGTTCAAAGTGAAATAGGGGATAAAAGTTGGTATGAAATGCCTTCATTTCTCAAGATATTTTACAAGTTATATCAACGAAACTTGGTATTTTCGCATAAGGTAAAAAATAAAGAAGTACGCGTGTCACAGTTTTTCAAAATTTTACCCCCGAAGGGTTAAAATAGGGGTTGAAATTTTGTATGAATGACCTTCATTTCTCAAGATATTGCTCAAGTTACATCTAAGAAGCTTAGTGTTTCGGCTTTTGGTAAAAAATTAAGAAGTACGTATGTCACAGTTTTTCAAAATTCAACCCCCAAAAGTGTTAAATAGGGGTTGAAAGTTTGTATGAAAGTCCTTCATTTCTCAAGATATTGCTCAAGATAAATCAAAAATGCTTAGTTTTTCGGCTTTTAGTGAAAAATAAAGAAATACGTGTGTCATAGTTTTTCAAAATTCAAACCCCAAAAGGGTAAAATAGGGGTTGAATGTTTGTTTGAAAGTCCTACATTTCTCAAGTTATAGCTATGAAAATTGGTATATAAACAGCGGGTTAAAAATAAAGAAATACGTATTTCACAGTTTTTGTAAATTCGATCCCTAAAAGGGTGAAATAGGGGATGAAAGTTGGTATGTAAGGCCTTCATTTCAAAGGATATTGCTCAAGTTATATCAACGAAGCTTAGTATTTTGGCTTTTCGTAAAAAATAAAGAAGTACGTATGTCATAGTTTCTCAAAATTCAACCCCCATAAGGGTAAAATAGGGGTTGAAAGTTTTTATGAAAGTCCTTCATTTCTCAAGTTATAGCCATGAAACTTGGTATATAAACTGCGAATTAAAAATGAAGAAATACGTTTTCACAAGTGTTTTTCGGTAAAAAATAAAGAAGTACATGTGTCACAGTTTTTTAAAATTCAACCCCCAAAAGGGTAAAATAGGGGACGAAAGTCTGTCATAAATTTTTAAGAGCCATTAATTAAACTTGGTATTCTGTGGTAACTTGGTTGGGTTTTATTGGAATTTTGGTTCAAGAAATACCTGATTCACATTTTTTTGTAAATTTTATCCCCAAAGACGTTTAATAGATAGTTTGTCCTCCAATAACATTTTTTGCTTGAGTATAGTTGAGGATCTGGATAGTGACATAGGCTTCTTTTTATCCCGGAAAATAATGAAGTACTGTGGAAATTGAAAAAAAATTATGCCACACGAACGAGTGACGCTCAATCACACCAGAACGGCTGAACGGATTGATTTGATGAAATTTGGCACAGAGATAGATTGTAGTCTGAAATAACACGTAGGCTTCTTTTTATCTCGAAAAATTTAAGAAGTCCCGCGGGAACCAAAAAATTCTCAAATGAATGTTTGTTACTCAATCACGCCAGAACATCCCGGGAAATTAAAGAATTCTAACATTCAGTGGACGCCGCAGGGTGGTAGTTTGTAAAGACGCAAGAAGTCCTTCGGGATTTATATATATATATATATATATATATATATATATATATATATATATATATATATATATGTATATATATATATATATATATATATATATATGTATATGTCACCGTAAGATTGTAAAAACCGTTATATTATAATCTAAAGCGCGAAATTGCAAACTGTCAAAAGATTACAATTTAACGCATTATTTTTCGTTAGATTGTAATCTGTTAAGTATATTAACCCGATAAAACCTAAGTGCCCTGTGGCTGGGCGCTACCTGACTGTTTATGTCGAACCCTAACCTAACCTACAAGAAACAGACAAGAAAAGGTAAATACAATGAATATTTCCAAGATTGACCCTTGTATCCCTATTATGTAAAAGCAGTAAGTATTTATACTAATACTAGATGATACCCGTGACTTCGTCCGCGTAGGTTAAGGGTTTTGGATTCAATACTCAATACTCAATACTCAATATCATTCATTCAATATAGGTGCACTGTAGGTACACTTAATGAGGTTAAAAATTGGTGATAATTGGTTACGGTATCTTAAAACTAAAGCTACGACTACTATTCCCGCGGGAGCTCTTGAATTTTCCGGGATAAAAAACTATTCCTGTACCAAATTTCATAAAAATGGGTTTAACAGATGAGCCTTGAAAGCGTAGCAGACAGACAGACAGACACATTTTTGCATTTATAATTTTAGTATGGATTATAAATGCAAAAGTTTGGATGGATCGATGGATGGATGTTTGTCACTCAATCACGCCAGAACGGCTGAACGGATCTGAATGAAATTTGGCACAGAGATAGATTAGATAGTCCAGTATTTGTTTATCTGGAAAATTAAAGAGTTCTCGCGGAAACCAAAAATCCTCAATCCAAGCGAATGAAATCGCGAGCATCGGCTAGCTGATTAATAAAATGTAACCCTACCATGGAATAAATGTAGGAAATATAATTTTTGGATATAGCTGATAGTATGTTTTCGCCCTTACTTATTTTTAATGAAGTCTGTACTCACTTGTAATACTTAAATCTAATAAATAACTTTTCAAGAAAACTCAATACCTTCTACTTAAGCTGCTTAGTTAAACGGAATAAAGAAACTCCGCATTATTATGTTTATGTTCCAAACTCGACGAGTTTCCAAAGTATCGTCATTTTCTGGTATGCTTATAAGTATCTTACTTCTTACTAATATTATAAATGCAAAAGTTTGCATGGATATGGGTGTATGGATGTATGTATTTATATGGATGTATGTATGTATGGATTTATGGATGTTTGTTACTCAATCACGCCCTTACGGCTGAACGGATCTGGCTGAAATTTAGCACAGAGATAGATTATAGTTTGGAATAGCACATAGGCCATTTTTTTCCCGGAAAATCAAGAATTTCCTGCGGGAATCAAAAAACCTCGATCCACGCGGACGAATTCGCGGGCTAGTATTTTTATTTTATTTATTTATTAACAAAGAAATTTAACATTTACATTGTTTCTTAGCTCCCCTCAAGCCTTGTCGTCTTGTCTGGGGGCTGCAAAGAATTATAGAATTATAGTAGAATTATAGAATTACACACAGCTTCAATGAATTTACTATGTCGTATTGTGTGCGCCGGGTAACAATGCTAGAGAGAATCCAATATAACAAAATTGTTTACAACAAAGCATCGGTATTGGATTTTTCGATATCGCTGATACATTTTATTTTTACTAGTGCAGATAAATATTATTGTATAGTGGTTAAGTCCTTCGGCTTCCTATAGCGATCCTAAATGATTAAAAAAAAATATTTCCAAAAAACCGACCTCCAAAGCCACTGTAAAGTAAAAAATAATTTTGATGTCTACACACTATGTTGAAGTCGGGCGAACCTGATGCGTCAACTTTGCTTATCCTTGTTATACCCGCCCGACTTCAACATAGTGTGTAGTAATCAAAATTATTTTTATCTACATACTTTACAGTGGCTTTGCAAGTCGGTTTTTTGGAAAGAATTTTTATTTTTACGTTTTACTGTCAGGACTGAGGATTTGTAGTCAGAATTTTTGGGACCACCTCTTGAAAGCTTCCTCTAAGGACTGAAAAAAATTTTTTCAACTCGTTTCAGAAACCACGGAGATATGCACCGACATACATTTAAAAAAAATACTCGCCGAATTGAGAACCTCCTCCTTTTTTCGGTTGAAGTCGGTTAAAAATGATTCATTTATTTCACGTAGTACAACTTGTGTCACTTATGATACGTTAAAGCTCTACCACCGGTTCGGAAAGCTCGAAGAGCGGGCAAGAAACTCAGCAGTTGCTCTTTTCTTAAAAAAAGAAAAAGGTTACAATAAGTAAACAATACAACACATAGTTACGTTATAAGTATTACGCTGACTTGTGGGTCACTGGACCGGTTGCATCCATGCAACTTTGTCATAAAGAAAATCATCGATAGTATAATTACATCGACTTAACAAATGCTGTTTAACACAGTCTAAATTTATGTTATGGCAAATCCAGAAACACTTTTGAAACCATGTTATAAAAGCGTACACTCGACTCCACAAAGGATTTCTGCACCTTGCGCACACGAAAATGTGACGCTCTTACTAGCTTATGGCGGTTTCCAGTTCATCGGTTCTAGTCATCACTAGCTCACTACAAGTCTCCTCCCTGAACAGAGACGAGCAAATTCATAAATAATCTCTGTCCCTGAATGATAATTACCTTTTAATCAATCAATCACACAAACGAGGCCGTGAATATGACCTAGATAAAAGAACTTCGGGAATTGCTACTTCGGCCGTGTCTTCTATGGTAGTTTTCTCTAATTTGCGAGGAAACAATAAGCAGAATTTGTAACTCTTTTCCATATTGTCGATAGATGGCGTTGACACCTACCTTAACTCACCTACCCACCTAACCTTGAGTTATAAGTATAAGGGGCCAGAAAATACCCTATTGAGGAATTTTTGAAGTGAAACTTCTTTACAAACGTGGTTTGAAAATTCGAAGAAACGAAAAACTAAATGAAAAAGCGACACCACAAAAATACAAACATTTTGATTACAAAAGATTTAGCCTGCGAGAAAATGAGATAGAATACAAGTTATATTTATCTCATTATCTCGTAGGCTACTTTTCTGAAGTTTCACTTCTGCCGTGTGTGAATTTTACACACACACAATTTTTTTGTAAATAATGAAGCAATTTCCTAGCAAAAACGAGAAAAATATATTTTTCGTCGGAAACTGTCTAAAACTCTTATATAAATCCGATCTTACTGCGAATTGTCGTTACCGAATTACAAAAGTTAGAAATAAACATGTAACATGCTTTTGATATACGATCTAGCTTCCGATGCGCAAGTTACTTTTTTGACGTAGCCACTCCTGTATATTCTCTTTTGTCTATGTACCGGACCACTTGGTCTAAAAACATAACATTAAACAAGAAAGCATTAAAAAAAATCTTTTTTTTAATAAATATGGTTTGCAATTTGTATCCTTATTCGTTTCATCATATAATTTTAGGCGTTTTCTTGATAGGTATAATAGTGCGGTGAGTTGCCTAGTCTTTCTATATAATACTAGCGAATGCCCGCTACTTCGTCTACGTGGTTTGGGGTTTTTTGGTTCCCGCGGGAACTCTTTAATTTTCCGAGATAAAAAGTAGCCTATGTGCTATCCCAGACTATAATCTTTCTCTGTGCCAAATTGCAACCAGATCCGTTAATCCGTTGGGGTGTGATTGAGTAACAAACATTCATACATCCAGACATCCATACGTCCATCCAAACTTTCACATTTTTAATATTAGTAAGATATTACTACGACTAGATACTATTTCAACGTGAAATAAATAAATCATTTATCATTTACCAACTCTAGGGTTTTTTAATTAATACATGATGAGTGATAATTACCAGAGTGCTCTCCGAGACACAACATAATTTTTATCGAATACGTTTTCTGCGTTTACTCCTAGATGTGTTACTTGACGGTTAGTACCTAGAAACAAGTTTAACTACGTCCGACACAAATACTAGATACGTCCTGCATTAAAAGTTCTATATTGACTTCCTCTGTCGGCAAATATCGGGTAAACATATTGTGAAACTTCCAGTTATGGATTTGACCTGAATTGGGATGTTGCTTATGTCAAAAATAAATTATTATTTAGCGATTTTAATACGTACGATTGTTACGGACCTTTTGATGATATTTGACGACCACCCTGGTGCAGTGTTTAGCACTGTTGTCTTAACGTGGGAGGTCCCGGGTTATCGAACCCGGAGATCGCTCCGGCAGGGTCAATTTGGCAATTTATAATTACTGTATTTTCCCTGGTCTGTTATGGTAGGAGGCTGCGGCCGTGGCTAGTCACCACCCTACCGGCACAGACGTGCCGCCAAGCAATTTAGCGTTCCGGTATGATGTCGTCTAGAAACCGATTAGGGGTATGGGTTAATTATAACTGCCATGCCTCTAACAGGTTAGGCCGCAAACATCTTAGACTGCAACTTCAATTACCATCATCATTGTATATATTGATATTGCAGTCAAGGGCTAACATGTAGTTTATAAAAAAAACCCCTGCCAAAACACGTAATATCCACGTTCCCTGATAATTTTATGTTTGTTAATTATTTTAAACTATCGAAGTAAAAGAGTTATATTAAACTCATACCCTTTATCGGTTTCTTTACTGCGTTATACCGGAACGCTAAATCACTTGGCGGTAAGTCTTTGCCGGTAGGACGGTAAGGGTCAGACCAGACCAGAGAAAATTGAGAAATTATAATTTCCCATTCAATTTGACCCTGCCGGGGGTCGAATCCGGCACCTCCCACGTTAAGACAACAGTGCTCCGCACTACACGGGTTATACGGGTTATAGTTCTGGAACTTAACGTTAACAATATTAAAATAATACTGCTTGCGAACGTAGTAGGAAGGTATCTTGTGGTGTTAACACAAATGCATACTAAGCATACGATCACATACATACTCGTACATAGCGTCAATGGAGTACGACTTTCATCAATAGTACGGTCAGCTAGCTTAGCACGTAATGGTGGCCACAGATTCCAGGATGACCTATTTCCGTAGAAATTGTCACCAAAATTGTCACATGCCTACCTAACAGCAATTCAAATGCCTGACTCATGACAAATACATTATGTTTGAGTGAGAATTAGTCCCTTAGTTTAATATGATTAGTGAGATGGTGATTAAAAAAAAAACCCGGCTGAGTTTGTTGTGGGCTCTTCTCAAAACAGGGCGCGTTTAGAACCCTCGTAGCTTTAGTTTTAAGATACCGTAACTGATTCGTTATCATGTTTTATAAATAGTAAATAAATGAATATTGAATTGGATTGAATTGATATTTACAGTCCCACAAACTTATTTGGACCGGTGGTCAAAATTGGAACAATTTTTATTTTATTTATTTTATTTTATTTTTAATATCTACTAGCGACGCTGTCACCGGGTCAGATAAGTTTGTGGGACTAAGTTTATTTTTTTCCATACTTCCATACTAATATTATAAATTGGTAGAGTCTTAACGTTTCATACGTGACACAAGTTGTCCTACATGAAATAAATAAATAAATCAAATAAATGCAAAAGTCTGTCCTGTCTATTTGCTACGCTTACACAGGCCATCTTTCCAATCGATTTGGATGCTTGGTACAGAGATTTTTCATCCTGGGGAAGGACATAGGCTTTTTAGCATAGGATTTAGACTTTTTATCCCGGAAAATTGAGAAGTTTCCGTGAGAATAAAAAACTTAATCCACGCGGACGGATTCTATAACTACTCTTAAACATTTATCACTTAAGGTTGACAAGCTGCCCTCGTGACTATGTCCGCGTGGATTGAGGTTTTTAGGTTCCCGCGAGAACTCTAATTTTCCGGTATAAAAAGTAGCATATGTGCTATTCCAGACTATAATCTATCTCTGTGCCTTTACATCGAGATCCGTTCAGCCGTTCTGGCGTGATTGAGTAACAAACATCCATCCATCCATCCAAATGGTTTAGGCCTGATCTGAATAAATCACGACCTCTCAGTAGAAAAAACATGCGCAAAAATAATATTATTAAAACCTCAGAATAAGCTCCGACTTCCAAGTAATCCTACGAAAATATTACTTTATTCGTAATGAAAATAGTCTCGAATGCCAATATAAATTAATTATCTTATCAATTTGGGAGAACTCCATTCAATATTAAATGATCACCTTTAGGTTGATAACTTCATCATTAAAATAATATTATAATAATCGTTTTGATGAAAAAATCGTTTCAATGAAATATTATTGTGAGATTCATTTCAGCCTATAACTGCCTCGTTGGTCTAGTGGTTAGCACGTTTAACTGCGGCCAACGAGGTCTCGGGTTCGGGTCCCGGGTCGGGCCATAATTAAGTATTGGGTTTTTCTGACTAGTAATCCTCAGTCCTAGCCCGGAATTAGGAAGTTGGCGGTGTTTCACCCCCGTGCCGTGGAAAGCACGTTAAGCCGTCGGTCCCGGTTATTATCATTAACATGACAATAGTCGTTAAAGCCCGCCAACCCTCATTGGCGCAGCGTGGTGGGTCTAAGCTCTGATTCCCTATGTCCTATGAGAGTGGAGGCTTGTGCCAAGCAGATGAACGATGTTAATAGGCTGTAGTGGTGGCGGTAGGATTAATTTCAGAATTAATATCTTTACCCATCGCCGGCTCAATACTGAGGACGACTCTACTTTGATAAAGCCATAGTCCACCACACACCTAAAAGTACATTATGTTGAGTTCTGGCATGTGCAGGTTACTCAAAACGTTGTCATATTATTTAATTGGGTATTGTACAACTAGTCAGATCAACAACTTTTTTTCAAACGCCAAAACGCGTGCTTGGGATGGTATTTTGTATGAAATACTGAATTGTGACTTCGCACTTTTTTACTTCGATAGTTTAAAATGGTTATTCAACATAAAACCAACAGCGGGCGTGGATATTACGACTTTCGGGAGATTCTTTTTTTGGGAGATTATGAAATATCACAATGACTACAAAACTATTTATTCGACTAGTAGTCAAATACCCAATTTCTCGAACGCACGTAACTCTGTAAAGTTAGGGCGTTCCCCAAGAACAAACCACTGAATAGGTAAGGGATCATCCACAAAATATATCACACGCTAGGGGGGAAAACATCCTCGACGAAGTGTGACGTTATGTGACAAGGGGTGGGAGTAGTCTTAAGTTTCGTGACGTCACATTTCAAAATCTTATAATATAAGTGTTAAAATGCCGAACTATTAACGAAAAACTTAAAAATATTTCCAACGCTATCTGTATCTGTAAGGTACAAAACTAATATCGGAAGTATTGTTTTAATTTAATAATGTGACGTACTCTATGGAAGACCCCTAATAGTCCCCGACTAGGTTTTAACAACTAGATTATCAACGCTTTAAATAAATCACTCAAATCTATACAAATAAAAGAACATTTTGCAAGGAACATGTTTAACGCAAATTGAGTGAATTGATTTGAATAGAAACCCACTGCTCTGTATTCGAGTCACAAACTGTGACAATAACAAACGTCTGAATCGCGCCGTAGAATCAATTTTATTAAGTTTTCTCTTTGATTTTTATCATTGCGGGTTCCGTCTCTACCACATAGCTTGAGTTTATTTTATTATTCACTTATATCCCTTTTTTCATCCACTACAAGTTATTTTATTTTCATTTTTATTATTTTTGTACAAAATATTGTCTTAAAACTAATTTTAAAAAAAGTGGACAAAGGTAAAGCTTATCTCTAATAGTAGCCCGTAATATAATAGTTAGCGCTTGACTGCGATCTCACCCGATGGTAAGTGACGATGCAGTCTAAGATGGTAGCGTGGTAACCTGTTAGGGGCATGGTAGTTATATTAAACCCATACCCCTATTCGGTTTCTACACGGCATCGTACGAACGCTAAATCGCTTGGCAAGACAAACCAACAAACAAACACTTTCGCATTTATAATATTAGTATGATTAGTATAGACTTAAAGGGACCCTAAAACCAGCGGTGCGTCAGAATGGCTTTGTGATGCCAGCATTGTGCGGTCCGCAATAATTTACATTGTAATTCCCTAATGAATTGGCCGCACCTGCCCTTTATTGGTTCAAACGCTGAATTCCACTTCAGAGAATTGGAAAGCATAAAATTTTATTCAAACAATGGTTGGCTAGAACAGAATATAATAAAAAACTTTTAAAAAGTGTTTTCCGTTTGAAAAATAGTGTGTGTGTGTTATTCACCTACGGCAGAAGTGAAAGTAGCCTACGAGAGAAAAAGATAAATATACCCTTTTGAGCACAATGGAGCAGCACAACCCATCGTACAGCACCCTCTATTGGTCGCGAATATATAACTTGTATTATATCTCATTCTCTCGCAGGTTAAATCCTATTTTTATTTATAAATATGTTTGTCTTTTTTTGGTGTCACATTTTCGTTTCATCGAATTTTCAAATCACGATTCTGAAGAAATTTCACTTCAAAATTTGAGTAGGTATGGGGCATAGATTTAAGAGTAATAGATAGATTTAATATAAGGCCTTATCCTAAATCTATAGTATGAGGCAAAGCTGAAGATGACGGATGTTTTTACGCAACTGTCAAAAAACGAGTGTTATGTTTTCAGGGTTCATTTAAGGATGTCTCATGAATGTAAGTTTTTTTTATTCCACCATATCTTCTCTGAACAGATTTGGAAGCATAATATAATCTGGTAGTTATTAAATTGTCTGCCCGTCTGTGTGTCTGTCTTTCTGCTACACCTGCACGGCCCGTTTTATCAACCGATTTCAACGAAAAAGGGTCCATGGCAGCAAAAAGGCGCCCACTGAAAATCAGCGTTGGGGACCTGGTACCTCAGATATGTGGCCATTACAGTGGTTTCGTGTCTGAGAGGCCCGGAGTCTCAACACAAGCTGAGTGGATTACCTGTTTGTTGCACTGCTGTACAATACAGTGATTTCGCAATAAGTGTTCAAGTTTAAGTTTGTTTTTTTGTTCAGAAGTGCTCAAATAAAGGTTTTTCTTTATTTCTTTCTATATTACAGAGATAGATTGCCTTTCGAGAAAGTACATAGACTACTTATTATCGCGGAAAATTTACCTTAAAATTATAGAAATTTTGTACACGGATAGGTTGTGTCCCGGAGACGGATATAGGCTACTTTTATCCCGGAAAAGTCAAAGTTTCAATCAAAAATTTTAATATACGTTGATGAAGTCACGGCCATAAACATAAAAAGAATAAAAAAACAAACTAGAAGATTAGGGCTTGATTGCAAGAAAATTTCCTCAATTAAATGTTACATTTTCCGTTAATGAATCCGCGATTTTCCTGAATGGCGGTTTCAGTAGTGATAGATTGATATTGCTACTTATCTACAGTGAAAACCAATAAGCAACGCAACTGCTTATGGGAGAGAAGCTATATACAGGACATCCCTCTACATAAGTACAGGACCACTCTGTCCAAATGTTTTTAAGGTGTCGTCAAAGTGTGTGTAATAGTTGATGTATGAATCAAAATTGAAGATGAATCATCATTTTCATCCATCACCATCACCATATGATGCCATAATTTATGCCACACTAGCTGATGCCGGCGACTTCGTCCGCGTGGATTGAGGTTTTTTGGCGAAAAGTAGCCGCCTATGTGTTAGTCTAGACTATAATCTATCTCTGTGCCTTTCGTCCAGATCCATTCTGACGTGATTAAGTATCAAAAATTACTTCTGTCCAATAATCCATCCATACTATCCATACTAATGTTTTAAATGGGAAAGTGTTTCTGTCTATCTGACTATCTGTCTGTCTGCTACGCTTTCACGGCCCATCTGTTCAACCGATTAAGATGAAATTTAGTATTGGGATAGTTTGTATCTCGGGGAAGGACTTTTTATCCCGGAAAATTAAGGAGTTCCGGCGGGAATCAAAAATCTTAATCCACGCAGACGAAGTCGCGGGAATCATCTAGTAATATTATAAATGCGAAAGTGTGTCTGTCTGCTACGCTTTCACGGCTCGCCCGTTCAACCTATTTTGATGAAATTTGGTACGGGGGCAGGTTGTATCTTGGGGAAGGATATAGGCTATATTTTATCCCCGAAAATTCAAGGGTTCCCGCGGGAACCAAAAATCCTCAACCACAGTGACGAATTTGCGGGAATCTGTGTTAGTATTAGTATACAAATACCGAGTTTCTTGCTGGTTCTTCTCCGTAGGAATGTCATTCCGAACCAGTGGTAGATTCACTTGAAGATTCAAAAGTACTTGTAAAAGTTTATTTGAATAAAAAACATTTGGATTTGAATTTGAAATACATTTACAAGAGCGCAATCTACTCTTAGTCGTGTGGCTAGTTGGGACTGATTACTTCAGACTTGACGCCATCCGTATTGGTTGCTAGCTATTTGTTTTAATTAATTGAAGGTGTCGGATTACTAGCTTTTTACTTAGAATTGATGAGTTCTACGTTTTGTGAGTGTGATCTAATCAAGTAACATAGATCCAATTTGTAATACAAAATCACCCCAAAAGATCTCAATATAGTTACGTAAATATACGAGCGGAAAATTTTCCGATAAACATTTGATTTATCGGTAAAACTTGAATAGAATACGCGAAGTTATATAAGTGACTTATGTGCCTACATAAAATGTGCGAGGCTTCGGCTGTGGCTAGTTACCACCCTACTGGCAAAGAGGTGCCGCCAAGCGATTAAGCGCTCTGATACGAAGCTGTGTAGAAACCGATTAGGAGTATGGGTTTAATATGACTGCCATTCTCCTAACAGGTTAGACCGTATCATCACTTACCTTATAGCGGATAAAATAAAAAAAAGAACACTATAAAGACCTCTCGGCCGTTGGCAATTTTCCTCACGAACTTTTCCTTCACCGTTTGAAACAAGTGATATATAATTTATTTAAACGCACATACCTCGGCAGAACGGGGGATCGAATCCGCTACCATGTATAGGAGGTCGGATGTCTTATCACTACAGCCCATTAACATCCCACTTCTGTATACAGGCCTTCGTTATCATATATGATAACGAAGGCCTGTATACAGAAGTGGAGAGAGGGAATGGGAGCTTCGACCCACCATGCTGCTCCAATGCTAGTTGGCGGGCTTTAACTATTATCATTTTAGTGATAGTAACCGGGACCGACAGCTTAACGTGCTCTCCGAGGCACGGGGGGTATACACCGCCAACTTCCTAACTCCAGGCTAGTATTGAGAATTTCTAGTTAGAAAACCCCAATATTTTATTATGGCCCGACTCAGGACTCGAACCTGGGACCTCGTCGGCCGCAGTCAATAAGGCAGTTAACGGCGAATTTCTTAACCACTAGACTATCACCGCTGTATCTTATTCTTATCAATAAGATAGACTTAAACTTAATGCCCTGCGTGTTTGGAAGTCATTTTTTCTACCTAATATTGCCTGGGACCACGGAAACCTTAGGCAAGTATATCTATTTAACGATAGATATAATTACAAAGAGACAACAGTAAATACTTTACCGTTCGAGTCCGGAAAACAAGCCCGCCGGACGTCCGGAAGCAAAATTCCGGCAATTCAGACAAGTGAAGGTATTTGTTACGGATTCCGGAGTCTTTGTTTAACATCACACGATTTGAGAACAATGGAATTCTTTTGTTTATTATCACAAGAAAATACGATGGAAAGTGAAGAACAAAGCGGCACCGATTTATAATTTTTTATTTTATTTGAAGACGGTCCTTGACTTAGTTACACAAATACCTTATTGATTTTACATGGCAACGTACCGGAATGTTAATTATCTGGATCTGGTTGAAATTTGACACAGAGATAAATTATAATAGTTTGGAAAAACACATAGGCTTCTTTTCATCCCGGAAAATTAAAGAGTCGTAGGAGACGCTAGTCTGTAATAAATCTATATAAATAAAAAGCAAACGCCGAAATGTATGTTTCTCGCATCATTTAACAACGGCTGGACAGATTCTGATGGTTTCTTTTGTGTAGGTTTGAGTGGGTCCTTGGATGGTATATATTCACAAATAGACCCAGTAGGAGGCGCTGCAATTTAGGTTCAAGGCAGGACAAATTTTAGTTTTAAATTCAAAATTGAAAGAAACCGCAAATACTTATTTAGTATACGTGCATAAACACATTGATAAATTCAAGAAGAAAAGTGATTGTCATAATGTCAATACTAGAAATAAAAATAAAATTGTAATGCCTGCTACTAGACTTAGTAAAACTAGCAATTCATATGTTGGAAACAGTGTCCGCTTCTACAATAAGCTCCCAGAAGACATGTTAAAGATGTCTCTGAATAAGTTCAAAGTTAATGTTAAACGTAAACTCATTAAAAAATCCTATTACCATGTAAAGGATTACTTAAATGACAAGGAAGCTTGGCAATGATTTGATGTAATGGCTCTGATAGTTCCTTAGAAAAGATGATTTGTGAAACGGTGATAATGAAAAAAAAACCGGCTTAGTTTGTTGTTGACTCTTCTCAGACCAGGGCACGTTTGGAACCCTCGTAGCTTTAATTTTAAGATACCGTTACTGATTATCACCATTATATTTTATAATAAATAACTGGACGTCAATAAGTGTAGTATGGCTACCTAAATTGAATAAACATTATTTGAGTTTGAGTTTACTATAATCTTAGTCTTATCTCGATAAAAAGTTGGTTTTAAAAATCATTCTGAGGTATTTCAGATAGGTTTTGTCAAAAAAATACCGTCAAAGAATAACTTATCCCATCAAAAACATAAATGTAAAATGAGAGCCAAGTTCAAAATTGTGATATATATGCCTTGGTTGTTGACTTCAGCGACAAAAGAAGTGAGATCTAAATGGGTGCCAAGTTCAATGGTCAGTCCTGCAATTTATATATCCCATCAAAAACATAAATGTGAAATGAGAGCCAAATTCAAAATTGTGATATATATGCCTTGGTTGTTGACTTCAGCGACAAAAGAAGTGAGATCTAAATGGGTGCCAAGTTCAATGGTCAGTCCTGAAATTTATTTATAACAACATATAATATTTTATAACAACTTAAAATATCATTTCTTCTTATAACGTAGTATAAAATGTTGAAGACTAAGGCTTTGGCTTGGCTAGTTTTCATATACGAATTAATATAATTAATAAAAATATTTGAAATTATATATATGTACTTATAATATAACATTACATAATCAGCCGTTGTAACAATTCATACACATGCCTTGCTATCATTCAAATAATCCTTTACACTGTAATAGGACTTTTCTATTAGTTTAGTTTACGTTTTACATTAGTAGGTACTTATTATTTGGTGTAAGGTCAGTGTGTCACCCACCAGTAATTCTATTGTACGACTCATTGTACAAGATAATTAAAGACGAGAATTCTCAAGAAAAATATATAGTGTACCTAGAGTTACACTGACATTGACAGATTACATCTATGGTCAGACTACCTCTACAGCACATTTCTACATCTCATCAATTTTGATTGCAAAAGTTCAAAATCAAAAGTTTTTTGTGAAACATTGAAAACAAGCACGGTAAACAGTCAATATCACTAAAACCACTATAAACAATGAATACAAATCACAATGACTGACAGCTTGAACTGACGACTTCAAATACGTTTCTTCTTCTTTTCTGTCAATGACGTTTCGTTGCACAAAATGTATGAATACGAAGGTAAGGTTTTAATGCAACTATATTATTATTCATTATTATTTACATTAAAATAATAATTATGTGTCATTTTCAATAGTTAAGGAGTTACTACCACCGCTTAAAGCAGTATTGTTTCAAACTAACGGTTGAATGTCACGTACTTTGACGTCCTTAAATATTTATAACACTACAACATAAACGTCAACAATATTAAAATAATACGGCTTTAAGCAATGGTAGCATGCCTCGTGTCAGAGTTTTGATCTATACCTTTGATCATAAAAATGACGATTTTTGTACGTTTATATCTAAATAACCATTTGAGGTGTGCTTATGAAATTTGGAGCACATATGTATCTCACGGGTCTCAATATATGCGCCAAATTTGACATGTTTATGTGAAATAGTTTTTGAGTTATGAGGGGGTCAAAAGTGGCTCCAAATGGTTCGTGTAATATTACACACGGTGCTGCTCGCCAGTTTTTTTGAACTTTGGCTGGACACGCTTCCGCGTGTCTTGATTAGGTACCATCAAAGTTTTAATCAACTAGCATTTCTAAGGAACCCTACTTATTCAGTTTTTTGAAGATGAAGTTCGTTAGAATAGTCAAACGCTTCAAAAGCTTACTGGAGCACTCCAGAAAGTTCCAGGTGCTGCATTAAATTATTCAAATACGTTATCACAGGGAGTCAGCCTCGACAAAGGAAAGACAAATGCCTGAGAGCTTCAAACATTAAGCTATTTAAAACACTCTTGTCATTTTAAGCTATAACTGCAGCTCGTTACTGTTTGAACGAGCTGTGATAATATTATGGCTTTTGGAGTAGAGTAGTATTAAATAGCTGACATTTAGGGCGCTTGCAGGCCTTTAAGTTAGTTTAAGTTTTAACTTTCTGCACCTGTATTAGTCGACCTCCTTGCGGAGGTTCCGGGTTCGTTCCCCGGCAGGGTTAATTTGGGAATTTATTATTTCTGAATTTTCCCTGGTCTGGCCTGGTGGGAGGCTTCGGCCGTTTCTAGTTACCACCCTATCGGCAAATACGTGCCGCCAAGCGATTAAGCGTTCCGTTACGTTCCGTTCCCCTAACAGGTTAGCCCACTACCATCTTAGACTGCATTATCACTTACCATCAGGTGAGCCCACGACCTCAAGGTTTCGACAGTAAAAGGCATAAAAATTAAATTATTTTCTATATTTTCATATATATTCCTGTCCTATTATTTTTATTCCACTACAAGTTAGCCTTTCACTGCGGTCTCACCTGGTGGCAAGTGATAGTGATAACACCCATAAGCCTATCGGCTTCGGCCGTGGGTAGTTACAAATCTACGGGCAAAGACGTACCGACTGCCGCCAAGTTATCCGGTACAAACCGAGTAAGGGGTATTGACTCAAAATAAAAGAGCAAACAAAACAAACAGAGCAACTGCTGGAATTCTTGCTGATTCCTCTCAGTAGAACTGCTTTCTGAACCGAAATCTTGACTTTTTATAAGTGGCACAAGTGAAATAAATAAATCATTTCATTTGATTTCATTTCAAATGGCTGTCATACCTCTAACAGGTAATCATCACTTACGACCAGGTGAAATCGCAGTCAATAACTAACTTGTATTTTAAAAAATACTTTGAGACCCCAACGTCTTTTGGCCTTACACATTTTTGGAGAAATATTCGAGAGAGGCAAATAACATAAGCCCCTTGCTACTTCGGAGGCTTACTACAGTCGCTTACAGCAATATTACTTTAAAATGTCAGATTTATATGACGGACCTTGGCATCTTTATTCTGTATCTCTCTCTCTCTCTCTCTCTCTCTCTGCGTCTTCTTTCTCATTACTAAGGATCGTGATCCCTTTCCATTAGTCAAATAATGGTTGGAGTTTTCTTGGGATAATAATGCGGTGGGTTCTATTCTAACGTCCTTCCGTATAGGACTCGACTAATAGTATTTAAACTCTAAGGTTTTTGTAACGATTTTTATCTGATATCAGATGGTCAGATTACCGGAGACAATAACCGGGACGGCTTAACGTGGTCTTCGAGGCACGGAGGAAACGAATAGGCCAAATTTGAACCTCCAAATTCGGATACCCATTCAGTTACCGACATGGATTAACGTTGTTTAACATTCTCAATATACTGATATTATCTGTTGTCAGAACTAGGCCTCTCGTCCCTCAATTAAAATATCTATCCCTAAAATAAGGATTTTATTTCTATAACAAGAGCGTCAACAAGACTAAAATAATACTGCTGTATGCGATGGTAGTACCCACAGCTCCTACTAAGCATTCCGCCTTAACGCAATACAATTCTACATTTAACTGCAAATGTTTTCCTAGCATCGCGGTTAACTACATATTAAAAAGTAGGCTAAAGGTCGTTAAGCGACTCTGTGTGGTAATTTAGTGTTATTAAAAACAATTCTACCTCGCACTATGTAATACGAACAATTCTAATTCTAATTCTAAGTAATAAGTCATTAGGGTTCTTTAACCACCAATACAGCCCATTAACGTCCCACTGCTGGGCACAGCCCTCTACTCTCATAAGAGACAGAGAATTAGCCCCACCACGCTGATCCAATGCGGGTTGGCGGTCTTTAATGACTATTATCATGTTAGTGATAATAACCGGGACCGGCGTCTTAACGTGCACCCCGAGGCACGGGGGTGAAACACCACCAACTTCCTAACTCCGGGCTATACTGTGCTAGTAGACCCTACTGAGAACTTCTAGTCAGAAAACCCAATACTTAATTATGGCCTGACCTGGGACTCGAACCCAGGTCCTCGTCCTACTCGACCATAGACGATGCCCGTAATTTCCGTAGATTTAGGCTTTTAAAACCTAGACTTTCTGGAATAAAGGTACCCTAGGATGCAGCAATCGCCAAAATCAGTTGGGCTGCTATTTGCTTGTGGCAAATAGATAAACGGACAGATAAAAAAACACATTTAATATTACAATAAGACCTTTAAAATATACCGTTATCGTTTTAGGAAGACTTCTTCGTTCCAGAAAATCTTCAGTCCTATTAACTAAATCCCAAGTTACTACTGACAACTAACTGTTAACTAAACTAACTCCTTGAACGTTTCGAGAATGTTCCACTAATCGAATTTATAAAACTAAGTCAGAGAGTTAGACTTTGGATTAAGTGGCAACTTTTTCTTAGTTAAGTTTTTAAAGCGTTTACTCAAATAAGTTACCGATAGTCTGGCAAAAAATATAATTTAAGTAATAAAATTATGTTCGATTTGTGATTATTTATTGGGTTATTCTTCAGTCACGCCGCAACGGAACAGCCGATTGATTTGATTTTTTGCATTGATATAGATAAAGGCCTGGAGAGTAACATTGGCTGCTTGTTACATAGGAGAATTAAAAAGTTCCCGTGCAAATAAAAACATTTATTCTACGCGGACTACTTCGCGGGCATCTGCTATTTAATTAAGATGTGCTTGAAACAAACAAAGTTATTATACCAAAATTGTATAATAACTTTGTTTGGACTAGACAATCTTGCATTGTAAAGTCGACATCTCCTGAAGATGCTCCGGTGTCGGGGCGAAACGTGCGTCGAGAATAGTATAAAAGTCTTGTATGGTGGTGCACGTGAGTGGTGGTGGCATTGCTTGCTAGGGAACTTGGCTTTCTTGCTTGGTTGGGAAGGTAAACGGTGCTTCGCTTGTAATTGCATGCTTGACCATACAGAATTTTTTCTCGCCAGCTCTTTGGTCACCAGAGGTGTGGATCAGTTTTTGGGACACGACATTTAAAAAATTCTTCGTGTCCGATGACCATAGGCCCAGAGTCTCAGAGTGCTAAATATAGGTATCTTCAAATCAAGAGTGAATAGGTATAGGTAGGAATTAAGGTGAATGCCTATTCACTCTTGATTTGAAGATACTAATTATATTGTATAATATATGCAAGCGCGCTCCACCAAGCTGCATCATTACTTCCAGCAAGTCTGATTGTAGTCAAGCGCTAGTCTATGAATTAAAAAAAAAGTTAGATGTGAATGCTGATCAAACCCTCAACCACCCATGTCTAAACCAGTAGGCTATTACCGCTTAAAAGTATAAAGATGAAATACTTTCTTAAGTGACACAAGTTGTCCTACATGAAATAAATAAATCATTTATCATTTATCATTTACTAGAAAATATTGCCGCTTAAAAGTATATTACTACAGTTGTACTATTACCTATTGTGTGCTAATAACTAATACTAAAAGATCATAACGTCAACCACGACTACTCATAGGTAAGAAACGTTATCATGATTCAGCGTTCTACGAATGATGCGGTTATTCACAAACGTTCCGAATTTCATTGCCTTTTGAGGGGAGATAGTAATATGATGTTTGCTAAACTGAATTTAGAATCGTTCGAGCTAGGAAAAAATGCTACCCATCAAAAACATAAATGTGAAATTAGAGCCAAATTCAAAATTGTGATATATATGCCTTGGTTGTTGACTTCAGCGACAAAAGAAGTGAGATCTAAATGGGTGCCAAGTTCCCACACAATTTTGAACTTGGCTCTCATTTTACATTTATGTTTTTGATGGGATATCATTACTTTTTGTACAGAAATTATTGAACTCAATCTCAAACTCAAAACATATTTATTCAAAATATGTACCTACAAAGTACACCTTCTGAACGTCATGCTTACAGAGCATAAGACGTGATGGTGATAATTAACTACGATATCTTAAAACTAAAGCTACGAGGGTTCCAAACGTGCCCTGGTCTGAGAAGAGCCCGCAATAAACTCCGCTTTTTTTTTATTATCACCATCTCACAAATATTTGAAATTATATATATGTACTTATAATATAACATTACATAATCAGCCGTTGTAACAATTCATACCCATGCCTTGCTATCATTCAAATAATCCTTTACACTGTAATAGGACTTTTCTATTAGTTTATTTTACGTTTTACATTAGTAGGTACTTATTATTTGGTGTAAGGTCAGTGTGTCACCCACCAGTAATTCTATTGTACGACTCATTGTACAAGATAATTAAAGACGAGAATTCTCAAGAAAAATATATAGTGTACCTAGAGTTACACTGACATTGACAGATTACATCTATGGTCAGACTACCTCTACAGCACATTTCTACATCTCATCAATTTTGATTGCAAAAGTTCAAAATCAAAAGTTTTTTGTGAAACATTGAAAACAAGCACGGTAAACAGTCGATATCACTAAAACCACTATAAACAATGAATACAAATCACAATGACTGACAGCTTGAACTGACGACTTCAAATACGTTTCTTCTTCTTTTCTGTCAATGACGTTTCGTTGCACAAAATGTATGAATAGGAAGGTAAGGTTTTAATGCAACTATATTATTATTCATTATTATTTACATTAAAATAATAATTATGTGTCATTTTCAATAGTTAAGGAGTTACTACCACCGCTCAAAGCAGTATTGTTTCAAACTAACGGTTGAATGTCACGTACTTTGACGTCCTTTAAATAATGATTATAACACTACAACATAAACGTCAACAATATTAAAATAATACGGCTTTAAGCAATGGTAGTATGCCCCGTGTCAGAGTTTTGATCTATACCTAGGTAGAGCATAAAAATGACGATTTTTGTACGTTTATATCTAAATAACCATTTGAGGTGTGCTTATGAAATTTGGAGCACATATGTATCTCACGGGTCTCAATATATGCGCCAAATTTGACATGTTTATGTGAAATAGTTTTTGAGTTATGAGGGGGTCAAAAGTGGCTCCAAATGGTTCGTGTAATATTACACACGGTGCTGCTCGCCAGTTTTTTTGAACTTTGGCTGGACACGCTTCCGCGTGTCTTGATTTTATTTTACTTTTTCTACGTATTTTCTGCAACTAAAAAATAATTAAAATACTAGATATACTCGTACATCCATACTTCCATACTAATATTATACCTAAATGTGAAAGTATGTTATCTGTCTGTCTACGTCGGTCTGCTACGCTTTCACAGCACTTTTTATAAAACCGATTTTGATGAAATTTGGAACAGAGATGCATACCTTGCAGTGGAATAAAACAATTACAAAAGTCACAGAAGATAAATTAACTTCAACCACGAATACGGATACTCTTAGGTAAGAAGCGTTATCATGACTCAGCACTGTACGAATGATGCGCCAGTCGATAAGGGAAGCTATTCACAAACGCTTATAAAAAGGGTATATAGTAAAATGCTGATTGCTAAGCGTAGCAAACAGACGTGGACAGACAGACAGAAATACACACTTTTCCCATTTATAATATTAGTATGGAAGTATGGACGTATTTCAGTTTTTTTTTTGCTGCAGAAAATATGTAGGAAAAGAAAATTATAACAGCTTTCTTTTCCTAGTTAATACTCATAGGTATAAAACGTTATCATGACTCGGGCTCTACGAATGATGCGGCTGTCGATAAGGAATGCTATTCACAAACGCTTCGAACTTTATTGCCTTTTGAGGGTAGATAGTAAAATGTTGATTGCTAAAAGATCACGTTTAGAACTGAATTTAGAACGTTCGAACTAATATAGTATAGTATAGTAATAGTATTTTTATTTGGAGAATTAGCCTAAACGAACTAAAAGGAGCAGCAGGAGTCGAAAGCAGCTAAACTTACGGACTTCATGTAGCATAAAATTGAACGTGGGAAAAACAGATATTAACAAACGATTTTATTACAGTCGAAACAGATATCTCAAGTACCTTCACGAGTGTTAAATTACCCAAAAGTTGTTAAATGATCCGGCAGAACCTTTTCCTAACCGCCACGTAGGCCGACCCGTGATGTATTGAGTGTGTGCTCATAATATATCTTGTATTATGTTTCATCTATGATACAAAATATATATGTTCTATATTTCATTGATTTCGAACTAGCTGAAGCCCGCGACTTCGTCCGCGTGGATTTTTTTAAAGTCAATTTCCCGTTAAAAAAGTAGCCTTTGTCTAGTTTTTTTTAGTTTAGTCTAGTTTCAGAATAAGCGTTTCTTCAGCGTCCGTAAGCTCGTTTTTGGAAGCACGTGTGTGAAAACGAAATGATAATTTATTTCACGTAGGGCAACTTGTGCCATCTAAATTATCTTATTACTAGTTTAGCCCGCGAATTCGTCTGCATGGAATAAGTTTTTTTTTAATTTCCACGGGAACTCCTCAATTTTCCGGGATAAAAAGTAGCCTGTGTCACTGTGTACTAAATTTCATTAAAATCAATTTCAATTCAATTTATTTATTTAAAACATGTAGGACATACAAGTGCCTCATAAGTTACGTCATGACTCTACCACCGGTTCGGAAATAAGATTCTGGTGAGAAGAGCTGGCAAGAAACTCAGCAGTTGCTCTTCTTCCTTTTTTTTATTTAAACAAGATATTACAATGCTTAAGTAAGTATATAAATTACATACAATAGTGTAATTTATTAAACTATCTATCCTGTACCCTGCTGGACCCAAAGTCGGTTACTTCCATACAACTTTGTCATTAAGAAATTCGTCAATTTTATAATAGTGTGTTTTCTCAACAAATGTTCTTTTACAGATTTTTTTTTAATTTGTGTAGCGGCTAACCCAAAAGTTCTTTTGGAACCATATTATAAAAGGTAATACTTGACCCCACAAAGGATTTCTGCACCTTGCGTAGACGACATTGCGGCATTACTAGTTTATGCCGGATTTCTAGTAAGTCGATTTTGTGTATCCCCTCTTTGTCTATAGAGATGAATATTTTGTTACACAAACATTATATTATCGTATATGTACAGTGACACAACCGTAAGGATGCCAATTTCTTTAAATTTTTCACGAAGCGACTCGCGTGATCCGAGTTTATAGATTGAAATCGAATCGCCCTCTTTTGCAAAACAAAAATTGTTTGTATATCAGCAGCTCTGCCCCATAATCGGATGAGTAGTTGGGCCGTGAAAGCGTAGCAGACAGACAGACGGACAGACGTACACACTTTCGCATTTATAATATAAGTATGGATTAGTATGGATGGATATGGATTTTAGGCCCTGTGTAAAGTAATTTTCAGTCTTTCATTTCCCACTATTCCACACCCTATCAATCACTGTACACATAACGGTTCAGATTGGTAGACCCTCTTCATACTTTTTCGCCCTTTTGATGTGTTGTTATACCCTTATTTGCATATAAATGCCCTATCGGTTATGTGAATTTGGGTATATCATGGACTGACATGAACTATCCTTAGGGCCCGATTACACTTCATAATCATAGTCACAATCATTTTTATTTTGCAAGAATATAGTACATGCAACATGGGTTTAAATTAAAACTATTACCTACATATCCTGCCAATCTTGGAATGCAAATATATTTTAAGTACTTAAACTAAGAATTAAACCTTTGACAATTATAAGAAACCGAAACCATGAAAGCACATTATACACTTTCAGCCCCCCGATTGTGTAAGGAAATCGTAATCGTAATCGTTTGTCAAAGGTATAATTCTTTTTTTTCTTTCTTTTTTTAAACTACAAGTGGGCCTTGACTGCGATCTCACCTGATGTTAATGCAGTCTAAGATGGTAGCGGGCTAACCTGTTAGGGGCATGGCAGTTATATTAAACCCACACCCCTATTCTAACTAAGTCGCTAAGTCGCTTTGCGGAACGTCTTTGCCGGTAGGGTGGTAACTAGCCACGGCCGAAACCTCCCACCAGGTCAGACCAGAGAAAATTCAGAAATTATTAATTCCCAAATTGACTCCAAATCACTCTCATTGAGAGTGATTTGGAGGATTTGTGTGGTGTGGTGTTGTGCCTGTGCGAATTGCTGGGTGGTGGGTGTCGCATGTTGCAGGTGAAAGACACGCACTGTACCACACAGATTTGTCTACTGTAGCGGATTATAGCGAATTAAACTTCTAGTTCATTCACTATCATGGACTTCCGCAAAGTAACGCCTGCTTCTATTCAAACGTATGTATGTATGTATGTATGTGTGTATGTATGTATGTGAGTTTGTATATTCCACCATAACTTCTATACGCCTGAACCGATTTTGATAAATGAGGTATCGTTAGAATCTCTAGCTTATTCCGGGTGACAAAGGCTAGTAAAATTTTTAAAAAAATTGATGGGGTGACCATGGTCCCGCATTAAAGACCAAAATTTAAAAAAAATATTCGTAAATAAGATTATCTATATAATCATCATCTAGAACATGATGAGTAGATTCCAAAAATATATAACACTATAATTCAATATTTAGTGATTCACAAAAAAATATCATTTAATAAAAAATGTGAATAAGATTCCAAAGGCTATGTATGCAAATCGCTTCTTATGGAGGTAAACTCCAAAAATCGCAGTTGTATTTTTTTATTCGTTAAATTAATTTCACTTGTTTTCTTTATAAAGTCTGTTATTTCTTGTATAAAGATTTCTTTCTTTCTTTCTAGTATGATCAATTGTTTCCATGCAATAGCAGTTGACGGAAATTCACGTAGCATGTATATGTCACCGTAAGTTTGTAAAAACCGTTAGATTATAATCTAACTCGCGAAATTCTAAACTGTCGAAAGATTGTAAACTGTTCAATGTTCTGAGTGTCAATTTTTGAAATATTCATTTTATTTACGTTTTCTTGTTTCTTTATTGTAGGTTAGGTTAGGGTTCGACATAAATAATCAAGTAGTGCCCGGCCTGCGGGCAGGTTTTATCGAGTTTCAATACCTATCAGATTACAATCTACCGGAAAATAATGCGTTAAATTCTAATCTTCTCATTCGACAGTTTAGAATTTCGCGAGTTAGATTATAATCTAACGGTTTTTACAATCTTACGGTGACATATATACATCTGCAATACAATTACAGCTGACAAATGAAGTCGGCAAACGTGTCGAATGTACTCGAGCTCTGCAGTTACTTTGAGCGCAGAGTGCCTGAAATGTTGCGACGTAGCTTGGTGGGTGGTGCAAGTATAATTATATCCTTCACCCATTCACCCATCTCACTTATTATCATAATTTTTTTGTGTACACCCTTATCCTATAATTCTATTAGTATTTCCTTCTCTATAATAAGCCTAGAGTAAAGAGTAGCCTTGAAGAGATCGCTTCTTAGCAATGCTTGTAGCATGCACATGTACAACTGCAGGGCGACCGCGTATCTCTGACAGCTACAGTGTAACGATCGCCATCACCTCTGATTGGATAATACTCTTCCACTATTGGACAAAATCCGTTGACGCAGCAAGAATACCATAAATTCAGCCAACCACAACAATTGATACTGTAACAATGATTGATGCAGGAGATACGCGATCGCCCTGTTGCAATAAAATTGACAGCTGACAAATGAAGTCGCCGACCCGATGAAATAAGTTTGTGGATCTGTAGTGACCCTCCAGAAATAAATCGCTCCAGTCTATTAATTAGGCCACACGTTACGTGCGCGTCACGTTTTCCACTAGACTTGCTGTCAGGAAACAAAAAGGAGAGTCGCCGTCTAGACTTCAATTCCGTTGCACGCAGCAGTGCATTGATGTAGGTTTGTGGACTTACTCAACAAGGGAACAATATATACTAGCTTATTCGCATTACTTCGTCTGCTTGGACTTATATTTATTAATAAAATCTCGATGGAATCTATACTAATACTCGATGATGCTGATGGATTGAGGTTTTTGAAGTGAAAAATTCTTTAGGCGCGTTCAGCACTTTTTGGCAGGGGGTAAAATGTAGATTCGTGTGACCGACATGCTCGCGAACATATAAATATACTCCATTCATAATTAAACTTTAATGCCTTAGTGTTAAGGCTTATATTTTAATAATTTTAATTAAAAGAAAAATAGTTTTCACTTCTATCGGCAGTCCCTATGACTGGCAATTTTTTTTGGTTTCCGCCGGAACGCTTTAAATTTCCGGAATAAAAAGTAGCCTTGCGCTATTAATACGCCAGACTGTAATCTATATCTGTGCTAAATTTCATCTAGATCCGTTCAGCCGTTCTGGTGTGGTTGAGTGAAAACCATCCATCCAAACTTTTGCATATAAAAAATCTTTACTTAAAAATGAAATAAATATTTTTGTTACGAATACATCTGGATGAAATTTTGCCCAGAGATAGTATATAGTCTGGAATAACACATAGGCTACTTTTTATTACGGAAAAGTACTAGAAAAGAGTTCGCGAGAACCAAAAAACCTGCTAGTACACAATAAGTAAAAAAATGTGCCTATTCATTCCTCCCGAGTATTTTATGAATAATTTATTGCTTTATTCCATATCCCTCCCTCCAGGGATATATTATTAATGTTCCTAAATTGGACGCAGAAATATTATGATGATAGCGGTCGATTATCTTATATTTTAGCTAAAGGCTAAATCGATCGCAATCAGGGCTTCGTTATTGCAAAAAAAAAGGTAAAACAGCGAATGAAAAATGTGGCTAAACTAAATGGTATGGCAGCACTGAAGATAATATTATTGCTATTACTTTCATAATACTTCCTGCAGAAAGAGACATCAGTACTCAATTTAGTGCTGTCAATTTAGTTTAGTTTAGTAGTGTATAATATGCATATATTCCGACATTGTTACTAGTTGGTGCCCGCGACTTTCGTTCGCGTGGTCTTTTGTATGGGAAAATCAAGAATGTCTTTTATTTTGTCGCAATTTTCCGATGTTTTTAATAGTTGTTCTGCTATTCGGGACGGAGACAAATACAACAAGTCAAAAACCATGAAAATAGGTTCTGCCGTCCTAGAGTTTTATGTGTTCGAAAAGTAATTAATGATACCCGAGACATCGATACATATTTTTTCGGGATAATTTCTATTGCATTTCATCAACATTCCAAATTTATTTTTCTTAAAAATGTGTGGCACCCTATCGACAAAAATAGTACCGCCAAGTGATTTAGCGTTCCGGTACGATGCCGTGTGGATACCGGTTAGATTTAACTGCCGTATCCATATCAGATTAGCTCGCTACCATCACATTCGAGATCGCAGTCAAGGGCTAACTTGTAGCGGAATCAATGATGAATGATAAATGATAAATGATAAATGATTTATTTATTTCACGTAGGACAACTTGTGTCACTTATGATACGTTAAGATTCTACCACCGGTTCGGGAAGCTGTTCTACTGAGAAGAGCCGGCAGAAATTCAGCAGTTGCTCTTTTCTTAAAGAAGGAAGAAAAAAATAGCGCTGTCTGCACCGCTTGGCTCACCGCCAAAACTCGTGGCCCATAGTCGAAATGGGAGTAATTTTTCTATGAATAATCCTTACCCAAAAAAAATACACATTCAACGATTTAGATTAATGAAAAGATACACAGCATCAGACAAGATGTATGACTGGTAAACAAGTGTCGATCGCTCACAGCTAGATGTATAGCGGCTTAGCCGGTTATCTGAAAGGGCTATTTTTCTATCTATTTGACGACGGAATTTCGGTGAAATGCTTTTTATTTCTGTACACATTATAGCTTTTACAACATTATTAGCTGATGCCCGCGACTTTGCACGCGGTTTAATGCAGACTATTTCCTTCTCCGGAACACAACCCATGTCTGTTCCGAATTTCATCAAAATCGGTCGAAAATATGAATGCGTAATAAAATGCGAATGTGATGTTATTCACATTTATAATACTAGCTGATGCCGCGTGGATTGTAATTTTTTTAGTTACCGCGGGAACTATTTAATTTTCCGGGATAAAAAGTAGCATACTCGTATTGTTATGTCTATGCCAAATAATTTTAACCAGATCCATTTAGCCGTTCTGGCAAAATTGAGTAACAAAGTTTCGCATTTATAATATTAGTAAGTTTAGGAGTTTAAGTAGATAGATAAGTGTGGATCGTTATATAATTTTAATAAGGATTTAATATAATGACTATGCTCATAAGTAATTACAAACTTTTTGGAAGTGAAACTTCTTAAGAATCTTTTTTAGTTTTTCGAAAAAGCTACACTGAAAAGAGACAAACATATTCATAAAAGGATTAGTCTGCGAGAAAATGAGATAGAATACAAGTTATATTTATCTCATTCTCTCGTAGGCTACTTTTCTGAAGTTTTATTTCTGCCTTGTGATGGCACACACACACACACACACTTTTTTTAGATTAATGATTTTTAGCTTTTATTGAATTGCTAGCATAAATCGATACCCACTCAATCGGGAAAGGTCGAAGCCATTAAAGGGTTGACTTTATAACATACCTTTTAACCCTTTTCTTCGTTGGCATTTAACAGTTAAAAGGATTTCTGAAAATTAAAGAAATGGAACCGTTTTTGACAGTTAAATTATTTTTCTAGAACGTTAATAGCAGTATGCTAGGAGCGTGAGAAAGATGACATAATATTATTATTATATTCACAGTGATGGAAAGAGACGGCAATAAAGCAATGTTGAACGCAACGGGAGAAAGAATCATAATCCCATCAAAAACATAAATGTAAAATGAGAGCCAAGTTCAAAATTGTGATAAATATGCCTTGGTTGTTGACTGCAGCGACAAAAGAAGTGAGATCTAAATGGGTGCCAAGTTCAATGGTCAGTCCTGCAATTTATTTATCCCATCAAAAACATAAATGTGAAATGAGAGGCAAATTCAAAATTGTGATATATATGCCTTGGTTGTTGACTTCAGCGACAAAAGAAGTGAGATCTAAATGGGTGCCAAGTTCAATGGTCAGTCCTGAAATTTATTTATAACAACATATAATATTTTATAACAACTTAAAATATCATTTCTTCTTATAACTTAGTATAAAATGTTGAAGACTAAGGCTTTGGCTTGGCTAGTTTCCATATACGAATTATTATTAAGTAGGTACCTAAAAGTACAGTTTCTACCAGCAAGCCAAATTTTCGGAAGAATAAAATAAGAACTTACAGCTTTACAACTTGTGAACGCTATAATTCGTATATGAAAACTAGCCAAGCCAAAGCCTTAGTCTTCAACATTTTATACTAAGTTATAAGAAGAAATGATATTTTAAGTTGTTATAAAATACTATATGTTGTTATAAATAAATTTCAGGACTGACCATTGAACTTGGCACCCATTTAAATCTCACTTCTTTTGTCGCTGAAGTCAACAACCAAGGCATATATATCACAATTTTGAATTTGCCTCTCATTTCACATTTATGTTTTTGATGGGATAAATAAATTGCAGGACTGACCATTGAACTTGGCACCCATTTAGATCTCACTTCTTTTGTCGCTGCAGTCAACAACCAAGGCATATTTATCACAATTTTGAACTTGGCTCTCATTTTACATTTATGTTTTTGATGGGATATCATTACTTTTTGTACAGAAATTATTGAACTCAATCTCAAACTCAAAACATATTTATTCAAAATATGTACCTACAAAGTACACCTTCTGAACGTCATGCTTACAGAACATAAGAGGTGATGGTGATAATTAACTACGGTATCTTAAAACTAAAGCTACGAGGGTTCCAAACGTGCCCTGGTCTGAGAAGAGCCCGCAATAAACTCCGCTTTTTTTTTATTATCACCATCTCACAAATATTTGAAATTATATATATGTACTTATAATATAACATTACATAATCAGCCGCTGTAACAATTCATACCAATGCCTTGCTATCATTCAAATAATCCTTTACACT
The DNA here is from genome assembly GCA_964035005.1 of Erebia palarica. Lineage (NCBI taxonomy): Eukaryota > Metazoa > Arthropoda > Insecta > Lepidoptera > Nymphalidae > Erebia > Erebia palarica. The sequence goes on along the minus strand of OZ035993.1, from coordinate 21,727,981 downwards.
GTAATAGGACTTTTCTATTAGTTTAGTTTACGTTTTACATTAGTAGGTACTTATTATTCGGTTTAAGGTCAGTGTGTCACCCACCAGTAATTCTATTGTACGACTCATTGTACAAGATAATTAAAGACGAGAATTCTCAAGAAAAATATATACAGCCGGTTTCTGAATTGAGAATTTCATGTTGAGTCGGTCTCAAAGACTTCTTAAGTGTGTCTTAAGAACGACTTAGGCAAATTATTGTTTCTGAATTGATATTGCGTAAGGTTTGAGAATTGGAGCTTGCAAACTTTCAAATTTGACAGTTTCGAAACTTAAATCTCTGCTTAACAGCAAAATTGCGTTTCAGAGCGCATTTGGCAGTGCTCAAAGCTCTCCTTTCTCAGAGTTGACAACGTAATAGATGAGTGACGGATTTCAGCTACTTAAACTTTACTCTCGTTTGAACCTTTGTAAAAAAATCCATTTTTTGCACAATGTCCAGTGAAGATTCTTGCCTGTACAAAGACAACCACACAGGAGACAAGTTATCAGAAATCGCCCATTGTTTCTTTCAACAACAAACAATTTAACGACCGATTCCGCTTTTCGAAGGAATCTGTAACATTTGTTTTTGGCAAAATAAAGACCAAATTACCCGCAAGAATCCAAAGGTGCGACTGCATTCCGCCAATGTTACAACTTCTAATAGCATTGCGGTATTACGCAACTGGCAGTTTCCAGGCCGTCGTAGGAGACACGGCGAACGTAAGCAAAGCAACTGTGTGTCGGGTAACCGATAGAGTATCCAGTGCTATAGCGATGCTAAGGGCACAATACGTGCAAATGCCTTCTGCTCAAGAACGATCAACAGTGGCTGCAGGATTTTATGCGATAGCAGGATTCCCTACAGTAATTGGTGGTGGTCTCGGTGGCAACAGGGCAGAATTGTTTAGAAATAGAAAAGATAACTTTTCAATAAATATCCAAGCCATATGTGACGCTAATTTGAAAATAAGAAGTATCATCGCCCGTTGGCCATGTTTTGTCCATGATACAACAATTTGGAATGATTCTCCACTTGCTGCTCAGTTTGAAGATGGAAGATTTGGGTCATATCTAATTTTAGGAGACAGTGGATACCCATGTCTAAGGTACATCATGACGCTATTTTTAAATCCTACCACTTCAGCACAAGAAGCATATAACAGAGCACAGATTACTACTAGAAATACAATTGAGAGATGCTTTGGAGTTCTGAAGAGGCGTTTCCCCTGTCTTCATTCCGGGATGCAGCTTAAATTAGGCAAGGTGTACAAGGTTATTGTAGCATGTGTAGTTTTACATAACATGGCCCCAGATCTTGATGATTTTGTTGTAAAGATGTACTTGTTGAAGAGCAAAATGATGTTCTACCTTTGTCCCAAGCTCAACAAGCACAAAATTTAGCTGTAAGATCAGCATTAGTAGAAACTTATTTTACTAATGCATACGGTTAATACCCTTCAGGTAATTATATTTTGTAGTGGAAAATATAATAAAATTAGTAATTTATTTGTGAGAATAAAAAAACCCGGCTGAGTGTGTTTTGGGCTCTTTCAGATCAGGGTGCGTTTGGAACCCTCTTTAGTTTTAAGATACCGTGATTGATTTTATACTAATACTGATGATGCCCGTGACTTCGTCTGCGTGGATTAAAGTTCCTTGATTCCCGCGGGAACTCTTAAATTTTCCAGGATAAAAAGTAACCTATGTCCTTACCCCGGATACAACCTATGCCTGTACCAAATTTCATCAAAATCGGTTGAACATATGGGCCGTGAAAGCATAGCAGACGGACAGACAGACACACTTTCGCATTTATAATATTAAGTTTGGATATTAGTATTTGTATATATGGTTTATAAATACGAAAGATGGATGTATGGATGGAAGGATGCTTGTTTGTTACTCTATCACGCCAAAAAAGTTGAATGGATCTGGATGAAATTTTCTGGATGAAACTGCCTCGTTGGTCTAGCGGTTAGCGTAGTCGACTGCAGATCACGAGGTCCTGGGTTCGATTCCCGGTTGGGCATAAAAATTGTTAGGTATTGGGTTTTCAATTATGAAATTCTTAGTGCCAGCCCGGAGTTGGAAGTTGGCGGTGTTTCACCCCCGTGCCTCGGAGAGTCAACATGATAATAGTCGTTAAAGCCCGCCAACCCGCATTGGAGCAGCGTGGTGGGTCTAAGCTCCTAATTCCCTCTCTCCTATGAGAGTGGAGACCTGTGCCCAGCAGTGGGACGTTAATAGGCTGAAGTGGTGGATGAAATTTGGTAAAGAGATTATTGTCTATAATAACAGATAGGCTTAAAATTTCGGACAGTAATATGAGTACGTGTGCCTAATTTAATAAAGAAATATTGAATAGAAATAAAAGTTTTGTTTTTGAAATGTTTTTTTATTAAAAAAATAACAAATTTAAAAATTTCTTTAGAGGGTCATTAAAACTTATAAATAATAGGATCACGAAATTAAATTTCAAGTATCTAATGCATCCAAAATTAGGATTAGAATATCGAAATAAATGTACTTCACATTAATTTTCTCTCCACCTTTCTTAACTGCATTTTTAATATTTGCATCTGAATTTCATGCCTTTTCTGCTCATTTCTAAATTTTAAAATTTCATTCTTTTTTTTAAGCATCTCTGCAGATTTTTTATGCATACATTGCCTTCATTCTTCTTTGTTTTTTTTTGCCTTCAGTCTGGAACGCAGCTCATTTGAAAAGTAACTTTTTGGTTCTGGCACTGTATTCGTTTGTGAATGCACTGGATCTTCCACGATTCTTTCTTATGTCTTCTATAAAAAAATGTTACATTACACAATAAATACCAAATTTAAAATTAAGGTTTAAATGTTAATTAAATGGCCAGAGCTAATTCCAAGTAAGTGCCATCCTATACTATGGAGTATGTACAAAATTTTAGATTTGTATGCATAAACGTTTTGCAGATTAGTTCATATAGCACTGAAAATTGAAACTGACAGACAGATAAACTACTGAGGCTGAGCAATTGGGTCTTGTTGGCAACCTTTGGGTACAGAGTCCTAAAAAAACTAATAATGTGGCTTATTTTTCATCACACAATATAAATTTAGGTAGGTGGTTTTCAAGTCAGAATATATGCTAAACAGTACCTACAAGTAAGAAGTGCTTACTAAATTATTCAGCTGCTTCATCGAAAGGATTCTCATCAGGAAATCTTTAATCGAATTTTCATCAAAAATAAATGCCTGAAAAGATTTTTTTTACTTAATACTATTGTACACAGAATATAATATAGTATAATACTAGATACAAGATGATGCCCGCGACTCCGTCCGCGTGGATAAGGTTCTTTGATTCCCGCGGAAATTCTTAAATTTTCCGGGATAAAAAGTAGCCTATGACCTTCCCCGGGATATAACCTATCCCTGTACAAAATTTTATCAAAATCGGTTGAACAAATGGGCCGTGAAAGCGTAGCAGACAGACAGACAGACACTTTACTAGTATGGATATTAGTATGGATTACTAAGTAGAAATTAAAAAATGACATTATCACATTATCACCAGATGTTGTGGCGATAAGTGAAGATTCACTTATCAGCTCATCTTCGCTTTGGTCCTGAAATAATAAATTATGTAAATGACTAATTAATACTAAAAAAACACGCGGGGACACGAAATACCTCAATCCACGCGGACAAAGCCGCGGGCATCAGCTAGTATAATATAAAACACATAAATATGCCTGTTATTCAAAGAAAATATTGACATTATTCTAAGTTGTGAAAGTTGTGAAGTTTATCTTGTGAAACATAAAAAACTTAAGTCTTAACTTAAGTCTAGAGCAAAGCTTAGCTGATTTTTGCTTGAATGCCTAATTCAGAAACCGGCCGATAGTGTACCTAGAGTTACACTGACATTGACAGATTACATCTATGGTCAGACTACCTCTACAGCACATTTCTACATCTCATCAATTATGATTGGAAAAGTTCAAAATCAAAAGTTTTTAGTGAAACATTGAAAACAAGCACGGTAAACAGTCGATATCACTAAAACCACTGTATACAATGAGTACAAATCACAATGACTGACAGCTTGAACTGACGACTTCAAATACGTTTCTTCTTCTTTTCTGTCAATGACGTTTCGTTGCACAAAATGTATGAATACGAAGGTAAGGTTTTAATGCAACTATATTATTATTCATTATTATTTACATTAAAATAATAATTATGTGTCATTTTCAATAGTTAAGGAGTTACTACCACCGCTTAAAGCAGTATTGTTTCAAACTAACGGTTGAATGTCACGTACTTTGACGTCCTTAAAATAATGATTATAACACTACAACATAAACGTCAACAATATTAAAATAATACGGCTTTAAGCAATGGTAGCATGCCTCGTGTCAGAGTTTTGATCTATCCTTTGATCATAAAAATGACGATTTTTGTACGTTTATATCTAAATAACCATTTGAGGTGTGCTTATGAAATTTGGAGCACATATGTATCTCACGGGTCTCAATATATGCGCCAAATTTGACATGTTTATGTGAAATAGTTTTTGAGTTATGAGGGGGTCAAAAGTGGCTCCAAATGGTTCGTGTAATATTACACACGGTGCTGCTCGCCAGTTTTTTTGAACTTTGGCTGGACACGCTTCCGCGTGTCTTCATATAGCGTGTTAAATAATAAGTACTCGTATATGTTTCTTAGTATATTATATTCACAAGTCCTCAGCTTTATTTTTATTCAAAAATTTATATGGAATCATACTAAAATCTACATGAATATTTACAATAAATAAAATAATTACAAAAATAAAACCTACTACAAAAAATATCTTTTTATTTTTACGAAAAATACACCGTACGATCATTCATTCATTCTTTAATAGTCCCAAATATATGAATGAATCCAGAGATTCAAGTCGAATGAGGCACGCAATTTCGCTGTAGAACATTATTGTCTAACGGAAATAAGAAATAAATAACATAAATATGCCCAAAAGGTTTAGAAATATGACTCTACCAGCATTTGTTCGTGTAAGTGGCTTTTACCCGTATTTTCCTGTCCCCATATCCCATCGATCACAAAAAGGTTCCGCGTGTGTAAGGCGACCCTTTAGGCATGTTTTCCCTTTGATATGTCTTTTGTAGTATTTACACGAGGACGTATCTGTCCTAGTTCATGATAGCCTGGTAGATACGAACTACGATTCGTAAATCGTTAAACATAGATTCGATTCCTGGCTATCCACCAGACATCTAGACTTCTTAGAGCCTTCAAACGATTAAAGTTCTCGGGTTCGATCTCAAGCTGTATCGGTTTTCATCTCTACTAGAGCGAGTCATGAGTCGCCGTAGAACAGTCTAATTCTAGTAATGTGTTAAGATTCGTTGATCGTTAAACATAGATGTCGCAGGTTCGAATCTCATTTTTTTCATAAAGAATAGCGAATTTAACGAAGACACCATGTCCAACGACACCATAGGTCTTGTTTATTTGATATACCATCATCTGTTATAGTTTCTGATATCCTGGTAGGCACTCAAAATATATAGATAGGTACTATTAATAAGAGTCGCAGAGTGGTGAGTTAGATCAAAGTCAGAGGTCCCAGATTCAATCTTCCAGTTTAGACTATTTCAGAACACGTGATCTTGACTTTGAAATACGGCCTTTACGGCATTTAAAAGTTTAAAATGGTCCAAAGCAACTTCGTATCGTGACTAGTAATGTTTTTAGGGTTCCGTACCCAAAGAGTGCCAACGGGACTCTATTACTAAGCGTCCGCTGTCCGTCTGTCCGACCGTCCGTCAGCGGGCTTTATCTTATAATCTGTAATAGGAAGACAATTAAAATTTACACTAAGAGTGTATTTATATTTTCGCCATTAAACAATTAATAATAATAGAATAAAATAAAAAGTAAAGGAGGATACTCCATATCTTGATTTTATGAGTTGAGTTTCTTTTACGAAAATATTTAAAAGATACGGAACCCTTCGTATGCGAGTCCGACTCTCACTTGGCAGGCTTTTTTATATAAAAAATATGACCTTGTGACCCATTTCGCCTCGGTTTCCCATTTAATTTTTATTTATAGCGCAATAATACCGATGTCCCGAACCAAACTCCGCCATTTTGGCGTAAAACAACGCCTTCCTTCCCAAGTCATACATTATCCACTCAAAAACAAGTGTCTTTCGCTGTTCCTGGCCTTTTATGGATAATAATTTCGCCTAATGCAAAAGCTTTTTCTACATAATCCACGATGCTTAGGTATAAAAACGACTTTCTATGCTGTAGGTGTGTACATGTATGCAGGTATAAACCAATTATTTTCTATGTATTTAACTTTCTATATAGGTGATTACTACCATCATTATATTATACTAAGGCAGATTTTTCTTTTTAAGTAGTCCTTCTGAAGGTTTTTTTTTATTCCGCAACAAGTTAGCCCCTGACCGCGGTCTCACCTGATGGTAAGTGATGATGCAGTCTAAGATAGTGGCGAGCTAAACTGTTAGGCCCGTTTGTAGAAACGCCGGGTTATCCCTTTAACCTAGAGTTTGCTGATACTTTGACATTTTTATAAAGCTGTAAAAATTTCAAATTTATTCCTCGAAAAATATTTATGTATGCCCGTATCTCTTATATATAAATTTCTCGTGTCACAATGTTAGTAACGTTAAGTACAAAGTATACTTGCCGCTATTAGCCGCACTGCGGCCCTTTTCTGTAGTGGGGCTAGACCTTTAAACGTAACCGCGCCTCTGCAAGCGCGCCTTTGGGGGTATGGGAGTTAAATTAAACCAATACCCCTAATCGGTTTTCTAAACGGTATCGTGTTGGAACGCTAAATCCCTCAGCGCCACGTCTTTGTCGGTAGGGTGGTAATAAGCTATGGCCGAAGCTTCCCACCAGACCAGACCAGAGAAAATTCAGAAATTATAATTCCCATATTGACCCTGTTCATAGAATAGATTAAAGTAATCTTTCTTGTCAAAATTCGTATTTCACAAAATGTATTTAAAACTTTGTGTACCAAGCAAACTAAACTTGGATATTTTAACAAAATTAGAATTGGAAAGTCCCAGTTAAAATGAAACTTTGGGTACAGACTCGCTCCTGAATTAATTAATTCAAGGTTCACGAATTTAGATTTTAGATTGATAACATTTTTGATTCAGAATATTGATATACAAAATGCAAAGATTTACTAAGAAAATTCGAAAATTATAAATGCAATTTGGACATTTATAATTTTCGAATTGCCCTGCAGGGTCGAAATCCCTGCGCCACTGATAGTTTAGTGTAGTTTGTAAAAACATTAGGTATAGGTACAAGACATACTCATAATATCAACACAGTTTTTTTAATACAGGTTATAACAGACAGACCTTTGCAATAAAATATCAGATTTTTATGCCATTAGAAAAAAATTAAAGTCCAGCATTTGTCAAGCCGAGGCTATTAAACTACTGATGAATTTCTAAATGACAAATTTGCATGGGAGAAATTGGCTTCGCATTCGGCAGCCCGCAAGTCAGTGATTTTCTTGTTACATTACGTATTGTTGGCGTTTATGAATAATAAGAGCTCATTTGACTTTAAATTGGATTCAAGAAATTTAATATCACGACAAGAACGTCATCATACTAAATGTGTCTTCTACAAATAAGATCGTTTGGCGGTATTTGTGTGATTGTATGATTCGTGTGATTGATCGTGAGTGTGATGAATATGATTTGTGTGATTATGATGATGATGATGATGATGATGTTTGTGTGATATTTTATCTGTTAGTGAAAGTGTAATCATGATTGTCGCCAGTAATTGTGATTGGTATTCCGGGTTAACTAAACCGCGCTACAAATATTAAACACATAAAATAACTGAACGTGGAATTATACAATATGAAGCAAATACTGTGCGTATTATTTCTACGAGTATCCTGCCTACGTGCAACAGTATGTATTGTGTATTAACTAAATATTACAGTTTCTTTTTTAAAATTAAGTTTTTTTGCGGTAGAACCTGTTTTCCGAACCGGTGGTAGAGTCACGACATTTCAAAAGTGGCACAAGTGGTCTACGTGAAACAAATCATTTCATTTCATTCATCTAAAAGTACATACCTTTGGTTGTTGATAGTGTATCGGTGGTGGGAAACTTAATTTTCGCTCGCGCAGCCATCTCACCGCAGACTGCGGTATGCGACATTGGAGTACTATTTGTTTTTGAGCTTATACCATCTGATTACTGATATAGCTGTCACGACCTCGCTGTGACCTTTATATTGCGCAAGATGACGACCCCCAATAATAAATCAACGTTTGTTTTAACATAACTCACCGGATTGGCTCTTATCAGGGCGCGTTTGGAACCCTGTAGCTTTATTTTTAAGACACTGAATTGATTATCTCCATCATGTTTTATACTTATTGGTTGTCAAGAAGTGTGCAGTGTTCCTAATTTGAATAAATAAACATCGAATTGAATCGAACATAACCTTGATAGCTACCAATTAATATAGTCCAAAAACTTATTTGACCTGGTGACAGCGTCGCTATTAGATGTGAAAAATAAAATAAAAAAACAGGCATAAAATTTTGTTTTAATTTTGGCCACCGGGTCAGATTAGTTTGACGGACTATACATAAGTCAGTTCAATCAAAAATAAACAGTACAATAATAACAAAAGTGAGCTATAAACTATATCTTGCAATATTCACCACACCACATAATTCCAAATTATTCTCAACACATACGTTTCACTTCGACATTGGAGCATCTTCAGGAGATGTTGACTTAACAATGTTGAATTTTGTTGTTGTTTTGAGTACACAGTACCCACATAGATTTACCTACTGTGGTGGAATACAGCGAATTAAATTTCAAGTTCTTTCACTATCATGGACTTCCGCAAAGTAACGCCTGCTTCTATCCAATATTATCCTTCCGTTAATCCAGGTATTTTCAGCCACGAACCTACAAATTATGGTACCAGCTTCCATTTCCTGTGTTCCCTCATGGTAACATTATGGGGTCTCTTCAAAGGGCGGATACACAAATTTCTCAAAAACCGGCATTTCCTCTGGTGCTGCAAATGAGCGGCGGTGACCACTTAACATCAGGTAACACCCGCCTACTCGTTTGCTCGCTATATATATATATATATATATATATATATATAAACATAAATGCGACAGATTCATGTCAGTTACCTTCTCCATCTTTAAATTAAGGCGAGTTCTCGTGGGAATTTAAAGTATTCCACGCGGACGAAGTCACGGGCACCGGCTAGTCCGCAATAAATTTCTCTAAGTACAACATTTATCATACACCGAATCGCTTATTCTATTTACATCACTACCCTGAATCCCCTTAACACGTCCATTGACATACAAAACCTAAGATATTCTGCCCTTGTAAGAATAAAGATGTCAAATAAAGATATGTAGTCCAATTGCACAAAAGTCGCTAGAGAGTCCCACGAAGGAAAAAAGGAAAGAACACATTAAAAAAAAATTGCGCTAAAGACCTTTAGCGCTCGAATAAACTTCCACGTGTTAGTTTTTGATTGATTACTACAGGTTTTACGAGTGGCCGTTATTAGGAAAAAAAATGGCGAAATTATATGCAGGTCGGGCTCCATACAAAAATATACCCTACTGATCTATCTTTTGTATTCCTCATTGCCGAGGGGGGGTGATCCTTTTATATTAAATAAGTGGTGTCTAGAGTTATTTTCTTGGGATAATAAGTGATTATTATTGTTTACTAGATGATGTGATGTGTGTGTGTGATGTTGAGGTTACCTCTATAGCAAACATCAAAATCGGTTGAAAAGACATACAAACAGATTAACTGCCATTAGAGCGTAGCAGACACACAAACTTTTGCATTTATAATATTCGTGTGGATGCCCTTTATTTATTACAGGAAACACGTGGTACATTTCAGCGTACAAACTGCATGTAGGTTAGTATTTAAAGGACTTTTGTGATGCTTATCTTTGAATTTTCATATCTGTGGTCTAGCGTCATATCTTGACGAGTGGGTCCCAAGGGAGGAGTTCCTTCACACATTTTCACAATGTTTTCACACCTGTGGTCGGTTTTTGCTAACCCGGAAACTATTTGATAGAAAAAGCGAATTTTCCTTTCCTTTGCTGTATTTCAATAGAACACAGTTGTTATTGGGATGACAAAGCGAGGAGAACTGGTCTCGAAAAATAGCACCTCATGAAAAAGTGTGCCTCTAGTATTTTTGCCTGGTGGGAGGCTTCGGCCGTTGCTAGTTATTACCCTACCGGCAAAGACGTGCCGCCAAGCGATTTAGCGTTCCGGTATGAACCGAGTAGGGGTACGGGTTTAAATAACTACCATGACCCAAACAGATTAGCCCGCTATTAGATTACATCATCAGCTGGTACCTGTATGTATATTTTTTAAATTAGTGTTGAATCCCACCCCACTCACAAATTTCACAAATTAGTATTTCTTTGTTAGTTTTTTTTAAATGAAAAAGTATAAATGGAGAGAGACAGCGTACCTGTATGTAATTTTTTATATTCGTGTTAAGTTTAAATAATGTCACTCACAAATTTCACAAATTAGTAACTTTTCGTTCGTTTTATAATGATAAAGTCGTAAATATGTGCTATATAGTATAGACAACGGGGAGGTTCGTTGTATGGCGACCCCCGCATTAATCGTCAGTCATTGAAACTTGGCAGGATTGTAGTATGGCATGAACCAAAACTTCATGAATATGAAAAAATCCATTCGGAAGTTAGGTATTCATACTTCAAACTTAATTTTTATGACTGAGCATGTTCTCTATTTCTTTTTAACATAATAGTAAGTAGTATATTTACACTCAAAACCGAAGTTTAAAATGAAATAATCATGCAGAACATCTTTAAAAGGTCATCATAGTGATAAGGCTGCCTTTACACCGTAACAAGTTTTAAATTCTATCACGATTCGTTTTACCTCTGTTCTGTTATATGTTTGTGTGTAATAGTGTTTTTACTTACTTACTTACATACTATATTTAAACCGATTTTATTATGAAACCTAAACTGCGTTTTCGCGATAATGTACCTTCCTGCTTTGACAATTGGGTATAGCATAAAAAACCTTACTTCCCTTCTAATTTTTTATTGGATATTTATAATATACGTTTAACTCATGACACTTTATCATACTGTAAAGTTTCGTCGCCTGAGGAATTATTGTTGGGGTCAACTAGCTTTTGCCTAGACTATTAAGAGTGTCGAACGACACCACACGATTAGTTATTATATTGGTATTCCAATTCGTTTATAAATTGGATTTGGACATCGCTTTCAAATCATGAAGATCATCCGCAGACTGCTGGTAGAGATCACTACTAAGCGATAAGGCCGCCTTTTGTAATCTACTTCCTTCTTAGTATCTTCTGTGTATTTGTGTTCTTTACATTTTTGTATTGTGGTGTACAAATAAAGAGTATAGGTATAAAGAGAATAGGTTTTATTAATCTGACGAAGACTCGAGCACCATCTTATTTACTTTACTATTATACTCATGTTAACATGAAAACTTAACTTAGATGAAAATCCAAACTTTGATCTAGTTTACCTAAGGTTTCTGAATTTCTAACAACTCGTATTCAGAACTTTAGAGTCTAGTTATATCAAGGTATTCTCAAAAGTTTCCTAAGTTTCAAGTTACTCGCGCATCTCAATCAAACGTATTAGGAGCAATGCACACCAGCAGAGTACCACAGAACAGCAACAAACCATCAGCATTGGCATCCTTATGTGGTAGACAAGTCCAGTCTTCTCGAACGAAACGGTTCTACTCTACGTTCCTGTTTCGAACCGCCAGGATGTGGTAAGCCCTTCCAGCGCATGTATTCCCTGCCGCGTATAACTTAAGTACCTTCAAGGCAAGAGTGAATAGGCATCTTCTAGGCAAGATTCAACCTAGATCTCATCATTGCCTTGTAATATGCATGATTGTCGTCAAGCGCAAGCCTATCTCGCAAAAAAAAGAGTAAAGAAAAGCCGACGGTTTGGAAAAAGCTTGAATTAACATGTTCGTGTGTGGCTACGCACACATTTAACACATCTCATTCTATTTCAGTTCAGATCATTCAGATCATTTCTATCCCTATCTAAAATTATTGAGTTCGCGCGGGAACCGAAAAACCTCAATCCACGCGAACGAAGTCGCGAGCATCAGCTTGTAATATTATTATAGGAAATATTTACAGGAATTCCCCCAAGTAAAGCCAGGGCGGGCTTGTGCTTAATATAATTTATAGCTGAAGGCACTTTCTTGTTTGCAGGTCACGTATAAGCTCGGATCTGAAATCTAGGGATTATGTCCGTACTTGAAATTATAGTCTTAGATTGTGGAACCAGTTTCCATTCCAAGTACTTTTTATCCCGGTAAATTAAGGAATTCCCAAGGAAAGTAAAAGAAAACATATTCCACGCGGACGAAGTCGCGCGCATCAGCAAGTAACTTAAAAATAAGATTTCATCCCAAAAATAAGAGAAACCAAAATAAAGAAACTCTTTTTCCTTATCAAAGTTAACACAAATCACAATTTCTAATGTAATCGTGTGGAGTAACCATAAATATGTCAACCAACGATTCATAAGGTATGAGGGTAGCTTTCCAAGTTTGTTCGAAATAGCGACGTTTCCAATTCATTGTGTAATGTATACATAATAATTGTAATAATTAATTTATTTAATGTTTTCTATTTGTGTTGCTGTAGAACTAACTAACTAAATCAGACAGAATGCTGGCAAATGTGAGACAAGTTCTCCAGTTGTGTGTAGTCTCCTTAAACACGACACTGGCCAAATATTTATGCCCAGTGCACGAGTAAAGCCATTCACATAAGAAGTCCAGTGAAGTGAAGATGTTTTACTTGATTTGTCTTCGTTCCGGATACATTCCACTTAATAAAGGGTACGCATATGAAGAAAGTTTTATGAGCTAACTAGCGAATGCTCGCGATTTTGTTCGCGTGGCATAAGTTTTTTTCAATTCCCACAGGCACTCCTTTATTTTCCGGTTTAAAAAGTCTCTAGCCTATGTCACTAACCATGTCCTCAATTATACCCATGCAAAAAATCAAAATCAAAACTACGAAACACGTATATCTTCATTTTCAACCCGCATCTCATACAATTTTCATGGCTACAACTTGAGAAATGAAGGACTTTCATGCCAATTTTCATCCCCTATTTCACCCCTTCGGGGTTGGAATTTTTAAAAACTGTGAAACACGTATTTCTTCATTTTCTTTACCGGTAGCTTATATACCCAGTTTCATGGATATAACTTAAGAAATGACGGACTTTCATACAAACTTTCACCCCCTATTTCGGGTAAAATTCCACCCCTGAGGAGCATTTTGGAAAATCCTTCCTTAGTGAGTGCCTCCGTTACCTCCTTTACAATCGATTTGCATATAATATACGCCCGGGGTATGAAAATTTATGGGAGTAAAATCAAGTTTTCCCCGTTACGTTATTGACTTTATGTTAGTATATAATGTATTTTGATGAATATAAATTATATAATTAATATAAATAAATGAATCAAGTGTTGGAGAACAATCCAGAAGTAGGTATTAATAAAACACTTTTAATATATTTGTACTCTAACCACGAGAGATTTAATGTAATTAGTTAATTTATAAAACTCAGTTAAACAATACTACAGTATCAAATCATTTGACCAGGCTGCAGTTGCTACCGCAGGCTCGTAAACAAGGTAACGATCTCAAACACTGAAGGTATTCAATAATCGTTGGAGTCTCGGTGGAGACTGCTTTACCGATGGTAAAACATTCGTATTTATACAAGTTAAGGCGTTGGGAACGAACCGAGTGAAATACATCGAATGAGTAATATCAGTACAATCGAACCTTCATCAATAAATTAATTAACAATCTTTTAACTTTTGTAACAATTCAATTCAACTTTAAACGCAAAGCTGACAGTTCGGCCGTCCTGAGAACAACACGTCCTCGTGTTTAATAATAATTATGTACTTTTCAAAATCTGAAACACTTTATGAACTTTTAACAACAACATATTTAAAACATCTAAGGTTACAGCCACTAATCTCAAAAACTTATTATCACGTTTAATACGAATACTTTCACAACTGCGAATCTACCACTGGTTCGGAATGCCACGTCCTAGCGAGAAGAACCAGCAAGAAACTCGGTGGCGTCTAACATCGAAAATAATTTTGCTAGTGTTGACGCCGCAACCGTTGAACAATGAAGGTACCGTTACTCGGAAAAATACAAAATGGCGGTCGTCAACATGTTTGTTCAATCAAATAATAAATATGACAATTCGTTAATATTACTACGATAATAAAGTAAATTGTGTTAGGCACTTAATAATTATCAGATATCCGCTAACCGATTCGGCCATCCGTTATTAAATGTGTCCTCACATCCATGTAACGTTTTAAATTATTTTTCATAAAAACAAAAAAAAATATGTAACGACAATTACAACAACATAGGACACCTTTTTCCCGTAAATGTAACGATAATAATAATAAGCTTATATTAATAATTAGCTTTACATAGTATTATTTTGCTGACGCCTTTGTCTTGTACACAATAATAAGGGACACCTTTTTTCACAGAAACAAATAAAACCATTAGCCTTATCAATCTCTGTGCCTTCGAGACACCTTTATCATCTAAGCAAGGACACCTTTGTCCAACAGAGACAAATAAAACCAATAAGTCTTTTGTGACAACCTTGTCATCTTATAGTAGTTTATTAGTTTTATTCATATTTGTGCCTTTGTGACACCTTTGTCATCCAAGCACGGACACCTTTGCCCAACAAAAATAAATAAAACCAATGACGCCTTTATAACGCCTTTGTGACACCTTTGTCATCTAAGTGATAATTCAGGACACCTTTGCCCAACAGAAATAAATAAAATTAGTAACGCTTCTCCGACACCTTTGCCCTGAAACATAATAAAAAAAACACAGTCTTCACATGACACCTTTGTCATATTAAGATAAATTAGGTTAATATATTATAACAGTCCGATTCCTCCTCACTCAGTATGTCCTGATAGTGTCGTGAAAAATGTAACCATGTCTTATGTATAATTAAGCTGTACGTTTGAATATTTTAACAGAAACACAGCACGGTTTAGGAGAAATAGGTCAGCTACTATTGCTATATTTCAGTTAAGAACCAATGACCAGTTAATACTGAGAAAACAAAGATTATTGCGTTTAAAATTTCACAAGAAAAATACCTATAAAAATTCAATAGGTCCTAATTTAATAATAAATTCGATCCTTTTGAGGTTAGGTTTTATATCTTAAAAATCAATTAGGTACTCGTAATACAATACGTATAATAGGTAATAGGCGCTTCCCCAAACGCTCCAAATAGGAGGCAGACGTCTTAATCACTAGGCAATCACCTTTCATATTAAACTTTAAGGTACAGTTTTATAAAAACAACATTTCATCAACATAACCTCTAACAACTATCATGAAGTTCTTAATATATAAAAAGCAGATTTTACGGATTTTGGACTATAGGAATCTAGATGTGACGTAATTCGCCCTGACTGGTGCTCAATGTTGCTCAATTACTGTATTTTGTAGTTTTATTTTATGTATGGCAGATTGCTGTATTTTACAGTTTCATGTTATCAAAATAAATAACAATCTCGTTCAAAATAGAAAAATAAATACTTTTTTATTTTTATAATTGATGAATCCTATTTAATCAGATAAATTCATAATTATATTGATTCTTGGTTATTGTCATCATGCCTATTCGTTTACTTTATGCAACCGCATAGTCGCTATTTTGTGCGAGTCAGGAGTAATGGACTTTAATGCTTGGACCAAAAACTAAAGTAAATCAAGACCATCTCTACCCTCATTATTGAGTGCAAGGATGTCACCTCCGGAATTCCGGATGTCGACCTCGTCGGTAGCACGGCACAGGGGCACACGCAACCGGTGGCCGCTCTGGCAACGCCCGCCGTCACGCGGCTGGCCGCGCCGGTGATGCCCGGAGCGCCCTCGAAGCACTGCTCGGAGCGAGAGAACGGGCTGTGCAGAGCCCGCCCAGGCGCAGCGTACGTCACATGAAACAAAATAAGAAGCCATGAATATTTCCGCTCGGTCTTTCTGATTATTGATGGGTCTGATTAGCAATTAATTCGTATTCCTGTATTACAGCCAGCGGTAAAAAAAAAAAAAAATAACTTATTTAAAATTACCCATTATTATTATATTATTTTTTCAATTATCAAAACTAATGTGCAGAAGGCAAAACAATATCAAGGCAACGTGATTCGCATCCCACTTCTGAACTGTTGGAGAACAATCCAGAAGTAGGTATTAATAAAACACTTTTAATATATTTGTACTCTAACCACGAGAGATTTAATGTAATTAGTTAATTTATAAAACTCAGTTAAACAATACTACAGTATCAAATCATTTGACCAGGCTGCAGTTGCTACCGCAGGCTCGTAAACAAGGTAACGATCTCAAACACTGAAGGTATTCAATAATCGTTGGAGTCTCGGTGGAGACTGCTTTACCGATGGTAAAACATTCGTATTTATACAAGTTAAGGCGTTGGGAACGAACCGAGTGAAATACATCGAATGAGTAATATCAGTACAATCGAACCTTCATCAATAAATTAATTAACAATCTTTTAACTTTTGTAACAATTCAATTCAACTTTAAACGCAAAGCTGACACAAGCATGCTTTAATTAATATAAAAATGCGTTCATTTACCTTCATTCACTAATTTGTATGTTTTATAATCGTTCGTAAAGAGTAAACTCCAGTCGTACGTCGGAGCTGACACACACAATTTTATGTATTTATTTATTCACTTTCTTACATTATCTTTACAGGGATTCCTAATAGGATAATGAAGTTATAATATAAATCTAGCTTAGCTTAAACAACAGCTTAAAACCTATATTAGTATGGATATAATCTTAGTATAGATTATAAATAAATAAAAATAATTTAACGAATTAAAAAATACGACTGCCTTGTCATATTATTTTTGGAGTTTACCTCCATAAAAAGCTATTTGCATAGCCTTTGGAATCTTATTCACATTTTTTTATTAAATGATATTTTTTTGTGAATCACTAAATATTGAAGTACTATACTTCAATATTTAGTGATTAGTAGATAGTTATATATTTTTGGAATCTACTCATCATTTTCTAGATGATGATTATATCTTATTTTCTTTTTTTATTATTATTATTTTATTATTTTATAATTTTTAATCTTATTTTCGAATTTATTTTTTCAATTTTGGTCTTTAATGCGGGACCCCCATCAATTTTTTAAAAATTTTACTAGCCTATGTCACCCGGAATAAGCTAGGAATTCTAACGATACCTCATTTATCAAAATCGGTTCAGGCGTATAGCAGTTATGATGGAATATATAAACTCACATACATACATACATACATGAACCTTGAAAACAATATACTCCTTTTTTCAGGCAGTCGTATAAAAAGATCGTCGTAATCCGTTATGCTATAATAGGATTTTCTGAGAAATTATATAGTACTTTCTCTTAATTTTCTGTTACGAAAATTCTGAAGAAAATTCATTAATTCCACGCGAATTATAACCTCTTTTTTAAACGCTTTTCAGAGTCGTATTCTTCGGGTCTCTATGAAAAACTAACGAATATCTTTCTCATTAAAAGCCCGTCTTAACTGGGGCGAGTTATGTTTGACTTTAACATTTACTGGGGCATCCCGCCCTACTGCCATCTCTAACTAATTAGTATTTCAATTAAAAAGTCTAGATGTTTTCCACTTCTTTTATTTATATAGATATGACTGCGATTTCATGATCTAGCGGCTGGTTCTGGTGAAAGATTACTAACTATTCAGTAATTACTCAGAACTCAGATAGTCAGTTTTTTTAATTGCAAGGACCAGGAGGCCAATTCTGTATAACAATCTATAAACTTAACTAAAATGACAGCTTTAAATCTAGTTCTGTCCCTTTCCGCAGGGAATATTATGAAAGGATTGGCAATATTTGTAACGATGTCATTTTAGTTTAGTTTAGAGATTGTGCACAACAGAATCAGTCCCCAGAGTAAAATGATTTCAGCGCAGTCGTATAACGCATCTAAATTCAACTGACTTCAACATCCGTTCCAAAATCAACTTGATTCGGTAAGAGAGACTTCCAGGCAGCCAGTCTCGAAAAGAAACCTGCAGAACGCCATACATAGAAAAACTCAAGTTTTGTTTTTATTGCGAGATAGGCTTGCGCTTGACGACTATCGTGCTTCGTCGTCTCAACCTAAAGACGTCCATTGCTGGACGTAGGTCTCCAGCATGGATCGCCACAGACCACGGTATTCTGCCGCCTGTTTCCAGTGGCTCCCAGCTGCACGCTTGAGATCGTCTGTTCACCTAGTGGGGGCAGAGAACGGTCTTGTACCGCCTGTGTCAGCTGCACGCTTGAGATCGTCCGTCCACCTAGTGGGGGCAGAGAACGGTCTTGTACCGCCTGTTTCAGCTGCACGCTTGAGATCGTCCGTCCACCTAGTGGGGGCTGAGAACGGTCTTGAACCGCCTGTTTCAGCTGCACGCTTGAGATCGTCCGTCCACCTAGTGGGGACAGAGAACGGTCTTGTACCGCCTGTTTCAGCTGCACGCTTGAGATCGTCCGTTCACCTAGTGGGGGCAGAGAACGGTCTTGTACCGCCTGTTTCAGCTGCAGGCTTGAGTTCGTCCGTCCCCCTAGTGGGGGCAGAGAACGGTCTTGTACCGCCTGTTTCAGCTGCACGCTTGATATCGTCCGTCCACCTAGTGGGGGGTCGTCCAACGCTGCGCTTCCCAGTGCGAGGCTGTGCAATCGTGCTTAGTGCAAAGCAGCAAGGTTAGAGCGCGCTTGCCTAGAGGATGGCTATTTACTCTTGATGTGAAGGTACGTATAGTTAAACGTGGCAGGAAACACGTGCGCTGGGAGGGTTTTCTACACCTTAGCATACCAATACTGTGCCTTAGCGGTTCTAAGAGTTCAAATGTTTATAACACCTTTTTTCAAAGTCAAAATGTTTCGTTAAAAAATTAGAAGGGTGATCGACGGACGATGAAAACTACTTAGGATCATTTTGGACCCAGCATGTATTAGCATACGGGTAGGATCTACTAGTGATCACCTCACTCAGTACCCTTGTCCTTGAGGGTATTATCTAAGGCCACGATTGTAAGTTGTTTACTCACATAAGTCGCTCACACGAGTAATGGTGGTGGCGATATACCGGAACACTATATCACTGGGCGTTATAAATGGTCTTATCTTTACAATCGAAGGAAATTCTGAGCATCGCTATTTCAATTCGAAATTGCATGGGAAAGGAAAATTGCACTTTAGAAATAGAATTTCAATATGTTTTTCCGACAGCGCCATAAAGTAGGAGACGCATTACGAAACGATCGTGCGAATGGGGCTGAGAACTTATTGTTTACTAGCTTTGCCCGCGGCTTCGCTTACGTTAAAGTTGAATTTTCAAAATTCTTTTTTTTTTTTTTTTGTCCACTACAAGGTAGCCCTTGACTGCGATTTCACCTGATAGTAAGTGATGATGCAGTCTAAGATGGTAGTGGGCTTACCTGTTAGTGTAACCGAAAGTGTGTCTGTAGGACAGTCCGTGCGTCTGTCCGTCTGCTACGCTTTCGTGGCCTATCTTTTCAACTGACTTTGTCGAAATTTAGTACAGAGGTTGGTTGAAATGAAAGAGTTCCCGCGGGAATCAAAAATCTTAACGCAAACGAGGTTGCGGGCATCATCTATTAAGAAATATAAAGCCAACTGAATAACATTATGTAAGATCACAAAATGTATAAATTCCGAAACCTATCTCACGTATACAATACTAGCGAATGCCCACGACTTCGTCTGCGTGCATTCGCTTGAAGTCTTTTGATTCCCGTGGGAACTCTTTAATTTTCCGGGATAAAAAGTAGCCTATGTGCTATTCCAGACTGTGGCGGATTTCAGCCAGGTCCGTTCAGCCGTTGGGGCGTGATTGAGTAACAAACATCCATACATCCATCCGAACTTTCACATTTATAATATTAGTATAGATAAGTTAAGATTCGGCAAAGCCATTAATTGCGTAAGCAATTCAATTATCACTCACTTCTAGAATTACGCTTACATAAGTTGGGTATGGGTATGGGTATAACTTTATTCATTCTGTGTTTGTATTTGTGTGATATACATACGTAACTCATCATAAATTATTAACAACTTACAGGATACCCGGTTATTTTTTCTATTTGTGTTTACCCATTAGAATCAGCTTGTTGTCAGTGTCTAGGTATATCTTGCAAAATAGCTCAGGCTTTTTATGCAAGCTTTGTATGGAAACCTCCACTCCAAAAATTGAAACTTTAATATAATATTAGGCCACGTGAATAACATGATGTAAGATCACAGGTAAATTCCGAAACCTATCTCGCGTCTCCTAAAAATATACAGCAAAGCCATCAGTGACCATAAAAACGTCAATATATCGTTAGGTTTATGGCTCCATATTTCAAGCGAGAGATGGTTCCATTTCAATAGAGCGAGTTCGAATATTATACAGGCATAGAAAGTACTTAACTTTTTTAGATTTACAAAAAAAATACGAAAATCTCAAACTCAAAATATATATGTTTATTCAAAATTGGTACCTATACAGTACACCTTCTGAACGTAACGTTTACAAATTACGAAAATGAGCAGCGATTCTGAGCAGACCGTAAAGTCCAACTCATTAAGCTTGCATTTAAGGACTGAAACAATAACCGAAATAAGGGGTTTCAACAATGTTTTTCGAAACTGTTATAAAACAGAAACACTTATAACGGAAACAGAAACGACACTGTAACCCAATCAATCTGTAAAAGCTTATTTCTGTTAATAAGTGTTTTATCTGTAAACCTATTATGTACATGCCCTAACAAACTGCACGCTGTGACAACGCGTTCTTCACCCTTCATTGGACTTTACACAGACAGACATAACATGGCCATGTTTTTCTTAAAACATTTGCAACGATCGGTGCTTTCACCTTAGGTTCAAATTTTAATACGCGTCAACAGTAAATTTAGCAACGTCGCTATTTTGGTTACACTTTAAAATACTTTCATTTCTGGTACATATTCGTTTCTGTTACAGAAATATAAGTTTTTCGGGTTAGCAGAATTTAAAACACATTCAACAGGGTTACAGCTTTAATTCTGTTACACTTTCATTCTGTAACACTTATATTTCTGTAAACTTTATGAATTTGTTTTTCAGTACCTGCTTGCATTTAAGAAGGATGCTGGTGTGACTTGTCGTCGAAAGATGGATCGCCTCTCCAACGAACGTAACCGGACGCCGGACAGATTTCGGTGCCTTAAGGTACCCGCATTTTATCCCGAAAACCCGGAGATCTGGTTTCTGTTACTGGATGGCCAATTCGCTAGATACGGTGTAACGGATGAAACGACAGGTTCGTAGCAGTTACCACGAACTTAGACGTCAAGGACATTATAACCCACCACTATTAACGTCCCACTGCTGGATACAGGCGTCCACTCTCATAGGAGAGAGGGAATTAGAGCTTAGATCCACCACGCTGCTCCAATGCGGGTCGGCGGGCTTTAACGACTATTATCATGTTAGTCCCAATAACCGGAACCGACGGTTAACATGCTCTCCGAGACACTGGGGTGGAACATGCAACATATAATACATTTTAATTTTATTATAATTAGAATTTATTACGTTTTAATATAGAAAATAAAATCGAAGAAAATTCATTCCCAATAAATATTTATGATTGTTTACGAACCCAACGTTGAATAGAACTTACTATGCTCTTGTTCTGAACCTAGCGGTTAAAGCTCTTTAGTGATATGTAAGTCAGCCACTGTCTTCATCTACGTAAGTATATATGTAGGTAGGTATAATGATACATTTAAAGTTGAAAGCAATTCATAAAATGAAATATCTATCCCGCTACCATACTGCTTGCAATAAAAATACTGGAGCATTCCAGATTAGAAAACGTTGAAATACATTGAGTTGTAGGTAATAGAGATGCAGACCTCCTACAGCCAATTATTATGATCCTTTTCTTAAATTATCAATAGCGGCCTACAGCACTTAGGTACACTGAGCACGGGTGTCCTTTCAGAGTGATTTGAATGCAGATTCAAAAGTGAGAACGGTAAAGGTCTTTTTTTTTAATGTTTCGCACTCAGTTATCCTCTGTCATGATGTCAGAGACCTTTTTAATGCGAGTTTTACTCTGAATTAAGTGCCACTCACGATGGTCGTAAAGTGGTGGTGTTTTTTTGTTAATGGTATTTATTTAAATAATATAACGGTATAGGCCATACAACATTATGAAGAGCTTTTGCATGGGACAACCAGAGTCATGGACATAGCTCAAAGAGGTCGCGAAGCTGAAGTGGCAATGTGCAAACAAACAAATGATTCATTAATTGATTGAATGGGCGGATCATATAGTTCGAAGAACCGATAGCCGTTGGGGTTCCAAAGTGTTAGAGTAAAAACGTCTCGCTGGCTGCGTGTGGAATTCAAGACAGACAACAAAAGCAGTTTGAAGCTAGGGTAGGCATTAGTTAGTCAGGTTACCTATTTACTGACTGTCATGTTTATTAAATTGAGCATTTAGGTATTTCCACTATGGTAAGCATTGTTTTTAAGTCTCTATCAACTGCACGTCACTGTACAAGATACCTATGTCCTTGAGCAGAGCACGTTTATCGGTTGACGATGATGACGATGAGGACATCTCCACCTCTAGTGAATGGCATCTCTATGCAGAAATACTTTCATTATTCTTATACTTTTACCTAGTTGGATTCTAGGGTTAGCTTTTCGATTTAAAGCGGTCATCTTGAAACCAAGAACACGATATTTGTTCAAATAGATATCTCTACTTTGACTTATACTTTACCTAAGTAACTTCGAGATTTAACCAGTACTTCTTTTCACTATAAGTTAGTCTGTGGCTGCGATCTCACCTGGTGGTAAGTGATGGTGCAGTTTATGATGGTAGGGGGCTTACCAGTAGGGGTTTGGCAGATATTATATTATGAATCCCATACTTACTGACCTCAATCGGTCTCTACACGGCAACGTACCGGAACGCGAAATCGCTTGGCACGTCTTTTCCGGTAAAGTGGTAAATAGTCACAGCCGAAGCATCCCACCAGACCAGACCAGAAAAAATTCAAATATTATAAATTTCCAAATTGAAGCTGCCGGGAATTGAACCCAGGACCTCCCACTATAAGACCACAGCGCTTACCACTGCGCCAGGGAGGTTTTCAAACTTGCTTTTTGCGGTTACTGTTAAAGCACACCAACCCTTGCGTGTCACTTATTTGCTTATAAAGATTAATGTTTTGCCTAAAAAAGGCCTATTGTACCTAAATGTACTTATGTATCTGCCTCGTTGGTCTAGTGGTGAGCATGTTCGACTGCAGCCGATGAGGTCCCGGGTTCGGGTACCGGGTCGGGCCATAATATTAAGTATTGGGTTTTTCTGACTGGTACTCCACCTTCGTACATCGGAGAGCACGTTAAGCCGTCGATCCCGGTTATTATCACAAACATGGTAATAGCCGTCAAAGCCCGCCAACCCACTTTGGAGCAGCGTGATGGGTCTAAGTTCTAATTCTCTCTCTCCCCTAAGAGTGGAGGGCTGTGCCCAGCAGTGGGACGTTAATGGGCTGTAGTAGCTATATATCGCGAAGGCATAGTATGTCTAATCTCTTTAAATGTTTCAGGAATTGCATGATACCTACTAGTGATATCATAGTTATATTTTGATATTTTGTTTAAATTATAATATATTAACGATATTGTTTTGATATTTTATACGCTGCGTTTGAGCATGTGGCTTTTTCCAATTATTTATTCAAAAGGCATTCTGAAAGATAATTTTGAAATGAAATATATCAGCCATTGGTTTTTGACAGTTTATTAAAGTTGTTGATAGAATATACCTTTATGCTGTGTCATCTATAGCAAGTGTAATAATAGTATTATGTGGTATGTATATAGGTAACCTACCCCAGCTTTGCTTGAGTATGACTTTGGGTTGTTACTTCAGAAAACTCTTTCTTAAATTTACATTACATGAAAATATTGTACGTTACAGAAAGAACCAAATACGAAATACGAGATGATGCCCCCGACTTCGGCCGCGTGGATTAAAGTTTTGATTCCCGGGGGAACTCCTTAACTTTCCGGGATAAAAAGTATGCCTATGTCGTTCCGCGGCATTTACCCACATGTATACATGTATTTCATCAAAATCGTTTAAAAAGATGGGCCTTTAAAGCGTAGCAAACAGACAGACACACTTTCGCATTTATAATATTAATATGGATGAAATATCTTGTTTCTAGATCCAGCTGCTATCTGTCTGTGGCGGTCTGTTTACTGGATAGATGACGCGAACATAAATGACGATAATGACGTTTAATGTAACTGTGATACCCGTCCCAAGTTAGCCCACTACCACCTTAAACTACATCATGGCATATTACCTACTACCATCCAGGTGAGATATCAGTCAAGAGTTAACTTGTACAAAATAAAATAAAAATTAGGTCAAGTTGTTGATTTTCAGGGTATATTAAGGCCGCAAACCGCGAAATAAATGGACATGAAATCCTAAACACAGGCAACTAATTAGGGGGGTGTTGGGCCAGGTAACCTCCTAGTGTGCTCGGGCACTGCTAGTCCCTTTGGATACGTCCGGAGGGAAGGGCAGTGCTTGGGCCGGTGCACCCCGGTAACATGGTTAATAATTTCTCTTTATGGGATATTGTTAGCCATGGCTAATAACCTGGCGGGGGGGGAGGGGGAGGTTCTCCGCGTGTCCCTCTGATCAGCTGAGGGCACAGTGGAGGAACCCAGGGGGGTGGGAAGGGCGAGCACGCCCAAGGGAGCGGGGGTTCGCTCGGGAGGGGGGAGCGGGGGAAACGCTCAGGTGGGGGAGCGGGGGAACGCTCAGGTGGAGGGAGGACCCTCTGGAGGGGAGGGCGTCCTCGGGCGAGCTCGGTGTGCACTCACCCTGCCTCCGAGCGGGCTGCGTGGGAACTAGTCTCACGCAGTCCTCGCCACCAACTCGGAAGCCCTTAGGAGTGTCGGACGTGGTCATGTCTCATGACCGACACTGGGACCGAGGGTCTTGGCTTGGTCGCCTGGACCGCGAGGAACAAACCTCTATAAAAAATGATCCAAATCCTAAGTTTTGGTGCGCGGCGAGAGGATGAATGGCTGATGGATTCGCTCTAACCTCAGAGGGCTTCAGTCTTTAGCGCACCCCCGTCCGGGTACCGGCTGACCTCCAGGACGTAGTAGGCTTATCCGGGTGCAGGGGGCACCACTCGGATGGACCGTTTTTCCCCCATACTCGTGGGACTAATATGGAAATTATAAAATCAAACCAAAAAAGTTCAGTGGAAGGGACGAGGAGAGAGGAGGAACAGAGAATGGGAGAGAAGTTTTGGAAGGAGAGGGGAGCGGACGTTGAGGCAGCAACCATGTCGGCAGATTCCAATGACTGCAGCCTAGTGTCAGTGGACAGCAGACCCAGTTCGGGGTCCGGGTCCTCACTGGCGAGAATGCCGGGAGTGAAACGGCCTCGCCTCAGCGAGGGAGAGGACGTATCTTCTGACGATGAGAGGTCGGTGACACCAATAGTCAGAGGGAGAGGGCGTCCGCCCACTCATGGTCAATACGTTGGCACGGGCAAGGCTAGGCAGGCCCTTGCTCAGGAGAAGAGGGCTGAGGCGAAAGCCCAGGCCAAAGCAAAGGCGGAGGAAGATCTCCTTAAGGAGGCTGTCGTGGCGCGCTTTAGGTTTGACAGTCGTGTGCCGGTGACGGGGCAGCGGGTAGATGAGCAGACCGCTGCCCGGCTCCAGGAGAACGTACTTGAGGACTTGGACCTGATAGCAAAGGTGGCCACCAAGTCCTCAAATCTGAAGGGGACGTTTGTGCGCGACCTGAAGGACGCAGCGGCCTCCATTAAAGAGGCTGTCGCTGTTCTGGCGTCGCGCACAATATCGGACGAGACACGGCAGCTGCAGGCGGACAATGCCCGTCTGCAGGCTGAGATGGCCAGTCTCCGCAAAGAGATGGCCCAGATGAGGGATGATATGGAGAGGGCGCGGAGGCAGGCTTCCGCCCCTACTCCCCCGGGCAGGACCGAGGAGGCGCCATCTGGGTCACGGCCTCCTCCTCAAAAGGAAAGGGACGGGAGTGGACGCACGGGGGCCACCCCTGCTGCGCCCTCCGTTGAGGAGATCTGTCGGACAGTCATTATGCAGGTTGGCGGAATGTTGAACGCGCGCCTCGCCGCATTCGAGGACAGACTCCTCCCGGAGCGGAACACGAGGCCGCCTTTGGCCTCAGATAGGCGAAGAAACGGGCCCACGTATGCGGACGCGACGTCGAGGCCTGCCCCGGGACCCTCCGGGGGGACGGAAACGAGGGTACCCCCGTCGAGAACGGCGCCGGCCCAAAGCCCGCCTAGCGGCACGCCTCAGGGCCCAGCCCCAGCGGGGCCGGCACCGAGGCCACCCCGGACGCGGCCGGAGACGGAGGGCCCGCTTCCTTCCTCTTCTTCCCCACCTTCCGATACGAGGGGGGCGAGGAAAACGAAGAAGAAAAGGAAGAAGAAGAAAGGGAAGGGAGGGCAGGGTGGCCAGATGCCCGGTCCGCAAGAACGGTGGCAGCAACAACAGTCGCAGCCGTCGTCGGAGTGGACGAGGGTCGGTCCTGGGGGGCGTCCAGAGGAGAAGGGTCGCGCCCGCAAGCCCCGAAAGCCCCGGAAGCTTCGCACTCCTCAGTCGTCGGCGGTGGTCTTGACGCTGCTGCCGGCGGCAGAGGAAAGGGGCGCGACCTACGAAAAGGTCATCGCCGCCGCGAAGGCGAAGATCGACGCGGCGGATCTGGGCGCCCAGGGGGTCCGGTTCCGGAGAGCGGCAACGGGGGGCCGCATATTCGAGTTCCCCGGTGCCAGAGCCTCCAGTGCGGAGAAGGCGGACTCCCTAGCCAATAGGCTCAGGGAGGTCTTGGGTGACGAGGTCGTCCGAGTGACCCGACCTGTAAAATCAGTCGACTTGCGGGTGTCGGGCCTGGACGACTCCGTCACAAGCGCGGAGGTGGCGGCGGCGATCGCCAGGGCCGGGGAATGCCCCGTGGAGCAGGTGAAGGCCGGTGCGGTGGGGGTGAGGCGCGACGGGCTGGGCGCAGTGCTGGTGCGCTGCCCCGTCGCGGCCGCCAAAAAGATCGCGGCAGGAGGGCGCCTGACGGTGGGGTGGGTTTCCGCCCGGGTCGAGCTGCTGGACGACCTCCCGCTTATGTGCTACAGGTGCCTAGCACCGGGGCACGTGGGCACCCAATGCGCGGAGGGGGTCGACCGCAGCGGACTATGCTACCGCTGCGGCCAACCAGGCCACAAGGCCCGCGGTTGCACCGCGGCGCTTCGCTGCGTAGTCTGCGCGGCGGCCGGGCGGCCGTCAGAGCACCGGGCGGGTGGCAGGGCCTGCGTGCCCCCGCCTAAGGGGAAGAAGGGAGGAGGGAGCGGCGACAGGCCTTCCCCCGCATCCCAGCAAGCGGAGGCGCCGCGAGGGGCACAGGAGGAGGTTCCAATGGCTACGGACCAGTAATGGACCTGAACCTCCTCCAGGCGAACATCAACCACTGCGCCAGAGCTCAGGACCTTCTGTTCCAGAGCATGGCGGAGTGGTCGATCCACGTGACCGTGGTCGCCGAGCCCTACCGCGTCCCATCTGGGGACGATTGGGTGGGAGACAGGGACGGCGTGGTGGCGATGACGTCCCGGCCCGCGGTGGGTTCCCCGGTCTTCGTCGACGTGGTCCGAGGTCGGGGATATGTCTCTACCGTGGTGGGCGACATCCTGGTCGTCGGGGTGTACTTCTCGCCGAATCGGAGTCTCGCCGACTTCGAACAGTTCCTGGACGAAGTCGGCGTCCTGATCGGCAGGAGTCGCTCCGGCCGCGTGCTCGTCGCTGAAGACCTCAACGCTAAATCTGTGGCGTGGGGGTGTCCAGCGACGGACCCTCGGGGGCAGGAGCTGGTGGAGTGGGTGACGGCGACCGGCCTCACGGTCCTCAACCGAGGGTCGGTCCACACCTGCGTGCGGCGGCAGGGCGGCTCCGTCGTGGACGTCACCTTCGCCGATCCCGCCCTGGCGCGTCGCGTCCGGGGCTGGAGGGTGATGGAGGACGTGGAGACACTGGCGGACCACCGCTACATCAGGATCGCCGTCTCCGCGAGCGCGGCCTTCGCGAGTGTTGCGACTCGGCCCTCGCCTCCCGGTCCTCGTTGGTCTCTGAAACGTATGGACCGGGACTTCCTGGTCGAGGCCGCCCTCGTCGAGGCCTGGTTCTCTGCACCTCGAGAGGGCGGCTTGGGCGGAGTGGAAGCCGAAGCAGCGCGTCTCGGCGAGGCGATGACGAGCGTCTGCGACGGGGCGATGCCGAGGGTGCACTCCATCCCCTCGAGGCGAGCGGTGTATTGGTGGTCCGACGAGCTCACGCTGCTGCGCAGATCCTGCGTGGCGGCGAGACGCCAATACACCCGCTGCCGCCGGCGGAGGAGACGGGACCCGGCGGAGGAGGAGCGGCTCTACTCCCTCTACAGGGACGCCGTGCGAGCGCTGCGCGAGGCCATTGGTGCGGCCATGGACCTGGCGCACGAGGAGATGCTCGAGACTCTGGATGGGGATCCGTTCGGAAGGCCTTACAAGGCGGTCCGGAAGAAGCTCCGACCCGCGGCCCCTCCGATAACGTCGAGTCTCGAGCCCCTCGTAGTAGAGTCGGTGGTCGCGACCCTTTTCCCCGAAAGGGCCGACCGCGGAGCGCCTCGCATGGCGCCTCCTCCCGAGGAGAGAGTCCGGAGCTCAGCCGCGCCCCCGGTCGCGGAGGGAGAGTTGGCGGCGGCGGTGTTGCGTATGCGCGCGAAGAACACCGGGTCCCGACGGTATCCCTGGTCGCGCCTGGGCTCTTGCCCTGGGGCCGCTCGAGCCGTGGGTCCGGGCCTTGTTCGGTGCCTGCCTCGAGAGGGGCCAGTTTCCCGGGGCGTGGAAGAAGGGGAGGCTGGTCCTGATCGGGAAGCCCGGCCGCCCGGCCCATGAGCCGTCGTCGTACCGACCGATCGTGCTGCTGAACGAGGTGAGCAAGCTCTTCGAGCGTGTCGTCGCCGCTCGCCTCGTTCACCACCTGGAGAGTGTGGGGCCGGACCTCAGCGACAACCAGTACGGTTTCCGCAGGGGCAGGTCCACCGTAGATGCCATACTACGCGTGAGGGCCCTAGCGGAGAGTGCGGTGTCCCGGGGCGAGGTGTTGGTGGCGGTGTCGCTCGACATCGCGAACGCCTTCAACACCTTGCCCTGGAGCTGCATTCGGGAAGCGCTGAGGTACCACGAGGTTCCTCTGTACCTCGAGAGGATCGTGGCCGCCTACCTCTCCGGGCGATCGGTCGGGTATCCGACCAGCTCGGACTGGTCGGAGAGGACGATGTCGTGCGGTGTTCCACAGGGTTCGGTTCTCGGGCCCCTCCTGTGGAACGTCGGGTACGACTGGGTGCTGCGCGGGGCCTTGATGACGGGCGTCGACGTGATATGTTACGCCGACGATACCCTCGTCATGGCTCGCGGCAGCACCTTTCGGGAGGCTAGACGTAGGGCCACGGCTGGCGTGGCCCACGTCGTAGCGAGGATTCGGGCCCTGGGCCTGGAGGTGGCCTTGCACAAGTCCGAGGCCCTGTGCTTTCACGGGCCTCGGAGGGCGCCTCCCGCCCGGTCCGAGTTGGTGGTGGGTGGTGTGTCCATCGGCGTCGAGCGTACGATGAAGTACCTGGGACTCGTCCTCGACAGCCGGTAGACATTCGAGGAGCACTTCCGGCGTCTCGTCCCGAAGCTCGTGGGAGCAGCTGGAGCCCTGAGTCGGCTCCTGCCAAATCTGGGCGGACCGAGCTCGCGGTGTCGGCGCCTGTACACGGGCGTCGTGCGATCCATGGCGCTCTACGGAGCGCCTGTCTGGTCGGACACTCTGACCGCCCAAACTCGGGCCCTGCTGCGGAGGCCGCAGAGGGTCATGGCGGTCAGAGTGATACGGGGCTATCGGACCGTATCGCACGAGGCGGCCTGTGTGTTGGCGGGGACGCCGCCCTGGGACCTCGATGCCGAAGTGCTCGCGGCGTATTGGCGTAGGGTGGATGCCTGCATCCGGGGGGAACACCCTACGCCGGCGCAGGATCGCGCCTGGCGGCGGCTGGCGGAGGCCGATCTCGCCGCTCATTGGCGGGACCGACTTCTGGCGCCGACTGCCGGCAGGCGGACGATCGAGGCGATCCGGCCCGTCCTGGAGCTCTGGACCGGCCGGACGCACGGGGCCCTCTCCTTCCACCTCGTGCAGGTTCTCTCGGGGCACGGCTGCTTCGGGAGATACCTGTGCGGCGTGGCGAGACGGGAGCCCAGCGAGGTGTGCCACGAGTGCGGCCACGCGGAGGACACGGCGCAGCACACGCTGGAGTCGTGCGCCGAGTGGGCGCCCCAGCGCGCCGCACTCGCGGCAGTGGTGGGGCCGGACCTCTCGCTGCCCGCCGGTGTCCGAGCCATGGTGGGCAGCGAAGAGTCCTGGGACGCCGTCGCCTCCTTCTGCGAGGAGGTGATGTCCCAGAAGGAGGCGGCGGAACGGCTGCGTGAGGCTGCTGCCGACGCAGACCCTCTCCGCCGCCGAAGGGCCGGGCGCAGGAGGCGCGCGCAAGACCGGCGCCTCCCACCCTGACGGGAGCTCCGGGCGGCCAGACCGTCGTCGTCGTCGTCGTTTTCGTCGTCGTCGGCGTCGTTGTCGCCCGTTGAGCCTCAGTCGCGGAGGAACATGAGGGGGAGTCGGGGCAGCATGCCCCCCGCAGGAGGGTCCGCTTGGGCGGACGTCGCTGGCTGGGTCGCGGATGATTGCGTGTTCCCGTAACCCAGCCTTAAGGCGATGCGCAGGAGCGCCGCTGGGTTTTAGTGGGTATTCTGGAGTGCCAGTGAGTCCCTGAACCATACATACCCTCTCGGAAGCACCGCAGTTTCACACTGCCTGCTTCCGAGAGGGATGCCTTAACGCATTTCCCAGCGTCAAAAAAAAAAAAAAAAAAAGGCAACTAATTAGGATTCAGACCCACCCGCCAACGCTAATGGCTAAATTATTATCTACTTAGTACTAATTACTATTCTACTAATTATGTTATAGATTAATTGTGTGGTTTTGTAAGCTTTTAGAAATAAATTGAAAATGAAAATAGCACTTTTTAAATACTGTCACTTTTTGATAAGCATATTCCGGGGTTGACACGTAAATGACAGGTAGGTAGAAAATTTAACTTAAACATATTTAACAGCCTTATGCAAGTGGATCTAAATGCTTAAAATGTCATTAAACTATCCAACTGTGGCCCGTTCGCCGCAAGTCGTTAGCGAGTGTCAGAGGGCCCGACGGAGGGTACAAACCTGAGAGGGTCCCAAACAAAGGCTTAGTTACCCGAAGTAATTTATCAAACGTAACAATATCTGTCGAAACAATGAGACTCTTTGTTTTATTGTGAGAACAAGGATTAATTTATTTAACAGAAAATTCATTAGATTTTTCATTGAAGCTGGACGGGTTACGAAACTGTACCCCGATTGTGTAAGTAAATAGTAATCGTTTGTCAAATGGATAATTCGACCTGTTTATGGAGTTCCTAGATGCCTGCATGTCACAAATCATGTATGAACTGCAGTTCGTATGAACGTATACGTTTTATGCTGTCAAATGATTACGATTTGCTGCGACAATTGGGCCTCAGAAATGGGGCGTGGAAATCGAAGCACCGTTAGAAATAGAAAGATAGAAAGTCTTCATTCCACACACAGGATAAAGAATACAAAGAAACTTAAATGATAAATTGCTAGCTGATATGCGCGATTTTGTCCGCCCGGATTGAGGTTTTTTGGTTCCCGCGGGAAATCTTTAATTTTCCGGGATAAAAAGAGCCTATGTGTTATTCCAGATTTCAGTCCATCTCTCTACCAAATTTCATTATATTATTAATGCAGGTACATCCGAAATCCATCCATCCATCTTAAAAAAATTGTGTAAAACCGTGGCAAAGCTGATAAATACTGTTGTTTGTTTTTCAAAAGGAATCAGTTTACAATATCTTCTAACAGTTTTTTTATATGTGATATTGTATTTTTAATAAGTAAAATATTTTTGTGATAAAAGTATTATATTTTTTATGCTATCGTACCGGAGGTGAGTTTTGTTTTGATGTAATATCCTGTATCGTTAAAAACGTTTTCACTGTTATTTCTGCTCGTTTCGAATTTATCAATTAATGAATTTGATTTCAAACAAGTACGAGTAAATTATTTATTTTTAATCATTGTAATATATTCTAACAGTATTATCAATATACGGTTACATTTTAATGTGGTGTTATCATAAAGTCATATGAATTTTACCGAACACCATAGTGCCGCCGACAATAGGTTTATTCTTTCAAACTAAAAACCTACAAATTATTTCATATACTTAGCTATAATATAATAGTGTGTATACGATTATATTATAAACTATAAATTCCTAATACTACAACAAATAAAAATCTAACTGCATAAAATTGTATCTTACCAATATTATAAATGCGAATGTTTGGTTAGATGTATGGATGTATGGATGTTTGTTACTCATTCACGCCCCAACGGCTGAACAGATCTGGCTGAAATTTGGCACAGAGATAGATTATAGTCTGGAATAGCACATATGCTTTTTATCCCGGAAAATTTAGGAGTTACCGCGGGAACCAAAAAACCTCGATCCACGCAGACGAAGTAGCGGGCATTCGCTAGTAATTATTCTAAAAGTTAAAAGTGGGTAAATTGTAAGGGTTATCTTTACGATCTCCTTAGCGCGGTGTATAGATATATCCTCATCTGTGATCTGTGGAACCCCAAATATCGATTTTGAAAGGAATCGGTTCAATATCATAAAAAAAGAAAAATGAATCGGCTAGTCCCTAATTATAATAAAGTTTAAGTGTTACATGACCCAGACAAGTGGTGGGTCCTAATGAACTCCAGAATTCTGGTCGATCCAAAACGGGGATCGTAGTGGATTGAGGGGTGAGCGCTGTGGTGTTTCATACGGGAGGTCCCGGTTTCGATCTCCGACAGAGTCAATTTGGGTAGTATATATAACTACGTGAAA
This sequence comes from Erebia palarica, assembly GCA_964035005.1. NCBI lineage: Eukaryota > Metazoa > Arthropoda > Insecta > Lepidoptera > Nymphalidae > Erebia > Erebia palarica. Next base: position 21,694,576 of record OZ035993.1, on the reverse strand, counting down.
CCGACTTCGTCTGCGTGGATAAAGTTTATTACCGCAGGAACTTTTTCGGGATATAAGCCCATGTCCATCCCCGGGACGCAACCTAGCTCTATACCTCAAAATCAGTTAAAAAGACGGTCTGTGAACACGTAGCAGACAGACACAGTTTCGCATTTATAATATTAGCACAGAATAGGTAATAGTGATCTTAGTATGGATTTTTGAATTTTCGGTTTATTGTTCACATGTATATGTCACCGTAAGATTGTAAAAACCGTTAGATTATAATCTAACTCGCGAAATTCTAAACTGTCGAAAGATTACAATTTTGCATTATTTTCCGGTAGATTGTAATCTGATAGGTATTTAAACCCGATAAAACCTAAGTGCCCGACTTAGGTTAGGGGCACTACTTGATTTTTTATGTCGAACCCTAACCTAACCTACAAGAAAGAGACAAGAAAACGTAAATAATATGAATATTTCAAAAATTGACACTCAGAACATTGAACAGTGTACAATCTTTCGACAGTTTACAATTTAGTTAGATTATAATCTAACGGTTTTTACAATCTTACGGTGACATATATATTTTGTTTCGCGAAGATCAGTCAGTGGTAGGACTGGTAGTTAAGTCCGACAAACTTATCTGACCCGGTGACAGCGTCGCTATGAAAAATAAAATAAAAACAAAAACTAAACAGACATAAAAATAAGTTCCAATTTTGGTCACCGGGTCAGATAAGTTTGTGGGACTATACCTACCTACATAATTTGAGGGAAAAGTGAAAATTCGATGTTCAATCTTCGTTTTATGTTGTCGGATTAAAAAAAAATGGCACTGCAAATGCTACAGAGCAAATAAGTAAATAAATTAAAATACAAGAGAAATGTACGAAAAATCGACGTTTTCGCTGCCTATTTTTATTTTAATTGCACTGACGTTCATTTGGTTTGAATTTTTCACAACTACACTTCCAAGTTGGAATTGACTGGTGAAGCTGAATATTTTTTTGGTAAATAAATTATTTCAAAGCACTTTCCAATATTAATTATTTGGTTGGGGAAAAAACGAACAAGTGCGAGAAAGCAATCACCCCAGGTTCCGTAGTTTGGAAAAAGACTTAAATAGTACGAGCGAAAACTCTAACATAAATAGTTAGAGTTTTCGCTCGTACGAAGCGATTTGATTCCTTGTTTCTAATTGGAACCGCTAGGATATGGAATGCCCTTCCGGCTTCCGTTTTCCCCTCCTCTTTTAATATTACTATTTATTATTATTATAAGGCCCTTTATTTGCTAAAAATATACATAGTTTAAAAAAATATTATAATTTTAAAAAATCTTCTTTTTAGCGCCCCTCGAGGGTGTAGGCCTCCAAGCTCTCCCATAGCGTTCGGTTGCCTTCTTGGCCTACTGTGAACCCGCTGTCGCCACAATGTCGTCAGCCCAGCGTTTAAGCGGTCGGCCTGTCGTGCCGCGTGTCGTGACCCTCTTTTAATATAGGTACCTACAAATCAAGAGTGAATAGGCATCTTCTATAGGCGCGCTTCATCGTAGGCTGCATTACAACTTACATACAAGTCTGATTGCTGCTAAGCGCTAGCCTATATACTTTAAAAAAATTCTACATCCAGGACAAGACAAAAAGTCTAGCTCTGTCTATAACGTCAGCGATAAACGCGACAACGCAACTAGATACGACCCGACCCTTCACGTGGCCTATGATGTTGCATGGATACGTTACTCTCCATCTGCACTAGAGAGAGAGAGAGAGAGAGAGAGAGAGAGAGAGAGAAAGTTTGAAGAAACTTTTTCTTTTTTTTCAGAAGAAATTTTTCCAGTCCAGATTCCCGCATTTAATCTTGCCAATAAGAAGTCTATATAAGTTTTAATATTTCAGATTCATGAACCTTAATTCAATTGGAGCTCAATTTCATTTATGCATTCACAGACAGTGCTCCAAACGATAGGTACGTTTCAAAATTAAAAAATGTTTTTTTTACTCGACTCTTTACTTTTACTCGATTACGATCAATCAAATTTTTAATGTAAAAACTTAGACTAAGCGTACTGTTAAAAAATCCTTGACCTAAAGTTGACGGAATTTTTAACCCAGTTATTGTTATTATCCCTCCACATTATTATTTCAAGAAAACCCCTGCCATTCTGAGACTAATGGAAAGGGGTCACGACCCTAAGCAATGAGAAATACAACGCAGAGAGCGAGGAAACTAAAATAGGAACTTATCTAGGGAAATAGCGGCCGATCAAAGGAACAGAAAGTCTAGTTTACAACCGAGTTCCCTAAGAATGCTTAGTGGGAGCCATTCCGACGATTTCCATATCAATAGATGAAACCGCTGGCATCTGAACTTTCAAACGAGATTGAATCCTGTCTGTGTTCATCTATTTCAAGTCGAGAAATATATCACAATAGACACTGTTCCACGGCAAGTCTACCTCATCGTTTCACTTTACAATCGAGCATTGTCGACACATCTCCTGAAGATTTTTTTTTATCCACTACAAGTTAGCTCTTGACTGCGATCTCATATCGCGAGATGTTGGAGTGAAACGTACGTTGAGAATGATTTGGGAGATTTGTGTGGTGAGGTATTTTAAAGCACTTCCCAATATTTATTAAATAAAAAAATTGTTTTTTGGTAAATAAATGACTTCACAGAACCTTCCTATAATATATTTCATTTTTGAAGTGAAAACTTCTTTAGCTGCGTTGAGCACTTTTTGGTAGGAGGTAAACTTCCGATAAGGTAAAGCTTTTAATTAATTTAAAAAAAAAATCGTTTTCATTCCTATCGGCAGTCCCCATGACTGCCAATATTTTTTTTTCTATTATTGAGTACCAATGGAGGGTGCTCAATTTAAATTACAATCTAGCCAGACTATTTTGCTAATAAGTAATTTTTCTTTAACCTAAGCTTATAATTATCTTATTGTCCAATGACGTATCTTAGTCTTTCTTGTTGCATATAGACACTATGTCCTTGTGGTCTTTCAGGCAGCACTTCACTACACTATCACCAGTCACTATGCACTAATTCAAAGGGTTTTGTCCTTTTTAGTCATCCCACTAATTCCGTATCGTCGACCAACTGAATTGCCTCTGGATATTGAAGCCACTGGATGGTGAAGCTGATGATCATGGACTTCTGCAAATTTGGTGATGACTTTGTTGACGTATTCAATTTTCAGGTCCCGATGAATTACGTCATTTCTAATGTACCACGGTGCATTCACGATGTTACGAAGTACTTTGTTTTCCATAGTTTGGAAAATACATATAAATAGTTGCAGACAGGACAAGACAAAACGCTCTGCAGGGTATCGAACCTGGGACCTCCAACATATAAGACTACAGCGCACACCACTGCGCCATGGAGGTTGTTAAAATAATATGTTGTTAAACCACGAAATAAATCTTAAATAATCGAGGAATTTTCCTATCGTTCCTCAGGTACTTACTAGGCTTCTCGCATCGTTGGTTTCTAGAAAGCCGTGTTTATATATTTTATATTCCGCCCAGAATTTCATTTCCATAGTTGGTATTTCTTAATACATCGCTGAAGTATGCCTCCGTTTGATATTCTGACAGCGATTCGATTCTCGTATTTATTATAATAATAGCTGATGCCCGAGACTTCGTCTGCGTGGATTGAAGATTTTGTTTCCCGCGGGAACTCTTACTTCTACTGAAACTTTAAGTTTCCGGGATAAAAACTAGCCTGCTAATCTAGACTGCAAAATTCGCGACTTCGTCTGCGTAGTTTGAGGTTTTTTGGTTCCCGCGGGAACTCTTATCTTCCGCGATAAAAAGCCTAGCCTATGTACTATTCCAGACTATAATCTATCTCTGTGCCCAATTTCAGCTAGATCCGGTCAATGGTTTTGGTGTGATTGAGTAACAAACATCCATCTATCCATACAGCCATCCATCCCAACAAACGTATTTATAATATTAGTATAGATTTTACTGGACGAAACAACGAATAATCTCATAAAATATTATTCTACTTTGAATTTGTATTTTTGAAGCATTAAACCCAAAGGCGGCACATCATTTTCCTACAATAAATGCCACAGAAAACACCCTTAAATGGAAGCGGTCATAAACATAAAAAAATTGTGGTAATATGCAATTTTCGCCCTTTTCACATGCCACTTAACGTTATACACGTACACAGCAATTAAGCACAAGAGAAATAGCACCACTCCAGCGAACGAGGTGTAAATCGTCAACGATACATTACCGAACTTCGTCAATTGGGCTGTAATTGGGTCCATTACACGACAAATTGGGTGAGCGAATTGCGTTCCCGCTCAAAGCAAATGGGGGCCATTTTTAAAGCCATTTGAGATGTTTTGTTACTGTTTTAAATATTAGATAGAAGCAAGCATGAAGCGGAAGTATTTGATAATCAAGGAACGAGAATCTTTATTCGCTATAATCCGCCAAAGCAGACAAAATGTGGTACAGCGCGTTTCTTGAACGTCTAACTTGCAATATTCTCCGCCCAACCCAAAGCACGCACATTATTTTTTATACAATAAATCCCAAAAATACCCTGTAATGGAAGCGGTCATAAACAAAAAAAAATTGTGGTAATATGAAATTTTTACCCCTTTCACATGCCACTTAACGTTATACACGTACACAGTAATTAAACACAATAGCAGCACTCCAGCGCACGAGGTGTAAATCCTCAACGATACATTACCGAACTTCGTCAATTGGGCTGTAATTGGGCCCATCACACGACAAATTGGGTGAGCGTACTGCGTTTCTTGCTCAAAGCAAATGGTGGGACATTTCTAAAGGCGTTTGGGATATTTTTTTGTTAACTGGTCATCGGACACAAAACATTTTATCAATGTTGTTTCCAAGAAGTTGGTCCACACTACTGGTGACCCAAGAGCTGGCACTTATTTAGCTGAATGGCCTGGTAATTCAGAGAGGCAATAGCGCCAGTGTCTTGGTATCATGCACATGAACGATCATTTGGACGACGTATAGTTTTGTAAATATAATATATTATTAAAACAAACTGTTTATATTCAGAATCAGATTATAGTTGTATCCTACTTGCACGGAAATTGCTTCTGAAAGAATAGCTTAAAGGCTAAGAAAACAACCAATGGACGTATTGTTTTTTTAAATTAAAAAAAGGAATACGTCAACTGGCTTCTTTTTGAGCGCTAATACTCGATTAAGAAATCAGATTATTTCAATAACCCATACAACACAATATTATTAAAGCGTGAGTTAAGGTAAGTCAACACCATCTATCGCCAATGTAGAGAAACTTTCGTAATAAATTATTTTTATTGTTTCCTCGTAGTTTGATTATATAATGCGCATCGTTTCACTGTAAGAATTATTACCATACACTTTATTTTTACCACCAAACCAAGTAAAAATAACAAAAACAAAAATTGAAAAAGAGATAAACACAGACAGAAGTAGGATACAAAAGGCTTTACGAATAGGCTCAAAGGCTGTACAAAAAGCTTAGGCAAAAGGCTTTAGGGATTTAGGTATGCTATTTAATAAAATCTAAGTAGTTTTCTAAGGTGGAAAGTGCACATGTCATGTTTCATGCGGCAAAAAATCCTTTCGTAAAAAGGTGTTAGTCATTTCCTTTTGCTTCTACTTCCATGCTTTGAGTAACACGTAAGTTTTACGATTACAATCTTTTGTTGTGCTAATATTTATAATTTGTATACTTTTTTCGCAACTTCTTCCACGTGAAATGTCGATTATCCTACTAGACGATGCCCGCGATTTAGTCCGCGTGGATTAAGTTATTTTGTTTCCAGCGAGAATCCTTAATTTTCCTGGTTGAAAAGTATGTCCTTCCCCGGGATGCAAGCTATCTCTATACCGAATTTCACCCAAATCGGTTGAAAAGACGGGCCGTGAAAGCGTAGCAGACAGACAGACAAATAGACATACTTTCGCATCTATAATATTAGTAAGGTATCGCTTAACTTTACCTATTATCGTTTCTAAAGTACGAGTAGCTAATGTATTCCCACTGGTTTGGTATGCCATACACTTCCGGCGTGCGGATTTCCTCTTACTATACGTAATGAATCTATTACGTAGACTATATTATTTACCAGATATTGCCTGTGACTTCGTCCGCGTGGATTAAGATTTTCTTCAGGAACTGCAGGAATAAAACAGTCTTTCTCTTTATACTACTTATATAACTATAAATAAATAAATAAAATCTTTATTTGGGATTTCAAGTACACAGAAAAATTACAAGATACAGATAAATCTTATGGACTAAACATCAGCATCAGTGTTTAGCCCATAAGTTTAAAGTAATAAACTTTTTTTCTTTTTTTTGATTTTTGTTATATAGGCTAGCGCTTGGCTGCAATCAGACTTGCTTGCAAGTGGTGATTAAGCCTATGGTGCTTCGCTTATGGACTAAACACTGATGCTATCGATTCTAATCTGCGTCGTATAAAATCCCAAAGCGGGCATCGAACTCAGCGTAATGGTGATATGGTGTAGATAGTTAGTTATACCACATCAGCGCTGTTCAGTCGACCCCCAGAACTTCAACATCCTGGACCAGCACGGCTGCCCATCAATCTGACTACGTTTACCAACAAAACATGAAACTTAATGTACCTACCCATTAAGATCATAATTAAGCTCTATTTGATTTGATTATGTAAAAAAGTCTATAGAAAGAATATAGACTTAAACTTGGGACTATATATTATTAAACTTGGGATAACTTACTTTCATTAGAGCAGATTAAATTAAACGACAAAAAAAAACACGTAAAGAACATTTTGACCTATTAATGCTGCCTCTCCAGGTATTTGGATGAATTGTCTATACTTATATTATATTATAACAATTAGTCTTCAGAAGAAAATCCGAGGATATTGCTAGAAATAAAAGTCTTGGAGGAAGAGGTTGTACAATTTACTGAACAGGGTCTATTCTATTACTTGTCTAGCGTCTACATTATATAATTTACGCTAGTTGAAAACGTTCACCGCACCGCTATATAGTGGCTTCATAAATCCGTGTGATGTGAAACGCACCGCGCGTTGGTGAATTGTGTTTGTTTGAGAATTACCCTTAGAGTTACCGTATTGCAACAGAGCATGAAACCAGTTCAAACTGTAGTTTTTAGTTTATTCCGTATGGTTTTGTATATAATTCAGAACGAGAACTCCTTTGCTTTATTTAAAGGAAGATGATGCCAGCGAATTATCCCACGCCCATTTAAGTTTTTTCAGAATCCCATGGGAACTCTGTGACCAGACAGATAGATACACCTTCACATTAAAAATATTAGTACAATATAATTTTCGCTGTGAGACAAGCCTAGTTGTGGCAATGCATTACAGTCGATTGCGAAAGTTAAACAACGTTAACCCAAGTCGCTAACCGTATGGGCGACCGAATTTGGAATTTCAATTTTGGCCATTCGTTTCATCTGTGCTTCAGTCATTAAGTCCCGGTTATAAAAACCTAATCGTTACAAAAATCTAATAAATAAGATAGTAATAACAGATATTTTGTCTTTGTGTGCATGTGTGTATCTAGAATAAGATGTATATAGTTTATAGATATCCGCAAGGGGTTTTGGTTTGGACTCTTCCATTTTCCCTTGATTAGAATGGATGGATAGGAATGGAAGGTCCGGCCTTTGTTCTAAATGTCCCCACATTTAAACTAGGCCTAAATAATCAAAGAGATTCGTTTTGCTTAATTTAAAGACTCCCTTTAAATTCCCTTTAAAGAGTTTAAATACTCTTAGTACGTATGCGGAAGGACGTGGGAATTCACCGCATTGTTATCCCAAGAAAACTTCTACCATTATTTAATTAATGGTAAGGGGTCACGGCCCTCAGTAATGAGGAATACGGCGCAGAAAGATAATTCACGCTAGTTGAAAACGTTCACCGCACCGCGATACAGTGGTTTCATAAATCCGTGAAACGTGAAACGCACCGCGCGCCGGTGAATTGTGTTTGTTTGAGAATTACCCTATTGCAACACAGCGTGAGAACATTTGACTCAAACTGTAGTTGTACAGTTAATCTTACTAATGTTATATATGTGAAAGTTTGTAATGTTTGTATTTGAGATAATATGTTTGGATGTTTGTTACTCCTTCACGCCACAATTACTTAACCTATAGCTGATACGATTTGGAGCAGAATGGAGATAGCTTATTAATAAGGTATTTTCAGGATCCTGGTAATACCTTAATTCATGCAGGGACAGAGTAGCGGGTATCGTCTAGTATTTATCACGAGGAAATCACCTGCTTCAGCGAGTAATACATGATAAAAATTCTTGGTCTGTGCCTAATCAAATCACATAATTTCAATCTTCTGACATAGATACACATCTGTGTGTGTCAGACGATCATGCAATCATTCTGTAATATTATACATGCGAAAGTTTGTTTGTTTGTTGGTTTTTTGACGTGTTTTTGGCATTTATTTTATTTATTTATCTTTATTATTTTTGTACAAAACATTATCTTAAAACGAATTAGAAAAAAGCGGACAAAGGTCAAGCAAAAAAAAAATATATCTAATAATATAATTTGTAATAAAAAAAATAAAAAAATTCCAGTGTGAAATTGTTAAGTGGTATAGGTACAAAAATAAAATATTTTAATGGATAAAAAAAAATCTATAATATTATTTACTTAAAAAGTTGATATACTATTAGTTATTTTTGAGGACGTAGACATTTCCCGCGAGAATAAAAAAAAACTTCTCCACGCGGACGAAGTCGCGGGCTTCAGCCAGTTAAATGATAAACCAACAATAGGGATGATGACATCTCAATCAAATCAGCAACTCAATCAAACTTAAAAACGCTCTTAAAGCATGAAAGTATTCAGAATAGTGACGTCATCAAATTTCAAATTTAAAATGGTTATGAAACTTAAAACTAACGAAGGATTTGAATTTAAGGTCTTTTGAAAGACCCTCTATTTAATAATTAGTTAGAAATAATTTATTTTTGATATAGGCATCATCCATAGAGTCACTTACTCATTTTCATAGACTAAAGAGAACATGGAACAAGCGTGCAGAAGTTTATTTCTTTATTGGACTTTAAAAGATTTTCCAAACTTAGAAAAGCTAAGAACTTTTGCTCAAAGTTCACCAAAGCCTTATCGGCAGTAGAGAGCACTAGACCACTTGACGAATTCTCTTTCGGGAAACTTTAAATCGTTTTATATGTTCTTCGCAGCAAATTATTAGATAGATATTATGAAAGTTTAAATAAAGTGTATAATTTTTTTGATGAATTGAAACTTTTTTACGCAATGGAAATAGTATAATGTTAATATTGTTGACAATCCTATTTCAGAATTATAATAGTTTTTTGGGACGTCAAGGTACGTTATATAAAACAGCAAATTTAGAATAATACTGCTAATAAGCGATGGGCCAATGTACAAAATGTGGTCAAAATCGGCTTTGTCCTTCAATCACGCCACAACAGAGCAACGGATCGACGTGATTTGCATTTAAATTAAAAAACTTCTTCCACGCGGAAGAAGTCGCGGGTATCAGCTAGTTTGTATATAAATCGTGAATATTATTTTGTACTAGCTGATGCCCGCGACTTTGTCCGCGTGGATTGAGGGTTTTTGGTTCCCGCAGGAACTCTTTACCTTTCCGTGATAAAAAGCCTATCTGCTAATCTACACTATAATCTATCTCTGTGCCAAATTTCAGCCAGATCCGTTCTGCCGTTGGGGCGTGATTGAGTAACAAACATCCATACATCCATCCATGCAAACTTTCACATTTATAATATCAGTACATATAGATGCACTGTTAAACTCTGTTTACACACCTCATCCAATATTTCCCGTGTTATAAACCAATATTTTTCATGTCATTTTGCCTGCTTTGCGCTTTCTGATAATATGACACTTTCCCTGCTGCATGCTTTGTGAAATTGCCTTGTGAACATGAAATTGTCTTGTTACATAGTTGTTAGCAATCTATAAAGAACCTTTATGTTTTTCATGGCTTAAAATCTGCTTTTGAAAGGGGTTTGAATATTTTTGTATGGAACCTTATCTTAACTTGGACCGCATCATGACTTTCCATCAGGTGTGATCGCAGTCGAGGGTTGACTTGTAGTGGATTAAAAAAAAGCCTGACCTAATTAATTTTTTTCAAAATATTGACCTCATCTAGAAGCATGTATTTTATTAGAGAAAGTCTTCCGAAGCGTCACATTTCCGAGATATAATATTAATAATGTCCTCCCGGCCGAATTTCGGCCACGGCGGCCTTTCTCCAGAGAGATTAGCCATCTGCGCAAGAGATATTATAATGCACAAGGGTGTGCGCATAATACACTCTCTTTTCCTTTACTCTCATAGCCCGATGGAACGGAAAATCCGACACGACCGGAGAGAGATCAGGCGGAGGACCGACAGTTTTACGTGCACTCCGAGGCACATTAATTTAAATTGTTGTGGGCTCTTCTCAGACCAGGGCGCGTTTGGAACCCTCGTAGCTCGTAGTTTTAAGATACCGTAACCAATTATCACCATCATGTTTTATGAGTAAGCAATTTTTAACGTCAATAAGTGTACCTACAGTGTACCTATATTGAATAAATGATATTGAGTATTGAATTAATGTGCCTCGGAGCCTTAATGGACTGTATTTGGCGTATTTCTTTCCCCTGATAAATTATTGGTCAGTTTTATGATATTTAAGATAAAATTGGAAGATGGACTTACGGAGATCGCATTAATTGATGAAACTCACAAATTACACCAATATCACTTAATTTGTCCTTTCTTCACATGCGGCCGCATTTATTTTATAGATAACAGTAAGGTCACTAAATATTTGTGATTTTCATGGATTTCATTTCCACGTGTGGTTGAATCACTCGAAAATGGCGTCACAGGTAGGTAGATGTATTTTTTCGCAATAATTAGACGAATGCGTTTAATTGCGTTGTAATTTGACAAGGAACTATTATAATTAGCTTTTTACAAAATGTAACTGGCGAAGATGGAAAGAGAGGGAGATAGGATGTAGGATGGTCAATGAGTGCGAGAGAGACAATATCATAGTACGTCTGTCATAGTTTCCAAGATTCTACGAGTCTATTTTGCGATAGATCACAGATTATAATTTTGGTATCAAACACCCGATTCGTCCTGTGGCTTGAGCTGTGCGTTGATACATCAGTCAGTCAGTCACCTTTCCCTTTTATATATTAAATTATTTAGCGAGAAAATTTGATAATCGCTAGCTTAATAAAAAAATTAACTAGTTTAGTAAAAGGTTAACCCCACCCGTGCGAAGCTGGGCATCAGTTTGTAATTAATAAATGCGTTTTCTCTATTTTCTTTCAGCCATTACATAACGTCATGTTCATTAATATGAAAGGATAACACGAATCAATCATTACGAGCAAGGAATTGATTAATGAGACATTAAGGTATCGTTTATTATTAACGCTCCGTGTTACTTTCATTACGTATTCTCTGTTACGGCTTAATCACTACTTCAAATTAATCTTTTTGTTTTGTTATTTTTCTTCTAATTCTGTCTCTGGGTTATTTTAAAGAAAGAAATAAATTATTTTCCGGGAAATCTTAAGAGAGCTTTGGGATTTTAAAAATATATTTACAAAAACTTATTTATACTAATGAATTACGTAATGTTATTAAATGTTACTACTAATGACATCTGTATAATGTAAAAATTTTAAGTTTGCTGTGGAGACCCTAGGGCCTTGGAGTCTTAGTGGCGAAAATTATTTGCAAGATATTTCACCGCAGTTAATTGCCTCATCTGGTGACAGAAGGGCTGTTTAATTTTTTACGCAAAGGTTCAGCCTGGCTGTCCAGTGCGGAAATACAGCCAGCATTGTTGCCACCATTCCTCGCGCGCATGATTTATATAGTAATTAGGTTAGGCTATTAAGCATAGCAAGTATTAAGTTCTATTTTATTATTTTCAATAAATGTAAAAAAAAAGTAACATCTATTTATGTTACCTTGACTAAGGTATTTCTGGTGGTGGTGGTGGTGGTATTGGTGAAAACATTAAAATGCTCGTGAAAAGCATGTGAAAAGACAGTGCTTTACTGAATCTCTTTAAGGAATGCGAAATTATTGAGACACCAATCTCAGCTCTGCATGTCTTGGTCAGTAGCTAACTTATTAGATAAGTCTTAAATCATTAAAAAGCATGTTTAATAACAACCTTTTATCATACATCATATTAAATTTAGTGTGAACTCATTTTATTTCTAGTATATTTTCTACATTTCTAGTCCGCCATCGTTGGGTCTCCGCCATATTGGAATGAATGACGTCACTTCGTTGTCATGTATTGTCATCCAAACTAAACGCATAAGTTTAGGTCAATAGCTTTTAACATTTAATTGCATGATTTGACCTAAACAAACCCACAAACATTGTAAGTTAAATAAAAGCTTGTAAGAAAATAATGTTTTAGTGTAGGTAGGCTCAAAATAATGATGAGTGCTAAATTGTGTGTATTAAAGCTTGCAAACGTACATTGTTTTTATCCTATCCAAGAATTATGACAGAATTTTCAAGAAACTTAATCCACGCGGACTAAGTCACGAGTATCAGCTAGTATTTTATTAAGGAAAACAAAATATGCGACCCTTTAGTTAAATAAATCACCAGTTACATTAATCCGCCATGGTTCCAATCTTTTATATTCATACCAAACGTAATGAACAACGCGGCAATCCTTTCGATATTAATCACATCGCATGTCCCTGTTTAATTCCACAAAGCCCCCCTCTTTGCCCCATTTCCCCCCCTTTGTCCCATTTCCCCCTTTTTGTCCCCCCACACGCAAACGTGCCCAATACGTCAATGTCTGCCAACTTGGAGGATAACCACAAATACCCTCGCGGAACATGAAGGGACAAGTCCGATCAAACATACCAGTATCGTTAAAAGTTTTAATTTGAGTAGGGTTACTCAGATAATATTAGGATCAAACTCAAACTCAAATGTTTTTATTCTAATAAATTTTTACAAGTGCTTTTGAATCGTCGAGCGAATCTTCCACTGGTTTGGAACGCCATTCCTACCGAGAAGAAACAGCAAGAAACTCAGTGGTTGCTCTTTTGAAAAAAAATTACAATAAAACTAATATCATAAATGCGAAAGTGTGTTTTTTTGTTGGTTTATTTATTGGTTAGTTGGTTTGTCCTTCAATCACGCCGCAACGAGGCAACAGATCGTCGTCATTTTTGGTATGGCTATAGTTGAGGACCTGGAGAATGACATACTCTTTATCCCGGAAAATTAAGAAGTTCCAGCGTTAATCAAAAAACCTAAACCACGCGGATGAAATCGCGGGTATCAGCTAGTAATTACATACTTAAGGAACCGCAGTTCTAAGCATTGCCCGAGTTAGTCCTTTGACTCGCTTACAAGTTAGCCAGCTTGAAACCATGTTTTTTATCATTGACTTAATCTTCAACAGTATAATAAGCTTTTTTCAGGAGCAAACTTTAAATAGTATGTGGAATGTTGTCATAGAGATTGAATTTTAAGTAAATGGAACAAAATGTTGAAAGACACTAACTTTTAAAAGTTTCTTAATTCTTGCAGACGCGGAAAACCAAAATAATTTTAAAAAGCTAACCTGTTACGGATATGGCAGTTATACTTAACCATTAACCAGTTTCGACAAGAAATCGTACCGAAAAGCTAAATTGCTTGGCACGTCTTTGCCGGTAGGATGGTAACTAGCCACGGCCGAAGCCTCATATCAGACAAAATTCAGCAATTATAAATTAAAAAGATACTCGCCGAATTGAGAATCTCCTCCTTTTATGGAAGTCGGTTAAAAAAATAAGGTCGCCAAAATTGTAATTTAGTTCCATTCCAATATTCCTAAGCTTGATTAAATTTGTTGTAAAACTTAATATTAATAAGTACTAACGGATATAAACAACTTTAATTACAAAAAGATACCCCGATTTGTTTGATTAATAATTCTATTGGAAATGTAATAAATAATACCGGTTCAAACCCTTTCAGTATTAATAACACATCCGCTTGTAATCCCTCCTTTCTTCCCTGGCGTGTTCCCAATACGTCACTACCTAATAGCTGAGTGGTGACGTCAGACACGGGATATATCGGGCCATTGGTTAAGCAATAGGGATGATGCCTATGTCAAAATTAATTTTTTTATTACTGATCATTAGGATCTTCAAGATAAAAAATGTGCGGACGGCTTTACGTGCTCTCGGAGGCACGGGGATGAGACACCGCCAACTTCCTAACTCCGGGCCAGTACTGAGAATTTCTTGTCAGAAAAGCCCAATAATTATTAATGCGCGACCCGGGTCTCAAACCCGGGAACTTGTAGGTCGCAGTCGAACATGCTGACCATTATTCTCTGTCCAATCATTTATTTTACTTTTAGCAGCTCGAGTCATTGATGTTCTAATTCGTTACTGATTAGATTTTTATGAAGAAGTTTTGATCGATTTGACACATTGATATTTTTCTTTGCTCAACATTTTTTATTGTCTTTTAAATATACCCAAGCGTTTAAATGACAATGTTATAAATGCGAAAATGTGTTTGTTTGTTGGTTTGTCCTACAATCACGCCGCAACAGAGCAACGGATCGACGTAATTTTGGCATGGGTTAGTCGAGGACTTGGAGAGTGACATAGACTTTGTATCCATGAAAATTAAGGAGTTCTTGCGGGAATAACAAAAAACTTAAACTACGCGGGCAAATTCGCAGGCATCAGCTAGTCATTTATATAAAAGTAAAATAAATGGTTGGATAGAATATAGAACCTCAGCTACATAATATTATCTAATATCAATTAATATAGTGATATTCTCATACTGACAAAGGCATACCCAACCTGAGTTACTCAGTAGGTGACGAGTGAAATTAACAATTTCACATTCCTCACTCGGGGTTAATTTAGTGTTAATTACTATTAATGGAACAAGCGCTTGAGCTTACAGTTAATTAACTATCTGTACATATAATATTAATATACTTTGTTAACATACTCTACTTTAAATTGTGAGGGCTTTACCTACTTTTTGATTTAATCTGTTACAATAATTAATTGTCTGCTTTTTAATCTCTATATTATACTTTATTATAATATATGCGAAAGTTTGAATGGATGGATGTTTGTTATTCAATCATGCCAGAATGGCTACACGGATCTGGATGAAATTTGGCATAGGCAGAGACAGAATATAGTCTAGAATAACACATAGGCTTATATCCCGGAAAATTTAAGAGTTTTGCGGGAACCAAAACACCTCAATCCACACGAAAAAAGTCGCAGGCGTCTGCAAGCTAATAATAAAAATGCGATAGTGTGTCTGTCTGTAATATACTACGTTTTCATAGTCCACCCATTTTACTAACACTTGAGAACCCGGAAAGTGTATAATTTGAAAGAAAAGAAAAAATGTATGCTACACTAGATGATGCACGACCCGACACGACAATCGATTGTACGACCTCCAGTGTTGAGCGCTGTTGTCTTAACGTGGGAGGTCCCGGGTTCGATCCCCGGCAGAGTCAATTTGGGAATGTTCTCTGGTCTGGCCTAGCTAAGATGATGGCCCCGGCAAAGATGTATCACCAAGCAATTTAGCGTTCCGGTACGATGACGTGTAGAAACCGATTAGGGGTTTAATATAAATGCCATACCCCTAACAGGTTAGCCCGTTACCATTTTAGACTGCATCATCACTTACCATCAGACGAGATTGCAGTCAAGAGCTAATTTGTAGTTGATAAAAAAAAAGCCCGCGACTTCATCCGCGTGGGTTACGTTCTTTTGCTGCCGCGGGAACTGGATCGGTCTATCTGTTGCTTCTATAACTATAGCCCATTATAGTTCCACAGCTGGGCACAGACCTCCACTCTCATAGGAAAGAGGGAATTAGAGCTTAGACCCACGATATTGCTCAATGCGGGCCAGCAGGCTAACACACAGGAATAAATTATTAAAATATGAAGTTCCTGGCTATAAACTGAAAATAGAGGAGGCCAAGCCCAAAGCAATGCAACAAAGGGGAGAAGAGTTCAGGGAATTGCACCGGAACTCAGAACACGTATCGCGAAGCACCCGAAAGCGTTGCTGAATTGTTTTCCGAGCGATTTCATTGATTTATGAACCACTTTGGTACGAAAGTAAGGATTTTTGCTCCACTTTTAGTTATAACCGCGATTTTGTAAAAAAAAAAACACCTACTTACTGACGCAGTAGTGTTAGATGTGGTCTTGTAAGTCGGTTTCTTACATACCAACAGGTAAAATCTTAGTTAGAGTTGACTATTCATTGAAAAATGTTTTTACCATTTTTGTATGGAACCACTTTGGTACGAGAGTAAGGATTTTTGCTCCACTTTCAATTTAATATAATTTCAATAATAACTACGTTTTGGTTAAAATTCTTTGCTCACTAACGCAGTAGTGAGATCCGTGGTCTTGTGCAGGTATTTTATTTTATTTTATTTTATGCACTACAAGTTAGCCCTTGACTGCGATCTCACCTGATGGTAAGTGATGATGCAGTCTAAGATGGTAGCGGGCTAACCTGTTAGAGGCATGGCGGTTATATTAAACCCATACCCCTATTCGGTTTCTACACGGCATCGTACCGGAACGCGTAATCGCTTGGCGGCACGTCTTTGCCGGTAGGGTGGTAACTAGCCACGGCCGAAGCCTCCCACCAGGCCAGACCAGGGAAAATTCAGAAATTATAAATTCCCAAATTGACCCTGCCGGGGATCGAACCCGGGACCTCCGCACGTTAAGACAACAGCGCTACACACTGCGCCACGGAGGTCGTCCTGAGTTCGATTCCTGACAAGAACAAACTGGGATATCTTTACCTTTATTCTCATAATACTACATTATATTCTCAAATTATTACATTCTCATTTACTACTGATACTATAACATAGTAACTACTCAAATTATTATCCCATCAACAAACTGCTAGGCAGTTGGACGGAAAATAGTTTGTACCTAATGTTTATTAAGGTTAAAAAATAAATTAAAAAAAACACTTTACTTCAGTCTATAGAAGGTTAATCCGTAGCTAGTAATGTTAAATAAATTCCAAGTTAAACCACTTTAATAATTAACCGTATCGCCATTTAACAACAGGTAAATCTTAGTCTGCCAGGACTAAATATTCATTGAAAAGGGTAAGAAACTCTTGCTTGAATACCACGTTGAATGAGCTAGATTTGTATAAACTAAATAAATTCCCAGTCGACATTCATGGATAATAAACTGAAAATAGCGGAGGCCAAAGCAACGCAACAAAGGGGAGGGGAATTCAGGAAATTGCACCGGAACTCGGAACACGTGTCTCGAAGCGCCCGAAAGCGTTGCTGAATTGTTTTCCGAGCGATTTCATTGATTTATGAACCACTTTAGTACGAAAGTAAGGATTTTTGCTCCACGTTTAGTCATAACCGTGATTTTGTTAAAAACACCTACTTACTGACGCAGTAGTGATATCTGTGGTCTTGTAAGTCGGTTACTTACTTACCAACAGGGAAAATCTTAGTTAAGAGTTGACGGTTTCCCACCAATTACAAGCCGGGTATCTTTAAATTAAGAGTGAACAGACATCTTCTAGGCAAGCGCGTTCCATCTTAGGCCGCATCGTCACTTCCCATCAGGTGTGATTGTGGTCAAGCGTAAGACTATAATGAATTTTAAAAAAGTAGTCTGAAAAAACACAGTCTGCTTTTTATCCCGAAAATTTAAGACTTCCCGCGGGATCCAAAAACAATCCACGCGGACGAAGTCACGGGCATCAGTTAGCATAGGTATAAACACTATCATTTACGTTCACGACTATTAATGCCAAACTTGGACAGATTAAGAGAAGTATGTTTGTCTTTTTCAGTCCAATTATCTTAGATCCCCAGGCTAACCCTAGAGTAAAAGAACTAAAACAAATACAACCAAAGTTTTAATACCTATCCAAGGCAAAGACATCTGAAGTTAATAAACTCAGGTCCACAAACGTGTTTGACTTTATAATTACTTCTCACTTCTCAGCTTTGAAACAGATGTGTTTATTTAGCGGGAAGTTAATCCGGACTTCCATCCTCGTTGTATGCAATTGTTTATCCCGGGACAGCTATACATTTACATTGACTCTACACATTTACACTAAACATTTAAATTAAAAATTTAAGTTTCTTTTTCCACTACAAGTTAGCCCTTGACTGTGATCTCACCTGATGGTAAGTGATGATGCAGCCGAAGTGAAGATAGCGGGCTAACCTTGTAGGGGCATAGCAGTTATATTAAACCCATACCCCTGGTGGGATTTTACACGGCATCGTACCGGGATGCTAAATCGCTTGGCGATACGTCTTTGCCGGTATAGTAACTAGCCACAGCCGAAGCCTCCCACCAGCCCAGACCAAATTAAATTCAGAAATTATAAATTCCCGAATTGACCCCGCCGGGGATCGAACCCGGGACCCTACGGGAACACAGCGCTCACCACTGCCCCAGGAAGGTCGTCAAATGATGACCCTGTATTATATCCCTGTACTTCTCTTTTCTGTTTTCTTTACTTTTAAGTGTTTACTTTATAATATCTTCATGTTAGTGTGGTAATAAAGAATTTATCTGTCTATCTATCACTATATTACACGTATAAGTATCAAGAGATCTCTTCAGTTATCACGTTGTAAGTATGTTACAGTAAAAAATCCAAGCGAATTTCTTAGAAAATATCTAATTCCAAGTCAATAGGGACTCTCGCAGATACATGAATACGAATCTATACGAATGTGTGTTGAATTACCTACATAAAATATAAGTTACTAACTGAAAACGATAAGTGAATGTGATAGAATTCTACAGCACGTTCTTTAAAGAATAAAACCAATTGAAAAGATTTGTGAATCTGGTAAAATTAAGTAGGTAATACTAGTACCTACTACGTGGCCTCAGGCGATCACGTTTTAAAGTAGGTAGGACCGACCTATATGGAATTCTTTGTTAACAAATATATTTGGAAGATGATATTGTCGGTTAAGTACTAAACTTTATGAAGATCTCCGTGGCGCAGTGTGCGAGCGCTGTTGTTTTATAAGTGGGAGGTCCCGGTTCGATTCCCGGCAGGGTCAATTTGGGTTTAACAATTTTTGAATTATCTGGTTTGCTCTGGTGGGAGGCTTCGGCTGTGGCTAGTTACCAGTTACCACCCTTCCGACAAAGACGTGCCGCCGATAGATTAAGCGTTCCGGTACGATGTCGTGTGGCAAGTCTAGTTTGTATTTTTGTGTTGTACATACATACATACATACCCCATTGACTGCCTCGTTGGTCTAGTGGTTAGTATGTTCGACTGCGGCCGACGAGGTCCCGGGTACGAGTCCCGGGTCGGGCCATAAAAAGTGTTGGGTTTTTCTTACAAGAAATTCCCAGCACTAGCTCAGAGTTAGGAAGTTGGCGGTGTTATACCCCCGTGCCTCGGAAAGCACGTAAAGCCGTTGGTTGTGCGCCTAATCTCTCTCCGGTCGTGTCGGATTTTCCGTCCCATCGGGTTATGAGAGTAAAGGAACAGAGAGTGCACCTGTGTATGCGCATACACTTGTGCACTATAATATCTCCGGCGCAGATGGCTAATCTCTCTGGAGATAGGAAGCCGTGGCCGAAATTCGGTCGGGAGGACATTATTTATTATTATTATTACATACCCCATAAGGGATAGCTCCTAGTTATCTATTCAGGCGACCTTTGATAAAACGACTCTAGCAAACCCTCGAACCTCACAGCAAATAAGAAACATCTGAATCCAAAAAATTTAAATGAAAAGCCCCTGTGTGGAACGTGGCATAAATCTGCATGCAAACTCGGCGACAACAGAAACCGTTACGTTACATACACTGTGTCCACCTATGAATGACAAAAGGGAGGCTTAGCCCGCCCCAGAACTAAAGTTTTGATGCAGCGCAATATAAATAAAACGATGATTCTTGCGTCTTCATTCACGTGGGGGATTTGAGAACTTCAATCGCTTGGAAAAAGCCTCTCAACAATCCACGCATACATCCTAGTAGGTACAAGGCCAATCAGGAGCAGGTTAATATAATGTTAGGTATAATATTCAAGATTTTCCACAAAAATGTCAATTGTTGAAGTGTAATACAAAAAGTGTGAAACAGCTTATTTCAGGTTGCACACAGTCTTATCAATCTCCTTTCAAAACCACGGAAAGGGACAGAGCTAGATTTAAACGTGTCAATTTATTTAAGTTTAAAAATACACAACATAATTAGTCATAATATTTTGATAAGTTTTCATTTGTCCCAGAGGCAAAATTGTCTATACATATAACCCAGTCATTTGGGTGCACAAAAAGGGTTACATGGAAAGTTTCTCGGGAGTTTTGTAATTTAAATTGTTGTATTTTTTAGATTTCGACGTGTTCTTTCCGAATTTTCACTTTGCCACCTCGTTTCTTTGCCGCTCGCGCCGCCATATTGAAAAATGTCGCCCAAAAACAGTTTTTTGACAATAACTCCTTTCGGACTAATATTACAATGAAGATCAAGATTTTATAAGATCTTTAAACTAAACTAGATTGACATGGCTAAATATAGTGATGCTATCTTTTTCTTCTTGTAAAACACCCACAACACAAATTTATTTGAACTGTGGAAAGTGATTTTGGGTTTTAGTTTGCGGCTCTCGTACGATGAAACTATTGATTTTTACAAAAAAAAAAGGTTACTACATAAAGTGTAGGAAATTTTCTGGTTTAATTTATTACATAACTATTTTCCAGGTAAAACTACCAAATGACTGGGTTAATAGCGATCAGTGCAGTTACATCTCAACTAGGACCCCGCTTTCGAATGTATTGGGGCATTTTCGTTCTATTAGAATTGATCACATGATCAAGTATACCAGCAGAATGGACTTCTTACTGTAGTAAGGATTTAGTCAACTTCAAAACAACGAGCGCATAGGTCAACGACGGATTTTTGGTCACAATACTCTATTTCTCATGCTAGTATACCCGAAACTTGTTTCATGAAGTATTTCGGTTACTGCGTTTTGAAAAGAAATCTTTATTTTATCCTGTACAGGAGCTCCATGAATAAAATATTACATCAGGTGCTATAAAACCATCTACGTGATTATATCGTACCAATCGTAAAGGTTTTAAAAATTAAGTAGGTACATTTATATCACCTATTCGGCGATTTCACTCCCGATTTTTGCTGCTTTTCGTACGAAGAGGTGTGTGAAGTCTGTGAATCCGCACTTGGCTTACTCTGTGGACTATGACGAAACCCCAATCCGAGAGGAGACTCGTGCTCAGTAGCGAGTCGTAATACCTACGTGTGATGACCTTCGTTTTTTATTTTTTTATTGCATGATAGGCTTGCGCTTGACGACAATCATGCTTAGTGCAAAGCAATGATGAGGTCTAAGTTGGAACGCGCTTGCCTAGAAGATGCCTATTCACTCTTGCCTTGAAGGTACTTAAGTTATAAGTGGCAGGAAACACGTGCGCTGGGAGGATTAGGATTAGGAACTAGGATAGCCAACAGTTGTTACGTTAAATTACATTATTAAATTAATTAAACGCATACAAATAATATATCTTAAATGAACACAACCTAATAAAGGCCATCACACATGCATATATTATAAAAGTATTATAAATACTAAATTGGAATGACATCATCGAATTACATAAATCTAATTATTTACGTTGAAGTAGGCATGGTATGACAAAAAAAGAATATAAAATATTAGATTAAGTATAAATTCGCAAATTATATTTTATTTTATTATTATATTATCAATCAAAAAAACAATCAAAGGAAAACCTAGTCACTTACTAAAAAACTAAATTAGTTACCTCATACAGAGTATACAAAGTTCATTACAAAATATGATACACAAAATGTTATGTCCAATTAAATTTAATTAATTATTGTTAGCAAATATATATCAATAAATCGCCTAAATTTATTCAGCGTAACTGATAAAGAATAAATCTATTTCATTATGTTTCCTTACAGAATTGTTATAAAGATCTGACATCCTTGGTATGGGTGAATATTTACCTAGTTTAATAAAAAGATAGATTGGATAGAAGCAGGTGTTTCTTTGCGGAAATCCATGTTAAGGAACGAGAAGCATAATTCGCTAAATAATTCGTTAAAACAGGCAAATCGAAGTGGTAAGCTTCTTTAAGGATTTGTGTGGTGTGGTGTTGTAGCGGTGCCTAAATAATTGCGCGCTTACTTTTGCTATGGCGAGCTTAGTTTTTGTCTATTTTAAATTGATATAATTGTTGCTGTGACACATAATATGACCTTAACGCTGCATAAAAACTGTATAATAGATATAATTGATTTACGGGTGAATACTGAATGTTCCAGTGGGTGAATAACCCAGTATTTCAGTGCCATGGCAGCCTCCCCAAGGGTTCTAAGTACACTCACGCTCCACGCGGCGTATAAATCCAACAATTTAGGTAGATCTGTGGCTTCATCTCATAGGTATATATCTAGGTGTCATTTGTACAGCACGACTGATGCGGTTGACGCATATTGATAACGTCATTCGTATTTTTAAATATAGTGCGGTCGATAACTCGTACTAATAAAGAAAAATATCTAATAAGTCAAGAACACACTATACACTTACACAGGTATTGTGTCTTTAAAGTTAGAGGAAATGCGGACAAGAACACTCTATGGACAGGACAGAACAAAAACGCACGCATTGTTTGTGAAACGCGATTCTTCCTGTCGCGTTACTGTATGTAGCTCCATATTATTAAAGTACGCGTGCGGGCGTGTACAGGCTTAATTTTATGACGATTTAGAATTGGTTTAAAATTAGTGCTGTGATACATAATATGACGTTAACGCTGTATAAAAGCTGTATAATAGATATAAGCCAGTGCTTCAGTGCCATATGGCAACCTCCCCAAGGGATCCACGCTCTCGCCCCACGCGGCGGATTTTGGCAGAACTGTGGCTTCGCTTCATACATTGCATTAGGGGAAATTGCCTAAACGTGTAAGTAAAATATATTGTTGGATTTATTTTGTACGATAAATATGTTTTGACCGACTTCCAAAAGGATGAGGTTTTTTTTATGGTATGTTACTGCATATTTCCGTGGTTTCTAAAGCGAGCGAGGAAGTTCGCGAGGTTGTACCATAAAAAATTCTGACTCCAAATCCTCAATCCTGATGCTGTAGGTGTACCTACGATTCAAAACTAGGGAGTTAGGAAATTGTGATGGTGAATTCATATAGTACGTATCAAGTCATGTGTATACGATTCAACTCTGAGTCCCAACTCCTCCACCCTGATGCTGCAGGGTACAGAACTCCTTAAGAATAGCGATTTAGGATTTTTTTTGGTGAATTTATATTTTAGGTGTCAAGCAACGACTTCATACTTAAACCCAAATCACAACTCCTCAACTCTGATGCTGCAGGGTACTGCACTTCTAAGCCGTGGTTATTAGAGTACACTAAAAAATTAAAAATAAAAATTCTTTCCAAAAAACCGACTTCCAAAGCCACTGTAAAGTTTAAAAAAAAAATTGATTTCTACACACTATGTTGAAGTTGGGCGGGTATAACAAAGATAGGTAAAGTTGACGCGTCAGGCTTGTCTTACTGACTTGGGTCCACGTTGTTTAATCTTAGCAATTGACTGATATGCGTTGTCACAACTAGGTCACTAGTCCCTCAACCGTGTTGACTATACGGAACCCTAAAAACACCACTACTCGTAATACGCTGCATAATTAAAGCAAAACACGTAGATTATTGGACAGAAGTATTTCTCTGTAATTTATTACACAGTAGGTACAGTATTGCGATGGCTCTGTCCCAGCGGTGAAATTACAGCCACGGGATAATACCACGTCGCGAATAAATTCAACGTTTTGGGTTGATTTGTGGCATTACATAATATAATTACCATTAATAGTTATTTATGCTACTAGTACAACAAGATAAAAATTACAAGGGAAGTATAAAATAAAAGCATGCCAGACGTAAATAATAAGTAGCTGTGGTGTTAGTAATACAAACTACCCCTGTGACACCTGCCTGAAAATATTAGAGTACCTATTCTGTTAGTATGAAAAAAAACTTTGAGCCATATTTTATACAGACTCGGTGAATGTACGAATCTTACTTCTTAACTAACTAATATTATAAATGCGAAAATTCGAATGGATGTATGGATGTTTGTTACTCAATCACGCCCCAACGGCTGAACGGATCTGGCTGAAATTTGGTACAGAGATAGATTATAGTCTGGAATAGCACATAGGCTATTTTTATCCCGGAAAATTAGAGTTCCCGCGGGAACCAAAAAACCTCAAACTACGCAGACGAAGTCGTGGGCATTCACTAGTTATTAAATAGCGTCAAGAGTCTAAATAAATACTATTTTTTTTTTAAATTTAATATTATAGAATTTAAAAATATCAAATTCTATAGAGGTGAAGGAAAACATTGAGAAAACCTGTATGCCCAAGAATTTTTCATGTTTTTGAAATTGAAAAATGCCAATCAGCACTTGGCCAGCTTGGTGATCTATGACCAGTGTGGTGGACCATATCTGTAACATATAATATGGATACCGGCATATTCCTCGTAATTGGTGATACTAAAAACTCAGACAACAGTTTAAAAAGTTAAACGCTGTAATCTATGAGAACACATTCGTGATGAAACGTGGGAATACCGTCAAAGGTAATCCGCATCTAATTGGCAATCTGCCGCGATCCAACTCAAGGCTTTTGCTGACACTCGGGCTTCAGTTAGTGTTTATGTGTTCCACTGACGAATTCTGTATGACAGATTTTGATAACGTGTCTTAGATTAGAAAAAAATTACAAAAACTGAGAGATTCGTTGGATAACCGACAGATGTAATGCAGTACCTACTAAGCCTCAATCACACACATTGGTAACAATAGCATGCGCTGCCAGCCAATGAAGTAGGGCTTATGCTTTGACACATAAGCGAGCCTTAATCTATAAGGACCAATCAACAGCCTAATCTGAGCCTCAATACATAAGAACACATTCTGATCAAAGGTGATGGTATTCCCACATTTCATAATCCGCATCTATTTGGCAATATGCCACGATCCAGCTCACGGATTTTGCAGACACTTGGGCTTTAGCTAGTGTTTAAGTGATCTACTTGACGACTGATAATTCTGTATGGGAGATTTCGAAGAACGATTTGAGATATTCATTGGTTAATCACTAATATGATAATAGTCGTTAAAGCCCGCCAACCCGCATTGGAGCAACGTGGTGGGTCTACGCTCTAATTTCTTCTCTTCTATGAGAGGGGAGACCTGTGCTATGTGCGTGTGCTGTGTTAAGCTGTAGTGGTGGTAGTGGATTGTTTTTAGGTGAAAGAGTTGATGGTTGATTGATGGTTTTGAGTGAACTTTATGGTTTTTTTATTGTTATAAAACTATTGTTATTGCTAGACTATTTACTACTACTTTAAATGAGACAGTCAGTCACCCTTTCCTGAAGTATAATATTTAGATTGTTTTACTCTGAATAAATTATTTTTGTTTGCTAAAATTTACAATAATTATCTTGATTAACAATCTGCAATTTATTTTAAATTGGGTGGTGAAAAAAAATTAAAACTTCCCTTTTACACGATAGCGGAAAAAAGGTCAAAGGGCATGATGTAATTAAAGATCTACACACGGACCCAATTTTCAATCTGACTGAAGTTTTTGTATATAAGGCATAGTATAATTTAATTTTGCTCTTTTGTGAAATTATATTTCTAATCTTGTCGGCAATTTTAATGAATCTGTATTCCAGTCTCACAGTTGTAGCGCAATAACTTATAATAATAAGCCGTATGGTGTGTGGATATCCCTTAAAAGTAAAAATGCTTTCGCTATCCTATTAAAAAACTCGAACCTGCGACAAAAGATGACGCACGACTTACGACGCAGCTCTTTCCCGGTTGAGCTAACCAAGATCTTCTGTGAAGTGTTCAATATGTTAACCGGTAACTAATACTATTATTAAAATAATATACTCTATCTTTCGGTGATAGCCTAGTGGTTTATACATCCGAATTTTTATTCGCGCACCTCTAACTTTTCGGTTTGTTATTGCATTACCAATTTATCATTAACGCGTTACTAAATGGGTGACCAAATCTTGAAATTCTAAGGGTGATTCAGTTAATAAAAAAAAATATCATTTTTTTCACTGATAAATTAGCGAATATAATAATATTATTAATATAAGTGAAATTAGATCAGATTGTAAATTGGAGCTTAAAGCTGGCCCACTATGTACAGTCCTCATAATTTTGACCTTCGTGTTGCGTCCAACCTTTCGCGTTCGAGTTGCTATCGATTTATGTTAATTCTCTTTAGTTCTGTAAAACAAAAGAATAAGTGGCAGAGACCGGATATCAAGAAACTTTTATAGAGTTTACGGTTTTTTAAACATCAGCAGAAAGTAATCTATGTTTTACGTGATAAGTATCGCGATCTTAAAGTGGTAATTCATGATGATTTAAGTAAAGGTGTAGCCACACTAAAGAGGCGTAAAGAGAGAATATAATATAAAGATATTTTTTAAAGACTTCAAACGGATAAAGTAGCGGGCATCATCTAGTTGAACATAATAAAAAGCAATCACTGTACAGGTCTACTGGAATCCTTTTTTAATTGCGCTGCCGGTTGACAGTCTATTGTTCCAATTTGAATTGGAATTTTTCACAGCTGTCAAGCAGAAATTGGGCTGTGCGGCTTAATTTCTTTTTTATTTACATCGATAAACAGCTATTTGGAAAAATAATAAATGGTAGAAACATAACAAACCAAATGAGCCCAAACTTGAGGGAACTTCTACTTAGAATAATAGTTTTACTACAACTCTTCAGAGTTCCACTTTTCACCTCTTGGTTCCAACATCGGATTAGCTCAATGGAATTAATAATTGTAGTATTCTATTAGAATAGTACAATTTATTTATTTCATGTAGGACATACAGATGTCATAGGTCAGGTGTCAGGGTACATTTTACATACAACATATTTACAGGCGAATAATAAAAGGTTGCTAAAAAGATTCGATAAGTTTGTTGTTTTTAGTCAGGCTTTTGACAATAAATCATTAATAAACTAAATGATGCCAGCGACGTCGAATTAACACAATATTTTCAAAAAAAAACATAACATTTGTCATTTTTTTACCTAAAATTAAATAATTATTATCCCAGCATAATACTTAATACAAAGTCGAAGTACGAATTTATAACCAGCAGGGTTATAAATTCGTACTCCGACTTAACTTGGAAGCGAGGTAAATATATAATATATATACAGTAAGCAAACGAGCTGGGGGTCACTTGATGATAAGTGATTAGCCGCCCATGAACATTTGCAGCACCAGAGGAACGTTGCCGGCTTTTGAGATATTTGCTTATTCGTCCTTTGAAGGAATACAGAAGATGGAAGCAGGTATAAGATTAAGATAAGATGGAAGTATAACTGAATTAGAGCAATTTTCATATTAATACTGGTATCTATCATACGAGTACAATCACACTAAAAGCAAGACGGCATCAGACGCGTGATTCGAATGCTCGTGACACTTTACGCGATTTCCCAAATGGCTTGCGTGATGTAATAGCTACCTATACCACAGAATACTTAATAGTAGAAACATTACTAAAATTCTATATCAATGAGTAGAAATTAAGCCAAGAATGTAAAAAGCAGCACTTTTTTTTTTTAGAAGTGATTTGTGTAGGAGACTATGTGGACTGGTAGGCTTGATTATGTAAAGAAACACGACCCGTGGCACAGTGATTTAATATATACAGATCCAAGGATGCGTGTTAGCCCTGTAGCAGTTCTTGAGGTAAGAGCCAGACAGTTGTTCTATTTAGTACATATGTGACAGGGTGAATGAACTGTGAACCTCATAGGCTATTAACATTTTATGTTGTGTTTCCAACAATTAGTGAGATGGTGATAATAAAAAATCTACCTTTTAGGTACGAACCCCTAAAAAAATGCTTGGAAAAATGACCTTACTATGACCTAATTATACCTACGAGTAAGTTCTAAGACACGCAACGGATAAAACATTCTAAAGCTAATAAAAAATCTAACTTGAAAAATATCTTGTAAAATTTAAATGACTTTCATACAAACTTTCATTCTGTATTTCAGCCCTTTGGGGTTAGAATTAAAAAAAAATGGAAAAACATATTAAATTCATACAGATTTTCAACCCGTACCCTCCGCTCCCCCTTCAACGCCTTTGGGGGTAGAATTTCGAAAAATCCTACCTTAATAAACACCTACTTTTCACAAAATACACATTCTCCAAATTTCATGTCTCTAAATCTAGGACTAGAGGTGGTTAATAAAGCACGTAGCACAAAAGCATAGCACGCTTTTTTTTCCATAGCACGGACAGCATGCTATCCGAGGAGCCTCTGTGTTGCTACGGTGCGCACGAGCGCGCGCGGTGCTTCGTAGTTCGTTTCGTAGCACTCGTAGCGCCCGTAGTGCCCGTAGCGACGCCCGCCTGCCGGTAGCGCGCTGACCGACCATTAGTCTCGCGTAACGCGCTGCTGTAAGTGTACGTCATATGCTTTAATGCGTGCTATAGCATAGCATATTTAAAAGCATGCAAAAAATTTATAGTTTATAGCCTGTAGCATGCTTTGGTTTTATAGCAGTTTTGAACAACTCTATCTAGGACCAGCTGTTTAGGCTGTGCGTTGTTATATAAGTCAGTCAGTCAGTCAGGATTTTCAATTTTATATATATAGATTAAGCTTCAAATTCTTGCATTATCATGGGCGTCCGCAAAATAACGTCTGCTTCTATCCAATATCCTTAGTGCGATTTTACCCTTAGCAGGTAAAGTAGTAGGTAAGTAGCTATTTACAGACGTCGTTGGAAATGTTGCTCGCAGAAGCGAGCGGCAAATGTAAGAATAATGCTCAATCGGCATCGATTTCACATTATTCCGTGAACAGTTGCCGGAAACACGTGTACTCGAGCACTTCGAGCCATTCGGCCAGAGATTTTCAAACGATTCTTCAGATTTAGGAATATAACTGTGGGCTTAACGCCATCTCTTTAAAGCAGTTTTATGCGACATCCTACTCGTACTTTGACGTCCCCAAAATAAGGATTATAATTCTGAAACGAGAACGACGACAAGCTCGAAATAATACTGCTTTATGCCATGGTAGTAAGTAACCTCTAAGACTTATGTTTTAGAACACTTGCGACTGTAATAAGTCTTTATGATCCTGGGTGAATTATGAATAAAAATTTTAAGATTTCCCAATAATTCTCTCTTTATGAAATTCCCTGCCTCTAGCCATTAGGACTTTTATAGTGCTAGAATTTTCATTATTCTAGCAGTTTTGAAATTCGCATTTTCCGCCAATACTTAAATTTTCATAAATTTAATAATGTTTTTTTGTATCCACTGCAAGTAAGCCCTTGACTGCGTTCTCATCTGATGGTTAGTGATGATGTAGTCTAAGATGGTGGCGGGATAACTTGTTAGGGGCATGGCAGTTATTTAAAACCCATACTCCTATTACCTATACACGGCGTCGTACCGGAACGCTAAATCGCTTGGCGGTACGTCTTTGCCATTAGGGTGGTAACTAGCCACGGCCGAAGCCTCCCACCAGACCAGACCAAGAAAAAATCAGAAATTATAAACTCCCAAAGTGATCCTGCCGGGATCGAACCTGGGACCTCCGCACGTTAAGGCAACAGCGCTCAACACTGCGCCACGGAGGTCGTCGAATGTTTCTATTAAGGAATGGGGTATGGTATCAATACAATAGAATATATTTATTTGCTTGATTATTAATACATATATATATGTCACCGTAAAATTATAAAAACCGTTAGATTATAATCTAACTAGCGATATTGTAAACTGTCGATAGATTGTGAACCGTTCAATGTTCTGAGTGTTAATTTTTGAAATTTTTATTGTATATACGTTTTCTTGTATCTTTCTTGTAGGTTAGGTTAGGGTTCGACATAAATAATCAGACACTACCTGATTAGATTTTATCGGGCACTTAGGTTTTATCGGGTTAATATACCTAACAGATTACAATCTACCGAAACATAATGCGTTAAATTGTAATCTTTCGACAGTTTACAATATCGCTAGTTAGAATATAATCTAATAGTTTTTACAATTTTACGGAGACATATACATTCTACGGTGTAATTCAATACTGATATTAGGCGTCAGAATGCTTTAGGTTGTAGAAAATAATATATTATTGTACAAGCTAATGTCTCCCGACCGAATTTTGCCCACGGCGGCCTATCTCCAGAGAGATTAGCCATCTGCGCAGGAGATATTATAGTGTTTGCGCAAACACAGATGCACTCTCTGTTCCTTTACTCCCATAGCCCGATGGGACGGAAAATCCGACACGACCGGAAAGGGATCAGGTGCAGGACGGCTTAGCGTGCTCTCCGAGGAACGGGGGTGAAACACCGCCAACTTGCTAACTTCGGGCTAGTTCTAAGAATTTCAGAAAAACAGAATACCAAATTTTGCACACCATAATATGATTGGTAGATTGTGGCTTGATACTATAACTCTATTGTAAGAACTTTACGTAACGATGTAATAACCTGCAATCAGCAAATATATATTATGACTAGTGAATGCCCGCGACTTCGTCTGCGTGGTTTGAGGTATTTTGGTTCCCGCGGGAACACTTTAATTTTCCGGGATAGCCTATGTGCTATTCCAGAAAATCTCTGTGCCAAATTTCAGCCAGATCCGTTCAGCCGTTGGGGCGTGATTGAGAAACAAACATCCATACATCCATCCAAACTTTCGCATTTATAATATTAGTATTAGTATAGATTATGATTATGATTACATTGGACTCGAACCCGTGACCTCGTCGGTCACTGTCAAACATGCTAACCAACGAAGCAGTACAAGCTAATATTCAGAAGTGACTATAAATTTTCATGACTTGTCGCCACATAAGCATTTTTATTAGCACTCGTATAGCGCTTATATAACTCTGTAGGCTCCAAATAATGTCCCTTGATGGGACATGTGTATCCTGAAATGTATAAGGGTTAAAAAAGGCTTTAGGTACAAAAAGAGAATATTAACAAGTTTTTTCAAAGGCCAGCTTGCTTTGTTTTAATTAAATGAGAAGCCTTTTTATGAAAAGAGTAACTGCTGAATTTCTAGCAGTCTCTTCTCAGTGGAAAAGATTTCCGAACCGGTGGTAGAACATTGACGTCCTACGTGAAATAAATAACTCATTTATTATTAATAATGTTTGATCAATCTTACAAATATTATAAACTAGCTGATGCCCGCGACTTCGTCCGCGTGGTTTAAGTTTTTTTATTCCCGCGGAAACTCCTTAGTTTTCCGGGATAAAAAGTAAGTATGATATATAATGATTGACAAAATAAGGTAAAAATCCTGGTTTCGGTGACGCAAAACTTTTATATTTGAAGAAGATTATCATTATTTTCCCGGTTTTAAAAAGAAACGTACACTATATTTTGGCGATAGTCTGGGTAATATCTATCTGAATAGCAGGGTAATAAATTATATATTTTTTCTACTTCCCAAGATGACCATCGTTCTTTGACAATTTGGATGCTTGTAATTTGGATACATGCTCCTTCACGCCACAATCACAGAACTGATTTGGCATTTGGAATGGAGATTTGCATGAAGCTTATGAACACATAGGCTACATTTTATATACATTTTATGTTCAGTGTTACTCAGGATGATGTAAGCATTCTTATGATACCCCATACATCCAAATGTGTTCAGGCATTTAGACGTTATAGTCCTGAAAATATTACACTTCTTTTTTTGGACGATCGCGTTTCTAACATGTGATTTTAATTGAAACATTCCGAATGGAAAACGCGTCGGGGACTCACGGATAATTAATATACGCGTGGGTCAACTAGATTCCAAATAAATCTTTATAATCTTTGAATCTAATAACACCAGAGTAAATAGAAAACTCTGTGAAATTCCGTTAACCTCTAAATAACGTTAGGCCTAAGTAAATTTATTTAGGCCTCCCACAGCAAGTAACTATGTAGGTGACCCTATTTTTCAATTCACAGGTCGGTTTATTATGTATATTTACCACTTGGTTTACTGGGTAACGGTATAATATTATAAACCCTCAAATATAGGATGGAAAAACCGAACGGGACATAGGTTTATTGGTTCTCATCTATAATGAACACAAAAGCACAAATAAAAAGTATACTAACTAAACTAAAAAAAGGTTAAAGGTTGTCTGGAGGAGATCACTTTGAGTGATAAGACTGCCTTTGCGCACTTGTTTCTTCTTTTTGCTTGTTAAATTTTTTATTTCTTTAATGTTTTATGTGGCAATTATCTATCATCTATCTATATAAACTAAAAAGGATGTTGCCTAATGTCAAACATAAACTATATTTCTTGGTAATTATTAAAAACAGAGTTTGATCTAAACCATGCAAAATAGATGTCATCAGCATAGATTTATTTTGGTTTCGCTTCGCTTAGCGAAACCAAAATAAATCTATGGTCATCAGTTGGTTTTTAGTAAGATTACCAAATAGATTATCCATTAAAGTAAAAAAGTGTGAATGTTATTGACGTCACAATTCAGTATTTTATTCAATCTCTCATACTTAACACGAATTTTGATAATGAGTAGCTGATTTGGTTAGTTTCCAAATACCCAATTTCACATACCTACTGCGCAACTAGACTACACCGCACACCGCGTTAAAGTAAATATTAATGAAAATGGCGTAAAATTTTATACATTACACAAACCAAGTGACGCCCGTCAGCCAATTAAGCTCAATTAAAAGCGATGACACAACGCGTCCAACCGCTTGACGAGCCTTCAACATTAATCAGGGGTAAATGGACGGACGATTAATTTGTGGACTGAAATAAAGCGCTTTTTTGCTTCATTGGTCAAATCTTCCTAAAATATTTCAAATATGACCGTTTGGTCGTTTTTCAGTTTAGATTTTTGTAAGTTTGTATGTTTTAATGATTATAATTCCTTCACGCTACGACGACTGAACTAATATTTTGGCTGAAATTTGAAAAGGAGGTAGCTTATACCCTAAATAAACACAGGCTAGAAAAAATAGGGGCTAATTTTAATGCCAATCTGAATATGTATCTAATTTGACTGCAATGTCCATTGTACATTAAGCGTTCTGAAATAAATATTAATGTAAATGGCTTAAAATGTTATACATTAAACACAAACCAAGCGATGTCTGTCAGCCAAATAAGTACATTTAAAAGCAATGACACATCGCGTCCAACCCCTTGACGAGGCTTCAACATTAATGAAGGGTAAATGGACGGATGCTTTGTGGATTTGAATTAAGCGCCTTTTTGCTTCATTGATCGAATTAGTTTAAAGAATGCCTTCGCCCTTTCATTTTGCCAGAATTGGGTGTTTGAAAACTATTCAAAAAATTTTTTTGTTTGTAATTATTAGATAGGGAATCTCATAATTGTCGCCATTATATTTTTTTTTTGCAGTATATCTTGCGCTAAGTTCGTCATGTTTTGACTCTACCATCGGTTCGGAATTAAATATTACATTAAGTAGGAATACATAATACACTAATAAACAATATTACCACCATGTGGGTGCTGAATGCTGGTTGTTACCATCCGGTGAGATTGCAGTCAGGGCTAAGTTTTAGTGGAATAATAAAAAAGGAGTAATTGCGAAAAACTATCTGCATTCTATACAAGTAGCCAATTAACTTCCGAAACGTTGTAAGTTCACCCACCGAAACTTAGGACAAGTTCTTCGATTAATTGGATGACAGAAAAAAAGTTAGTAAAAATTCAATGCCCTTGTCTGGCTCGGGGCCATTTCTGTCCTTAGGTTGACGGAGAGGGACTTACATGCCCGGAATCTAGACTGGCTGTCTTGGCAACACTCCAATGGATTAATATTCCCTTCACAGTCGAGATTTTTTTTAATCTATACCGCCCACTTATGATTTAAGTCTTGTTTTTTATAATTACAATTTTAGCTATTTTAGTGCAATAATTAAAAAATATGTTTCTGGATTTGCTTTCGGCTACTATCTCACATAGATTGTCAGTACATATCTTCCTGTTTTTATACTGATCTGCCATATATCGGACATTTTGTAAGAGTATGCATGACGATTTGTTCTGTCTGGTTGTCACAGTCACAAACTGTGCTGTCCTTACACTTAAGTCTATGGAGATAGTATCCGAAACCACCATGATCTGTCAAATTTTGGACTGATTCGGGCGTAATTTTGATCTTTTTTTATTATTATTTTAAATGCCTTTTCAATACTCGGGAAGAATAACTTTGTGATGGCGGCGTTGGTGTTATTTTTATACCTGTGTTCCCATTTTTTCACAATCCCCTTGCGTATTTCCCGTTTTACGAAGGAGATGGGACATTTGTCGTAATCCGGAGCTGACTTCCTAGTTTTGGCAGCTTCCTTGGCTAGGCAGTCAGCTTTTTCATTACCGATTGTTCCTACGTGAGCTCGAATCCAGAACATGCGAACATATTTTCCTTGCTGCTTCAGCGTGTGCAGATTTTTTTTATGGCAAACGCGAGCGGATGGAATGTGTTTGGCTTTTTTATGAGTTCCAGCGATGATCTGGAGCCACTTAAAATGTTTACGGAGGTTTCATTGCTTTTTATGACTATTTACGTGGCTCGGTGGAGTGCATATATTGCGGCTTGAAAAACTGTGCAGTAAGACAGAAGCTGAAACTTTCTATATTTCTATTTCGTTCCCGTCTTTCCAGATAGTCAAGGCAGCACCCACCATGCCATCAATTTTGCTGCCATCCGTAAACATTTCAACCGCTGCTCTCTTTTCCGTAGTTTCTTCTGTCTCTTGTTTGTCCAGGCATTCAAATTCGAAGGTCTCCTCACTTGCCGGGTGTGGTGCGTAGAGATAACACTTTCTCTCCTCTATGTCGGTATCCTCTCCCAAGAAGTCCCGGATTTTTCCTTTTTAGCCTCATAAACGTGGGCATTCTAGTGTACACGTAAATCGAGAGGTATTAATCCAGCAAGGGTTAATGCTGCAGTGAGTGAAGTCGTTCTATAGGCTTTCACAATCTTTTGAGCAAATCCATACTCATAACCTAATATTACAATTGAAAAATGGGTTTGTTTGTTGGTTTGTCCTTCAATCACGCCTTCATTTTTGGCATGGATATAGTTAAGGATCTGGAGAGTGATAAAAACTTTTTATCCTGGAAAATTAAGGAGTTCCCGCGGGAATCAAAAAAACTTAAATCACGTGGACGAAGTTGCGGGCATCAGCTAGTTTGAAATAAAACTAACGGTCATATTTTATGAATAAAACAGGTTGAGACTCAATTTAAAGTTAACCTGAATTCAAGGTAAAATACATCGTTATAATTAAACCACAACTTAGGTCCCCCAAGCGAATACCTTTTAGGTTATATTTAACCTAATTTCTCCGTAAATTTCAGTCCCAACGCTTCTGACTTCAGAGCATTTCAGACTATAATTAGTAAAGCGAAGCATTTCCAGTAATGGTCTTAAATTGGGACAAGAACACCCCATTTTTGAAATAGGGAATTATTATTTATAAGTTACTAGCTAATGTCTGTGACTTCGTCCGCGGGAATTCAGGTTTTTCATTTTCATTATAATCTATCTCTGTGCCAAATTTCATCCAGATCCATCCAGCATTTCTGGCGTGATTGACAAACCATCCATCTATCCATACATCCATCCAAACTTTCACATTTATAATATTAGTAACTTACTAGATGATGCCCGCGACTTCGTACGCGTGGATTAAGTTTTTTGTATTCCCCGGGGGAACTAGGGATAAAAAGCCCATGTCCTTCCCCGGATACAACCTATCCCTGTACCAAATTTCATCAAAATCGGTTGAACAGATAGGCTGTGAAAGCGTAGCACACAGACACACACAAACTCTCCCATTTATAATATCAGTTAGGATAATAATTATTCAAGTTGCAAATTATTATTTTACTAGATGATGTCCCCCCAGGCTTGCGTGTAATCATTTTATTTTTCCCGCGGGAGCTTCTTAATTTTCCGTGATGAAAGAAAGAAAGAAAGAAAACGTGATGATAGGAAGCCTATGTAGGAGATATAGTTATGAAGCCGTGGCGTCACCTGGAGATAAAAATCAGCGCTGAATGCTCTTGTAACTTATTGCAAGACATTCAGCATTACGCTGAGCTGATGCCTTTTTGAAGTAAAACTTCTTTACGCACGCTTGACTTGGGGAGTAAGCTGGTGAATGGGTCACGAGAGCGTTACGAAAAGTGTGATCGAGGCGAGGCGAACGAAAGTTGAGAGGGAGATATAAGTTAGTAAAGATAGAAAGAGAGAGAGTTACGTTTCGTATATTACTGTAGGGGCAAAAGAGAAAGAAAGAAAGAAAGAAAATCTATTTATTCTCACCATTACAATACCTTAAGGTAAATGCTACCATGGCGCCTCCAGCACTTGAGCATTAAACTCATGGCCAAGTCCTAGAGGCATCCTGACAACACTTGTCGTGTGTGGCACAACCTGAAATAAGGCATCAGCTCAGCATAATGCAGAAAGCCTTGCAAAGAGAGAGGTGCGAGCACACGTTTTCTTTCTCTATTTCTCTCATAGGCAGTTACTAAGTTTTACTTCAGTCGTGTGGTCTAAAGCACACTCGTTTTTTTATTCAGGTTGTGCCACACACGACAAGCGTTATCAGGGTGCCCGTAGGATTTGATCATGAGTTTAAAGCTGAAGTACTGGAGGGGCCATGGTAAAATTTACCTTAGGTTATTTTAATGTGTGGCCCAAGGAGGAAAATAAATAGTTTTTCTTTCTTTCTTTCTATGTCCTTCAGCGGGGAACAACCAAATTACATGAAATCTATGAAATCTTTAATTTCCCGATATAAATCGTAGCCTACGTGTCATTCCAGACATCTCTCTGTGCCATATTTCATCTAGATCCGTTCAGCCGTTCTGGCGTGCTTGAGTAACATCCATTCAAACTTTGCATTTATAATATTAGATTTTTTATCTTAAAACAATACACTCAATTAATATTAAAATTATCGCCAGTCTAACGGGGTGCAAAAGTGTTATTAAAATGGTAATTTTCGACCCTTGGCATTCTATTCGGCTTGGTGAATGGAAAATTAATTACTCAGTTATAGTTCATTTTATGATCTTTATGATATCGCTTAGTGAGCATTCTAACCTTCATTTACCTTTTTTGGTACCTTTTTTTTTAATACTCGCTGATGTCCGCGGCTTCATCCTCGTGGTTTTAAAAAAGTCCGATTCAGCGGGATAAAAAGCATCCTACATCCGTCCAAACTTATTGCTTGCTACAGTGTTCTGATTGCAATAGCTTGGTTAACCAAAGTTAAAAATCTAACAAGCTCTATAAAAACTCGAGATCCGCGAATTGAGTTCCGTTCTCCATGTCTGAAGATATTCATTACATCTTCACCAAATTTATATGGGACCACCTCTGAATTATGATCTATCAAACAAAAAAAGAATCATCAAAATTGATTCATAATTGGCGGAGTAATCGCGTAAGAACATACAGCCGAATTGATAACTTCCTCCTTTTTTTGAAGTCGATTAAAAATAAATTTGTGTCGCGTCGGTGAAAGGTCTAAATATCTAATAAAGTATCCTTGATACTAATAATTCCTACGTACTCGTTATACTGACACGAGCATTACAATAAAATGTATGTTTAATCTAAATTCTTTTGACATTGGCGGAATTTCGCTTTGACAATCGGGATCGGGATTGAAAAAAATAACCCAAAAGCCAAAATTGGAACTAATTTGTATGCCTGTTTAGTTGTTGTTTTTATTTAATTTTAAATATTTATTACAAACTTGCTGATGCTCGCGACCTTGTCCGCGTGGTTTAAGTGTTTTATTGAATCCCCTCCTTAATTTTTCGTGATAAAAAGTAAGTCACTATGTCCAGGTCTGCCTCGTTGGTCTAGTGGTTGGCATGTTCGACTGCGGCCGACGAGGTCCTGGGTTCGAGTCACGGGTCGGGCCATATTTAAGTGTTGGGTTTTTCTGATAGGAACTTCTCAGTACTAGCCCGGAGTTAGGAAGTTGGCGGTGTTTCACCCCCGTGCCTCGGGAGTACGTTAAGCCGTCGGTCCC
The DNA here is from genome assembly GCA_964035005.1 of Erebia palarica. Classification (NCBI taxonomy): domain Eukaryota; kingdom Metazoa; phylum Arthropoda; class Insecta; order Lepidoptera; family Nymphalidae; genus Erebia; species Erebia palarica. The sequence goes on along the minus strand of OZ035993.1, from coordinate 21,656,223 downwards.
GGTTATTATCACAACACGATAATAGTCGTTAAAGCCAGCCAACCCGCATTATATAGTGATGATTATATAGGTAATCTTATGTTCGATTTTTTTTCAACTTTGGTCTTTTACGCGGGATCATGATCACCCAATCAATTAAAAAAAAAATTACTCGCCTATGTTACCCGGAATAAGCTAACGATACCTCATCAAAATCGGTTCAGGCGTATAAAAGTTGTGGTGGAATATACAAACTCACATACATACATACATACATGAACCCTGAAAACAAAGACGTTCGATTTCGGTCTTATTTCGGTCAAAACATTTTTAGGTTCGAGTTTTATGTACAGAATTTCTCATAAGTACCCGGCACCAACAAATAGGCACCTAGGAAATAGGTAATGATTAAGAGCTAAAATTAGACCTTCTAAGCTCAGAAGTATGTATTAGTATTTAGTACATTCGTGCTTCCATGCTGCTCCATTTTAACCCGCGTTTGGTGCGTTTAGCGACAAATAGGTAGGATAGGATCTCGTTACTAGTGATAGACGGCTTAACATGTTCTACGAGGAACGGGAGTAGGTTATCAACGCCAATTTCGTTACTAACTCAGGTAGGTACTTACCTACTGAGAATTCCTAGTCAATAGTCCAGATTTGAACCGACCCGGGAATCGAACACAAGACCTCGTTATCATCAATGACAACACTTTGTATCTGTACGCGGTCGCCCTGCCGGGTCATCTGCACCTGCAGGTCGTCAGTGACGTCAAAGTTGCGCGGCGGCATTCGGACAACAAAAGTTCGTTGACTTAGTCGTTTGTACTAGGGCAATAGAAATTGATGTTGCGTAAGTTATGTATTATGTAATAATAATAGGTATGAGGTTGTTAATCGCCACAGGGTTGCCAAAATTTATTTTCCTTAATTAACTAATTAATTTTGTATGAAAGTTTTAGATAATTAATTTTGAATTTTTAACACCGCCATAGTGTTTATAACGTCTAAATTGCATGGGTAGCCGCCGGTATGTTATACCATTTACCTTACACCTTGTATACTCCATTTTTCAGGCAGTCGTATAAAAAGATACCCCACACGTTCCGGAGAAAAGGGCGTTGACAGACAGAACGAAGTAATTCTATAAAGGTTCCTTTTTTTTCCTCTTGAGGTACAAAACCCTAAAAGGTAACCGATTCCGATTGTGCATTTAAAATCACACCTCTAGTTGGCTTTAGCGCGGGTTCTGTAATGCGGCCATATATTCAGATAAAAGTCTTTCCGGGTGATAACGCGCGGAGTAGAAGAAATGTTTAAGTTAAATCTACCGGAACAGAATAATGAGATAGCAAATCCTTTTCTTTTTTCGGCAAGGAGGTCTGTCTGGTGCTAAAAGGTTTATACCTACTCAAGTAAGAGACTTATGAACTATACTAACGAGACAGAAACAATTGAAAATCAAAGTGTGATTACGCAAAACTAGATGATGATCGCGACTTCGTCCGCGTGGATTAAGTTTTTCAATTCCCGCGCGAATCCCTTAATTTTCTGAAATAAAAAAGAGCCTATGTTCTTCCCCGGGATACTAACTATCCCTGTACCAAATTTCATCAAAATCAGTTCAACAGATGGGCCGTAAAAGCGTAACAGACAGACGGACAGCCAGACAGACACACTTTCGCATTAAAAACAATATATACCTAGTATGGATATATGGATTATACCTACACAGTACACTTTATGAACGTCAAGTACCTATACAAAGTATAAGACGTGATGGTGATAATTAACTACGGTATCTTAAAACTAAAGCTACGAGGGTTCCAAACGCCCTCTGGTCTGAGAAGAGCCCACACCAAACCCAGCCGGGGTATTTTATTATTATCACCATCTCACAAAACATTATCACAAATATTAATTAGGGTTTTTTCAATAAGTAAAAAAAATCTTAATTTTCTTTGCTCTGGCCGGGTGGGAGGCTTCGGCCGTGGCTAGTTACCACGCTACCGGCAAAGACGTGCCGCCAAGCGATTTAGCATTCCGGTACGTTGCCGCGTGGAAACCGATTAGGGGTAGGGGTATAGGTTTAATATAACTGCCATACCCCTACCAGGTTAGCCCGCTACCATCTTAAACTGCATTATCACTTACCACCAGGTGAGATCGCAGTCAAGGGCTAACTTATAGTGGAATAAAAAAACTTAACAGGGTTTTTAATCATACTATAATATTATAAATGAGAAAGTGTGTTTGTTTGTTGGTTTATTGGTTTGTCCTTCAATCACACCGCTACAAAGCAAATTATTGACGTGATTTTTTGCCTGTGTATAATTGAGGACGTCGAGAGTGACATATTTTTTATCCCGGAAAATCAAAGAGTTCCCGTGGGGACCAAAAAACATCAATCCACGCGGACGAAGTTACGCGCATCAGCTAGTAGGTAAGCACATAAATAAGACAAAATACAACAAATGTTATGATAATTCTAAGCCACAATTCATCTAGATATATTATTATGTTAGACTATCTATCGACAGCTGTTTACGTAATACATCACGTCGATACGGATATTGTTTCCATTAATCTGTGGATATCTTCGTATTGTGGAGCAAGGAACGTATTTGCTACGGGGAGTTGTGGAGAATCTAGTCGATATATCTTAGGTATCTCATAATATAAATTTAAAAAATGGCAGTCATAGGGACTGCCGATAGAAGTGAAAACAAATATATATATATTTTTTTTAATTAAAATTATTAAAATATAAACCTTAACACTAAGGCATTAAAGTTTAATTTTGAATGTAGTATATTTATATGTTCGCGAGCATGTCGCTGTTCGCGAGCACGTCGGTCACGCGAATTTACATTTTTACCCCCTACCAAAAAGTGCTTAACGCGCCAAAAGAAGTTTTCACTTCAAAAATAATAGTATATTGTGATACAAGGGTGGAAAGTAGGTTATTGCAAACGACCTGTCATTAATAAGCCCGAGCCGAAGGTGAGGGTTTTTAATGTCACGAGTTTGCAATAACCTTCACATCCGTGTATCACACGACGTTTTTCAATACAGTTGTGGGAAATAGTAATAAACAAATCAAAGAATTACAAGTTTATTTCAACATACATACGTACATAGTACTTAATTAATTCTGGAAATTGAGAGTAAAGCTTGAGCAATTACTAAAATTCGCAAGTGCGCAAAATTCCATCTTGCGCAGTTTTCGCCTCAGATAAAATATCTGGTGGAGTTAATTCCATTTCATCATTAGTACTAAAACTCATATTAACAAAAATATAATCAATTTATCACATAAAAAATAAATAATTTCAGCAAATGGCGCGTATTTACACGGATATTTTTTTTTTCAACGAAACTAGGCTACGTGTTCGTATACCTACGCGTATACAGCCTATTCGATTTTTGTCAAATGTTGAAAATAATTAAATTTAAACTGGTAATTAAATATAATCAACAACCATTTAAAAGAATTTTGGAAATTCAATGCTAAAACGTACGGATTCATTAATTTTTCCTCGTAAAAAGCCTATCCGATTATATTCTATGTATGAAAACTCCTTGCTACTAAACTTTTTTAATTGACTTGGAAAATTTAAAACTAAACTGCAAAAGTAAGTGTCGAGCTTGTAAAAGTAAGTCACGACCGTGTAAAAGTAAGATGCCTATGCGAAAGATTCAATTTTCGAATTATAACTACAGCCTCTGAAAGTGCGCCATGTTTGACAACTGTATTGAAAAAGAAATAATTTATTCATGAGAATGCAGGTGATATAAAGTTGACTTAATTACAATTTGAGAGCTTTATCTATACATTCTACCAATTAATGGTGTATGAATGTTTGATATTTTGCCTATAGTATTCCAAGTACGTAAAATAAGAATCGTCAATATTGCATAACAGTAAAACAAAAAAGTAAATTAAATTAATAGAAAGGCATGCAAAATTACAATGAAAAACAATAGAAAAAGAAAAATTATAAATTATAATAGTACTTAATATACAATTGTACACAAAAAATGTCAAAAATGCGAAAATGTTGTGTTTTCGACTACCCACGGTTTCGTCCGCGTGGATTGAGATTTTTGGATTTCCGCGGGAACTCTTTAATTTACCGGGATGAAAAATAGCCTATGTGTTATTCTAAACTATAATCTATCTGTGCCAAATTTCATCCAGATCCGTTCAGCCGTACTGGCGTGATTGAGTAACAAACATCCATCCATCCATCCATCCAAACTTTCGCATTGATAACATTAAATATAGAGGTATAGATAAGTACATAACATTATGTCAAGTCTTTAAATTAAAATAAAATAAATGATTAAAATTTAAAATATCAGATTTAGATTAAGTACCATTAGCTTTTGCATTTTTAATATTAGTATTGATAATTCTTAAACACAGACGTCAACAATGTTGAAACAATACGGCTTTAAGCGGTAATTGGCCCCAGGTCACAGCATTTTAATTTAGTAACACGCAGATTCCCTGTTCCGTGATTTTAATGATACAATGACAACGACCCTGGAAATGAAGAGTTGCATGATGGAAATTTCGATGAGAACTTTTCTGCATTTGACATAATAATTTGGGCGTTACAAAGGAAGGCCTATACGCTTTTGCCTCGCTGCATTTTAATTTGTTAGCTATGGGTTTTCCGAAATATGAAGGTATTTTTTTATCCACTATAAGTTAGCCTTTGACTGCGATCTCACCTGGTGATAATGGATGATGCAGTGTAAGATGGTAGCAGGCTAACCTGTTAGAAGTATGGCACATTGGCGTGTACATGTTTTGAAGCTAGGTTAGGCATTAGTTAGTCAGAATACCTATTTACTAGCTGCTTGATTAAAAATGAGCATTGACGTATTTCCATTTCAGTAGGCAGTGCTTTTATGCCTCTTTTATGTTTGGTTACCTACACAGCATTTTACTTTATTTTAAAGTTTTAAATTCATTATGAAGTTATGTAAATTGTAAGTGTACATAAATAAATAAATAAACGTGGGAGGTTCCGGGTTCGATCCCCGGCAGAGTCAATTTATAGTTGGGAATTTATATTGGGAATTTATAGTTCCTGAACCTTCTCTGGTCTGGACTGGTGGGAGGCTTCGGTTGTGACTAGTTTTTTTTTTTTTGGCAACCAAAACAGATTAAAATAAATACTGATCGAACCTAAAGTCTTATCTCATAACCGTCAGTTACCACCTTACCGGCAAAAGACGTGCCGCCAAGCGATCTAGCGTTCCGGTACGATGCCGTGTAGAAACCTATTATGGGTATGTGTTTAACATAACTGCCATACCCCTAACAGGTTAGTTTAGGTTGGATATACATACCATCTTTGGACATGCATAACTTACTATCAGCTGATATCGCAATCAAGGGATAACTTGTAGTTAATTAAAATAAAATCCTTTGGCACTTAAAGGTATTGGGCGAAGACCATTAGCTATTCAAGGGGCATAGAGCAATTTATACACAGCACCAAGACTAAACCGATGCAGAGGCACCTGAAAACAATGGCCTTTCATACAATTCCATACAATTGCATACAAATTGGAGTTGTTATTTATTGCCGACGCGGCACTGTGGCACGAGCAATTCGATAAGTTGTGGAGTTATAGAATAATTCGATACTATTCTAGGTTATTTTGTACATAAATTTGTATCTAGGAGTATTCTGAATTAAACTTTTATTGATTACGAGCCCACCGAAGAGACGTCAGTTCTCTTTGTGTGTTCTATCGACTCTATAACGGGGAGTGGTCTGAAAAGTTATGCAATCTAATACCACCTTCCGTGTTCTCCAGTCATACCCTTCGTCACAGAATCAAATATCCTCACCACCTGGATGCCTGGTCTTTTTCCACCTCCCGTTATTTCAGAGCTTTTGCTGCCACGTAACGTGCAAACTACCAGCCGGTACAAACCAGCTTCAATCTCTGATATTATAAATTCTCAAGTTGACCAAAGCATGAATCGAACCCGAGGCGCTTGTAAGACAACAGCGCTCACCACTGCGCCAGGGAGATCATCAAGACTCTTTGTCTGTCTGTTACCGCGGGGTTCACAAGTCCCTAAATTCACGCGGACGAAGTTGTGGGTCCACTATCCACTACAGCCTATTAACGTCCCACTGCTGGGCATAGGCCTCCACTCTCATAGGAGAGAGGAAATTCGAGCTTAGACCCACCACGTTGCTCCAATGCGGGTTGGCGGGCTACCTTAAAAAACAAATTGACTCAATTATCATATAAAATTTTTCCCAATTAAGAGCCTCCATAAATAGCAAAAAGCAATTAATGAAACCAAAATGGCCTCTCATTTATATTGAGTGCATTATTTATTAACAATACAATGCATTCGTATTGCGGGGTGACAATGGTCCTTTTAGGGCACTTGGGCGCTTTGCTGGTTAATTGAACAAGTTGAATTGAACAGGGAAAATGACGATATTATTTTATTAATAAAGTACAGGAAAACAAATATTTTGCGCTGAAAATTTCATGCCAGCCTTGTATCAAAATTATAGCTGAACTCAAACTCAGACTTTTAGATAGACAAAAAACGGCTGCTTTTGTTGTAGGTTCTTCCTCGGTGCGTTTGAACCCTCGTAGCTTTAGAGTTAAGACACCGTTATCAATTATCACCATCACGTCTTATCTATATATATCTTTGTGTAAAAAAAGTTAAGATCATGACTGCCTCTTTGATCTAGCTAGCACGTTCGACAGCGAGCGACTCCACTATTGCTCTAAAGCAAGATATTTAATTTCAAAAAACGCAGATGAAAAGTTAGAAGTACGTGCCCGAAGATCGAACCCTCGACAACCCTAACGTCGTAACCACTGAGTCATCACCACTCTATTTTTATAGTATAAATTCATTTAAACGATCTAAATTAGAATTAAAGCGTGCTGAATAGTAATTCACTCACAGCGTTTATCGGATTAGGCGCTCAGAAATGCACTCCACACCAAACGGACTCTGGGCCAACTCCGATTAACTATTGAATGGGCAATAAATTCATTGAATTTGTATGGATTTCTGCTGTGGTATTAACTGCAAATTATTTCGCTATAAATTCGTGGAATTTCTTCTTTATTGGTTCAGTATAATAATAATTCCTGTGTAGAGGTCAGTATCAACATCATTTCAACGTGCTCAGGGCACGACTATTCTCTCGAACGAGAAGATATCGGTCGGTATTGGCCACGCTGGCCAAGTGGAGATAGGCAAACTTTATATACCTTTGGCTATGAAGAATTCTCGCGCATATACAGGTTCACTTACGATGTTTTCCTTCACTGAGCTATCACCACTCTATTTATAGTATAAATTCAATGAAACGATCTAAATTAGAATTATAGCGTGCTGAATAGTAATTCACCCAAAGCGTTTATCGGATTAGGCGCTCAGAAATGCACTCCACACTAAATGCACTCCGGGCCAACTCTGATAAACTATTGAATGGGCAATAAATAAATTGAATTTGTATGGATTTCTGCTCTGGTATTAACTGTTTATTTCCCTATAAATTTGTGGAATTTCTTCTTTTGGAAAATAGCTGTGTTTATATTATGTACGGCCACGTCCTACGTGTGCGACAAACCTGGAAAATGTAAAAATTCTTTCCAAAAAACCGACTTCTAAAGCCACCGTAAAGTAAAAAATATTTTGATTTCTACACACTCCAAAAAACAAAAGCCAAGAAAATAATTTTAAAGAAAAAAATAATTTTGACTTCTAAACACTGTCGAAGTCGAGCGAGCCGGATGCGACAACTTTGCTTATCTTTGTTATACCCGCCCGACTTCAACAGTGTGTAGAAATCCAAATTATTTTTTACTTTAAAATTATTTTCTTGGCTTTGGTTTTTTGGAAAGTATTTTTATTTTTAACTTTTTAGTGTCAGAGTTGAGGATTTGGAGTTTTTTATGGGACCACCTCGAGAGCTTCCTCTAAAGAATGAAAAAAATCGGTTCAGAAACCACGAAAATATGCACCGACATACATTTAAAAAAAAAAAAGCACCGAGTTGAGAATCTCCTCCTTTTTGGAAGTCAGTTAAAAAATCTTTGCTCACTATTGCATTACTAAGATAATATAGAGCACGCAGTGGCGGCATAAATCTGGTAGCCCGTGGCGTGAGATGAATGTGTGTTCAGACTTCTGTACCCTTAGTCCGAGATTGATCGAATTTGAAATACGTTTCAAAAATGTGAGGTGAAAGTGAGCTCCTCTACAACCAGCGCTCCAAGCGGACACATGGTGAACAAAAAGTCACCGAGTCATTCCCACTCCAAATGAAATTCGATGAGGCAGATCGAGTTTATAACTCACCAAACGTACAAAAAATACGATGTGACTAATGTCATTTGCTATTTTGACACTCCTAATGTTACTTTTCACACAGATTGTCATCTAAAAATGACGTCATTTTCACATTCGATGGCGGATTCGTAACTCACCGAAAATATTCGCTTACACTTGGCGCGGTGAGCTCTCACGTCGATCAATCGCATTTGCAATGTTAAAACTGGGAGTAAGCACACAGTTGGTAACAGATGGCTGTTCAGACGTTGCGGCCGAGCGAGATTCTTGACTATATCTAGACTATATCTACTCTATTTAGTGCGCTATTTTAATAACAAGATCTATTAATAAACTAGCTGGATAGCCTTCGTCTGATTAAGGTTTCTTGGTTCCAGGGGGAAATTTCTAATTTTACGGGATAAAGTCCTCCTATGTGTTATTCCAGACTATAATCTATATCTGTACCAAATTTAATTCAGATCCGTTCCGTCCGTGGCGTGATTGAGTAACAAACATCCATACATCCAAACTTTCACATTTATAATATTTATTTGATTTGATATGATTTGATTTGAAGATTTTAATAAAAACTATACATTTAAAAAAACCGACCCCTTACCAGGCTACCAAAGGAACCGATCAGACCTGTGAAAGTTAGTCACATCCCACCATCAACTAGAAAAGACATGGTGATCTTCAAACGGATGAACAGATTTCCTTGAATCATAGCTAAGAACACTATCGATCAAGCCACCTTCCGAACAAAAAAGCTAAATCAAAATACCAACTTCCTAACTCGGGGCCAGTACTGAGAATTACTTGTTAGAAAAACCCAATACTTGTTACGGCCCGACCCGGATCTCGAACCCGGGAGCTCGTCGGTCGCAGTCGAACATGCTAACCACCAGACCAACGAGGCAGTCAACGAGTCGAGGCGTAAGTATACAACACATATACGTACTATTACGACATGGAACTAGAAATTACTTATATTACTGCTACTAATAATATAGAGAGTAAGAATTAATGTCTTAATAAATCTTTCACACACGGGTAATGATTGAAAAAAAACCACCTTCTTAAGTGTAAGTCAATCCCAATATACCTAACTTATTATAATTAGATTCAATTGAAACGCTATTTATTCAAATAAATTTTTACAAGTACTTTTGAATCGTCGAGTGAATCTACTACTGGTTCGGAAGCCCATAATGTGAAAGTGTGTATTCTTGTTGGTTAACAATTACGTCACAAAAGAGCAACAAAACGACGTGATTTTTTGCATGGGTATATAGTTGAGAACCTGGAGAGTGACATAGGCTACTTTTTACCACGTAAAATTGAGCAGTTATGCCACGTAGATAATGTCGCGGACATCAGCTAATATCTAACATCTTACATTAGCAACCAGTCTTCTTATATATAAAGTTCTCGTGTCACAATGTTAGTTACGATACTCCTCCGAAACGGCTTGATTTTTATGAAATTTTATATGCATATTCAGTAGGTCTGAGAATCGCCTACTATCTATTTTTCATACCCCTAAAACCACGCGGACGGAGTCGCGTGCATCAGCTAGTATCATATATTAATTTGTGTGCAATAAAGATTTACAAATAAATATATAAACGAGGAAAGTATAATTAATTTTCTTCCCACTCACATTAATGAAAACTCTGACCTCATTCAGTATACCTACTAACAAGGTTTCAATACAAATACTCTCCGCACTCTATGTGTTAAATTACCCGTAGAAGGTTCCGTATACGGCTATAGGACAGAGTAGATTCATCACAGAATAATAAATTATGGTGCTCTAATGTAAATCAGTTCTTCAATATACAAGGTCGCAGCTACCGAAGTTAAAGTAATATTCTATGGTGCATGTGTGTTATTACTTTCTTTATTATTTGATACCTATACTCGGACCATAGATCATTTACGAAACCAACAAACAGACACACTTTCGCATTTATAATATTTATTTATTTATTTAAACCCTTTTGTTCAGGTTCACGAAGCGATACTACATTATTCGTTATGTTTATTATATTAAAAATGCGAAAATATGTCTATCTGTCAGTAAACTTTTCAGGGCGAATTCCTTGAACCAATTTTGGTTAAAGGAAAATATAAGCTAAAATAATGATAATAAGATGGAATTTTAAGCTATAGTTCGCATTCAGGATATGAACACAAGCTACTTTTAATCTCGAAAAATCGAATTCCACGCGAGAATTAAAAAAAGCCTGAGTATGTAACCTATGTAAGTATGTTAACCTTTGGTAAATAGTGGTGGTAGTGGCTAGTAACCTCCCTACCGACTAAGACGCACTGCCTAACGATTATGCGTTCCGGTATAACGACGCCGTGTAGATAATCCATTAAGGATATGGATGAAATAAACCTGCCATACGCCTACAGGTTAGCCCGCTACCATCTTAGACTGCATCATATTGTCAGATCGAAATTAAAGACTAACTGGGTCATAGAATCAAAATAAAAAACACTTATTTTCCAGAAGGGATGCAGGAACCTCTGGAAAGTGTCATAACGCTTTAACCATTACATACCTAATCACAATAATCATATAACAGAAGATAAAGTTTAATTAAGACTAAGCTTGCGAGATAAAACGCCTAATGCGCACTCGGCCTAAGCCGGAAAGGTCCAGATAAGATTCCCTCTCACATCCTCGCTCCTTTGTCTACTGATAATGGTCGCTTATAGCCCCGTATTGATTTACGCTTCAGGGTTCTCAAGGGTAAAGGTCTGCCCCCACTACAGAGGTAGAGGCAGAGGCGGCACGTAACGGGAAGTATTCTTTGTATGAGTTTGTATGGAGCTGGGCCCACAAGCGACGCGGCACAGAAATGCACTGACGCGGCCCCATTCAAACTCATACAAATTATAAATTATCATATTAAGGTTGTCTGTAAGAGATTGCTTTAGCAATAAGACCGCCTTTGCATATTTCTATGTAGTTTTACTAGTTATTACTGCTTTTAAACTGTATACTGTATATTTTGTGTGTGCAATAAAGATATCTAAATAATAGATATTCTTGCCGGTACATGCCTCGTTGCTCAGTGCATCTCTAGTAGGGCCGGACCTTGAGCCTTTTGTCGAAAAAAAGGGTGTACTACAGTCTGTCAGACTGCTGAATATTACCACCGTCTAAGGAGATACGTCCTCTCCTACCAGTCGTTCAATTGAGGCGTCTAGACAGAGCAACGTGGGGTGACAGGGTATGACGGAGGAAACGAATAGAATTTTCCACGCAAGACTTAATAATATTTAAGTATGGGTGTCGCCCCAATGTATTAACTTAGATTATAATTACTAGATGTTGCCCATGACTGCCTCGTTGGTCCAGTGGTTGGCATGTTCGACTGCAGCCAGCCGATGAGATCCCGGGTTCGAGTCCCGGGTCGGGCCATAATTGAGTACCTATTTGGTTTTTCTGATTAGAAATTCTCAGTACTAGCCCGGAGTTAGGAAGTTGGCGGTGTTTCACCGCCGTGCCTCAGAGAGCACGTTAAGCCGTCGGTCCCGGTTGTTATGACTAACGTGATAATAGTCGTTAAAGCCCGCCAACCCGCATTGGAGCAGCGTGGTGGGTCTAAGCTCTAATTCCCTCTCTCCTAAGAGAGTGGAGGCTTGGGCCCAGCAGTGGGACCTTAATGGGCTGTTGTGGTGATGGATACTATACTCATGATGTGTAATTACAGTAGGACATTTAATTACGTCACATCCGGTGATACTGCAGTTTAATTAAACACTGTCATGTCGTCCTTCCGGCATCGACGAGAGTTCCCTCTTTGTTGTGAATAATCACCATATGATACAAACTAAACGATTTTCGAGGGTAAATATAATTTTCCAGCGTAATAATTCAGTATAATGGTGATAATCATTGACCATTGTAATTGTGAATAATTATTAATCACACGCTTTTATTAACCTTCCCTGTAACCCGCTAAAATCATATCATACTAATATAATAAATGTGAAAGTGCATGTTTGTGTGTTGGTTTATCCTTCAATCACGCTGCTCCAGAGTATCGAACCGACGTGATTTTTGCATGGGTATAGGTGAAGAGTTGGAGAGTGACAGAGGCAACTTTATACCGCGGAGAATTAAAGAGCTCCCGTGGGAATTTAAAAAAACTTATTCCACGTGGATGAAGTCGGGGGCAGCTAGTAGATACTTTATAATTATTTAAAATATACAGTGGCGGCTTTAGAGGGAGGCAACCAAGACAACCGCCCGGGGCCTCGCACTCTTGCGGAATAACCCAAGTAGAAAAAGTCATTAGTTACTAATGTGTATTTGAATCTCGAGCCTCGCAAATATCTACCTCCCAGAGTCAATGGCTAAGGCCGACCCTGAAAATATATAATCATCTTGGCTATGTTTTGAGCCAGAAGTGAAAACACACAACAGACCGGTGAGAGAAAAGTATTCGCGTGAAACTTCCGTGAGGGAAAAGACGTTTTTTCTGTCACCTATAGGTATATTATACGCGTTCCTTAGGTACCTGTTATAAAAGTTCGACTTTTCGTCCGCCAAACACTTTTTGTCCTTAGCGCATTTTGTAAATAAAATAAAAAGCCTTCATTTCGTGTTCACTCCAAATCTTTTAATTAAGCTATAAACATAAAAAAAAGCTTAAGTTAGCTAGTGAAGTCACGGCATACCTGGAAAATTGTAATTATTTTCCGCGTCTACGGCAACGTGAGGAAAATTCACTTGGCGCGGTTCCAAACTACGACTGAATTGTAATTAAACTGTTTTTTTTGTTCCATTTCTAGTGTGTTAGCTTGCTGGCAAAAGAGTTTTTTAATTGTCAATTGGACCAACAAAATTTTCAACACCGAGGACTTGATTGATGACTTGCCTGTCTTTAAAGTTGTCCTAGAATCAGAATCAGAATCAGAAAATACCTATTTATTGCACGATACACATTAAAAATTAATATTATCCAGGAATTTATTACAAAACTAGTAGTGCCTGCGACTTCGTCTGCGTGTCCCCACACGGCCCTAACATCAGAGGCAAAATCGGGAGAGTGATGGTGGGGATGAAATCGGCTACTTCTCTTCAGTTAGTACGTAACCCAGCGTGCAGAAAACCGCTCGTCGATTTAAGATGCCACCTACACTCCCAAAACATCAAAAAATAGGCATCGCTATTATTATAGTTATTATAATTCTCTTCCATACGAAGTACCCATGTTTTCTAGTTCTTTCTTAAAGTCGTCCATCGTAGTGTCTTCACCGGCCTCTTCATTGTAAACTTGTAATAGCATTTTAAAAGGCCGCCTGCCTCATGTCGCAGTTAAAATACTCTTTATGTTTTTTATACCACAAATATGTGAATAGATCAATTGTTTTCGTCCAGGCCTCTCGCTCCGCACGAAATGAAAATTAATTTACAAAAACACGTCCTGTTGCCACTACACTCGCACGCACACTGCGTTGAAATCGGTCACAATTTCGCTACACACGCACGGACACACTCCCTAGACCAGTGGTCAGCAAAGTGCGGCTCCAGAGCCGCATGTGGCTCTTTGACACCTTAAGTGCGGCGTTTGCTGTTCTTTTCTTTTTAGGTTCTACATATATATGCGAATAATCTTTTTCAAGTATGAACATTATCAAGAGTAAACTGAGAAGTCGTCTTATTGATGAGAACTTGGAATCATGCCTAAAATTAAAAACAACAACATACAAACCTGACTTACTCAAACTTTCCAAGGAGATGCAAGCACATTGTTCGCATTAATAAATATTTATTAAGTATGAAATTTAGTTTTATTTTGTGTGCTAGGTACTTATTTAGTGTAATAAAAGTTTACTAAATAAGCAGGTTTGGCTCCCAATTTTTTTTTAAATTGTTGTAATGTTCATATCTGGCTCTTTGGCTAATAAGTTTGCCGACCACTGCCTTAGACGATAATCCCTAAATCGTGAGCTCGCCCGAGCCAATTTCTGAGCTAGGGGTAATAATAATAATACTGATTACGATTTGCCTACATACGAAGCGATCAAGAGAGCGATCTAGGGCGCTCCGCACCACTTTCCTGATATTGCCTCTGATATTAGGGCCGTGTGTAGACGCTCTTACAATCGCGCATTGTCGAGTCAACATCTCCTGAAGATGATCCAGTATCAGAGTGAAACGTACGTTGAGAGTAGTTTGGAAGATTTCTATGCAAGATACACACTTACCACATAGATTTACCCTATTATTATTATTATTGTATTCTTTATTGCACACAAGAAATAAATAGAAACATATAATTACAAAAAGAGAAGCTCAATCGTATGTGGCGGATCATAGCGAATTAAACTTATAGACCCTTTAAGTTCTTGCCGTTGTATTGACTTCAAAATTTGCAAATAATGACAAAACAAAAATTTGGTTCCTTTGAGCTGTTCCTATTGTTCGGTCTAGGACCGTTGGAATGATAGATCGAAAATTATAATTTATGGATTGATAATAAAATATTAATATAATAATTATGATTAGTGCTAAATGCTAATGATATAAATTAGTGGCACGTGTGTTGGTCACGATGATGACTTGCGCACTGATTTATTGTTAAATTATGTGTATTAGTGCTGATGGAGCAAATTGTACGGTTGGACTGTGGACCGTACAATGATGGAACCAGAAACCCTTCATCGGAATCTTCATCATCGGAAGAGCATTCCTTAAGCTAGCGGTTCGAATTAGAAACGAGAAAGATAAAACCTTCTAGTGGTACATATTTTGAAACCTGCATCCTCATGCAAAACACTCGTAGTCTCGATCGATCAGTGTCGCCTGCTGCCTTTGTGGCCATCCAATATTGCATTCTCTGAACATATTGCGAGATTCATCGCTCCTTTTGTCTGATACGGATTTGCAGTAGTTTTCTATAACAAGGAACAAGAAGAATTAAAGCTCTTACTTGCATGTGCAAACCAGTCCGCAATTAATTTCGATTTAGTTTTTATTTCAATTTCTGCGGGAACTCCTTAATTTTCCGGGATAAAAAGTAGCCTATGTAGCCTTCCCTAAGATAAAACCTATCATACCTAATATCAACCATAGTAGCAGACAGATAGACAGATACGCTTTCGCATTTATATTATTAACAGTATGGATTCTCGGCTAAGAAGGTTTCATAATTATTTTTTTTCGCAGCAAGTTATACTTAGATTTCCGGGGCTTGTAACGCACTTTACTCAGAAAAGTTAGAATTGCGTACCCGAGAATCGAAACCCTAATCACCTGAACAGGAGCCCGAATATCTAGGCTATCATCGCCTTCATCGCCACAAATAATACTATACATTGGACTCCTAAATATAGGGCCTCAAAGACCTCTTCTATGACTACGGTGTTGGGACTGCAGTAAAATTCCAGCTAAAAATGTAAATACCTATCTAACCGCCTACGTAGAGTTGTCATATTACTAGAACGACGTATTATATAGGTATAAAGTAGCAAAACGGCGTTAAAGGAGGAAATATAAAATCTTTAGTGTCCACTATTGTTAGGTTGAGCATTCATTAAAAATACATAGGTACAAAACCTTACTGCTTCTATGGTTCTCGATAGTGACAATGATCTTAACTCTAGGATAGAAGGTCAAGATGGCGACGCGGATGTGTTGGTCAGTTTGTGTGAATTGCTAAACAAGAGTAGAAATAAATGGATAACCGAGTTTTTCTTCTAATACTAGTAAAAAACTTAGGTTAAAATATAGAAAGAGGAAAGAATTCTGAGTAATTAATTAAGCTGACTAACATTTTTCCCCACTGGCCAAAATACAATGTCCCATAATATAAATTGAACCTATCACAATAATAATTCTGCCGAGTTTCTTTCCGGTTGCCGATTCTCAGTAGAATCAGCTTCCGAACCGATGGTAGAGTCTTAACGTATCATAAGTGACACAAATTGTCCTTCATGAAATAAACAAATCATTTATCAATTGAGATTGATGCAGCTTTTCCGTAATCTCGTTGCAGATTTGCTGCTCTCAGTCCTAACTCAATGACCAGAAACTACAAGCGGATTTTTAAAATGCCAGCACAGTGCAACGTGTCGTATTATACCTACTTTAAGCTTAGCCGTGGAAAGTGGGAATTTGGTAATATACCTAAAGCACAAGATTTTTAGGAGATATCCCTAACTGGTTGTATCCATATAAAATTCCTTTGTTCTAAAAAGGCTTGGCTTTAGAAGATATTTAAAAAAAACCTGCTCGGGAAGACATTTTTAAGAGGGGTAAGAGGGGTACCTAGGAGTGGTATTTTTGTAACACTTAAATATATGAATAATTTAGGCACTAAAGAATTTGAGCTTTAAAAATAGAAGGGAGCCTAAGTAGTCGTATTTAACCGACTTCTAATTATTGCTACAATCATTATTATTAACCTTACCAGCTGATGTCCGCGACATCGTCTGCTCGGAACAAGATTTTTAAGTCCCAGGGAAAAATTACGTCAATCAGTAACTCTATTGCCTAATTGAACGATAAATGCGAGAAAAAGAGCATTCTATCCCGCAGGAACTGTTTGATAACAGGGATTTTTTATTTCCCGGGATAAAAAGTAGTATATGTCACTCCCCAAGTCCCCACCACCACACCCATGCAAAAAACCACGTCGATCCTTTGTTCCAAAATATCCAACGATATCCATGATTTTTACACCACCAATATAAAACAGGGAAACCATGAAATTTCCGAAGACTACCGAAGCTCATGATATTTTAACGGAAATCCGTATGTAAGAGAGTTATAGTCCAATACAACTTGGAGATAGGATCTGGTTTACAATGAGTCGTCAATTTTCTTTACTGCGTCTTATAAGTTAACAACCGAACCGAAAGTGGCTCACTTACTTTCGATATTACAGTTAGTTAGTTAACTAACTTATAGAAAGAACTTTTAGGATATCCGGATAAAAAGATAATTTATACTTCTATACTACTTTTTTTTTTTTTTTTTTCCGAAGATATAATTTATTTAACAGGTAGATTAAAGATATAACTAAGTTGCCGGTTGAGTCTACCTAGCTAAACGTCAAACCAAGATGCCCTTGGCACCGTGTGTGTGTGTGTAACATGTCTCTGTGTATGTACATGTGTGTATAATGTCGTAACTCGTAACGCGTGGTATTTAAAAGTCAACGGCGGCTTAGAGGACTTCTAATAATAGACTTTAGTTGCCAAAATCTGATGACGAGCGACGAAAATGGTCAAAATCTTAATTTATTTATCTATACTACTTACTATTATAATTGTGAAAGTTTGGATAGATGGATGGATGTATGGACGGATGTTTGTTAATGTGTTTATTTCATGTATGACATGCTCAATCGCGTATTGATGTCTTGTTTTGACTCCACTGGTTTGAAAAGCAAAGAGCCGGCAATTTTTTTTATTTTATTAATTAGGTTTACCAACAATTAGCCCGCTACCATCTTAAACTGCATCATCATTTACCATCAGCTGAGATCGCAGTCAAGGGCTAATTTGTAGTGGATAAAAAAACAACCAAAAAAAATAATTAAATATAGTCATTGTGCAAGCGGTCCTTAATATAAGACACACCAAGCCCGTAATCAGGATTTAAACGGATGATTGGATTTTCATTCACACTCGATGTGAACTGTATTGAATATTCGCCTTCATTTGTCGCTTTGGAATTGTGCTTCGTATTGATTGACGCATTCATTAAATTACAAAGCGGTTAAACGAAGCGTGATGAAGATCTCTGTGGCCTTTGTGTTTATCGTTACAGTTAATTTGTCAACCTTACTGGCTTTGTACATTAGATATCCCCACAGAAACGTTTCGGAAACTCAAACTCAAGTTAATGTGTTTATTTCATGTATTACATGCTTAATCGCGTATTGATGTCTTGTTTTGACTCCACCGGTTTTAAGAGCAAAGAGCCGGCAATTAATTTTATTTTATTGATTAGGTTTACCAAATTTTAGCCCGCTACCATCTTAGACTGCATCATCGCTTACCATCAGGTGAGATCGCAATCAAGGGCTAATTTGTAGTGGATAAATAAACAAACAAAAAAAAAATATATAGTCATTGTGCAAGCGGGCCTTAATACAAGACACACCAAGCCCGTAATCAAGATATAATTGGATTTTCATTTACACTCGATGTGTCGTTATTGAATATTCGCCTTCATTTGTCGCTTCGGAATTGTGCTTCGTATTGATTGGCATCTTCATTAAATAACAAAACGGTTAAACGAAGCGTGATGAAGATCTCTGTGGGCTTTGTGTTTACCGTTACAATTAATTTGTCAACCCTACTGGCTTTGTATGTTCTGAAATATCCCTACGGTAACGCTTCGGAAACTCAAACTCAAGTTAATTTGTTTATTTTATATGGGACTTCCGTAGGTAATCGCTTACGATACGTCTTGTTTTGACTCCACTGCTTTGAAAAGCAATTTTTTATTTATTTATTTGGTTTACTTATCTTAGATTACATAAATTATTTCTTAAAAAATATCATACAAATGCAGCTGTAACTCTCCTCTAAACAGTTCCTTAAACAATACTGAGTAACTATTGCTACTTTCCTGCGACTTTATGAAAAAGTCCTAGTAAAAAATTTGTAATAATAAGTTTATTTAAAGTAACAAAGACTCATTTAAACCAAACTTCCTATATTAGACTGTCCAGTCGTTTTGGATTCTAAAATAAACAAAGCAAATTATTAATTATAAATAAACGATAACTACAACTCATGGTCTCTACGTCAGTCCGAAGCTTCCAGTGTTAAGTGAATCGTTTCACATAACATTAGTCTAGCTGACTATCATACTTTGGACTCCTTAATCCCATTATGATATTGATTTTATTAATCTATACTTGTATACTGTGCATCCAAACTTTTATTTTCGATCTAGGCTTTTAACATCTTACAAATTATTTTAATTAAAACTAAGAAATAAATCAAAATCTAAATTAAAAACTAATTATATTTACAAAAAATACACGCCGTCCAAGTGATCGTTAATGGGCATGGTGCCCAAAACACTGGCGCTATTACCTCGTTGAATGGCAAAGCTAAGACGTTTGGCTAATTATTAGCACCAGCTCTTTGGTCAGCAGAGGCATGGATCAGTTTTTGGGACACGACATTTATTTATATATACTTATATACTTAATTATAAATGCGAAAGTTTGGATGTTGGGAAAGTTTGGTGGATAATTCACGCTGTTATGGCTGAACGGACCTGGATGAAATTTGACAGAGAGAGATTATAAGGAGAGATAAAAAGTAGGCTATGTTTTATTCCTCAAACATAGCCTACTTTTTATCCCTGAAAATTAAAGAATTCTCGCGGGAACCAAAAAACCTCATACCATCAGATAGTAATATTATTATTATTATGTTATGGTGTTGAAAGTGATATATGAGCAATTTTACATGCAAATACATTGAGAAACAAGTTATTAATGCAAAATGTACGAGCACAATAATAATTATGTCACAGCATAGAGCACCAACGTCGTATTTCTTACATAATTGACGTTATCGCGACAAGAGACTTGCTCGACTTTGTGTTTCTCTGTATTGCTTTCGTAAATCGCATTGCGGTTTCCGTAAATATCAATGTTTTTTACATTAAATGCTTTTTAAGTTGCTTTTATTTCGTAAAGTAGGCTTTTCCGAACCCTTGGACGATAAAACTAACGCATACAAAGGAGAGCGGAAATATTCATTTTCGCAATAGTGCGATAACATAATATAATAATATTTCATCTATAATATTATATTTCATCTATACTAATATTAAAAAGAGGAAAAGTTTGTGACGTTGTAGGGGGTCTGGATAGATCCATCTACTGAATCGATTTTGAAAAGCCACATTATTTGTGAGTGTCATAGGCTACTAAGACACTCACAAGTCTGCCTATTATCCCGAAAAATTAGGCAGTTCCCGTGGGAATTGAAAAACTTATTTCACGCGGACGAAGTCGCGGGCAAGTCTGCTAGTATAAAATATAATAATATTACCGTCATCTTTGTCGAGGTATTTTAAGGTACCAAGTTGTCAGTGTTTACAAAAAGAAAGCATAAAAAACGTATTTAAATGAAAGATCACATTCGATGCTCAGTGGCTAAAATTGAATAAAATATATTGAATTTATTTTATCGCACATAAAATTTGAATAAATGCAATACTGTATCGGAAATCCTGCCTACCCAATTTTACGCCCCTTACGGAAAAAGTTAAGTATTTGATCCCATTTTTACCCGGACCAATTCGGGGAATTTCACAAAGCAATTTCAACGATCCGGGATTAAAAGCGGGCTCCGATGCCCGTCCGATTGGGACATTTATTACGGACAAGAACAACTGCTGCTTCCATTTTTATGTATATCTATGTTTTTAGAGATCCATGCTAAAACAAGGGATTCGGTTTTAATTCTTAAAAAAACAGTATTCTTATAAATTGACAATTCATATGAAGTACCTTGACGTTTCTAAAATAAGGATGACAATTCTGAAGCAAGAGCGTGACAAGATTAAAATAATGATATTAGTAGGTAACGGTCGTGAGTCCTTTTCGTTGCCTGTACGACGCTATTTGAAAAAAGACTGTAACAGCAGTAGATATTATGCAATTTAAATTTATTAATTATCACACAACCATAAAAAGGAGTGTAATGTTTTCAGGGTTCATATTCAGCTAAAACCTATATTTATATTATAAATGTGAAAATGTGTCCGTCTGTCTGTCTGTTACGCTTCACAGCCCATCTGTTCAACCGATTTTAATGAAATTTGGTACAGGGGTAAGTTGTATCCCGGGGAAGGATACCGGCCGGCTGGGGGAGGCTACTTTTATCCCGAAAAATTAAAGAGTTCCCGCGGGAATCAAAAAATCTTAATCCACACGGACGAAGTAGCGGCCATCAGCTAGTTAAAATATATTGCAGGATACCTCTTCAATATATAAAAAGCCCGATTTTTTTTGAGTTGAATGACACCTTGTTGAATAGACCGTATGATTTTCAAATCATTATGAGGTTGCTAATAATTAATGACCGTCAAAATTTTTAACGATTAGCTTGACTACGGAACCCAAGTGCTTCATCTGTCACGCACTTGGCCAGTTTTTTATTTAAATCTTTTTTGTTTTTATACTGGCCTACCTTTACCACTCTTTTAGTATTTCAACGACATGTTTTTTTAATTACTCGAACTCCCTTATATCACATAGACCAAACTGTGACAATATGGTATCCATGACAAGAAGTTTATACAACCGGTTCGGAAAATAGTTTCACTGAGAAGAGCTGGCATGAAACTCAACTGCTAACTCTTACTCGTGGGGACCGGGACCTGGGTTTCGATCCCCAGGCTCGCATCTCTGATTTTTCGGAGCTATAAGTTTTTGAAAATAAAAGCAACAGCAATCTTCATCCCGAACCGGTGGTAGAGTGAAAACATGACGTAACATAAGAGACACCTGTATGCCCTACATGTAATAATTAAAATATGTATTGAGTATGTGTTAAAAGCAAATAAATCAAGCTAATGCTGAACGAGTCGCAGCAGATCAATTGCGTTAAATGTAACAGCTTAATAAAAAGTAGTCTTTTACCGCTTTAGGTACCTAATGTTAGTTAAAGGCAAGCTTACCTACTCGAGCTATGTTGAATTAGGTCATTTAAAAGATAGGACCTGGAATGACTGGTATTTTTTTGGTAAATCGTGTTTTTTGAAATTATATTTAAATACAAATTACATACTGATGAAATATGAATAATATTTTTCGATCTTACCGACATAATAATAAAAAATATGAACTGGTTATTTAAATAAACAATCATTTAAGTGCGATTGGGCTCCCAAATATAATTTTTCTCACTAAAGAAGGAACTTGAAAAAAAAGGGGAAAAATAATCGGACTGGAGACATCCGTACTCGAACCAGGGTCTTCTGGTTTCGGGATCGCCCTATTTCCCACCTGAGCTATTATAATCTTGTAGATGGCGGCAAAATTTACCTTCGTATTCTTATGATATTGTAACAGTTTTTCATTGCCTGAAAACACGGATAAAACGACATTTTCTAAAAGTGAATCCTAGCTAGATTGATTTATCGACCCCGAAACCCCCTGCATGCTAAATTTTATGAAAATCGCTTTAGCCGTTTCCGCGATTCAGATTATATTAGATATATATACAAGAATTGCTCGTTTAAAGGTATTATAGATATTAATAATTGCAAGTTACGTTAATTCAAAATTACACATAATCCATTTAATGGTACATTAATTGGCTATCCTCAATTTCCATAAAATTATTATCTTTATTATTATGTTTCATTTGGAAAATAACATTTAACAATGAGAAATGTCAACTTTGCATTCTAATTACAGTTATAAGCCCGGCCGCAGACCGCACGTCATCAGAAATTTCTGTCAGAAAAAATTCGGATGCACACCGGGCACTAAACTTCTTAGAAAAAGATCTTATTCCTTATTCTCTCATTTTAGCACAATGACTGGCTTGATTATTAAGAGGTTTGTACTTCCCGTGGAACCTCTTTAATTTTCCTAGATAAAAAGTAGCCTATGTGTTATCCCAGACTACAATCTATCTCTGTGCTAAATTTCATCCAGATCCGTTCAGCCGCTTAGCCGTGATTGAGTAACAAACATCCATCAATATCCATAAATCCATCCATCCAAAGTTTCGCGTTTATCATTCATGTATTGATATATAATAATATAATCCGACACAATATTATCTATACTCATGTATAGATAAATTGTCGAATAGATATTGTTCAATAGAGTAGTATCGATAATATTTCATTTTCATATGAAATTACCTATGAAATGACTGAATAAATAAAACACAACTGAATCGCCCAGAACATCTCTGCTCCACACCGCCTCAGTGGCCAGGCATTTTTATGTTCGTACAGTAAGAGAGACAGAATTTATTCTGAAAGAAATTTCTGATAATATGCGGCCGGCCTTTATCTCGTTAACTATCGTCATTCAATGGACTTTGATGATTGCATAATATTCATTAACGATAGGCGTCGAGGTTTAAAACATATTTATTTTCATTTTGGATGGTAATCAGTAGGTAGTATTACATTAGCTATAAATTAGTTTAATTTTAATAGTATTAAAATCATCATTTCGAATTTGACAGAATGGCGTTCGCGATTTAACCCGCGTGAATTAGGGTTGTTAATAACTAGATGATTGATGCCCGCGACTTTCATTCGCGTGAATTAAGCTTTTTTCAATTCCGCGGGAAAGAAGCCTATGTCTTTCCCTGGGATACAATCTATCTCTGTACCAAATTTTATCAAACTCGGTTAAACAGATGAGCAGTGAAAGCGAAGCAGACAAACAGATAGACACACTTTCACATATATAATATTAGCATGGATTGATCGTAAGCAATTGTGATTGTTTTCCGGGACAGAAAGTAACCTATGTCCTTCCCCGGGTTACAACCTATCTCGGTACTAAATTTCATCAAAATAGGTTGAAAAGATAGGCCGGGAAAGCGTAGCAGACAGTCACAGTTTCTCATTTATAATATTAGTAAGAATTATTGAGGATAACGTAGGGTTAGACATCTGCCGCGATAGATAAGTAGGTATCATAGTTCACAAGTGTGTTTTTTTTTTTGTTATCCGCTACAAGTTAGCCCTTGACTGTGGTATCTCACCTGATGGTAAGTGATGATGCAGCCTAAGATTATGGTAGCGGGCTAACCTGTTAGGGGCATGGCAGTTATATGAAACCTATACCCCTATTCGGTTTCTACACGGCATCGTACCAGAACGCTTAATCGCTTTGCGGCACGTCTTTGCCGATAGGGTGGTAACTAGCCACGGCCGAAGCCTCCCACCAGGCCAGACCAGGGAAAATTCAGAAAATATTAATTCCCAAATTGACCCTGCCGGGGATCGAACCCGGGACCTCTGCACGTTGAGACAACAGCGCAACACACTGCGCCAAGAAGGTCGTCAAAATGCTGTGTGCGCAAATACAGGGGCCATACGGCCAACACTTATAGCAATATTACTCAAAATGATGTCACGCACCTTGTTAATAAGGATTATAATTCCAAAACACGAAATTCAATATTATGGAAACAATATGGCTTTAAGCGTTGGCAGTATGGCCCCAGGTGCTTTACTCTCATAGCCCGATGGCATGGAAAATCTGAACGACAGGAGGGAAATCAGGCGCACGACCGAGGAGTCATGCTCTTGCTGAAATTTAAAAAAAATCTTCTCCACGCGGACGAAGTCGCGGGCTTCAGCCAGTTAAATGATAAACCAACAATAGGGATGATGACATCTCAATCAAATCAGCAACTCTTTATCAAACTTAAAAACGCGCTTCTAGTATGGAAGTTGTATGAAAATCACAATAGTGACGTCACCAAATTTGAATGCACTTTTTTTCTTTAATCTATGTTTTAAAATAGTTATCAAACGTAAAACTAACCGAGGATGTGAAATTTAGGTCTTTTGGAAGATCTTCTATTTAATAATCAGTTAGAATTAATTTATTTTTGATGTAGGCATCATCCCAATTAAGGGGGTTCGGCCTAGCTAGTGCCCTCAAGTAATTTAGCGTTCTGGTGCAATACAATCCTCTACAGCGCATTAACGTCCATTAGGCACAGGCCTCCACTCTCATAGGAGAGAAAAATTTAGAGCGTTGACCCACCACGCTGCTCCAATGCGGCTTGGCGAGCTTTAACAACTATTATCATGTTAGTGATAATAACCGGGACTTAACCGGCTTAACGTACTCTCCGAGACCCGGGGTGAAACAACGCCAACTTCCTGATTCCGGACTAGTATTGTGAATTTCTAGTCAGAAAAAACCCAATACATAATTGTGGCCCGACTCGGGAGTTGAACCCGGCACTTCGTCTGCCGCAGTCGAACATGCTAACCACTAGACCAACGAGACAAAGTAGACCCCTAGGTCTTCGGCATGTCTTTGACGGTGGTAATAAGCCACGACTGAAGCCTCCCACCAGACCAGATCAAAGAAAATTTTGAAATTAGATATTCCTAAATTGACCCTGCCGGGAATCGAACCCGGTTTCTCCCACTTATTAAAACCACTGCGCCAGGGAAGTCGTAAGTGTTATGTTTCTGATTTATGAATATAGTTTCATCTATTAAAACGGTAGTTAGAGAAAATACACAGACTCGGAAACTTCGCGAATAAATATAAAGTGGAGTCAAACGCTGCACAATTCAGCTTTCAACCGGTTCGACCCAGTTCAAACTAGTTCAGGAGTCAGGACTTTTTATTAACATCCATACTAATCCATCCATACTAATAATATCCATACTTCTTAATATAATACTTATTATAAATGCGAAAGTGTGTCTGTCTGTCCGTCTGTCGGTCTGTGTGTCTGTATGCTACGCTTTCATGGCTCATCTGTTCAACCGATTTTGATGAAATTTGGTATGGGAATAGTTGGTATCATAGGCATAGGACATAGGCTTTTTATCCCGGAAAATTAAAAAGTTCCCGCGGGAATTTAAAAAACTTAATCCACGCCGACGAAGTCGCGGCCATCAACAAAATCTTTATATGGGATTTAAAATACACAGAACACAAACACAATTACAAGATACAGAAAGAATTTATGGACTAAACACTATTATTATAAACTTAATATACTAAACCCTAATGCTACCCTAAAACACTAATCTGTGTAATATAAAATCAGAAAAAAGGCATCGACTCAGCGTAATGCTGATATATGGTGTAGATGCACCATATCAGTGCTGATTTTCAGTCGACCCCTTGAGTTGTGACGTCCTGAACCAGCGGAATTCATAATTTTCTCTGGTCTAGTCTGGTGGGAGGCTTCGGCTCTGGCTAGATACCACCGTACCTGATACGTACAAAAACATACCGCCAAGCGATTAATCGTTCCGGTACAATGCCGTGTAGAAACCGACTGGGGGTATGGGGCCACACCCCTAACAGGTTAGCCCGCTACCATCTTAGACTGCATCGCCTCTTAGCATCAGGTGAGATCGTAGTCAAGGGCCAGCTTGTAGTGGACCCAAGCCATGAATCACGTCGATCCGTTGCTCCGTTACGGCGTAATTGAAGGACAAACCAACAAACCAATAAACCGACAAACAAACACACTTTCTCATTTATTATAATAGTATGATGATTTCAATCATTATTCAATCATCATTATCATGAAGCATCATTTCAATCGGGCATGCAGGTTACCTTCCAATTTTTTCCTTCACCGTAAAGGTCTACCCCACTCGAGACGCATGGAGCGGCACGGCACGTAGCGGAAAATGTTATTTGTATTTAGTAGTTTGGCCAAAACATGGGCCAACCCGAACGTGGGCCAACCCGAACGTGGGTCATCCCTGTCCAGACCCACTAAAACGTGGGCCAACGTGAACGCGGGCCTATCTGAAAGTGGGCTAAGCTGAACTTGGGTCAACCCGAACGTGGGCTAACATGAACGTGGGCTAACATGAACGCGGACTAACCTGTACGTGGGCTTAACTGGACGTGGCTAACCTGATCGTGGGCAAACCTGGACGTGAACTAACCTGAACGTTGGCTAACATGAACGTGGGCTAACCCGAACGTTGACTAACGTGAACTTGGGCTAACCCGTACATGTGCTAACCTGATCGTGGGCTAACCCGAACATGTGCTAACCTGAACGTGCGCTAACATGAACGTGGACAACCTTAATGTGGGTTAACCTGAACGTGTGCTGAACTGAACGTGGGCTATAATGCAGGAAGGCTCATCTGTATAGAGTATTAATCTCATGTCATTAGTATTTTAATGGATGGATGTTTGTTACTCAATCACACCCGAACGGATCTGGATGAAATTTATAGATTTTATCACAGGATATAATTTTTATCCCGGAAAATTAAAGAGTTCCCGCGGGAACCGTGAAATCTGAATCAATGCGGACGAAGTCGCGGGCTAGTAGATAAATAAACTGAATTTATTTATACATGTGTCTCATAATTTACGTTATATTTCAACTCTACCACCGGTTCGGAAAATAGCTTCTGCTGAGAAAAGCCCGGCGAAACTCAGCAGTTGCTCTTTTTTTACCGACTTCCAAAAAAGGAAGAGGTTCTTAATTCGGCGCGCATTTTTCAAAAAATCAAATTTTATCGCAAAAACAAGATATTACAAAACCTTGCGTAAACGACATAACGCCATTACTAGTTATTAATGCCGGTTTCGCTCGGTAATAAATAAATTGAATTGAAAATGTAAGTTCAGTATGTGTTTGAGCTTATTAATTAAAGCTATAAATTTTAATTAATGTAATTATTCGTTGTGATCTTGATACAATAAAAGTGTAGTTGCAATGTCTTAATTTTAATAAGTACCTCCCTAAATAGCAAGCAAACACAAAACGTTCATTCATTTACATCTGAAAGTAAATACAAAAAGTGTTACCAACTTGTAAATTGGCTCAGCACCGAATAAACGGAATTATGACAACTAACAAGGACAACGTAGTTCACAATTCACGCAATTCACAGTGAAACTCGTCATACAAAGCGCCTGGCATGCAGCCAAGGCGGATAGTATGGCCTCACTATGAGCATATTGTGGTCATTCTCTTTATTACTTTTGCTTGTATTCCACCACGTTTATCAGTGACATGAGACAGTAAACATTTTTCCAGGGACCAATGTCCCAATCTTATTAGATTGTTATCTATGAAGTGGATTAAGAGAGTGAGGGAATAGACTATTTAATTTAAAGTCAAAAATCTTTTCAACTTGTAAATAACAGCGCCGTAACTCAGAGTTCACGCCAAAGCCTTTTTTGTATGGCCTAATCTCTACGCAATTGTGTTGGACTGTATATGAATTTGACTATGAAAGTGAGAGAATAGAGAACTTAGTCTAAAGTTTTAAAATGTAACTAAATTGTGAATTGGCTCAGCGCCGTATAAACGGTATTATGACAACTACCACGGACAAAGTAGTTCACAATTCATGCAGTTCACAGTGAAACTCGTCATACAAAGCGCCTGGCATGCAGCCAAGGCGGATAGGGTGGCCTGACTATGGGAATTTTGTGGTAATTTTCTTTATTGTTTGACTGCTTCGACGTTTTTCAATCGCACAGAATAATAACTAAATACAATACTTCTGAATTAGCTTAGCTCAGAATAAATGGACTTATGACAACTAACACGGACAACGTAGTTCACAATTCACGCAATTCACAGTGAAACTCGTCACACAAAGCGCCTGGCATGCAGCCAAGGCGGATAGGGTGGCCTCACTATGAGCATATTGTGGTAATTATCTTTATTACTTTTGCTTGTATTCCACCACATTTGTCAGTTACATGAGACAGTAAATCCATTATTCAAGGGACCAATGTCCCAATCTTATGAGATTGTTATCTATGAAGTGGATTAAGAGGGTGAGGGAATATAGACTTTATTTTAAAGTCAAAAATGTTCACACCTTGTAAATTACACCGCCGTAACTCAAAGCCTTTTTTGTATAGCCTAATTTCTACACAATAGTGTTGAACTGTCTTTGAAGTTGATTATGTTCTCATAATCAACTAAACTACAACAATCAACAATCAACTAAATCATCTATTCCCTCATTCTTGAGGGAATAGATGATTTAGTCTATAGCGTTAAAGTGTTACCAAATTGTTAATTGTCTCAGCATGGAATCAACGGAATTGGAATTTAACTACAAGTGAGATAAATTATTTTTTAATGATTGTTATATAAAGGATCTCCTAAAAGTCGTAATATTTATGTCCCCTGCTAGTTTAATTTTGAATAACCATTTTAAACTATCGATTAAAGGTAAAAAAAGTGCGTCGAACTTCGATCACGTCAAAAGTTGCTGATTTGACTAGTTGTCAAATACCCAATTATGACAACTAACAAGAACAACGTAGTTCACAATTCACAATGAGACTCGTCGATAGGGTGGATAGCCAAGACAGCCAAGGTGGATAGGGTGGCCTAACTATAAGCATTCTTTAGTCTTTACTGTCATCACTTTTGTTTGACTGCTAACGTTTACTACAGTAGCTATTTGGCTAGCTAAGTCAGCTGCAGATTCTGAGATCCAGGTTGAATAATAAGTTAGTCATTGAATAATTTGGAAGATTTGTGTGATATGGTGAATATCACAAGCTACAAGTGCACGATACACACTGTACCACATAGATTTACCTATTGTGGCTGATTATATCGAATTAAACTTCTAGTTCTTTTATTATCATAGACTTCCGCAAAGTAACGCCTGCTCTATCCAATATTTGAATAAATAAATAAATAATTAGTTGTTTAGGTAAAAAAAAAATCTACCAGGACTTAAGTTAGAAAATTAGCGGTGTTACACCTGTGACTAAGTTAAGAGCGCGTAAAGCCGGTTTTCCTGTAATAAATGTCTCTCCGATCGTGTTGGATTATATCTATGAAGCAGATAACGAGAGTGAGGGAATACAGGTTTCATCACGGTGTTTTCCTTAACCGTTAAAGGGAGGGAAAATTAAATAAAACTTACATAGATAACTCGAAAAAGTCAGAAGTGCGTGCTCTTTGATGGAACCCATGATCTCCTAGGTCTCAATTACTAAGATATCAATGCTGATAAATAAACAATAAAATAATATAATTATCCATACAAAATCATGGTGTCTTCAAGCAAAACGCTCTCGCGGAGTCTGGCGTCAACGCTTGGGCAGTAATTAAAACTTCAGGTGGCATACTACCATCGCTAAAAGCATTATTATTTTAATATTATTGACGTTCGTGTTTAAGAATTATAACAGATAATATTTTATGGACGTCACGGTACGTGATATAAAACTGTTAGTTCTGAAATAATACTGCTTTAGGCGATGGTGGTAACCCATCAGGTGTGACACGCTGCAATGTTTTCCCTAAACTAAGTATTTTCACTCTTTTTGCATTGCAAATTAATTATTTAGTTTTGCAGTCTATTATATTACTCAGCTACTTATATTTTATACTAGCTGAAGCGCGTGACTTCGTCCGCCTTTTGGAATTTTTTAAAATCCCACGGGAGCTCTTGAATTTTCGGATATAAAAAGTGGGATAAACTCACATTCGCATTAATTATAAAATTAATAATTAGGATGCGAAATTGTGTTTGTTTGCTCTTTTCAGTAGAAATTAATTCCAAACCAGCGGAAAGTATAAAATAATAAAAAAACATTATTGAATTTGAATTTAACATGTGTATTTGTCTGTGGATGAACCGATTTATACCGAATCCTAAAAGAATCTTCTATCCATCGCCATCTCCATAGCTTTTTGAGCAACAGAAAGTAAAATGCATAAGTAAGGCCAGATTAAAAGGCAGAATAAGAATAAGATTTAAATAAGAAAAGACAGGCATAACTATTTTATCCAGCAGTGGAAGCTAGGACGATGGATTGGAATAGATTCTTCTGTTAGTTTAAAAACTGTGCCTCGTTCACATGGATTCTTGTTCGCAAAATAAATTGCATAAGTAACTAAGACCAGATTAAAAGGCAATTAGCAATTAGTAAGACAAGACAGGTATAAGTATCGTATCCAGCAGTGGACACTAGGATGACGGAATGGAATAGAGTCATCTGTTAGTTAATGAACTTTGCCTCGTTCACATTAACCCTTGTTTGCACAATTTAGTTGGAGCGGCAGATAGTAAATTACGTAAGTAAGACCAGATTAAAA